>JAENPR010000137.1:0-600000 GCA_018135685.1 Themeda triandra
GCATGCTAAGGCATGAAGGTGAATTTGGATTTATGGAAAAAAGCATCTTGAGCATTGTATTGGCAGAACTTTACAGAAAGATTGAGGACTGGACGGTTAGCATTACAAAAAAATCTCACTAATAAAATTCTTATAACATCTTTAAAGCTTAATTTTCTGTCATTCAAAAATCACAAACCTAGAACTGCTACGGAGAAGCACAGAGTTACTTCAAGTGCATATCCCGTACCTTGTCACGTGCGATACACGGCCGCAAAACAGATGTTGCACAATTGTTCTAGCTCCAGGAACCTTGGAGTGACTTAACGATCGCTCGAGCAGAGACAGGAACAAGGTCAGAAATTCATGGCTGTCCTGTTGGACACCATTGTCTAATTCCAGCGCTTTAATAAACGGTGCCGAATCAATGAAAGCCATTTTGCTGGAGTGCAGCTGTGCAAACAACCGTGACAACTGATCCAGGACAGGATGCTTCTTCAAGACTTCCAGCTCCAAAGAGAAAATCCCCGTGCGGAAGGATATATTCATGTAAAGGCACTGAAGTATGCTATTTGCATAACAGGTTGCGCCCAGGTTAGTCAACCCAGCAGGTGTATCAGTGGAATCACGCTGGTCCCTGGACGGATTAGAGCCAAGAGCGCGAGTAATCTCCTGCATTTTCTGCCAGAGGCCGGTTTTGCGAACCCCATTGGCAGCAGGAATCAACCCACAGAAACAGTTTGGCGAGTCCTTGGTGTTCCCATGGCAGCCATGGCACGGCGGTTTCCACACCATGTAAAGCTGGCGGATATCGCTTTGAGATATCGCCGTCAGAGTGTATCTTCCTGCGAAATCGGTAGCCACAAAAAAAAGCGAGTAACATAAACAATGTGACCCACTTTCCTCCAAACCGCCCGTATCTGACAAAGAAGAAATTAACGCCATGCATACATACTTGAAAACAGCCGCGGACGGGCTGTTGGATTCATCGGACCGCGGCCGCTTGTTCTTGTGCCGAGTGTTGGGCCTGTTCATCAGGGCCGGACCTAGTAGTGCAGCAGGGGCAGACCCAGCAAATGCACACCCAACAATTTCTGCCAAGGAATCGAAGTCAGCAGGCATAACAATACACGCACATACGCTTGTAATTCAGAGGCGGATCCAGTGAAGGGACCATTGTACGCCCAGTAATTTTTGCAAAAACTTCGAAGTTTGGAGGCTTGTCGAATAGCTAATAGCTTTAGGTTAGGGTTTCGGCGCTCAGCTTGAAGGGAAGGGAGGAGAAGGGGTGGAAGTACCTGGTGGGCGCTCGTCAGCCGCCGGAGAGACCAACTGAAGCCTCACCACCTGGCTTAGCGCGGCGGCGGCGGCGGCAGCGGCGGCAGCCAGTCGTCGGAGAGCGAGAGGGGGCAGGGCCGAGAGAGGGAGACAGAACGCACGAAGCAGGGGACGGAAGGGAAGGGGGCAGCGTTTGGTTCGATCGCCCTTAAGACTTGCCTTGCCTTGCCGCGCCAGGCGAGTCTCGCCAACACGAGCAAGCTGTTCTGGCTCTCCTGCCTTGAGAAGTGCTTGAATGTCAATTTTTTTAATGTCCATATTTTTTTAGTTGCAGGAAAACTTTTTTTTTAGGGGAGCAGCAAAACTTTTTTAGTATTGTAGGATTGGATCAGCCATCACTTTAGCATTTGCTCGTCAAAAGTTACGAAAGGCTGACAGATTCGGTTAATAAGCTCAAGCGAGCATAATCACTTGATCGGTCTCGCGGATACTCAACTAACCTTAGGAGAACATAGGACAGTACAACTGGGGCAGCACGGTCCTAGCATGGACCTGTCGATGGTTGTGCATAGCCTACCGTCAAGACAATCTGAATGCTAAGCTAGGTGATTGATTGCTCTTACCTGCTATCCATGGAGAACGTACAAGGAGAAGGATTGGTGCATCTGTCACAACGATGTTATCCATTGGTGGGATTAGAGGGAGGAAGATATTCCACATGACGAGCGCAAATTTGATCGATAACTGACTTGGTTGCAGAGGACCACTAGAACCCACATCAAGGCCCCCTACACCGATAAAGCGATTGTGAAGGGCTCATATAATGATGTCATCATTGATGTGTACGATGACATCACTAGTGTGAAGGTAAGAGAGGGCCAATGCAGAGCTACGTGATACTTTTCATGAAATTATTTCATTTCACAAGTCATTTTTTGCGTCCATGGTGTAACTACTATGTGAATCTTCTTCCTGCGGACCACCTAGCTAGCAAGGCTACAAATAAAGTTGTCAAAGGAACACTCCATCTAAAAACAAAGGTATACATGTAAAAAAAATAATGACATGATAAGATGGAAGTAGATATAGTTTGACCATAAAAACAATTATATTTAGAAATAGTATTACTAAAATACCACTAATGTATAGTTAAAAAACTAGGAATGTTGCCACTCTTACATGAGACTAAAATACCACTGCAATGGTCGTCATTGCCATGGTCGGCGAATCCTCTGCCACAGCCATATGGGCGGTGTAGGTGAGACGTGTTGGGCCGAGCTCGCCAGCGGGGCTCGGCGCCGCTGGGAGGAAGTCGTGGGAGAGAGTGGGAGAAAAGTCCGGGGAAGAAGAACGTTGGAAATAGAGTGTGTGCTACCCATAGAAAAATCATATATTTTTAAGGGATAAAACACATGGGTGTTTTTTAGAACATGCAACGACATGTATTTCATTAAGCAGAAGAAAAGCCCATACACCCGAGGATACAACGAGAATCGCAAGTAGTCCCAAGATTACCGGTGAAATACCGACACAAACAAACACACAACAAGAAAACAATAGAGGGGTGAGAGCCTCCACCTCCAAAACACCAGCCAACTAACCAACTATAAATTATGTCTGCAACAAAAGATACATCCACGCCATGGTCGCCAATCAGGGGGTCCAGCCCGCGGTGGCGAAGCATCCACCGGTACCTCGAGCGACCAGGAAGCCATGAGGTGAAACCGCCATAAAACACATGGGTGTTATATAGTTTTTTTTTTCTTAAAATGCTAATACATGTTCCAAAGTAAATAGCTCGTAGTAGAGATTTAGCACATTTCTCTTTCCAGAGAGTTAAGACATTTATGAAAGAAGAATAGACAACCAAAATATAATAACCGACGGTGTGAGTTAGAATTCATAAGTTAAAAAAAAAACCTACCTTGGCAAATTGCCTATTCAAGTTCACCATTATTTTTTTTTCCAAAACCATAATGAACCATTTTTTAGAAAAAGGCCACAATGAAACCGTAAATCATGTAACAGTAGGTATATATCCCCTGTGACAGGTTTTTAAGGTGCTCAAATGGCACCCAATTGCCATGAACGTCAATTCCACGAGGCATTCCGAGTGAGTCATCAACTTCTGGCGATTAAATAACTCCTTGATGAACATAATGTACAACGCTCAAGTCGTATCCTACACTGTACAAGTAATCTGTTACACACTCTCATATGGTGCAAACAATATAATGTCCGAGCGAGCAAGATGCAACGAAAATGTTGACAAATGATTTCCATATGTGAAAGCTACATCACCAGACACGATCAACAGACGGACGCGAAAGCAAGAACATGCAATACATATACACTGATTGATGAGTAAGGGGAGCAGCTAGCTCATTTGGTAGTTAGATTAGATTAGATCTTCTTGGGATTGGGAGGCCTCTGATGCCCTTGGCCTGCCCTTGGAGCTTTGTCGAGCAGCAGAAGCAGCCCCACATTGCTGCCGGACTGCCCAATCGGGTACCTGCCAATCATCATATCATATATCATATATATACCATCGGTGGCAAAGAACTTTGAACAGCAACGTGTTCAATGGAAGCAGGATTTAGGAACGGGATAAGGAAGAGGAACTCACTTGACGCGGGATGATTTCTTTCGCCACCACATGATTGATGTAACCCACTGTAAGGGATGGAGTCAAAAGCAAGCAAATTAGCCTCTGTTTTCAAGAATCTTTTTTAGGTTGGATTTTTGAAACGAAATTTTCAGGTTGTATTGGAAGTAGCCGTAAAACAGGGATATTTAGAGCTCTAATTTCAGCAGCTGTTTTCATTCAGGCAAGGTTGAGGTTCTAATTTTGTCTTCTAAGTGCTGGTGTCTTCTTTTTGTTTGAAAAAGGTAACATTTGGACCTTCCAAATGCAATATTAGTTCATTTTTTTATGTTCCCTACTTATAGGAAATGTCATGAATGTAGTCAATTATATTATTTTTTTTAGAAAAAATGTAGTCTATCTACACGAAGTAGCTAGTGAGATTACCTTGACCACTGCAGCAAAGAGAGATGGTTGCCTCTTCACCACCTTCCTTTGCATGAGCACCGGCGGGTGCCGTGGTGGTCGCACAGTGACGGTCATGGCCGGCTGCGTGTTGCCCCCTTTGTAGAAGCTGTGCTGTGCCACTGCTGCCGCCGCTGGAACTGGCGGTGGCGCCGCCTCCTTGCAGAGCTTCTGCGCGATCTCCTTGAGCAGCATGACCTGCGCCTTCTCGGCCCCCATGGAGATGATGGTCTGCCTCATGGACTCACGGTCCGCCTCCAACGCCTGCATCCGCGCGCTGAGGCGGCGCACCTCCTCGTCTTCCGTCCACGGAGCGCCGCCGTAGCCGCAGTCGCTGCCCATAGGTGTGCCACCGCCGCCGCCGTAGGAGCCCAGCTCAGGAACCGCCAGGGGTGCCCCGTGGATGGCGTCCACGGTGTATATCCGGTCGCTGGCGCCGCAATCGTCGTCCGGGAAGCAGTCGCCGTCGTACAGGTCGAGGCTGTCGTCCGAGTAGGCGCGCGCGTGGCGCGGGAACGCGGATCCCGGCGCGACGCGGATGATGGGCGTGGTGTTGGCGGCGGCCAACGGGGTCGCGCCGCGCTCGAGGAGGTGGACGCGGTGCGCGAGGCGGGTGAGCTGGTCGCGCGGGGTCTCGAGCGCGTCGGCCTCCGACGCGGTGGGCGGGTGGTCGATGCAGCACCGCAGCGGCGGGTAGTACCCTCCTCCGCCTCCGCCTCCGGACGACGCCACGGGGGACGGCGAGGACGACGGCGGGTGGCGCGGCGTGGCGGAGGGGCGGCGCGGGGTGGAGCCCCCCGTCGACGGCGCGAGGTGGCGGGGCGTCTGGCCCTGGAGCGCTCGCATCCTGGGCGTGTCGCGCTGCTTGGAGTTGGAGAGCGCCTCCTCGAGGGCCGCGAGCTCGGCGGCGTCGTGGGCCATCTTCTCCTCGGCGTAGCGCCGGAACTGGCGCGCCTCCATCATGGCCTCGGCCTTCTCGCGCTGCAGGCGGAGGATCATGGTCATGGCCTCGCTGGCGGCGCCGGCCGCGGCCCCGCGCTCCGCGTCGAGCTCCGCCTGGACGTCGCCGAGCGCGGCCTGCTGCCGCGCCAACGCTTCGCGCAGCGCCGCGGCCTCGTCCCCGATCTCCACCCGCACCACCGCGGGCGGCGCCTCGGGCGGGGTCCTCCGGTTCAGCGGCGGTCTCGCGGGGGACGTGCTGGCCGCCGCGGACGTCGGCGGTGGAACGGAGAAGGAGGCGGGGTGACCGCATAATGGGCAGAGCGATGGAGGAGGCTCGCCGACGGCCGCCATCGCGGTGGCCGGGGACGGAACATGCGCGTCCGCGGCCGCGGGGGAGGTGGCGCGCGGGAGGAGTTAATTTTTGGGTTTCTGCCGACTTGCGGTTTTGGACGTTTGTCTGCTATTTTTAGGACATGGATGGTTTTGGTGTCTTCGTTGGCTGGCCGTACAAGAATGAACAGGTTGCTTGACAATTAGGTAGGGTAGGGAAAAAATGTGTTTCGTGAGCTTGATTCTGGTTGTCCAAAAACGAAACAAGAACGTGTAGTTCATCCGTAAATGAAAAACGAAACTTGTTTTAGGAGGGAATAGAGCAAAAACTAGGTTGAATCCCTACTCCTAATACACTGTAAAAGGAATCGTTCACCCGGCGAGGTGAAACTTCCCTCCGCGTGGTGAAACCCGGCCTCTTCCCCTCGCTCTCGATTCAAAATAGACCCGGCCTGCCCTCCACGCAGCAGCACGACGTGCCGCCGCCCCCATCCGGCGTTCGGCCCCCCCAACGCCGCCCACCTCCGGCCACCTCAACGCCGCCTACCTCACTCGCAGCAGCACAGCGTGATGCCGCCGCCCCCATCCGTCGCGCCGGCGCTCCTCGCCCCCCAACGCCACCCACCTCCGGCCACCTCAACGCCGCCCTCCTCGAGGGTGTGGGGAGTGGGGAGCCGCGGCGCCGCGGCCCCTGGCCGGTCGGTGGCCTCGCGCGTGTGCCTCGCCGCGCCTCCGCGTGGGGAGCGGGGAGCTGCGTCCCGGCCGGTCGGTGACCTCGCGCGTCGCACGCACCGCCGCGCGTGGGGGAACGGCGAGTAGGGAAGCCACGCCGCCGCGTTGCGCCCGGAGCAGGGAGCAGGGGAGCCGCGCTGCCGCGTTCCGCGCGGAGTAGGGAGCAGGGGAGCCCACCTCCGCCCGCCACCCCCGTCCAGACATCGGCAGCGCGGAGGGAGTACGGCGCCTCCCGGCGGCCGCAACCCTCCACGCCGCCCACCTCCGGCCGCCATCCGCTGCGAGCCCTGCGCAGAGAGGTCGAGCGCAGCTTCCGCGCCCCCGCTCTGCGCATCCGCGGCCAAGAGCGCCGCCAACGCCGGGAGGAACGGCTGCTCTCCCGTGCTCACCGCCGGTTTCCACCCGCTGCGACAGCACCCAACAGGTATGCTCACCCCTCCGCCAATGATTGTGACAACTTGCTGGCAAATCCTGTGGAACCTAGGAGGATGAGTGCATGAGATTCCTTGATTGGTTGTTGCCTGGGTTTTAAAAACTTCTGCTTGTGCTTGTAACCTGCTCGGCAGAATGCCTGCCCTCGCCTGCTGTAGCTGTTGATAGTATAGGTAGATAACTGGGTTTGGCTTGCCCTTGCAAGTGGGATACAGTATTTTTCATTATTGTTCAGAATAGGATTCGTAGGCCATTAATCCATAGGAAAAGAGGAGTCCAATTCAAAGGTGCTTTCTTTTAGTTATATAGAAAAGGACCTCCTTTTATTCTTCTTTTTCTGGGTGACTTCTTGTGTTCTGTCCAACTTATAATAATGATATGATATTGCACCTATAACAAACAATATATCCCGAAAAGAAGCTTTCAGCTTGCAAGATACAGCTTTGTTAAATATGAAGTCTTTCATCTCTCACTGAACTCCTAGATTTGTTGAATTTCGTTGCTTGAAATTTGCAAGTGTTGAAATCATTTGTCTTTTTTTTTTTTTTTTTTTGTGGGTGGGGGGTGGAGGGGGATTCATGTTTCCTAAATTCCCAGCAGCCCTCCCAGATCATATTATAAGGAAGCAAATGAATGACCTTTCCTCAGAACCAACTGAATCACCTTGACATGCAAAGGGGAAGCCTTATTTTGTCAAATTGTCCTTTTCTATTATCGCTAGGTAGGATGACCTAGGTGAGGTTGTACAAATCTTGAAGATGGAAACAGGGCACCCCGCAAGATTAGTGTGGAAAATATGTTTGTGTTGGTCTGTTTAAGGGTGCTTGCGAATATTAAATACAATGTGACTACATTCTCCTGCACGTTGATACGAGCTTTGAATGAGGGCCTCCATGATGATGCGCAGAACATTTGTGAAAGGATTGATCAAAACAACCCAATTAATATGGTAAACTCGAAGAAGCTTAGGCTATCTCCAACAATGAGTACCCAAATACCACATATATGGATCATACACAGTGAAAGCATCCTCACCTAAAATGTACCGTTCTCCAACAGCGAAGCTAAATTAGGTGACCACAAATCCCTTGACCCCACCGGCCCACCCCACCTGAAGGCCGAAGCCCACAGCCTTCCTACTCCTCCGGTCCTTCCCCCTCCGCCTCACAGAATATCACAGCCGCATCCGCAGGTGCACGGCGCCGCCGTCGGCAGCCTCGACGGACGACAACACGGACGGGGCCGCGCACCGACGACGCTACGTACAACGCCGACCGCCGCGCGTCAGGCTCTCGAGCCGCTTCCCTGCCCCGGCCCCGGTGAAAGGTCACAATGGCTAGAGGGGGTGAATAGCCTAGTAAAATTTCTAGCAAGAATACTAGACAACCCAATTAGATGGCAAGGTGGCAAATGTGCAAAGCTAATGCTTCGACTAATCTAAGCAAGCCTCCCTAACCAATGCAAGGCTACTCAATTTAATTGCACACTCAACAACGGTGATCAAGCTACACAAAATCGGTTCACCGAAAACCGAACAAGCAATTCTACCCACGGGATTTAAGCTACACAATGAGTGGTTCCCGACCGACCACAACAAGCAAATCTACCCACGAGATTTAAGCTACACAATGAGTGGTTCCCGACCGACCACAACAAGCAATTCTACTTTACGGAAAGTAAAGAGATGATGGAAGATTATACCGCCGCGAAGAGTAGAAGATAGCCAATCACCTAGAGACGCTCAAGCACAAACACAAGGAGGTCGATGCCTCGGCAATCACAAATCAACACAACGATTTTTTACCAAGGTTCACTTGCTTCCCGGCAAGCTACTCCTCGTTGTGGCGATACACTTGCTTGGTGAATTGCCCGCTCAATTGGCTCGGTGCCAAAGACCCCAATAGGGAGCCGCAATCTTCACACAAGACAAGGATCCACAAGCCACGAGCAATCCACTAGAGTATCCTTTCGCGAACTCCCACAGGGAAGGATCAAGAACCCGGTGTGGCCTCGAACAATCTCCAACTCGAGCTCAACCACCACCCGCTGCTCCAAACCGTCTACGGTGACGGGAATCACCGAAGAGTAACAAGAATCCGCAGCTCACTCGATGAACAAGTGCCTCTAGATGCAACTCTCAATGCAAATCACTTGTTCTCTCTCAAATCTCTCTCAAGATTAGCAAAGGAATCAAAGAGATGAGTGGGGAGTGTCTCTCTTGCTCAAAGTATGCTCGGGTATGAAGAAATGGCGAAGAGACCTCCCAAGGCAGCCAATGGTCTATTTATAGACCCCCCGAAAAGAGCCGTTGCCTCCTCGGGGCGATGTTCCAACACGCGGACGCGTCTGCCGCTGCCGCCCGGACGCGTCCGGCGCTCTTCAGCAGCGCCACGGAGTCGACCATTGCGTTTGAACACGCGACTGCGCGCGTCCGTCGCCGAGTCCGCGCCTTCCGCCGGACGCGTCCCGCGCCTCTGCGCCCGATCGTTGCAAAAGAATTGGGCGACACATCGGCGTCGACGCTCCGGCTCGGCGTCCGCGCCGCGTACGTATCCCGAGCTCAACTCCGAAGTTTCGGTCGGCGTCCCGGTGCACGCCGGACGCGCGCGCCACCGCGTCCGGCGCTCAGCCGAGCCCGAACCAGCAGCCCACGCCAGCCAGCATGCTCCGGACGCGTCCGGCCCATCCTGGCCGGCGTCCGACGCCCGCGTCCGCGCCCTTTGAAGAAGATTTCTCCGTAGAATCTTGCGCCGTCTTTGCTCCAAGTCCAATCTCTTGCCTTGAGTACCAACTCCACCAAGTGTAGACCTCGTCTCAAGCACCGGAGTTAGTAGTACAAGCACGACCACGTCGGCAAGAGTTAGCCCTCTAGTTAGTCTCTCATGCATCATGCAAAGTCGCAACTAGAGGCACTTAGGACCGCGAATGAAACCGAGGAAACCCCTCTTGATAGTCGGTTATCGATCCTAAATGTGGTCACACTCGCTAAGTGTCTCGACCACTAAACCGAAAAGCCCTATCAAATATACCTTCGCCTTGATCTCCATGGGCCTCCGTCGGAGCTCGATCACTTTACATCCATCATGTTCGTCACTGTGATCGCCATGCTCCATCATCCACCGTCACGTTGCTATGTGTCTAACCACACTTAGAGCAAAGCATTAGCAACGTTGAGTATCATTAATTACCAAAACCAAACCGGAGCTTTCAATCTCCCCTTTTTGTTAATTGATGACAACCCCTTAACAAACTCACAAAGATATGAAAATTGAATTCAATATGAAATTGAATTGCTTGCCCAAGATATTTTGATCATGAATCTTGGATTGGACAAGCGTTTTAATTCGGTTTTGGTAGTGGTAGCTCCCCTACATGTGTGCATCAAATGTTTGGTCGATTTTCAAGCACACATGCATAGATAAAACTTGTGTGAGAGTTACCACAACCAAAATGGTACTAAGGTTTATAGAATTGACCTTTGAAGCGTGATACCAATCGGAGTGCGATAATAAACCTTCCTTAGCACCATGGGAATCTAGACATTCATCAAAACTCAAAATACCTCATGAGATCACATTAAAACAAGGTACTTGAACAAGAGAAACTCTATGTCTAGAAACCACCTATGCATGCTAGTATTTCATTTCATCAATCAAGTCTTATACTAGCAATACACCAAACAAGCATGAATATTGAATTTAGCTTGCAATGCTCCATATCATCATGTATGCACATACAAATGCAACAAATAGTCTATGAGCTTGCTCCCCCTATTTGTGTGCTCATGGTTGGGTCATATCTTAAAAATTGATCCCCTTCCATTGCTCTTTGTAACTTCTTTCTCCCCCTTTGTCAACAATCACCAACAAGGGTGCATAAGATGAGAGAAACAAGTCAATCAACTATGGCCAAATGTAAATCACATGCCTAGAAAATGTATCTCGGTTTGAACCAAGGGCAAGCTTCTTCACACCTCATAAGAATAAGGGTTATCTTGACCATGTTGAGATACACATCATGAGCAAGTGCTAAAGATTCAACACTAGGTTCACAAGCTCACAAACAAGTCATATGCCACCACTAGATCAAATCAAGCATAGAAGCAATAGTGATGCCATATATCCTTCAAATTCATTTGATTGCAATGAATGAGCCTAGCAAGATGCACATGTATACATGTCTACACAACTAGCAAAGGATCCATGAGATGCAACAACCAACTTTACCTTGCTATGTTGGAGGAGAGGCATGTCATATATGGGGTGCATCAATCCATGTTGGAGAAGCTAAGTATGTTCAACTCATTTCTCAACTTGCAAAATCTTTTCTCATCAAGAGGCTTGGTGAATATGTCGGCTAGTTGATCTTCGGTGCCAATGCTTTCAATGCTCACATCTCCCATTTGTTGATGATCTCTAATGAAGTGGTGCCTCACATCAATGTGCTTGGTTCTTGAATGTTGAACCGGATTGTTTGTCATCTTGATTGCACTTTCATTGTCACAAAACAAAGGCACATGCTTGAACTTGATCCCATAGTCCTTCAAGGTGGCTTTCATCCATAGCAATTGTGCACAACAATTCCCCGCACTAATATATTCGGCTTCGGCGGTGGAAAGTGCCACACTATTTTGCTTCTTTGAAGACCATGACACTAGAGATCTTCCTAGCACTTGGCATGTTCCACTTGTGCTCTTTCTATCAATCTTGCAACCGGCATAGTCGGAGTCGGAGTATCCAATCAACTCAAAGCTTGACCCCTTGGGATACCATAGACCAATATCTTGAGTACCCTTCAAGTATCTCAACACCCTCTTGGTTGCCGTCAAGTGACTCTCTCTTGGAGAAGCTTGAAATCTTGCACACATGCACACACTAAACATGACATTCGGTCTTGAAGCGGTCACATATAGCAAGCTTCCAATTATTGATCTATATAGCTTTTGCTCAATCATTTTGCCACTATCATCAATGTCCAAGCCACCATTGGTTCCCATAGGTGTACTAATGGCCTTAGCATCTTGCAATCCAAACTTCTTGATCATGTCCTTGATGTACTTGCCTTGACTCACAAAGGTGCCATTCTTCATTTGCTTGATTTGAAGACCAAGGAAGTAGCTCAACTCTCCAAGCATTGACATCTCAAACTCACTAGCCATCATCTTAGCAAACTCTTCACAAAAGAATTGATTTGTTGATCTAAAGATGATATCATCCACATAGATTTGCAACACAAACAAGTCATCTTCTATCTTCTTGGTGAAGAGAATGGTGTCAACTTTGCCCATCTTGAAGCCTTTGGAGATGAGAAAATCACTCAATCTTTCATACCATGCCCTTGGAGCTTGCTTCAAGCCATACAATGCCTTCTAGAGCTTGTAGACATGGTTGGGCTTCTTGTCATCTTCAAAACCGGGAGGTTGTGCAACATACACTTCCTCATTGATGAGCCCATTGAGAAATGCACTCTTCACATCCATTTGATAGAGCTTGATGTTGTGAGCACAAGCATAGGCCAATAAGATTCTAATTGCCTCCAATCTTGCCACCGGTGCATATGTTTCTCCAAAGTCAAGACCCTCAACTTGTGTGTACCCATGTGCCACTAGTCTTGCTTTGTTCCTCACTACCAAGCCATCTTGATTTGCTTGTTCTTGAAGACCCACTTGGTTCCAATCACATTGTGCTTCTTTGGCCTCTCAACAAGCTCCCAGACTTCATTCCTAGTGAAGTTGTTCAATTCCTCATGCATGGCATTTATCCAATCCGGATGCTTCAATGCCTCATCAATCTTGGTTGGCTCGATGAATGACACAAAGGAGTAGTGCTCACATATGCTAGCCAATCTTGATCTTGTTTGTACACCTCTTTGAATGTCACCAATGATATGATCTAGAGGATGATCTCTTGCAATGTTTGAAGGTTGAAGAATTAGCTCATTTGCATTGCTTGCTTGACCTTGATCTTGATCTTAATGTTGAGTACCACTTGTGCTTGCCTCATTGGAATCATCAATCACAACTTGTGTTGGCACTTGCACCTCATCACCATCACCCACTTGCCTCGGCCTAATGTCACCAATGTCCATGTGTCTCATTGCATTGCTCAATTGATCTCCACCCACATCATCTTGATTTTGATCTCCAACTTGAGAGCCTTGGGTTTCATCAAATTCAACATCATGAACCTCTTCAACTAGCCCACTAGCCAAGTTCCATACTCTATAAGCCTTGCTAGAAGTAGAGTAGCCAAGAAGAAATCCCTCATCACATCTCTTGTCAAACTTTCCAAGTCTTTGCCCCTTCTTGAGTATGTAGCACTTGCAACCAAAGACCGGAAGTAAGCAATGTTGGGCTTCCTTCCATTCAAGATTTCATATGGAGTCTTCTCTAACTTCCCATGGCAATAGAGGCGGTTGCTATAGTAGCAAGCCGTGTTGATAGCATCACTCGAGAACTTCTCACTCACATTGTACTCAAGTAGCATAGTTCTTGCCATCTCAATCAAGGTCCTATTCTTCCTCTCAACTACACCATTGGATTGGGGAGTGTAGGTTGGTGAGAATTGATGCACAATTCCAAGCTCATCACACAACCCTTCAACTCTTGTGTTCTTGAATTCACTCCCATTGTCACTTCTTATCTTCTTGATGGTAGTGTCAAACTCATTTTGCGCCCTCTTGACAAAAGACTTGAATAGATCATAGACTTCACTCTTGTCATAGAGAAAGAACACCCATGTGTATCTTGAGTAGTCATCCACAGTCACAAATCCATACTTGTTGCCCCCAATTGATGTGTAGTGAGTTGGGCCAAACAAGTCCATGTGCAACAACTCAAGTGCTCTTGAAGTTGACATCTCATTCTTCTTGGGATGTGAGTTTCCATGTTGCTTGCCGGATTGACATGCACTACAAGGTCTATCCTTCTCAAATGTGACACCATTCAAGCCTCTCACTAGGTCATGCTTCACCAACTTGTTCAATTGCTTCATGCCAACATGTCCAAGGCGCCTATGCCATAGCCACCCCTTGCTTGACTTGCCAATCAAACATGATGAAATTTGAGCCTCACTAGCATTGAAATCAACCAAGTACAAGATTCCATGCCTAAACCCCTTGAAGATGACATTTGCTTGATCCTTGCTCACTATCTCAACTTGCTTGTCATCAAATATGCACTTGTAGCCAAGATCACACAATTGTGCCTTGACAAAAGATTGAAGTTCAAAGTATCAACTAGCAACACATTGGAGAGATCCTTTTCATTTGAAATTGCAACCTTTCCAAGCCCCATGACATCACCCTTGCTGTTGTCACCAAATGTGATGGAGGTGAATCCACCATTGTCATTCTTGTCAAGTGATTTGAACATACTATCTTCACCGGTCGTATGATTTGATGCACCACTATCAAGCACCCAATGCCTCTCTTCGGCTTTGTAATTGACCTACAAGAAGACATCAAGCTTTAGGTACCCACTTTTGCTTGGGTCCTTGGAGGTTAGTCACTAGAGTCTTTGGTACCAAATAGCTTTCTTCTTTGAGCTCATCCATGGTGTACCAATGAATCTAGCACTCACACCACACTCACTCTTAACAAGCATGTAAGAAGCATTTAACTTGTAAGAGGAAGCACTAGTGTTCTTGTTCTTGCATGCATGCTCTAAATGACCCACTTGCTTGCAACTCTTGCAATAGCTACCATTGTTCTTCACAAAACAAGTCTTGTGAGGAGCAAAAGCGGCCTTGCCTTTCTTGGGGTTATAGCCCAATCCCTCTTTGTAGAGAGAAGCTCTTTGGCTACCCAAGCACATAAGCAAGCGGTCCTCACCACCATAAGCCTTAGCCAAGGTGTGGTTGAGCTCCTTGACTTCCTTCTTAAGAGACTCATTCTCAACTACTAGTGTAGAATCACATGCATAACCAACACTACTAGATGAAGTAGAGGCATGAGAGCATGAAAGGTCAAGTGATGCAATAACAATTGAATCATCAAGTGAATCACATGATGTAGCCACATCTTTCTTCTCTATGATCACCACTTATGATTGCACTTTCTCTTGCTTCTCAACTAGAGAAGAATGAGCTTTTTCAAACTTGGAGTGAGCAATCTCTAGCTTCTTATGGTCTACCTTTAGACTCTCATAAGAGGCCCTCAACTCCATAAGTTCTTGCTCAAGGTTTTGTTTATCCTTGCGCAAGCCCCTACATTCTTTCCTAGAGTCATTGAAAGCACCTTTGCAATCCTCAAGCATGACCCATAGTTCTTCTTTTGTGGTCTCATCATCATCATCACTCTCATCATCACTATCGGGTGGAGGTTGTACCTTAGTGGCCTTGGCCATGAAGCAAGATGATGGAGCACCAAATAGAGAAAGCTTCTCTTGAATGGCAATGCTTGCATGCCCCTTCTTCTTCTTCTTGGAATCATCATCTTCATCACTTGAGGAAGATGAATCACTCTCCCAAGTAGCCACATGAGATTCACCCTTCTTCTTCTTGTGAGAGGAGTCTTCTTCCTCCTTCTTCTTTTCTTGCTTCTTCCTCTCCTTCCTCATGGCATCTTCATCATCACTTGCATAGGGACACTTGGCAATGAGATGATCCTTGCTATTGCACCGGAAACACTTCATGGGATGGTCACTTGACTTGGATGAGCTTCTCTTGCTCTTGGACCGGTACCCCTTCTTCATGAGCTTCCCCATTCTCTTCACAAGGAGTGCCATTTGTTCACTCACTTCTTCTTCTTGTCCACTTGAGCTAGAGCATGGTTCATCTTCACTTGAAGACTCTTTTTTCTTCTTCTTGCCCTTGCTCTTGGATGATGTGGCCTTGAATGCCATGCTCTTCTTATCATCATCCTTCTTCTCATTCTCCTTCTTCTTCTTCTTCACCAACTCTTCCTTCTCATGATCTTCTCTAAACTCATCATCGGCCATGATCTCTTGAAGGACTTGGTTGGGTGTTGGCTTTTCCTTCATGGTTGTCTTCACCATGACGGTCTTCAACATGTCAAATCTCTTGGGAAGACACCTCATGAACTTGGTGGAGAATTGAGAGTCCTTGATCTCTTCCCCAAGTCCCTTGAGCTCATTGACAATGACTTGGAGCCTATGGAACATCTCCGGCACACTCTCATCCTTCTTCATTGAGAAGCTTGCAAACTTCTCTTGCAACATGTAGGCTCTTGTGGTCTTGACACTTTCGGTGCCCTCATAAGCTTCTTCTAGCTTCTTGTTGGCGGTGCTTAAACTCATTTCTAACCCCGCCAACTTTAGTCTAGGCAACACTAAAATTCACCTAGAATAGGCCTCTACTCTAACTATTTCCACAGTATGGTGCAGATCCTTTGTTTTGCAGGACACCCTTGATTCACACCTAAAATGGACCAAGACATGAAGAAAAATACATGGGTGAAAACACCTTTTATTTTGGTCCAAGCAAAACAAGAGAAAAAGAAGGGAAATCCAACTTCGAGGCCGGCCCAACCGAATAACCGGCATGGGCCGACCGGGGACCCAACAAAGAGGCAACCGACCAAAGTTGAAGGCCGGCGGGGCCCGGCCGGCTGACGCGCGCTGAGGCGCGCGCGCGCGCCGTCTGAGCGCGGCCGGGCCCGGCTTTGGTTGGTCGGTTTGTTTGCCGCCTCGATGGTCGGTTACGGGGTGTTTTCGACATTTGCCCGCGGAAACCGACCATCCCACTCCTATATAAGCATGGGCAAGCCTCCCCTTCAACAACAATTCATTATTCATTTTAGTTCTCACTCTTCACCATACCTCCATTCCACAAGTGTACAATAGAGAGTAGAGCCACTCTACCTAGCCTAGTTAGAATAGAAGTAAGGAGTGAGAGAGGAGCAAGAGTAGAGCCTCTCTTCAAGAGAGCTCTCGGGAAGCTAGTCTTCCACGGGGCGGAGTGCCGGACTTGTCGGCTCCCTCCTCGCTTGTACCTCTACGGCGTCTTGCTACTTGAAGTAAGACATCGTGTTTATCTTTTGGTAATACCTTTGAGTAAGTTATTCTTGCTTGTTATCTTCTTGCGGGTTCGTCGTTCGTCCCGTTACGGAAGCTCTAGTAAGAGGACCCCGATAGAGACGGGAGCTCCCGGCCACCGCTAGAGTTGTAGCAACTGGCATAGAAGTGGTGTCTAGGCTAGGACCTACCTTCGTTTGCCTCGTAGTCCACGGTTGAGGTGGTAGGCGGCAGGTGGTGACAGCCCTGTCCGTCCCTTGTAATCCCCCACGTTCGGCTACGGCGTAGAGCTACAGGCCGGCATCACTTGGCAGACCAGGTGCGATCCGGTGCCCGAAGTAAGAAGTATAGCATCGAGTTTAACCTTCTCTTAGGACTTTACCCTTAGAAAACCTCACTACCTAAGCTACCCTACTCCATCTCTGGGAAATCTCTCGGTTAGAATTAACTCACAAGCCGTTCTTCGTGAAAGAAATACGATACCCGATTACTCAGGGTGAAGTGCTATAACGGTGATTTCCGTGCGCTTGCGGATTTGGCGCACACGCTAAGAAACGCCAACAAGCATTTCGGGCGCCGTTGTTCTTGGGAACGGTTGTCGCAGATTAGCTCGAACCTAGATTGCCCGTGTACCTTGACCTACCTTTGCTCCACTTCTTTTGTTTTATTTTAGAAAACAAAAATATTCATGGAGCAACCAACCATTTACAACCTATCCGCTCCGAAGTGCGAGCTCATTCAAACACCCCAATCCTCGAAGCCTATTACAGCTTCCGAGTATGAGCTCCGCCCTGGCTTTATAGCCATGGTTTGGGACCAAGCCTTCTCAGGCTTGGAATATGAAAACCCATATGATCACCTACGGGAGTTTGAGCAACTCTGTGCATGCCTGACCATTGCGAGCATGTCACAAGATACACTGCGGTGGAAATTGTTTCCCTTTTCCCTCCATGAAAAGGCGAAGCAATGGTACACCCAAAACGTAGGGAAAGTAAACGGAGATTGGGAAGAATTGCGTAAGCATTTTTGCTTCACATTCTACCCCATTTCTCATGTCGCTTCTCTACGACGGGGAGGTGCTCAACTTCCAACAAAAAGAGAACGAAACCATAGGTGCAGCACAGGAACGCTTTTTGATCCTAACACGATCAGGCCCGGACACTGTCTATTCCTAACCATGTACTCTTACAACACTTTTGGTTAGGATTAGACAGAAATTCTGCCCTATTACTCGATGTAGGCTATGCCGGATGGTCGTTCAAAGCCACAAAACCACCGAAGAGGGCAAGCTCTCTTGGATCGCATCCAAGAGAATGCTCCTCCCTTAGAACCCATCCGTGTAGAACCCGAGCCAATAAAAGAGGATGTCTCTTCGGCATCAGCCGAACCTTCCCAATCCATAGAGAGACCCTCTCCCGAACCAAAACCCAAGACGGAAGAACCCATGGATCTTCCGGCTTTCGAGGATGAGCTTTTCGAAAGTTTAGGAAATACCTCGAAATATGAGTGTCGCGCAAAACCACCAATTCCCGTTGCTCCTAGCAAACCCCTTGATGAATTTTTTCTCAAGGAGTCCGTTAGAGAATTAACTTCTGTTATGAGCTCGGAATGGTTGGCAGAAGGTGAGCTCGCGTCTGAAGTAATTCAGATTAGCGCTCCATCTTCTACCCGCCGCTGCAAAATCCAGCGGGAATGGGTGGATGTTTTGTACAATCCAACCGTTGGAGCGAATATAATGTCCTACTCCTATGCACTCACATGTCTAGGAGTAACATCATTTACCCCAACAACACGGTCCTTAAGAACACCAGATTCCGTTCAAGAAGGACTAGGGATTGTACATAACGTGACACTCCACCATGGAGATGTCGAAATGGCCCTGGACTTCATTGTCTTTGACATCCAGGAATTCGACATACTTATTGGGCATCCCCTGGAAACACTCTTTGACAATCCGTCAAAAACAGGGAAAATTAACGTGAAACTAGGGCGAGAAACATTTCCGATTCAAGTCACCAGAGCCAGGAACTCGGTGGATCGAGCCTCCCCTAGTATGCCCATAGAGGTTCTAGCGGTTGACATGTTTGAGTCACCCGAATCGTCTTTAGATAAGGATGCGAGAATTCTTTGTAGAAGAAGAAGACGAGTTCGGGGAGATAGTTGATCTTCCTATAGGGGAGAAACCGCCTAGACCTCCGAGTTGAGCTTAAGCCCTTACCCAAAGGCTTACGTTATGTTTTCCGAACGGCGATACCCAAACTCCTGTCATCATAAGTGACCAACTTAGCGATGAGGAGTCAACCAAACTCATAGCCGTCCTAGAAAAACATAAGTCGGTCTTTGGGTATTGCCTAGACGATCTTAAGGGGATAAGTCCAACGCTCGTACCCATCGCATTCCCATAGAGCCATCTAGCATACCTTCGCGGGAACCTCGGCGCGGTGAAAAATGCGATGCGGGAAGTCGTGAAAAAGGAAGTCCGAAACTTTTTCACGCCGGGATAATCTATCCCGTACCACACGGTGATTGGGTTAGCCCGGTCCAAGTGGTTCCCAAAAAGGGAGGAATGACGAGTCATTGAGAACGCTAAAAACGAACTCATACCTCAACGAACCGTCACCTTAGGATGGCGAATGTGCATTGATTACCGAAAACTTAACAAGGCAATAAAGAAGGATCACTTTCCGCTCCCCTTCATTGATGAAATGTTGGAACGGTTAGCGAAACACTCCTTCTTTTGTTTCCTTGATGGGTATTCAGGATATCATCATATTCCCATCCATCAGGATGATCAAAGCAAAACGACCTTCACATGCCCCTACGGACGTACGCATACCGTAGGATGTCGTTCGGGTTGTGTAATGCACCCGCGTCATTTCAACGGTGCATGATGTCTATCTTTTCGGACATGATCGAAGAAATCATGGAAGTTTTCATGGACGATTTCACCGTCTATGGAAAAACTTTTGATCATTGTACGAACAACTTAGACGGGGTCTTGCAAAGGTGTCGGGACAAAGATTTGGTACTTAATTGGGAAAAGTGCCATTTCATGGTCCGAGAGGGCATTGTCTGGGGCACTTAGTGTCCGAGAGGGGAATCGAGGTAGATAAGGCTAAGATAGAGGTTATCGAGCAACTACCTCCCCCGGTAAACGTAAAGGGAATCCGTAGCTTCTTAGGTCATGCGGGGTTCTATAGAAGATTCATCAAGGATTTTTCACAAATCTCTAGACCCCTCACGAACCTATTAGCTAAAGATGCTCCTTTTGAGTTTACCGATGAGTGCTTGAAAGCATTTAACACTCTCAAGCAAGCACTCACCTCTGCACCTATCATCCAACCTCCCGATTGGTCTCTACCTTTTGAGATCATGTGTGATGCAAGCGATTATGCTGTTGGTGCGGTCTTAGGCCAAACCAAAGATAAAAAGCATCACGCGATAGCTTATGCCAGCAAGACTCTAACAGGAGCTCAGCTCAATTATGCCACGACAGAAAAAGAGCTTCTTGCTATAGTATTCGCTATCGACAAGTTTCGATCTTACTTAGTGGGCGCGAAAGTGATCGTTTACACGAGATCACACGCCTCGAAATTCTTGCTCACTAAGAAAGACTCGAAACCACGCTTGATCCGCTTTGGATTCTTTTACTCCAAGAGTTCGATCTAGAAATAAAAGATAAGAAAGGAGTAGAGAATACCGTAGCGAGATCATTTGTCGCGTTTGCAAGTCACTAACATGCGGGATCTCGCCCATCAATGACTTCCTTCGCGACGACATGCTATTGGCGATAACGGACTCCAACCCCCGGTATGCAAACATTGTGAATTACATGGTTGCAGGTCATGTACCACCCGGCGAAAGCGGGGAAAAAGCCGGAGGTTGAGAGCCGTCGTCATCGTGGGATGACCCGCACTGTATCGAGTGTGCTCGAGACGGCATACTAAGAAGATGTGTGCCGACAGCGAAGGAATGCGAGATCATTGAAAGCTGTCACTCGGCACCATACGGAGGCCACTATGGAGTATTCCGCACTCAAGCAAAAATGCGCGGTGCGGATTCTTACGGCCGACGATGTATCTTGACACCAAAGAATTCATTCGGAGGTGTCGGAAGTGCCGATTCAAGGTGGCATCACGGCTCGCAATGCAATGCCCCTCCACTTCAACCTTCAAATAGAAATATTTGATGTGTGGGGCATTGATTTCATGGGGCCCTTCCGGAAGTCCCAAGGCTGCGAGTACATCCTTGTTTGTCGACTACGTCTCCAAATGGGTGGAGGCCATGCCATGCCGAGGCGCTGACGCAAAGCATGCTCGAAAGATGTTCCACGAAATAATCTTCCCTCGCTTTGGTACACCACGCATGGTGATCAGCGATGGCGGATCACATTTCGTTGATCGAACTTTCAGAGCATTCTTAAGAGAGCTGGGGGCCAAGCACAACATCGCCACACCTTACCACCCACAAACCAGTGGCCAAGCTGAGACCTCGAACAAGCGAGATCAAGAACATCCTACGAGAAGACGGTCGACGACATGGGGAAAGGATGGAAAAGTAAGCTTCCCGATGCACTCGGGCATACGGGGATCGCTTACAAAACCCCCATTGGCATGTCACCGTTCCGGCTCGTATACGGAAAGAGGCGCCATTTGCCGATAGAACTCGAGCATCGAGCCTCCGGGCAATTAAGAGCCGGAACATGGACCTCAAGCTAGCCGGAAGAAACCGCCAAAGGCAAATCTCCGAGCTTGAGGAATGGCGAGAGAAGGCATACCACGGTGCCAAGCTCTACAAAGAGCGAACAAAGAGGTGGCACGACAATCGGATAAAACCCAAGGAATTTCGACAGGGCGACAAGGTCCTACTATTCAACTCCAAGGTGAAATTATTCGGTGAAGGAAAGCTTAGAAGCAAATGGAAGGGGCCATATACCGTCGTCGACACGTCATTTCATGGCGCAATCATGATCCAGGACGACAACGGTAACATCTCAAAGGTAAATGGCCATCGCTTAAAACCTTTCCTTGAGCCTTCTTATCGTGCAAGGTTAGATCAAGAAATTGATAGAATAGATTTAGTCATGCCAGATAATTCCCTGATTTAGTTCAAGGCATGACTTTCATTTATTCTGTCTTTCTTGTGTATTAAAAAAAAAGTTTTTATATTCTATGTTTTGTGTGGGAACCCTCTAGTTTCTCTCACGAAATTTTCTAGGATTCTTTTTCACACAAAAATAATTTTATGTCCAAAATATCCAAAATCCTCTAGATTTTCAATCACAATCGAATTTTCGCGCCGGTAGGATCAAAATCACCATCAAATTCGAGAATCAAACAAACATCGGCTGAGATGGAAGAAAACCGAGCCGAGCGGCGCCAGGCCCGCGCGCGCTCAGCGCTCAAGCAGCCTTTGGACCGGGCGCCCTCGGTGCCCGATTTTCTCCCATCTCCTTCTGTCTTGTGGCGATCTTGATGATCTGGTGATTCCCGATCCCGATGCGAAAGAGATGCAAGGATGGGTCATTCTCTCCTATAAATACCACCCTCCTCCTCTCATTCTCTTCACACCAAAACAAACCTTGTCTTCCACCTCTCTCTCTCACTTTCCAGCAGCATTCCCAGCCTTAGCCATGGCCTTAGTTCCTACCAATGCTGGATTCAACAAGGAGAAAGCCCTCTCCTTCGCTAGAAAGTTCCTAGAGAGGAAAAATGAAGAGACCCCGGTAGCCACTAGTGAAATTCCTTTGAAGGGCAGCAAGGGTGGCGATGCCCACCCAAGCAAGCGCTACAAGGCCACGTCAGCCGGATCTTCGTCTTTTAAGGCCCCAAGTTTTTCCTACACCGTAGGAGGAACAAATCTGCCAAATGGAAGGCAAGGGAAAGGGTTGTTTAGTAAATCCGGGGGTCGCTACCCATGTGTCCCTCGCCTCGTTTGCGACCCACCTATCCAAGGGCTTTGACGGCATCTTCGGAGAGGATCCTCCAAAGAAGAAAGAACCTACTAGAGCAGAATTAAATAGGAAAATTAAGGAAATCTCTAGTTACATTCGCCACCTTAGGGGAAGGTTGGCAGAAGGGCGAACTTATGAGGTCCAACTCCAGGACGAAATCAACTCGTACCATGTAGAAATGTTTGAGGAGTTGAAAGAAATGGCTCGCAAGCACGGAGTCATGCACGCCCTCGAAGAACCTCATCTTTAGTAAGCTAGGCACACGCGTTTTTCCCTTTTTAATCATTTCCCCTTTCAAATTTTCAATTCCCTAAAGTGTGCCTCTTGTATCAAGTTTGATTTATCAATGAAATATTTATATATATATATATATTTGTATTGTGTCTTGTCTCCACTTGTTTTTGTATGCATTTTAAGAAAAAGACAGGTACAAAAACAAGTGTGGGGGAGGCACCTCGCTCCTTGACGCGCAAAGATTTTCGACACGACAAAAACACAAGTTTGCGCGCACTCTCACTCCCTGCTGACTCCCTTTATTGCTGAAAATAAAATTAATAAAACTAAAAATATTGCAAACTCCATCTCCTATTTTCACCAATTGAGAACGACTCGCATACTTTTTATTCCTTGCTTTCTTGATTGTGTGAACAACCTGTGCAATAGGGACCCCATGTTTTATCTAAGTTATTGGCAGGTGAGATATAGTAGAATGATATGAGATTGAACAACTCGTGCAATGGACTTGGGTATTTCTATGCACAAATTCAAAACTTTTTAGCCATTGCTCCTCGTGTGATAAGTGCTATGTCCTACCAAAGCCAAATATCTACGCTTACACTTACAAAACCTGTTAGCCACTTTTAGCAATGTCAAGACTTGAGATTCTTGCTAGAGATGGCCTTATCCCCAAGATCATTGCATTTCACCCACCAAATAAATATGCCGACCCTCCTCACACCGAGAGCCGCGCACCGCATTCACCCGCCAAAATAAATTATGCCGACTCTCACAGTGAAAGTCGCGCACTCATTTCATCCACCATTCCACCAAAAACGCTCAAATTCTCACACCGAGAATTGAGCACATATTTTCCACATTTTCTCCCTCTTCCACCAAAATACTCCTGTCAACAAGTCATGCATCCCTCTCTCTCCATCATTCATTCAAGAAAGGTATGGTGTTATTAGAAAATCCTACAAAGAGAAGCATGGTTCATCAATAAGGAAGAGTTCTTTTTCTCCAAGATCTTGAGATAAAAAAAAAGAGAGAGCAGTAGAAGAAAAAAAAAAGAAAAAGAAAAGAGAAGAAATAAAGCAAGTTTTAGAGTTGTTCTTCGAGTCCATACCTTCTTGCACATTCTTTCATAAAGAGAGAAACATGATCGGGAGTCCACAAATATTTTCTACACTTGCACTCGCACTTGCATCATCTAGGGATATGGCCTTCTCTTCATGACATCCAGCTGGCTTGACATTGAAACTCTGTTTATCATCCATACCCAAAACTCCACATATCAGCCTATAGTGGTAGGATGATCAAGAACACCTGGATAGGACTAGCCACCAGAAAAAGAGCGACTTGGGAGTATCACATGAGGAGCTAAGGCTAACTTTTGCGAAAATTCTAAAACCCCAAGTCTCAAAGCATGGGTAGTGTGAGTTGACTTGATTTCAAGCTATTCCTCCTTCAATAGCAATAAGATAACTTGGTAGCCACCATGAATGTTCACAAATGCGGGGAAAAGCTTGGAATAATGCGTATGCGGGTCAACTCTTGGGAGAATGCAACCACCTAGTTCTTCATTCTTTACTCGAGGACGAGCAAAGAGCTAAGTGTGGGGGAGTTGTTGGCGGTGCTTAAACTCATTTCTAACCCCGCCAACTTTAGTCTAGGCAACACTAAAATTCACCTAGAATAGGCCTCTACTCTAACTATTTCCACGGTATGGTGCGAGATCCTTTGTTTTGCGGGACACACTTGATTCACACCTAAAATGGACCAAGACATGAAGAAAAATACATGGGTGAAAACACCTTTTATTTTGGTCCAAGCAAAACAAGAGAAAAAGAAGGAAATCCAACTTCGAGGCCGGCCCAACCCGAATAACCGGCATGGGCCGACCGGGGACCCAACAAAGAGGCAACCGACCAAAGGCGAAGGCCGGCGGGGCCCGGCTGCGCGAGCGCGCCGAGGCGCGCGCGCCGTCGGCGCGGCCGGGCCCGGCTTTGGTTGGTCGGTTTGTTTGCCGCCTCGATGGTCGGTTCTCGGGGTGTTTTCGACATTTGCCCTGCGGAAACCGACCATCCCACTCCTATATAAGCATGGGCAAGCCTCCCCCTTCAACAACAATTCATTATTCATTTTAGTTCTCACTCTTCACCATACCTCCATTCCACAAGTGTACAATAGAGAGAGTAGAGCCACTCTACCTAGCCTAGCTAGAATAGAAGTAAGGAGTGAGAGAGGAGCAAGAGTAGAGCCTCTCTTCAAGAGAGCTCTCGGGAAGCTAGTCTTCCACGGGCGGAGTCCGGACTTGTCGGCTCCTCCTCGCTTGTACCTCTACGGCGTCTTGCTACTTGAAGTAAGACATCGTGTTTATCTTTTGGTAATACCTTTGAGTAAGTTATTCTTGCTTGTTATCTTCTTGCGGGTTCGTCGTTCGTCCCCGTGACGGAAGCTCTAGTAAGAGGACCCACGATAGAGACGGGAGCTCGGCCACCGCTAGAGTTGTAGCAAGCGGCATAGACGTGGTGTCTAGGCTAGGACCTACCTTCGTTTGCCTCGTAGTCCATGGTTGAGGTGGTAGGCGGCGGTGGTGACGGCCCTGTCCGTCCCTTGTAATCCCACGTTCGGCTACGGCGTGAGAGCTACGGGCCGGCATCACTTGGCGAGACCGGGTGCGATCCGGTGCCGAAGTAAGAAGTATAGCATCGAGTTTAACCTTCTCTTAGGACTTTACCCTTAGAAAACCTCACTACCTAAGCTACCCTACTCCATCTCTGGGAAATCTCTGGTTAGAATTAACTCACAAGCCGTTCTTCGTGAAAGAAATACGATACCCGATTACTCACCGGGTGAAGTGCTATAACGGTGATTTCCGTGCGCTTGCGGATTTGGCTGCACACGCTAAGAAACGCCAACACTTCTTCCAAATGTCATGAGCCACCTCAAGGTTCTTGATGAGCTCAAAAGCTTTATCATCAAGTGCCTCATGGAAAGCACTCACGGCAATGTTATTTGCTTGTTGCTTCTTTTCTTCGGCCGGTGTTGGCACCGCACCATCAACAAGCTCAAACTTCGTTTCCACCACTTTCCACACCTCAAGGTTGATTGACTTGAGATGACTCTTCATCTTGAGCTTCCATTTGGCATAGTCATCACCTCGAAATGATGGTGCCTTTTTGGTGTTGTTGATATGCATAACCAATGCCATTGCTTCACCGTAGGATGTTAATCCAACTCAAACAAACGGTGCCCGGCTCCGATACCACGTGAAATGTCACAATGGCTAGAGGGGGGGTGAATAGCCAAGTAAAATTTCTAGCAAGAATACTAGACAACCCAATTAGATGGCAAGGTGGCAAATGTGCAAAGCTAATGCTTCGACTAATCTAAGCAAGCCTCCCTAACCAATGCAAGGCTACTCAATTTAATTGCACACTCAACAACGGTGATCAAGCTACACAAAATCGGTTCATCGAAACCGAACAAGCAATTCTACCCACGGGATTTAAGCTACACAATGAGTGGTTCCCGACCGACCACAACAAGCAAATCTACCCACGGGATTTAAGCTACACAATGAGTGGTTCCCGACCGACCACAACAAGCAATTATACTTTGCGGAAAGTAAAGAGATGATGGAAGATTATACCGCCGCGAAGAGAAGAAGATAGCCAATCACCTAGAGACGCTCAAGCACAAACACAAGGAGGTCGATGCCTCGGCAATCACAAATCAACACAATGATTTTTACCGAGGTTCACACAAGACAAGGATCCACAAGCCACGAGCAATCCACTAGAGTATCCTTTCGCGAACTCCGCGAGGGAAGGATCAAGAACCCCTCACAAGAACCCGGTGTGGCCTCGAACAATCTCCAACTCGAGCTCAACCACCACCCGCTGCTCCAAACCGTCTACGGTGACGGGAATCACCGAAGAGTAACAAGAATCGCAGCTCACTCGATGAACAAGTGCCTCTAGATGCAACTCTCAATGCAAATCACTTGTTCTCACTCAAATCTCTCTCAAGATTAGCAAAGGAATCAAAGAGATGAGTGGGGGAGTGTCTCTCTTGCTCAAAGTATGCTCAGGTATGAAGAAATGGCGAAGAGACCTCCCCAAGGCCGGCCAATGGTCTATTTATAGACCCCCTTCGAAAAGAGCCGTTGCCCCCTCGGGCTGATGTTCCAACACGCGCCGGACGCGTCCGCCGCTGCCCGCCGGACGCGTCCGGCGCTCTTCAGCGCGCCACGGAGTCGACCGTTGCGTTTGAACACTGCTGACCTGGTGCGTCCGCCGCCTGAGTCCGGCGCCTTCCGCCGGACGCGTCCGGCGCCTCCTGCACTCGACCGTTGCAAAAGAATTGGCTGACACATCAGCGTCCACCGCCGCGTCCGACGCTCCCAGCTCGGCGTCCGGCGCCCGCGTCTGTATCCCGAGCTCAACTCCAGAAGTTTCTGGTCGGGGTCTGGCGCACGCCGGACGCGCAGCCGCCGCGTCCGGCACTCAGCCGAGCCCGAACCAGCAGCCCACGCCAGCCAGCTTGCTCCGGACGCGTCCGGCCCATCCTGGCCGGTGTCCGACGCCCGCGTCCAGCGCCCTTTGAAGAAGATTTCTCCGTAGAATCTTGCGCCGTCTTTGCTCCAAGTCCAATCTTTTGCCTTGAGTACCAACTCCACCAAGTGTAGACCTCGTCTCAAGCACCGGAGTTAGTAGTACAAGCACGACCACGTCGGCAAGAGTTAGCCCTCTAGTTAGTCTCTCATGCATCATGCAAAGTCGCAACTAGAGGCACTTAGGACCGCGAATGAAACCGAGGAAACCCCTCTTGATAGTCGGTTATCGATCCTAAATGTGGTCACACTCGCTAAGTGTCTCGACCACTAAACCGAAAAGGCCTATCAAGTATACCTTCGCCTTGATCTCCATGGGCCTCGTCGGAGCTCGATCACTTTACATCCATCATGTTCGTCACCGTGATCGCCATGCTCCATCATCCACCGTCACGTTGCTATGTGTCTAACCACACTTAGAGCAAAGCATTAGCAACGTTGATATTAATTAACAAAACCAAACCGGAGCTTTCACCCGGCTAGCCATGACGGTGGCTCCCATCCCGTCTCCGTGGCCGCCGCCGGCGGCGCAACTCCACATGACTGAAGCCACGTTTCCGTGGTTGGGCCGCGGCTGGGTTCGGCGAGGGCCGTTCACCGGCATCGACGAATCTGCGCCCCATCAGCTCGAGCGCAGCTCTCCTCGCCGCCCGGTTATGGCTCCCCGCCGCTCAGCATCTCTTCGTCGCCCGAGTTCCGGCGCACCTCCGTCGTGCTTCCCTGCGGCACTCCCCTCCCGCTACCTCTCCCTATCGTGCTCGTCGCGGCCCGGCCCACACGAGCCCATCACCGCCGGTGCCGAATTTCTACCGCCGCCGTCTTGTCCCTCTTCCCCACCACGACGCCTCTGCTCGGTCTTTGGGTCGATGAGAGAGAAGGACGCATATATGGCTATCCTCTCTCCTCCACGCCCAAAATAGATAGTCGTTTGCCTATCTTTGTTGGAGGGGTTTTTAGTGTGTAGTATGTATTTTGGCTTTGGGTGGCCATTTGCATAAGCTGTTGGAGACAGTCTTATATCCAGATTTATTGCTATGTCTATATGCATGGTTCTCATATCTTTTTTTTTGTCAACACTTACACGGTTACACCTTGAGTACCATGACTTACCCAATGCAAGCTGTAGCTTTGGAGCAATTTTAAACTAGGTCATGTATCATTGGGTTACGAATGCACTACCGGATCCAGGCTATTTACCGATGGCTGCCAGCCATCGGCAAAGCCAGGAATACCTTTGCCGATGACAAAGGCACGTGGCCATCGGCAAAAAATTTTACGGCAAAGCCGGGTTTGCCGATGGCCACGTGTCAGGCCATCGGCAAACCTTTGCCTATGGCCAGGTCAGCCATCGGCAAAGCTGCCACGTCAGCCGACGCGCCCTGACGGCGGCTTTGCCGATGGCTGATGTGGCGTGACCATCAGCAAAGTCGGCGGCCGTCGGCAAATAAGCCGTTTCCGGTAGTGATGGCAATATATTTTGACAACACGCACTAAACATGGATTCCAAGAACGTGTGCTTGTGACCAGGGAACTAGGCCCAATTTCTTCTCGACCATTGCTAACCATCATCAATAAACCTTGTACATAGACTTGTGAAGGGAGAGTGCACTAATAAATACGCTAGTCTACATTAATGATATTATAGTATATTAACATCGTTGAGCTACGCTTCACTGATTAACATCTACTTTTGTTCGCGCGAACTTTGGAGTGTATTACTACAACAATTGTTGTGGCTGAGGTGCGTGCGCGGGCGATGTGCATGGCTCGGCTCGGCGTGGTGATCGTGCTCGTTCCTAGTGGGGCGTCGTTCCTAGATCTCATAGGATCTCATATTTGGAGTTGTTAAGTCATGTCAGTTAGTGATTTCTTATGATTGAGCAGTTATGAATAAGGGTTGGCATGTTATAAGAACTAGATGGTAACCCCGCGCGAAGCAACCACACAATGTAACTAAAGAGAAAGAAAAAAAAAGTAACGAACCCGTTATGGAACAGTATCGGACCCGTTAAGGAACAGTGTAATCCGGCATGGAACAGTACAGACCCGCTATGGAACAGTGTAACACGGTATGGAACAGTAACAAACCCGTTAAGAAACAGTGCACCCGGTACCCGGCCGGACCGGCTACTGTAGCGCCGGACCCGTTACTGTATGACTGTTCATCGTTTTACTGTAGCTAAGCCTGCAGAGAAACATATATACTGGTATGATGCTGAGGGCTGACATGTTATAAGAATAGTGAGGGTTGTCATAGGAATATTGATTTTTTTATTAGGGCCTGTTTGGTTCAAACCCACTAAAGTACTAAAGCTACTGACTAAACCTTAGTGACCCTATTTGGTTTCCCTGACTAAATATGACTAAACAACATTAAGGTATTTGAACAAGGATGGTTTTGCCCTTATCAAATGCGGGTGCAATCAATTAAAGAGGGGTATTTTCTGTAAAAATGTACCCTTTAGTGACTTTTGATAATCCCTTGGCTACTAAAGCCACTAAGCTTTAGTGGTCCTTTTAGAGGAGGGTGTTTGGCAGTTTAGTGACTAAAAGTGACTAAACTAGTCATTAAACCTTTGTAGGGGCAAACCAAAAATGCCCTAAGAAACTGAGGGTTGCATGTTATATTACAGGCAAATGCCAGTAGTTTTGCATGGTCTTTTTTTTTTCAAAAGTAAAACTATGAAGATAAGCATGAATTTGTAGTTAACAAAGCTCCTATGATTTAATCAGAACCCGAGTTTCCTTTACAATTACAACACGTATGCACAACACCATTTCACATAGTATGATGGGCCGGGTACACAAAATGTACAATGCAACACTACAACATTGTCAGCTATTTGCCTTCAAGGCATCCCTAAAACCAATGCTAAGGTTGTACTGATGACCTTTCTTACCAAACCCGGCTGTTGACTTCTGCATCATTGCGACAAACTCATTGTAATCTATGCGCCCATCCTGCAGAAGGATCGATCAAACAAAAGTGTATCAGGACTATGCTGACGAATACAAACACCAGAATGCTTAATGGAGATTTGAGGGTCGGGTAATCAATCATGAACCATACATTGTCTTGATCCACTTCGCCAATCATGTCCTCGAGTCGGACATCTTCTATGCCAAACTCGTCACACGCTTGCTGCAGCTCGTCAGCTGTGATGTACCCACTGCCATCTTTGTCAAAGTATTGGAAGGCGGCAAATAGATGGTCTTCCCTTTCAACTTTGTTGAGATGCAGCGTTGCAGCTATGAACTCTCCGTAATCTATGGTGCCACTGTTGTCGATATCAGCCTGCAAGCATGCCAATAAGGCATATATAGGCACAGGAATCGTTTCTTGAACAAGTAAAATATATAATCAGCATTTTCTACTGAATGTTTGCCGGCCATAATACTTCAAAAATTCCCCTGCTTCTTTGTCCATGCAAGCTGTGTGCCTAACTAAGGGAAGAAATTCAGCAGAAGACTTACAGCCTGCATGAGCTGATATATCTCGGGCTCCTTCATGTTGGCGCCGACCCTCTGAAGTCCGGCCTTGAGCTCCTCGAAGTTGATCTGCCCGCTGTTGTCGGTGTCCATCATCTTGAACATCTCCTTGAGCCCCGCGATCTCCTCCTCCGACAGGTTCTCCGCGATCACCTGCACAACAAATTCAAGATCACATTCGAAACCGCCATTGACAATCACAGCAGGAATCAGTAAAGATGCAGCTTGTTGGTTCACCCTCAGCGCCATCTTCTTGAGCTTGTTCATCGCGGAGAACTGCTTCAGCCGGGACAGCACCGCCGAGTCCAGCGGCCTGTCAGGCGCAGAGGCGATCGTCTGCAGCCACGGGTGGCCTGGAAAATCAACAGCAGTTGCGTCCAGGTCGTCGTCAAGGGTCTCAGCCATGGTGGAGGTGGCAGAAATGTACCAAAAGAAGAATGCAACTCACAGAGGACTTGGTGCGCGGTGAGACGCCTCTTGGGGTCCCTGATGAGCACCTTCCGGAGCAGGTCCTTGGCGTGCTCCGACACGCTGGGCCAGGGGTCCGACTCGAAGTCCAGCGAGCCGTGCAGCACCTGCTCGAAGATGCCCTGCTCCGTCTCCGCCCAGAACGGCGGCACGCCGCAGAGCAGGATGTAGATGATGACGCCGGCGCTCCACACGTCGGCCTCCTGCCCGTACCGTTTCTTCAGCACCTCCGGCGCCACGTAGTACGGGCTCCCCACCACGTCCGTGAACTCCTCGCCTGCGACGCAAAAATGCATGAGCCAATCAACGTTCTGAACGATAACGAAAGAACATGGCCGGCCGGCCGGCAATGAGTATGAGCACCACCCACCTGGCCGGAAGAACATGGAGAGGCCGAAGTCGATGGTCTTGAGCGGCGACTCCTCGTCGTTGCCGACGAAGAGGAAGTTCTCCGGCTTGAGGTCGCGGTGCATGACCCCGAGCGAGTGGCACGACTCCAGGACGGCGACGATGACGCGGGCGAGCTCCCCGGCCTGCCGCTCCGTGTAGTGCCCCCGCCGCACGATGCGGTCGAACAGCTCCCCGCCCGCGCAGAGCTCCATGACGACGTGCACGGCGACGGCGTCCTCGAACGCGCCGCGGATGGCGATGATGTTGGGGTGGCCCGCCAGGTGGTGCATGATCTGGATCTCCCGCCGCACGTCCTCCACGTCCTCGTCGGTGACCAGCTTCCGCTTGGCGATGGACTTGCACGCGTACTCCAGCCCCGTCGCCTTGTCCACGCACAGGTACGTCGTGCCGAACTGCCCCTGCCCGAGCTTCCGCCCCAGGCTGTACTTGTCCTTGAGGTTCTCGGTCTTGCGCCGGAGCACCGACTCCACCTGCAGCCCCGCGCTGGAGATGCGCTTGATGTGCGCCGCCGCCTTCTTCCGGGACTGCTGCCGCGGCGCCTGCTGCTGCTGCTGGGGTTGTTGCGACGACGCCGGTGCCGGTTGTGGTGGTGACGGGTCGTTGCGTTCGCTTGGCGGCGGCGGCGTGTGCGTGTGCGTCGGCTGGGGAAGCGGTGCCGGCTCGGAGATGACGATGGGCGCCGGAGCCGCGGTGCTCGGAGCGGCGGGCTGCGGCTTGGCGTCGGACTCGCTTGGCTGGACCTGGACGACGGGCACGGAGCGGGAGGTGGTGGTGGGGTTGGACGGGGTGCCGCCGGAGTTGCGGGACCGGGACGAGGGCCACAGGGAGAAGTTGCCGAAGAAGCCGCCGTTCTTGGAGAATCGGGACCCGACGCAGACGTTGCCCATCGGGCAGGCGCAGGCCGGCCGCGGCGGCGATCACAGCCTCGTGCGCTCGTGTTCCCTCCTCCTCTTCCTCCTCCCGAGTCTGCAGGGGCATGGCAATGCGGCGGCGACGGCGGAACGCGCCACGTTCCGCCGGGAGGCAGTCGGAGGTGCAAGGATGGGAATTGGTGGTCGAGGTTTGGGTGGAAGATGGTCGGGGAGCGAAACGAGGAGCTAAAAATGGCATGCAAAGGAGAGGAAAAAGAAACAGAGGAAACAGAGTGGCAGGCTTGCAGCTGATGAGCCCCTAATTTTGGAGGAATTCTAGGGGGAAAAGAAAACAGTCTGGAACGCGGAATCTGTGTGTCTAGCTAACAACCATATATATACATCTATAGTTAAATAATAAAAATAATATTAATTATAATAATTAGTAAATTTGACAACCAGCTACTCTGTGTATATTGGCATGGCCATGACCCCATTTGTTTCCACTTATAATCAATTTTCAAAATCTTCATACCGCGGGAAAAAAATTAGTCTCAATTCTAGATCGTGCTAGATTTTAACATTTTTACTTTTAGACTCGTTAATTCCTACGGGATTGATGCCTAATGCTCCATTCGTTTGGTTGTTTCAGGTTGGCCGATTCTCACTATTTCTGATTTATTGTGAGAGAAAAAATGTTGCTAAAACACTGACTCATAAGTGCCGGTAGATCAAACGAATATGGTGTAACTTAGTAACCCACATAACAGAAAAAATCAAGGCATGTCTTACTGTTTGTCAAGGTTTGCAGAGCCGACAATAGATCAAAACAATCTCTGAAGCAATGAGCACTGATGCCATTGCAGAGTATTTAGACCTCTGTGAGGGCACCAAGCATGTTGCGCTTACAGACCAGGATAGCACGGTGTGGCGAGGACGCCCGAGGGGAGCTACCTAGCCAAGTCAGCCTACAACATGTTGCACGCAGGTTCAATCACCTTCCGTAGCCACTCACTAATATGGAAGATTTGGGCGCCGCTGTGGGAAAAACTTTTCCTCTGCCTCACGTTCCAAAGTTGCCATTGGACTAATGATCGTCAAGCGGGGCATGGTCTAGAAACATGGAGCAAGTGCTACATCTATGATCAAGCCCAAGAAACAATCGATCACCTGCTATGTTGCTGTCCTTTTGCATGCACGTGACGTCTGGCTTCACATCTGCGGGGCGATGGGACACCCGTTGTCGGCCACTGAACAATCGATTTGCCACCAACTGAACAGTCAGTCCTTAGATGATGGAAGAAGCTAAGAGTAGCATGGCATGGTAAGGCTAAGGGCCTTGATTAGTTGTTCACCCTTGTCTCGTGGCAAATCTGGAAAGAGCAGAATGTGCATTGCTTCAGATAAGCCTCGTCCACGATGGCGGAAATCTTGCTAGTCACAAGGGCCAAGGTCGGTCAGTGGACGCAGGCAGGAGCAAAGAACCTTGAGTGTCTGATGTTGGGAGAGTATGAACATAACCTTTTTGCTCCCCATGGAGTGGTTTTTCCAAAATATAATCTCTCCCATTTAGGCAGTTTTCAAGTGTTTTAAACTCCATTTCTCCTTAATACAATGATACGTAATCTTCTTGCGTATTTGAGAAAAAACTCAATAACCAAAAAAATTGATAATTTTTTTCATTCTTCCAGCTTTTCAGAGAGGAATTCTTCCAGCTCTATAATAAGCCAAAATGCACATTTTCAGAAAAAGGCCAAAAAACATAATTTTACATCGTGTGCCCAGCATAGAAATCGTTTTTTTACAACAACATATATTATATATTAATGCAACCATCATATTATACTAAGGTCCTAGGACTAGAAAAATAGACAACAACATCGACTAAGCCAACCACTTGAGTACCCTAGCGTCACGTCATGTATCCGCAGTCCGTTTGTTGACACAATCACACATGTTCCCTTTTTCCTTCTTCCGCGGGCAAGCCGCATAAAAAATCCATCGCCCAGCCAATGCAAAGTCGTCACCAATGTCGACAGGGCCGTCCTGTGAAAATTCGATGCTTTGTACGATACTAAAAAAATGAGGCCTATTAGCATAGCAAAAAAAGACTAAAACATGATAAAGCATGTATTATAGAAAAGCTTCGCTCTGCTAATGCAACGGTCACAGGAATAGTCAATAGAACTCTGCATGCAATAGTTGCATTAGGAAAACAACTATGCTCCTTTAAAAACCACAAAATTTCAATAGAACCCATTCTTTCATTTGGAATGAAGTCTCGTAGAAACTTCAACTCCATATATAATTCTTTGGCATCAATATCAGATTTTCCATCCTTTTTAAGGACAGCCTCAAGATTATCATAAGAAGACTTCAAGCTTTGATTATCCAACGACGGCAATGTTTCTGAAGAAAATAAAAAACTATTTTTTTTAGTAATCTTTGTATGGCTCAAATCTTGTTGTAAGAGAGGCAATAGTTTGATCAATAAGAGTTAAAATACTCTACTCTAAATAACTAGTATTAATGGACCAAAGTCAAACCGCTGTTGTGCTATCTATATATATAGTATATGTACGTATATATTTGGAGGTCTGTGTAAATCGGAGGTTGTGTGGGGTCGCTCACTTGGCACATGGACGTCGGCCCTGATGTCGAGCAGATGCTAAGACCGTGCGACCCGTCCAAAAAATCGTGCCCCGATGTGAATCTTATCCGATCCGTCCAATGAACACGTACTTAAGTTCATTTAGCATATCAGGAGTCTTGCTTAAATCTTACTCTCTAAATCATCATTTGATGCCATTTGAATCAAAGCCAAGAAGAGCATCTCTGACCCTCTTTTACAGTGGTGTGAGAATAGGCTTACTATATTGTTTTTCTCTTTGGGCTCTGGAAGCCTTGTATTTCTGCTATAAATTTTTGTTCTCTTATGCAATAAAAGAAAAAAAAAATAGGTAGGGGGCCTTCCCTACCGATTTGCTCAGAAAAAATGTCATTTGAAATCAAAATTGTTCTCCTTGTCTTTCCATCCACCGACAATTTCTCCGTATCTTCTGCAAATTCTTGAAAAACTAACTATCTCTTTATCATTAGCGTTTTTTTTTTCTCAAATACACAAAAAGATTTACGTATTGCATTAGAAGAAGAGTTTGCTAAACATACACCGCGCTTGTGAGAGCGTCGGCGATCAACAGCCGTAGATGGACCATCCTAACGGGGAATCACTAAGTCGATATTACATAAAGAAACAACCGAAGTTGACGCTATGGCGCGACCTAGGAGGTGGCCTTGCTCCTTCGCCTTCGCGGCTGAGCAGCCGGGACGATCGCATCCAGCGCCTCGGCCTCTTCCGTAGTCATGTCGCCGCCGAGGAGCTTTTCATACTTCTCGATCGCTGATGCAGAAGGAGCTTCGCCCGGCTTGATGTAGCCAATATGTTGCATGATCAAGACTTCCCCTCGCTTCGAAGCAAGAACTCGAGGGAGGGGCTGAACCGCTAACCGCCTGCTCCGCTTTGGCAGTCTAGGCTTAACGGGGGGCTGCTTTGGAGGCTCACGAATAAGAGGAGAATCCCTCTTAGTGGTCACTTTGCTGATGAAGTAGTCGAGGCGGTGCTGGAAGGTGTTGTCACTGACCTCACTAGATGGGGTCTCCAGTGGCTCTAGGCTGGGTGGGTCAGCTATCGTCGGTGACCCCCGCTCATTGGATGGGGCGCGGAGGGGGGTCCTTACCATGCAAGAGTCCGCTGTTGTTGGGTCCACATCCGCCAACAGGGCAGTTGCCATTGTCGGGGCCTCATCCTGGAGCGGGGGGGACAGTTGACACCGCACGCTCCAAGGAAGGCCCCGTGACGAACCGCGTGCTGCCGATTGAGGATGCGAACTCATCCAACATCGGATCCCCTATGATGTCACGAACATACACGGTCATGTGCGGTGCCTGGACAGAGCGACAATGTTCAACGGGTCGATCTGGGCGATGCCCGTCCCCCTGGATAAGTCGCCGAGCCCAGATGTTGTCCGCGACGCCGCCGACGTTGGTGCCTGCTCCGTCTTCGCTGGCACCGACCACCGGTGGCAGGGACGGCGGTGCCCGTCGTGGCCCCGTCAAGGTCGTGCGAACCACCAAGGTCCTTCGGCCCATTGGGGCGACCCGGGGCACGAGCGCCCATGCTCAGAGAGCCAATGCGCATTGGCTGCTTGCAGTCGCGTGCAACGTGTCAAAGACCCTTGCACCGCAAGCATCATTGGGGTAGCTTGCAGGTTGCCACTCGATGTGTGGATGAGAGGCAATTAAGGCACTTGCCGAACAGATCGGCTGGGATGCGCCTCAGCGACCGATGGCACACCGGCAGGCCCCAGTGGTACGGTCGAGGCGACCGTGGGTTGCACCTCCTGTCAGTGGAGAATATCCCGCCATCCCTCGGCGTTGGGGGCGGGTACGCGGCCCTCCACTAGCTGAGTTGGGATACCTTGCACCAGCTGTGGCTGCGGTCGACCGCGTCTTCCCTGCCTCTGCCCAGCATCCTGCCGACGTGCCGCTGTACTGCCACACCCCGACAGAGGATGGGTGTGCAGTACAAAGAACTGCAGTGGCGGAAGAGGTTGGCATCAACTCCGGGCCGGAGTCATCGTCTGCCCAGCGACGTGCCTTGGGCCCCCCTCCATGCAGCCTCCCTTATGGAAAGGCGCAGCATAGGGAGACAAGGTGGACGACGGGCTTGGAGCAGGCGTCGACGGATTGACGAGGAAGGCGTCGAGGCCGGGGGCGTCCTCGTCCTCTGGAACGTCCTCGATGACCACCAACATTGCGTCCACTGGCCTCGTCGACAGCGCTAACCCGCCGGCGGTACACTTGGAGGGCGAGTCGCACCAAGAAATCAAAAATAGAGCATGACAATATTTGAAAGTCTAACTAAAAATGTTGTTGGAGAGCATTTTCAGTTTTTCACTGATAAAGTCTCTCTATAAAAAAGTATATAAAGAGGCTCTCTAAGAGACGTTTGATAGAGATTTAGATTCTCTAAGAAACGTTTTAGGCCTTGTTTGGATTCAAAATGTTAGAAAATTTTACAACTGTAGCATTTCGTTTGTATTTGACAATTAGTGTCCAATCATGGGCTAATTAGGCTTAAAAGATTCGTCTCGTGATTTATAACTAAACTGTGTAATTAGTTATTTTTTATCTACATTTAGTGCTTCATGCATATGTGTAAAGATTGATGTGATGGAGAGAGTGAAAAAATTCCAACTTTTTGATGCAATCCAAACAAGGCCTTAGATTCAAATGCTCTCAACAAACATATCTGACGATGAATCAAAGTATCTCCAACAGTTTGGCATTTGGGGTTTGCATTCTTGTAATTTGCAGAAAATCACGAAATGAGGTATCCAACAGTTTTGCATTTGGGTTTTGCAATTTGGGCAACTTGGCAATTGACGGAGGAAACTTGACATATTTGCAAAGCCGCGGACCGCTTGGCAACCATGATCTGGCGCTCCTCGCGCGCTACTCCCGCGCATGTAGGACTCTCTTCGCGCCATATATAGTCGGTTGGGTCCACAATTTGGTAAATGCCAAGTCAATTTTGCAAAACTCTTGGAGATGGCTTGTTTTTCTTCTCTCCATTTCCTTTTGAGAGTTGACAAACTACAACAAATGGCAAAGAAAAAATGCCAAACTGTTGGAGATGCTCTCAGAGTCACCTCCTAAAACCGTTTGGCCGATAAACTGGATTCTAATTTTAAGGCACGTCGGACGGACAACCATGGTGAAATCCATTTGATTCGTTACACTGAACGAATATTATTTCTGTACACTGTAATATATATAACTAGGAGAATTCTCCGCGCGTTGCTACAGGTATATAGTAGAATTTTATTTAATTGTATAGAGAATAAATTTAATTAGTGGAGAGATTGATTTCTCATAGCGCCGGTGCCTCTTCGTCATTAGTTTGTGATGGTGGAACCTCTAGATGACGTGGCGCAAGAAGGTGTTAGAAAATTAGATAGTAGGATTTATCTTTATAGGAGATATAGATTCCCCGTACATCGATACGAATATGAATAGACTGAGAATAAATTTAATTGGTGGAGTAGTTGAACTAGAGTACTAATACTTCTGCACACTGTAATATATACAATATATTTGTATTTAAGGCAGGGGCCGGTGGTTGAACGAGAGTATGGGGCATCACTGAAATGCAGTGAAGTGCATGTGCATCTTCATCGATACGTCACACGTGACTTTCCCAGGAATTTCGTGTCAAGTTTTCCACTGGTCCACACGCTTACTAGATCGCTCTCTGATCGCTCGCGTACCGACTGGCTACACGACTTGTATATTTTGTCGTTCACGCGCCTTTTTCTAGTTCATTTGGATCACACATTCACACACTTAACAATCACACCAGGTACATCAGATCCTGTGCTTTTCACGAGCGATGAAGGTAATCAAGGAGCTCGTTGCTTCGGCAGTCGTCGGCGAACTCGTGAGCAGGCTAGTCTCCTTCCTTATCTCCCGATACGCCAAACAGACATGCAGGAAGGAGGACATGTTCCTTCAGCTCGAGCTTGTTGCCCTGAAGATCCATGCCCTAGTGGACGAAGCGGAGCGGCGGCATCTTGCCCACAACCGGAGGCTGCTCCTGTGGCTCAGCAAGCTCATGGAGGGCATGTACCGTGCATACTATGTGCTCGACCATCGTCGTGACCATGGTTCCTCGCTGGTGAGCAGCTCCTGGTCATTCTCTCTGTCTCGTTCATCTCGGCCTGCCAAGCGACTTTGCACTTCCAATGCTCCTCAACCCGTCTGTGCAGCCGATGACAACGGGGTAGTCGAGGAATTGAGTGCCACGCTCCGAAGATTGGAAGAGTGTGCACAAGGGATGAAGGAGTTCATTCTACTTCTTGGGTGCTGCCCTGCTATTCCCCGGCGGCCTTCCGTCGTCTCCAGCTTTCAATCTGACGACAGATACATGTTTGGCCGTCTTGTTGAGCGGGAGCAGATAATCAGCTTTCTGCTGCGGCCTGACAGCAGCAGCTTGGGCGTTCTACCACTTGTCGGTGGCCCGGAGGTCGGCAAGGGCACCATCGTCAAGCATGTCTGCAGTGACGAGAGGGTGCGCCGTCATTTCGCCATGATCCTGTACTCCTATGGGTCTCTTCTTGGTGACAACTCTGCTGAAGATGTATTGGGCACACTGCGAACTGGTGGCCACGTTCTTCACGAGACGTCGTCACCTGTAGTCCCAGGAAGGCATGGGAGCAGGCATCTTCTTGTGATTAAAAACACATTCGAAGTGGTCATCAACGAGGCAGCATGGGCCTCGCTCTGTGCTTCGCTGAGATCCACGGCGCCGGGAAGCAAGGTCATAGTCGTCAGTGAGAACGACGGCGTCGCTGACCTCGGTACCACAGCCGCCATGAGAGTGAAGCCACTGCCGCGGGAGGAGTTCTGGTACTTCTTCAAGTCACTATCTTTCGGTGGTGTCAGCGATCCCGGGGAGCACCCGGAGCTCGCGGTGCTGGGCAGACAGATCGCCGCGGCGCTTGACGGGTCATTCTTCGGCGCCAAGGTCCTCAGCAGCCTACTCAGGGCCAACCTCAACGCGCAATTCTGGGGCGCTGTGCTCGGCGTCGTGCGCAGATTCGTCATGGAGCTGCGTGGTGACGAGGATCACTTCTCAAAGCTCGGTGTCGCCAAGATAGCATTGGAGATACTCCCTGTGCCACTGAGGCTCAAGAGCGCCGGTCAAACGACCGGAGTAGGGGCCGCCTCTGATGAGGCCGCCGAGGCTGAGCTGACGGGAATCACCGTCCAGGAACTACTGCGTTCAGCCAGAGCTGCGCCAGGAGAGGAGATGCGAATCGTGCTGTGGGAATCTGCGTGCCCACCTAATTATCGCTACACTGTTGTCTGCGAGAAGGTGGTGGAAACACATGGTCCACATGTAAACATCGAGCGGAAGAGGCATGCCAGGCAGCCGTAGATGAGTCTTAGCAGTTACTACATAATTTCTCTTTCGTCTTCTGTGACATTTTCGACCCGAGAATAATGTATATGTGCAGTTTCCCTGTGCTTACCATGCACCATTGTTGGAACTCGGCTGCTTTCAATTCAGAATTTCGTGGTCCTTGACAAGGCGTGTAGGTAACACGTCTCTACTCTTTGGAAGTCTTTGGTTTCGACTAAACTCTACATATTATTATTTGTTTATATCTGTATAAGTATAGATATAGGTATAGGTACTACCGTACTAAAGATATAGATATGCTGATATATAAATAGATAGTTAGAGAAGAGAATAAGTCTAATTAACCATTAGATTTTGCCAAAATGCATTTTTAGGGGAACTTTGCGAAAATGCATGAATCCCAATCAGTCAACCAGTTGCGGGTTTGTCTCGAGAGTTGGGCTTGGGCCTGATCAACCTATACGTAGCCCAATTGTGGACCAAGACACAGGCAACGAAGTTTTACGAATATTCTGCTAAAAAAATTAAGAATATGGCCTTAGGAAAATTTTTGCGCTTAGGAATCTGGCCTTTTTTTTTTTTTTTTTTTCGAATTTGGGAATCAGGCCTCGAATCAAAAAATTTTAGGAATTTGGCCCTCTATTAGTTCGTTCAAGGTACATTATGAACTTTTGTACTGTACATCGTAAAAAAGAACGATTTTACCCCTCCTTACCTCCTTCAGTCGCTGAATCGCCTAGCCGCCCGCGACTCGTCTCGTCTTCGACTCTGTCTTCTCATAAGAAAAAAATGTGACCTCATGGACCACGGTGCCACCGTCGCCGCCCTTGCCGGCAAGGAGGGCCCGCCCAAACGCTAAAGTTAACACTGTGCACCTCCAGCAACACCCCCTACTCCACATTTAGGCGGTGAAACAAAAAACACAAGTCCAGCAGACCCCCTACTAGGCCCCAAGTTTGTTGGCACCCTACTTTCTCCTCAACTCCCCCTATTCGCGTTGGCCCTCTACTCCAACCCCTACTTCTTCTCTCTCCTCCTCGCGACATCCCCGTACACGCTTCTTCCTCCCTGCGACGCTGCTTTGCCCAGCGCGGCCTTCCCACTGGCATCTCCCTGTCCCTGCTCGACGTGCCCTTCGCCTGCTCGACATGGCCCTCGGCAAGACACGGCGCGCGGCGCGACGGTCCTCTTCATGGCGGCATAGTGCCCCACCTCGCCGCATCTAGTCTGGTCCACTCCGTAAGATGCAACTGCCCTGCCCGACGTCGGCCTGCTCCGGCGGTTGCCCCAGCCCTGCTCTAGCAGCGTTGCGCACCATGGCCCGGCCCGACGCGCTACCCCCGACGGCGCGGCACCTCCCCATGGATCTCCCCGGCGGCACCCCTCGCGACGCTAGAGTCCTGGCGCGGGCGCATCTCCTCGGCGGCAGCCCCTCCCCGGTGCAGTGGCGCCTTCCCGGCGGCGGCCCCTATATTAGTGCGAGCAGCCATCCCCGTCGCAGACACGACTTGCCCAGCGCGGGCACGACCTGCTTCTGTCAACGGTGGGAGGAAGACAACGAGGGACAATGAAAATTGTGGTCCCACATGTCATCTGCTGCAAGGATGGATTTGGAGGGTCTCGTTTAGGTAGTATTGCTGGAGCAAACCACGAAATATGGGTAGTATAAAAATAGGCAGCACCCTAAAAAGTAGGGGGTGTGATTTATGTAGTATTACTGGAGATGTTTTTAGGGACCGAAATTGACGGAAGATCAGTTTTGCAAATTTAGTTTTGAGGCTAGATTCCTAAGTAAAAAAAAACGATTTCCTCAATTACTTTTCAGTCCAATTTCCTAGTTCTCAGTCTTAAGGCGGCCGCCGTTTCGTCCCGACCAAGGCGGCCACCCAGCCTCCGCCGGCCAACCTAGGCGGGGTTCGGGAACTGGCCCTGGAGGGCATCCTACATCTGCCGCTGTAGCCGCTCATCTCACTTCTTCCATCGCGCCCAGGAGAGACGGGTCACGGGTTCGTCCCAAGGAGAGAGGTAATGGTTCTTTATGGTAAAAATTTTGCTTTGACGTTGGATCCTGACAGTAGGCACCCTTACCTCCCAGGCTAGATAATTGAGCCCTGATAATCGTTTCTTGGTTTAATTATTATACTGGGATTGGATTCTCTTGCAGTCGAGGTTCTATGTATGAAATTGGAGCTCTGTTATCAATTCTTTTTATTATTGAAAAAAATGATAGATGTGATGTACCACAGGGTTGGTCGGGGTTCATTCGGAGGGTTGGCAAAGTAGGATGGCTGATCTTCAGGGTTCTGCAGTTGATAGTAAATCCCCTTTAGCTCCTATGCTTGCCCATTCGAAGTTGTGTGATTCTGATGGATCCAATCGATTCTTTCCTCTCTGTGTTGTTCTGATACTAGTATCAGGGCGCGCGGCGCCCGTGCCCCCGTGCGGCAGCCAATTTGAGGAAACATGATGTCGATGACTAAGGTGTAAATGTTGAATTGTGCAATACAGGTATGAAACTAAATTGATACATGGATTTAGTATATCACGAATCAAAGACTTAGAAAAAAAAATATTGGATCCTTTACTTATCTCAGACACATCAAAGTAGTATAATGAACGTTTCAAAAAAAAGTATTATAATGAAGAAAAGCTAGCTAATCAGCATATAAGAATCTCTAGAGTAGTAGACAATATCCTTGTATCAATTAGCTACACAAGCATATGTCGCTTACATTTATGGTTAGGGAGTTCATGGTGGTCTCGTCTTATTCAGCCTTCTTGGGATCAGTTCATGTCAAACTTCTTTAGAACTCCCTTGGATAAGCGCACAGAAGGGTAGAAGAAGCTTAGGAGCAGCCGTGCACTCACAAATCTAAGTGAACTGGTTTGAGTGGTGGATCAACATAAGATGGATAGGTTTTCAATACAATAAATTATAGTTTCAACATGTTTTGTAAGTTACATTACATTAGGTAGAATTGCCTAGTTGCAGGTGGCCTGATCCTGCTCTTAGTATCTTGGTCCACAAGCAGTTGCATTATTTTCCTGCTGGTTCAAGAGCTGATGCACCCTGCATATGTAACCAAGAGAATACACATTTCAGATAGTACTGAACATATCTAAACCTTACTAAGGCAAGAAGAGGGACCTACAGAATGACCGGGCTGCCAAAACGAAGTCTACATCATTTTTGGATAGGAAGCGGATATGACGAGGCATGCAAGCAAATAAAAGACCTCCAATTTGGACAACCAAAGGCACGTACTGAAATAAACAGAAGACACTAAAGAAAGTTAACGTTTGGACAATAGCTTAGCAGTCGACATCTGATATCCAACTACAATATTTGTAATTAGAATATGCTTATCTGTTAGTATATATGAAATTGGAGTCGTCCCTAAATCAACATATTACGTCAAGGTTCATCTGAACAATTACAACACAAGGAAGTTGCACTAATAATAGTATATCAATAGCAGTGGAAGCAATTTTGTCATGAAAGTACAAAACTAACCTGTTTAACACCAGTCGAGTAAGCAGGCCCTTTGCAGCAGCCCTAAATTCATACTACTCAAAAGAACCATTGTCATCAGGAGTCTCCTGCAGAATTCTATGTCATATCCATTTGTTGAGGTGCCATCAACCAAAATAGCAAATTCATATCCATCTAAAAAATGAGAGCTTCAAATTTCGGTTTGTAATACCAATTCCCAATCGGGGGACATCAACAGGAGAGCAATTGCAGAGTAAAAAAACAGAGAAAAGTAGAAGGACAACCAATTTACCTGAAGAATATCCTAAGTATGAAACATTGGTGGGTAACAAAACTACTATGAGATCCACATGGTGAGTGTTTCTTTGGAACCAGGTAGGCCTAACACAGCCACAACGGATATGGACCTGAGATAAGCAAAGAGAATTTAATTACATATAGTAGGAGATAGTAATAGGGATGGGAGTCTTACCATTAACTCAATATGTCAGTTCATTGTTTTCTCTCTTGGCCAACACTCCAGCGCTAAGAATGAAACCCATGGCCATTTTTCTTAGGTTCAGATGAGCTAGTAACCAGGAAGAAATCATAGATGGCAATGCTGCGTCTATAAAACAATATTTTTTGAACATTTAGAAATTTAAAAGGTGATATGGAAGCTTACAATTAAATATTGGAATACCTATCTTTAGAAGACATGATGAAGCTGCTAGGGACTTGGACCAAGGAGGCGACATATGTAGCATGCTGAGAACAAATCAGACTGTCAGCAACATGCAGAGATATTTTCAAACTTGGCCGAGGATGAAACGCTAAATGGTAACAACAAAGGGAAAATAAATAATATACTAATGGGAAATTTAATTATATCTGTCTTCCATATGCAGCCAACAATATTGGAGCAAAAATTATTTGTGGAAATTTAATTCAGGAGGAAATCTATTCAACTATTTTCAGTTTTGGAGACCTTTTTAGGCATAAGTGGTAGGTAGTCTGCCTGTCCGGAATATTCACTGTGTGATGGCATCTCAAATGGTCGATGGTTCGGAACGACATGTACCTTTAAGCTATAAAGGTACTGGCATTCCATTTTAGGAGGCACGCTGTTGTCCCAACCTGCCCCTATCTTTTTCCATAATTTTTGACATGACAATAGAAAAGACCACCATTCTGAATTCCTTTTTTTTTGGTAACCTTGGAAAAACAGGAAGATCTGGGTGGATGCATTTATGGGCCTGTTTGAATCATAGATATAGTTCTCACACAGATTTTGGGTCATTATTTGGGTCACAAGCTGATTTAGTAGTATGATGAAAGCTAAATAAACCAGGTTTTGGGAAGAATTTGGAATTCATAGATGGTTTGACCTTTCCAGATAGGATATGTGACACTACCAAAATGTGGTAATATTCTTCATCAGAAACCGTAGAAGTAACCAATATGGCGATGGAAAATTTAAAATTGGAGAATCAAACAACATTAAGTGATGGGCACTAAGAAAATACCTGTGAGGTCAAAAATCTGTTTGAGCACTACATCATTTCCAAGTTCCATATGCTTCTTTATTTTCAGTTTCTGCAAAAAATTTAAAGAATCATGTCTTTACTGAAAATGAAATTAGTTTACTATCAATAGCTAGCTGAACATATAATCTGCTTCACTGTGAATAAGGGACCTGAACACCCAAGTTGGAAATAAGCGGGAGTAGAAAATATTAAACCTACTAATGATCTTATATCTTTGAAAAATATATTGCATATTCATATGTGATAAGACAAGAAAGGCATTAACTTCCTTGCAGTTTGCAGCCTGAAAATAAATGTATACCATGGCCACATCACATAAAACAAATGCAATTTCTATATATATGGGTAGTAGTAGATTATTACAGCACTTTCCAAAGCTGTTAACTAAGTAGAAGCTCATGGTGAGCAGCAGAGCCTTCCTTGGTAGTGGGTGCAGCTTTGTCGATGTCGCAAAAAGATGAAGAAAGTTGCTTTGGTTTCAGGTCTATAGCAATGATGGGGTAACTATGAGTGCAGTGACATGTCTCCATCTTTTGTGCCCGGCTAAATTGTTAAGAGATGCATTGGGGTTACTCAGAAGCAATTATCTAAACTGCATGGTTTCATTTAAGTTTAGGTAACATGTCTCCATCTTTTGTGCCCGGCTAAATTGTTATAACTGAATCTAAGGTTGGGCTTTTGTCAGCATAGTTAAACACTGAAAATACTCAGCATAGGAAAATCTAGAAAATAACAAATTAGAAATGGATCCACGCCATGAACAGAAAAGGTTCGTATCTGCCAAGAATGTATCTATAGTAAATGGATCAGTTGGAAAAAAACAATACCTTGTTGGCTTGCACTGTCTGGATTTGAGTACTGCATGTCTGTCAGTCTTTGATATATTTGCTACATGCAGAGAAGATTATAAATATAAAATATGGGAAAAATTTTGTGCTTCCAATTTCAAGCATGTTCATATAAATTTTTAGGAATGGCTAGCATATTTACTCATATGTAATTTCACAATGTATGACAAAAAACAATTTTTGAAAGGAAAATAATTTATACTCTGAATAGAAGGAAACCCGAAATAAAGGGTCAAACTGGAATCCTTAGCTTTCTGATGCAGCATGAAATTTGAGGGTCAGTTTCCAGAAGGGTTCATTTTCCCACAATGAATCTTAGACATAAGAAAACAATTACTTGCATTCCTTCATGCAACAATCATTCAGATTTGACCATAAGTCCATAACAGAAACAAATACATGTAATAAGATAATAACAGCTGCCACAAGAAGTTCTATTTTGAAATCCTATCCAACACTCAACTCTTTCATGTCTTTTTTTGAAATACCCAAAGCATGGCAATATTTCGCGTGCCATAGTAAAATTTGGAAATACCTAAAGCATGGCACAATTTTGATATGACCAAACCATAGTAAATTTTGCATATAACCAAATCATAGTAAAATTTGAAAATACCCAAACCTTTGGCAATATTTCCATACCACCAAACCATAGTAAATTTGGCAATATTTCCATACCACCAAACCATAGTAAATTTCAACACTTTACCCTAGACATACGACCAAATCATAGCAAAATTCTAGAGTTAGCCAAGTATCTTTCAGCCAAGTATATCATAGAAAAATATAATCCTAAACCATATTTAGCGTACCTGATGCGGGCTCACCTGGGCGTCGCTACGCCACTCCCCCACGCTGTGCGTCGGGATGCAGCGCCGCCCAGCGCCGCTGCGCCGGGATGCAGCGCCGCCCCGCGCGGCCGAGCCCGCTCGCTGGCCGGCCGCTGCCTCCGCCGCGCTGGCCGCCCGCGTCGCCTCGGCCAGCCGCCTCCGCTGCGCCGGGCCGCCCTGCTTGCGCCGGCCGCGTGCACCGCCGCCGCCCCAGGCCTGGCGCCCGCCCGCGTGCGCCGCCATCTGCGCCGCCTCTGCCATAGCCGCGCCGGATCGGGGCGCGCCACCGGGGCCGGGCTGCCCCCCTGCGCCGCCTCGCCCGCGCGTCGCCCGCCGCCGCCGCTCTCTGGTCGGGAGAAGGGAAAGGGAAGGGGAAAGTGAATGGAACCCTAGAAGCTGAGGAGGAGCCCGTATTTATTTGTTTAGGAAGATTCTTGCAGAAGCTGAAGCCGGAAGAAAGAAGCTGGGTAAAAACAGGTAGAAGCCGCTTCCGATTCTCACATCCAAAAACAGCTTCTCAATCATAGCCGTCCGATCGAGGATCCGACGGTTCCCCTATTCTTGATGACGTGGCCACACCCTCCATTCTAGGAGCAGTTCGACTTTTTATTGTCTTAATGCAACAGAAGGGGTGGACCCACTATGGTACTGTGGGTGGTGTACCATTCCTCACACCAGGAACTGGCTTGTTTATTGATTCCACTGTGCTTGGGCACATCCGCACAGAGCAGGGAATTCGAGATTATTTGGAATTCCGTGATGAAGCATCCAGATTGGCAGCAAAAGAACTGGTTGCTGCGTGCAATTTGCCTGTATGCACATCAGATTGCTTTTTTTTAATCTCTGTATACTGTTCTATCAGATATTTGGCATTGTTGGTATTTATTATCCTTTGTGCGCGCAGCTGGATTTGTTTCTCCATGCTGAACGCGATGAGAGTCTTTTTGAAGACCAGTACCTGAAGTTTGTGACAATACGTGACCAGGTACTACCAATCCTGCATCTCATGGGCTATGGCCCCAATGTTCCTTTCTCAATCAACTCGCCCCTTAATCATTGTTATTAAATAATAACAAACATATAGAAAGTTCAGCTTGGCCCTTCTTGGGCCTGATACTTAAAATTTTTAGGCAAATTGTTTTGGCCCTTTTCAAGACCTTGCTTCCAATTAATTTCCTCACTTTTAACCTATTATGTCCAGCATACAAATCTGCAATTTGATTGCTATCTTTTGTATTGCGTTAGATGGTTGCTAGGCAATACTATTAAAATATAAAACCTTGGCCTTGGTTTTTTATGTCTGCCCTACTGTGATCAACTTGATTTTTTTGGTTGCTCTAGTGTCTTGTGCCTCTTGTAGTTGCAGTCTTGTCCTTTTCTCTAACTCATGTGCCTCGTAATAGAATGGTTAGGGTTCTATTTATTTATCCTATGTTGGTCCGATATAGGATAATTATTATTGGTCATAGCCTATGATGTGTATATACAAATATTTGGGACCTCCCATCAGAACGCCAACAACCACATAATCTGTGTTCGTAGCAGAGTTTTTTTCCCCCTTGTCCACTTGCTTCTTGCTTGCTGGGTGCTTTAGATGTATATAATATAATTGTGTGTTGTTATATTACTAAATTAAATATGTTGTCACAATTAAATAAAGTCAGCACAAAATCTGAGGCATGCTGTGAAAACATGTATGTAATCATACATGTCAGGACTGCCTAAACTACTAACTCCTAGTTTGCATGATATTGATTTGAAAATCCATGTGGGGATGTGCATTATCTTGATCCATGATTGTGGATAACCATTTCTGATAATTCTCTCTACCCCTGATATCCACAATTCATGTAAATTGGAACTGACCATAAGCCACGTAGATTCATATGAATATAACAGTAGGCCAATGATCTGATCTCCCATAGTCGTAGCCTGTGGCACACATATGCGCATACACAAATGGACAAACATGTCCACTGGAATCCACAAAGCATGATGGTACAACCTACTGTCATCACCACTAAGTTAATTTTACTTACAAAATCTATGTTTGCAGAAAGCTTTCTCTAAGGGCTTTGCCATGACTCAGGATCTGCGATAAACTGATCCATGTGGTAGTCTTCATGAGGGACTATTGTTTTTTTGTTGGGAAGTTTATGTGATAGATATGAGAATGGCATTTTGAAACATGTCTTTGTTCAATCTAGAGAGTGGTTCTTTCAGAGATGAACATTAACTTAATTCTGATCAGTTTTCCAACTTGTTTCTGCCCCCTCCCCTCCATAACAATAAATCATTTTTACCCCAAGATAAATTAGTGTACAGATGAACTGACCATAGAAAACATATAGTATTGTTAATAGTAATATTTTATTTTCCGCTCCATTTGTGGTGATCTAATTCTGACTTTGTGTGTCAGCAACATAAATAGCCTTTCTCTGTTGAATGTAATCAATTGTATTGCCATTAAGGTGTAACCTGTTTTTCACTATGCTAAATTGCTAATAGACTTCTGGATGTTCCATTGTCCTGTCATTTTCAGTAGCCCTATGTTTGATTTCATCACTTAATTGGTTCTCTCTGCCTGATCAAGTGTGCTCAGTGTAACAAGATATGCGAGATTCTGTTTCAGCATATTGTTTTGTATTACTTATTTTGATGAACCATTTATGTCTCAGATGCTCGGAGCTTCAAATAGTTTTTCAGTTCTGCGCCATTCGAATGTTTTGCTACTTTCAGTATTCATTGTTCTTTTGGAAAACTTTGCACATCTCACACTTTGTTGGAGATAATATATATGGATCTGTGGTCTTCTAAGAATCTACCATGTTCTGAGTTCCAATAGTTGCTACTTGCACTTGACATTTTTACAGGTTCAAGAGACACTTTCAACGAAGTTGCATCTTGTTCGAAAATATTATGCATACCGCAAAGGCCTTCTGAAACTTGGCTTTATCAAGGTATGTGTCAGTTTTATCATTTATGCTGTACTGGATTGAACTTGTTTGTATGCACTATCCAGTGCAAAGGCCCTCTGAAACTTGGCTTTATCAATGTACTCCCTCCGTTCTAAATTGTAGTTCACTTTGACTTTTTTGCTGCATGCATTTTGCTATGTATCCAGACATATTATTATCTACGTACATAGCAAAATGCATGCACCAAAAAAGGAAAGTGGACTACAATTTGGAGCAGAGGGAGTATGTGTCAGTTTTATCATTTATGCTGTACTGGATTGAACTTGTTTGTATGCACTATCAAGTGTGAACATTTTGCAGTGGAATAGTGATCCTGAAGAAGTTTTCAAGCAGATTAAAGAATCAACCAGATGGTCTCATGAGCTAGACGATTATGATCTGAAACGTGGTTTAGAGGTTATTGTTTCTTTTTTTATTATTCTTATAAGATAAGATAGCTGCCCATTTATTTATGATTTATAGTTATTTTGTTTTAACAGGGACATATGAAACTTTTAAAGAGACATGTTAAATTGAGCTCAACTTCCACTAGTGGTAGCATGTCTGAGGTATGGGTTACCATTACCTTGGTTTTGAATTAGACCGAGGTGATTCATCTTGATGCTGTTCAGTTCTCTCTCAACCCTCTTAAGTGAAACTATCTTAAATTTGACCATGTTCATAGTAAAGGGTAACAAAACATTTGTGATGTATGAAAATATATTTATAGTTTATATATTTTATGATATGTGTATCTATTGTTTGTACTAATTCGGTCTCATAAATATTAGTGCTCTTTTCAATAAGTTTGGTCAAACTTGAAATAGTTTGGCTTAGGACAACTCTAATGGAGGAAGGTGTGTTAGGTTTGGCGAACCAGCAGTAAAATCAGCCACTCTAATGGAGTTGAAACCCACAAGATTTGCCTACCCCAACTTGCTTGGGACAAAAAGGCTATGTTGTTGTTGTTGTTAGGATAACTCTCGAAGAAACACTAAACTCTAGATACTGCTATCAAAATATTGGACAACCTTTTGCTCAAAGCCAGCCTTGTGGCTAATTGTGTTGGGCATAGGGCCTTCACTGAAAAGGTTGAATACTGAAAAGATTGGCGGTGGCTGGGATTCTATCTCAACACCTTATATCAACGCTAGTAGTCTCATTTCGGACGATGGCCTGGTTTTAACCAAGCATGAAGAAAAGGAAAAGATTGTGAATGAGTTCTATTGTGATCTTGAAATAAATAGCTCGGGGGTAAGCATTGACATGGTACCGCTATTTGCATTCATGTACAATTTAGCCGCTATAGCCCGCTTATAGCTCCGCTAATAGCTTTTTCGAGAGACAAACGCTAAATATCTTAGCCCGCTATTTAAAACATGGAGACTCTACCATTAACCTTGAGGAAGTGAATATCCCATCTCATGATCTTGCGAGTTAGATGCTCCTTTCTCGAGAGGAAGAGATTTGTAAAACAATAGTTTCGCTGCCATCACACAAAGCTCCGTGTCCCGACGGCTTTATGGAAAATTCTATAAATCTTGCCGCGCAGATTATCAAAGTGGACATTATGACAAAGCAATTGTCGGCGGTTTGGAGTCGAAAATTCAGAAATTTTGAGCAGCTAAATTCAGCTTTTATTACACTCCTTCCAAAGAAAGAAGATGCCACAAATATAAAGGACTTTAGACCAATCAGCTTGGTTCACTCTTTTGCAAAGCTCATCACAAAATTATTAGCCAACAGATTAGCAGGGAGGCTGAACCAAATGGTGTCCGCCAATCAAAGTGCGTTTATCAAAGGTCGCTTCATACAAGATAATTTTATGCTTGTCCAGCAAACTGCCCGTTTCCTTCACCAGCAAAAACATGCTCGCCTTCTACTAAAATTAGACATCACAAAGGCTTTCGATTCCGTGTCCTGGCCTTTTTTGCTGGAGATCATGAAACACTTGGGATTTGGTCCAGTATGGTGTGACATTATTAGCGGGTTGTTGGCTACCGCTTCCACACGGGTTCTACTCAATGGCAGCCCAGGGGAAACAATTGTACATCGACGTGGACTTCGCCAAGGCGATCCATTGTCTCCAATGTTATTTATTCTGGTCATGGATATCTTATGTTATATGGTCAAGAAAGCATCGGATGAGGGATTGTTACAACCACTAGCAAGACGGGCCTTGAAGCACCGCATATCTTTGTATGCTGACGACGTGGTCATCTTTCTATGTCCTTCGGCCAATGATATAGGTATCACGCTGGATATTCTCCAACTCTTTGGGGAGGCCTCGGGGTTAAGAACAAATGTGCGTAAAAGTAATGGTTTCCACATCCAAAGTGTTCGAGAGGAAGATACAATCACCATACAGGAACATCTCCCCCGTCGCCTATCCGACTTCCCTTGCAAATATCTAGGAGTTCCACTCTCCTTGCGGAAATTAACAAAGCAAAGCAAGTTCAGCCAATCATTGATCGGATCGCCGATCGTCTTCGGGATGGAAAGCGGATTTGCTCACAAAGGCTGGGAGAAAAACTTTGGTGCAATTCGTGCTCACCTCCATGCTGGTATACTTGGCTATGGCAATGGATCTTCCTCCCCGGGCTCTTAAAGCTATAGATAAAATTAGAAGGGGTTTTTACGTGGAGAGGCCGAAGAGATGCGAAAGGGGACACCGCCATTGGCCCGGCCTAAGGTCACTCGGCCACCGTAACTCGGAGGCCTTGGCATTTCCCATCTACAACAGCTGGGATGGGCTCTCCGGATGCGCTCGGTTGTGGCCGCGTAAAACGGAACCCGATAGGCCCCGGTCCGCTTCCAAATACAAGTGCACCCCGCGGTCAAAGCTTTCTTTAGAGTGGCCATTGTCTCAGAAGTTGGCAATGGCAAGAACACAATTTTTTGGACGGACAGGTGGTTGTATGGCCAGAGCCTTGACCAATTAGTGCCTAACCTTTTTGGATTAGTCAGCAACAAAGCAAGGAAAAGGACTGTGTTTGAAGCCCTTACTGATATGAAATGGGTGCAGGACATACGGGGAATCAGTACTACTGTACCCGTGTTGAGAGATTTTTTTAAGTTGTGGGATCTCCTCTTGGATTTTACTTTGCAGCCTGAAGCGGATGATACTCATGTATGGCAATTCTCTAGTTCAGAGTGTACACGCTAAATCTGCATATGAAGGATTTTTTATTGGGGCTGCAGTTTGGGCCTTGGGAGAGAATCGGAAGAGCTGGGCACCAGGCAAATGCATGTTCTTCATGTGGCTAGTGGCGCATAATAGGTGTTGGACTGCAGACCGTCTTGCTAAGAGAGGTCTGCCCCACCCTGAACGTTGCCCGCTCTATGATCAAGCTGAGGAAACGATTGATCACTTGCTGATCTCATGTGTCTTCTCCCGGCAAGTATGGTACAACATTCTACATAAGGTCGGCCTACAGGGCCTCTCCCCCCATCCTGACAACAACTCCTTTGATGCATGGTGGGCAAGCACAAATTCTGGTATTGATGAGCAGATTAAAAAGGGCCTCAACTCCATCATCATTCTAGGAGCTTGGTCCATTTGGAACCACCGCAATCGTTGTGTGTTTGATGGGATTCAACCAAACCTAAATAGTGTTCTAGTTTCGGTGAGTTACTCTTATGGAGATTGGCCGGAGCTCGGGGAATATCCAATCTCCTTGCTCTACAGCCGGTCAATGCATGAGTTCCTCTCTAGTGGTCTTGGGTCAAGTTTGAAATCTATGTGAGAGAGTTACACCTTTTGTTGTAAAAGTGTGTGTGTGTGGTTGTATGGGGTTTCTAGACCCACCCCCCTTTACTCTTCTTCTTAATATAATGATACGCAGCTCTCCTGCATGTTCGAGGAAAAAAAAAACCTTATATCAACGCTAAAGAGCAAAGTGCTATTATGTGTATTTTACTATCTGAGGCTTGGTTTTCAACTTTGTATCCAAATCAAAACAATTCACTAAGATTTTTTTAAGTTGAATTTGTGCCAAATTTGGAACATCTTAATTGTTATCCCCTCCATTCCAAGTTGTATGTTGTTTTGCCTTTTCTAGGTACATACGTTTTGCTATCTACACTGATGCATAATAAAAGCTATGTATCTAGAAAAGCTAGAACGACTTACAATTTGGAACGGAAGGAGTAGCATTATTTGAAGCTTTCCAGTTTCCAATGAAGTGTCTGGTATCTTTTTGTTTTTTAATGTTGCATGCTTCATTTGGCATGCTGTGTTTAGTCTTCATGTTTTCGAGCTTGCAGTTTGAAAATGTAGCTTTGGAGGAGATTAACTCTAATATGGGTTCAGAATTAGATCAGCATCTACGATTCCGTGATCAGGTAAGCATCATGTTGCTGAGTTATCTGGTCCGTTTGACCTAGTTCTATTGTAGCAGGACCTCTTACACTTCTTTTTGGTTATATAATCTGTAGTGGCTTATGCAAGAATACATCAACCGTGCGAAAGCAAGGAACCTTGCAAGAGAGATTTTCAATCAAGCAGAAAAGACTGGAGTCATTCTTGTTGAAGAGGTCAGATTTCTGTATTTGGCATTCACATCTTGAAACCTAAATGTGATTTTGTTATTGAAATAAATTGGCTGTGCTGCCATTTGTGGCGAGTGTATACTGCCATGGAACATGGACTTAGGATCACACCTGACATGAGCATGCCGTGTTTACTATTGGTTGTGATTGTTTATCTTAAAATAAAAATTCACAGATATCCTTTTTTTTTCCTTTTAGCTGCTGCATCTGTCATTTTTACAACTCTAACCATTAGGTCTTGTTTAAAAATTGAATTCTCATACAAGTAATAAGTACTCCCTCCATTTCAAATTGTAAGTTGTTCGCTTTTTTTAGATACTTAGCTTTACCATGTAGCTAGACATATCTAGGTGCATATTAAAAACTATGTACTAGGAAAGCCAGACTTACAATTTGGAATGGAGGGAGTAATAAGTAACTTGTCTTGCAATCACAGCTGATGTTTGTTGAGAATGGCGTTTCGTTCTGTGGACTCCGTGCATTTTTATTGTTCAGCACTGCGTTTGTTGTTTATTGTTTGTCTTTTTATAATGCATGCTTGGTGAATATTTGAGGCTGTTTGATTGGTGCCTTTGAACTTATTTAATGAATAATATGTGCATGTGAATCATATAATTTACTTTTCATTCCAGTTTCTTCCTACGCGGAATTTGGAAGGGCAGCTGTTACCCAGAAGTTTGCCTTGGAATGTCGAACCCAGAAGTTTGCCCAAAATGAAACAAAGAGTTAAGCAGTCACTTGAGTCAACTATGGGTTATGTGCATCGACAGGCTCCTACCCGTGTTAGAGCATTGAATTTAGTTCTGTTATTAGGTGCATTTTCTTTTCTATCGTGGAATGTGAGCAAGAGCTGAACAGCAAGATTGCCAACTGAACCCTCGAGGCTTTGTTTGGAAGCGTGGTACTGTTTGTTACCTGTAATATCATTTCACCTTTTTTTGGGATTATCATTTCACCTGTAATTGGTTTTGCTTTTGCACAAGGATTCGGTGGTATCTTTTTTTCAGAGGTAACTTTCCTTTTTTCTTTAAGTTGGAGGCGACACAGCCTCTCATGATGCATACTGGAGAACAAGCTAGCTAATATCCAAGCCCATGAACATGGCGATGGTGGCCTCTGAGCTCCAGGGGCAAGCCTACCACCTCAAGCGTTGCCATCGTCCCAGGCTATCACATTGATGCTGGTGAGGACGACACCGGCGGCTTCACCCTCTACGCCAGGAGACCTGAGGATGCATGATGCTCCCTACCATGTCCGATTATGCAACCACCAACCCACCGCTCATGTCGGCGCATGGCATGGCCGGCGTGTTCTCAGCTGTTGCCTCGGTGAGCATGTTGCCACAACGCTGCTCCAGAAGGTTGTGGAGTCGAGCGCCATCGCTGAGAAGGTGCTTGGAATCCAGGTTGAGGTGGCCAAAATATGATGATCAAGTGCTTCAATTTGAAAAGGAAGAAAGAGAAACAAAATGGGCTCAATGCAATATATAACCAATATATATAATCAATTGCGGTTATCTAAGTGCCAGGTGATTTTACTCTTATGCATTTGCATTGGACATTTGCCCGGTTAGTAAAAGCTCTTTCACTTAGTGCAATACATTGAGCATTTTATCGGATGTATTTTGTTGGAGCTATTTACTAGGTGTATCTGGTTGGGTTGTTACGTTCCAGCCCAAGCTAGCTAAGCCACGTTCAATCCAAGCATATATGAGAAAATATGCTCACCAAATTGCCCCATCATACACTGAATTGTGAATTAACAACCAGAAATAATACATATGAAGTTAACTAATTTCGCACACAATAATTCATGTCTCATACAAACCAGATAATAAACAACATAATAAAGTGACACCCTCCAGTATTAGCTATAGGATATAACTTTATTTCATCAAGATCACTTTATCATCTAACCCATCAGTACAGTATCAATGGTACTCGGCTACTCTTTGGCCTTCTCTTGCCTCCTGCCAAAGCCAAAGCCAACGCCAACTCCAATAGCAATTCCCACAGCAGCGCCCGCTGCTATAGCACCGGCGACACGTGACCTGAAGTGTGAAATCATGTCCAATCTCATAGATATCCTCCCAATTCCACTCTTCGAATCTGCCTTTCTCTTCATTAAATGCTCATATAAAACTGAGTTCTGAAAAAACAAATAATAGAGAAATTTCAACTAATTAGACTAAAAACAAAAAATTACTATCTGAAGATCAGCAAAAAGTTCAAAAAAAATGGAAAATTAGTAATTAGTAAACGACACTTCAACGCTAAAGCAAATTTAGAAGAATATAAACTAAAAAATAGGTCATTTTTGAATGACGAAATATGTGTTCTTGTCTTAAAAACATAGCTGATAGAATCTTAAGCGCAATATGTGAAGTGTGTAGACAGTAGAGACTAACTGGGACCATTAAAGGTGTTGAAAGAGAGTATTGGAGATTTCTTTCATATGCATATAGAACATTTTTTTCATATTCATTCCAAGCTTTCAGGCCTTCAGGGTCATTCTGAAAAGTGGATACGCATCCTTTGTGTCAGGACCCTCATCTTGCAGATCAACTCTGGCGCACGGCTAGATACCCTTTCATGCTCACAACGTCGCCACTTCGATAATTCATTGCGGTTGTCGCTGTTGTTTCCTGCACCAACAAAAACATTAGAAGAGAAACACTTTACAAGCGTAAAATAGAAACAAACAACATAATTGGTTAAATATGTGCTGCATTGTACATATTAGAAGAGTGAAAAAAGAAAATACAAGGTCATGTTTATGTTTTTGTTCTTGAACATACATGAGAACATACATGAGAAGTTGAACCCTTAAAAATAACACTGTATCATTGCATTAAGAAGAAAAAGCCAAACCCTGAAATTTCAGCTCATCTCTAACCTAGACCATGATGACAACGCCATAAAAAGCACACCCCAGAGGTTCCAAATAGATCAAGTGTAATATTAGAGTCCATTTACTTCACCAAATGGGGGAGAGTCCATTTACGGGAGAGAAAAGATTAGAGACCGAAGTTAAGGTGTAGGAAAAATCTACCGTAACCTCCCCATATCCCTCTGCTGATCCGGTCTTCCCGTGACGAGTTGGCGGCGGTGCTTTGCATCTCGTCTGACCAGGGCGCACTGTTCTTCTCCAGGTGCGTGGGGGATCTTCCTCGAGAATCATGAGAAAGAAAGGTTGCTGCTCCTCCCGATCGTTCTCCACTTCCTTCCTTGCCTACAGATTTTTGTCGTGTGGAGAGATAGTAGGGGTTAGCAGATTGATGTTACGTACCAGGCTAAGGACAGTGGCTAGGTAATTATCAAGATCGAAACTTTGTTCCCCCCTACTGATCTGCAGTTGCTTCGCCTTGATCCGTTGGCTTGATCTCAAAATTTCACCTAAACGCTGATGGCTTGCTCTCTGGGTTGTGGCATATGGCAGTTTATTTGTTTATCACAGTACTAATCCATATAGTAGCGCTATGGTCTGATGAATATCAAATATTAGAAGGTAGCGTTATGTGTTGGACAGTGGAGGCCAACTCAATTATACATTTTCATTTCCTCAATACCTGAACCCTCAATTTTGGTTCAGTACATCGACAGTTGGGAAATCCCTTTATGTCGTTGAGCTGTAGTTTGGCTCGACTGCATTACCTTGCGTCTCAAATTAAAAATAGTAGATGACCGAAATAAATTTTGTGGTGGATATGGAAGTTGTACAGAATTTTGGGTAGATGTTTTATTGCACTCAACCGTATGTTTTTCTATGTTTGTCAAAAAAAAAAAAAAAACCGTATGTTTTTCTACAATATCAAAATAGCTATAAAAATAACAATGTACGAGCCCTGAAAATAGAGATGGTTTCAGTTTGGTAATATTAAATCCTATTTAATGGTTTAATCGCCCACTAGAAAATATGGTGAGTGATCGATTAAGCGTAGAGACGTGTATCTACTCTTTGTATGCTATTGTTATACATGATTTATTGAGTGGTTCCATATATTTATTTCTATCAGGTCGCTTAATCGTTCTTGATCGACGTGCTTGTCGAGGTTGTTTTCTTCGATGAATGGCCAATGCTATGTTTATATTCATGTCTTGCATCTTTTGAAATTTAATGAAGTACACTAAATCAAGAATAATAATATGGATCATTGTCTTTGCTTGCCCACTTATATCTTGTCGGTGTATTTATTTTATTCGTTTGACTGGATGCCATTGTCGCTTGAAATCATGGTCGTTGTGGGTTGATGCTATATATATGCAAGTTGGAGTTATAATTTTCATATATCATTCACATGCATACATATGCATTTTCATATGTCGATAAAGGCCGTCACTGCCATCGTGTTGTGACTAGTACCGGTACCTGGAGTTGCATGAGAGGTTGGCATCGTCCAGCACAAAGCTCTCAATGGAGTTGCATCATAGCATGCATACATCTTCTACTTGATGTTTTGGAGAATATATAAATGAGTTGATCGATACTCTAATCCTGTCGTAATGATGGAATGTCGTTGCAGTGGAGTTGCATAATTTATTTATGTGTTACCTTTCTCACCGTTATGGTTGCCCATATGTTTTCAAATCTAATAACTCAACATTTGTGAGATGTGTTTATATTCATAGCCGTTACTTGCCTGAGTTTATCTCACCCCTTTAATTCTTTACAGGTGCATAATTATATTTGTCGTGCATGATGGGCTTGGGGCTTAGATGCACACACGCCACTTCTCCACCACCAGAATAATTATTCATATTTTTAAGGGTTCAGCTTTGCTTTATGGCACTTGGTCAAATTAAAGTATTGTCGAATTAAACTTATTTATGTTGAGATGAGATATTATAATAATGAGGTGTAAAACATGAATTTCACATTTAATTAGTTCATTTATCTTATTAATGACTTATTAAATTATGCTTGATAATTGTGATCTCTTTATCGCTGCATTTTCTGTTAAGTTGCTGCTGAAATTTCTAATTTTATAATAGAATATTAGTTTTAGGAAAAGTAGGGTGTTATAGTTGGTAATCAGCTCCTAGGTTTTAATCTTTGATGAAATAATGTTTAATTTGACACACTTGCACTTGTAGGATGGATACGGGTTTACATAGCATGCATACCTTTCTATATTGAAATGTTTATATTCTTTATTTTCATGTTACTTGATTTCAATGGTTCATCTCACCAATTTTATAGTTACGATAGAAGTGTAACTTTTATTTTCGTTCTCTACATATTCCTTATGTAATTCTGTGAATAATTTTTTTCTAAGTGTGGATTATCCATAGTACTTGTCAATATATTTATACATGCTTCTTTAGCTTTACAACCTAATGTTTTATTGGTAGCATCCTTAGTTATTGTATTTTGTCATTGCATGAATGGTGGTAATGCTATATGTTTTTACTTATTTATTTGGTGAAGAATAAAAGTTTATAAAAAATAGTATAGTACCTATAGTATATGGTAGTGCAAATAGGGTGGAGTGGAGGGCCCCCACAATACCTTTTTATGCACTACTGAGGTTTGCTCGAGGTTAGGTTGTGATCCAACTATCCATATATTTAAAGAAAATGGTGAAGTGGCGGGTGGACTGGCCCCCATGCCGTTCATTCTAACTATTCTCTCTTGATATATCGGGTTGGTGGATCGTTGTGCGCCTTGCCATAGGATGTGTTGTTTGATCTAGCCTTAGATTTTATCTAAAAAAAAGCTAGCCTTAGAATGGAGCACAATTTTTCCGTATGAAGGACAAGGCAACTTTGCACTATTCATAGGGCTGTTGAAAGGTCACAATGGCTAGAGGGGGGGGGGGGGGGTGAATAGCCTAATAAAATTTCTAGCAAGAATACTAGACAACCCAATTAGATAGCAAGGCGGCAAATGTGCAAAGCTAATGCTTCGACTACTCTATGCAAGCCGTCCTACCAAGCAAGACTACTCAAACCAATTGCACACACAACAACGGTGATCAAGCTACACAATGTCGGTTCACCGAAACCAACCAAGCAATTCTACCCACGGGATTTACTCTACACAATGAGTGGTTCCCGACCGACCACAACAAGTAGTTCTACCCACGGGATTTAAACTACTCAAAGAGTGGTTCCCGACCGACCACAACAAGCAATTCTACTTTGCGGAAAGTAAGGAGGTGATGGAAGTTTATACCGCCGCGAAGAGTAGAAGATGGCCAATCACCGGTGTAGTTGTCAATCACCTAGGAAGCTCAAGAACAAGCACAAGGAGGTCGAAGCCTCGGCAATCACAAATCAACACAATGATTTTTTACCGAGGTTCACTTGCTTCCCGGCAAGCTACTCCTCGTTGTGGTGATGCACTTGCTTGGTGAGTTGCCCGCTCAATTGGCTCGGTGCCAAAGACCCCAATGGGGAGCCGCAATCTCCACACAAGACAAGGATCCACAAGCCACGAGCAATCCACTAGAGTATCCTTTCGCGAACTCCCGCGGGGAAGGATCAAGAACCCTCACAAGAACCCGGTGTGGCCTCGAACAATCACCAAGTCGAGCTCAACCACCACCCGCTGCTCCAAACCGTCTACGGTGACGGGAATCACCGAAGAGTAACAAGAATCCGCAGCTCACTCGATGAACAAGTGCCTCTAGATGCAACTCTCAATGCAAATCACTTGTTCTCACTCAAATCTCTCTCAAGAATGGCAAGGGAACCAAAGAGATGAGTGGGGAGGAGTGTCTCTAGCTCAAAGTATGCTCAAGAGTGTTAGAATGGGCAAGAGCGAACTCCCATGACCGGCCAACCTCTTATTTATAGACCCAAGGTCGAAATAGAGCCGTTGCCCTCGGGCTGGTGCTTCAACACGCGCCGAACGCGTCCGCCGCTGCCCGCCGGACGCGTCCGGCGCTCTTCAGCGCGTCGCGGAGTCGACCGTTGCGTTTGAAGTCTGCTGACCTGGCGTGTCCACCGACCGCGTCCGCCGCGCTCCGTCGGACGCGTCCGGTGCCTCCTGCGCCCGACCGTCACGAAGGAACAGGCTGCCACGTCAGCGTCCGACGCCGCGTCCGCCGCCTGCGTCCGGCGACCTGACGCGCACGAGCCAGAAACCCAGAAGTTCCTGGTCGGCGTCTGGCGCACCGTCGGACGCGCCACAGCCGCGTCCGGCGCACACTGCGCCCCGCAAGCAGCCTTGCGCCGACTCCACCACGCGCCGGACGCGTTCGGCCCTCTGGCCCGGCGTCCGACGCCCGCGTCCGGCGCCCACTGAAGAAGATATCTTCATAGAATATTGCGCCGTCTTCGCTCCAAGTCCAATCTCTTGCCTTGAGTACCAACTCCACCAAGTGTAGACCTTGTCTCAAGCACCGGAGTTAGTAGAACAAGCGCGACCACGTCGGCAAGAGTTAGCCCCCTAGTTAGTCTCTCATGCATCATGCAAAGTCACAACTAGAGGCACTTAGGACCGCGAATGAAACCGAGGAAACCCCTCTTGATAGTCGGTTATCGATCCTAAATGTGGTCACACTCGCTAAGTGTCTTGACCACCAAACTGGAAAGCCCTATCAAGAATACCTTCTCCTTGATCTCCAAGGGCCTCCGTCGGAGCTTGATCACCTCACATGTCCACCATGTTCGTCACCGTGATCACCATGCTCCATCATCCACCGTCACGTTGCTATGTGTCTAACCACACTTAGAGCAAAGCATTAGCAATGTTTGAGTGTCATTAATTACCAAAACCAAACCAGAGCTTTCAATCTCCCCCTTTTTGGTAATTGATGACAACCCTTCGCAACACTCACAAAGATATGGAAATTGAATTCAATATGAAATTGAATTGCTTGCCCAAGACATTTTGATCATGAATCTTGGATTGGACAAGCATTTCAATTCCGGTTTTGGTAGTGGTGGCTCCCCCTACATGTGTGCATCAAATGTTTGGTCGATTTTCAAGCACACATGCATAGATAAAACTTGTGTGAGAGTTACCACAACCAAAATGGTACTAAGGTTTATAGAATTGACCTTTGAAGCATGATACCAATCGGAGTGCGATAATAAACCTTCCTTAGCACCATAGGAATCTAGACATCATCAAAACTCAAGATACCTCATGAGATCAAATTATAAGCAAGGTACTTGAACAAGAGAACCTCTATGTCTAGAACCCACCTATGCATGCTAGTACTTCATTTCATCAAACAAGTTCTATACTAGCATTATACCAAACAAGCATGAATATTGAATTTAGCTTGCAATGCTCCATATCATCATGTATGCACACACAATATGCAACAAATAGTCTATAAGCTTGCTCCCCCTATTTGTGTGCTCATGGTTGGGTCATATCATAAAAATTGATCCCCTTCCATTGCTCTTTGTGACTTATTTCTCCCCCTTTGTCAACAATCACCAACAAGGGTGCATAAGATGAGAGAAACAAGTCAATCAACTATGGCCAAATCTAAATCACATGCCTAGAAAATGTATCTCAGTTTGAACCAAGGGCAAGCTTCTTCACACCTCATAAAAATAAGGGTTATCTTGACCATGTTGAGATACACATCATGAGCAAGTGCTAAAGATTCAACACTAGGTTCACAAGCTCACAAACAAGTCATATGCCATCACTAGATCAAATCAAGCATAGAAACAATAGTGATGCCATATATCCCTCAAATTCATTTGATTTGCAATGAATGATCCTAGCAAGATGCACATGTATACATGTCTACACAACTAGCAAAGGATGCATGAGATGCAACAACCAACTTTACCTTGCTATGTTGGAGGAGAGGCATGTCATATATGGGGTGCATCAATCCATGTTGGAGAAGCTAAGTATGTTCAACTCATTCCTCAACTTGCAAAATCTTTTCTCATCAAGAGGCTTGGTGAATATGTCGGCTAGTTGATCTTCGGTGCCAGTGCTTTCAATGCTCACATCTCCCTTTTCTTGATGATCTCTAATGAAGTGGTGCCTCACATCAATGTGCTTGGTTCTAGAATGTTGAACCGGATTGTTTGTCATCTTGATTGCACTTTCATTGTCACAAAACAAAGGCACATGCTTGAACTTGATCCCATAGTCCTTCAAGGTGGCTTTCATCCATAGCAATTGTGCACAACAATTCCCCGCACTAATGTACTCGGCTTCGGCGGTGGAAAGTGCCACACTATTTTGCTTCTTTGAAGACCATGACACAAGAGATCTTCCTAGCACTTGGCATGTTCCACTTGTGCTCTTCCTATCAACCTTGCAACTGGCATAGTCGGAGTCGGAGTATCCAATCAACTCAAAGCTTGACACCTTGGGATACCAAAGACCAACATCTTGAGTACCCTTCAAGTATCTCAACACCCTCTTGGTTGCCGTCAAGTGACTCTCTCTTGGAGAAGCTTGAAATCTTGCACACATGCACACACTAAACATGACATCCGGCCTTGAAGCGGTCACATATAGCAAGCTTCCAATCATTGATCTATATAGCTTTTGCTCAATCATCTTGCCACTATCATCAATGTCCAAGCCACCATTGGTTCCCATAGGTGTGCTAATGGCCTTAGCATCTTGCAACCCAAACTTCTTGATCATGTCCTTGATGTACTTGCCTTGACTTACAAAGGTGCCATTCTTCATTTGCTTGATTTGAAGACCAAGGAAGTAGCTCAACTCTCCAAGCATTGACATCTCAAACTCACTAGCCATCATCTTAGCAAACTCTTCACAAAAGAATTGATTTGTTGATCCAAAGATGATATCATCCACATAGATTTGCAACACAAATAAGTCATCTTCTATCTTCTTGGTGAAGAGAGTAGTGTCAACTTTGCCCATCTTGAAGCCTTTGGAGATGAGAAAGTCTCTCAATCTTTCATACCATGCCCTTGGAGCTTGCTTCAAGCCATATAATGCCTTCTTGAGCTTGTAGACATGGTTGGGCTTCTTGTCATCTTCAAAACCGGGAGGTTGTGCAACATACACTTCCTCATTGATGAAGCCATTGAGAAATGCACTCTTCACATCCATTTGATAGAGCTTGATGTTGTGAGCACAAGCATAGGCTAATAAGATTCTAATTGCCTCCAATCTTGCCACCGGTGCATATGTTTCTCCAAAGTCAAGACCCTCAACTTGTGTGTAACCTTGAGCCACTAGTCTTGCTTTGTTCCTCACAACCAATCCATCTTGATCTTGCTTGTTCTTGAAGACCCACTTGGTTCCAATCACATTGTGCTTCTTTGGCCTCTCAACAAGCTCCCACACATCATTCCTTGTGAAGTTGTTCAATTCCTCATGCATGGCATTTATCCAATCCGGATCCTTCAATGCCTCATCAATCTTAGTTGGTTCAATGAATGACACAAAGGAGTAGTGCTCACATATGCTAGCCAATTTTGATCTTGTTTGCACACCTCTTTGAATGTCACCAATGATATGATCTAGAGGATGATCTCTTGCAATGTGAGAAGGTTGAAGGACTAGCTCATTAGCATTGCTTGCTTGACCTTGATCTTGATCTTGATGTTGAGTACCACTTGTGCTTGCCTCATTGGAATCATCAATCACAACTTGAGTTGGCACTTGCACCTCATCACCATCATCCACTTGCCTCGGCCTAATTTCACCAATGTCCATGTGCCTCATTGCATTGTTCAATTGATCTCCACCTACATCATCTTGATTTTGATCTCCAACTTGAGAGCCTTGGGTTTCATCAAATTCAACATCATGAACTTCTTCAACTAGCCCACTAGCCAAGTTCCACACTCTATAAGCCTTGCTAGAAGTAGAGTAGCCAAGAAGAAATCCCTCATCACACCTCTTGTCAAACTTGCCAAGTCTTTGCCCCTTCTTGAGCATGTAGCACTTGCAACCAAAGACCCGAAAATAAGCTATGTTGGGCTTCCTTCCATTCAAGATTTCATATGGAGTCTTCTCTAACTTCCCATGGCAATAGAGGCGGTTGCTATAATAGCAAGCCGTGTTGATAGCATCACTCCAAAACTTCTCACTCACATTGTACTCAAGTAGCATAGTTCTTGCCATCTCAATCAAGGTCCTATTCTTCCTCTCAACTACACCATTGGATTGGGGAGTGTAGGTTGGTGAGAATTGATGCACAATTCCAAGCTCATCACACAACTCTTCAACTCTTGTGTTCTTGAATTCACTCCCATTGTCACTTCTAATCTTCTTGATGGTAGTGTCAAACTCATTTTGCACCCTCTTGACAAATGACTTGAATAGATCATAGACTTCACTCTTGTCATAGAGGAAGAACACCCAAGTGTATCTTGTGTAGTCATCCACAATCACAAATCCATACTTGTTGCCCCCAATTGATGTGTAGTGGGTTGGGCCAAACAAGTCCATATGCAACAACTCAAATGCTCTTGAAGTTGACATCTCATTCTTCTTGGGATGTGAGTTCCCATGTTGCTTGCCGGCTTGACATGCACTACAAGGTCTATCCTTCTCAAATGTGACATCATTTAAGCCTCTCACTAGATCATGCTTCACCAACTTGTTCAATTGCTTCATGCCAACATGACCTAGGCGCCTATGCCATAGCCATCCCCTGCTTGACTTGCCAATCAAACATGATGAAAGTTGAGCTTCACTAGCATTGAAATCAACCAAATACAAGCTTCCATGCCTAAACCCCTTGAAGATGATATTTGCTTGATCCTTGCTCACCACCTCAACATGCTTGTCATCAAATATGCACTTGTAGCCAAGATCACACAATTGTGCCACCGACAAAAGATTGAAGTTCAAAGTATCAACTAGCAACACATTGGAGAGATCCTTGTCATTGGAAATTGCAACCTTTCCAAGCCCCATGACATCACCCTTGCTATTGTCACCAAATGTGATGGAGTTGAATCCACCATTGTCATTCTTGTCAAGTGACTTGAACATACTATCTTCACCGGTCATATGATTTGATGCACCACTATCAAGCACCCAATGCCTCCTCTCGGCTTTGTAATTGACCTACAAGAAGACATCAAGCTTTAGGTACCCACTTTTGCTTGGGTCCTTGAAGGTTAGTCACTAGAGTCTTTGGCACCCAAATAGCTTTCTTCTTTGAGCCCATCCATGGTGTACCAATGAATCTAGCACTCACACCACTCTCACTCTTAACAAGCATGTAAGAAGCACTCAACTTGTAAGAGGAGGCACTAGTGTTCTTGTTCTTGCATGCATGCTCTAAATGACCGACTTGCTTGCAACTCTTGCAATAGCTACCATTGTTCTTCATAAAACTAGTCTTGTGAGGAGCAAAAGCGGCCTTGCCTTTCTTGGGGGTATAGCTCAATCCCTGTTTGTAGAGAGAAGCTCTTTGGCTACCCAAGCACATAAGCAAGCGGTCCTCACCACCATAAGCCTTAGCCAAGGTGTGATTGAGCTCCTTGATTTCCTTCTTAAGAGACTCATTCTCAACTACTAGTGTAGAATCACATGCATGACCAACACTACTAGATGAAGTAGAGGCATACGAGCATGAAGGGCCAAGTGATGCAACAACAAATGAATCATCAAGTGAATCACATGATGTGGACACGTTTTTCTTTTCTATGTTCACCACTTGTGATTGCACTTTCTCTTGCTTCTCAACTAGAGAGGAATGAGCTTTTTCAAGCTTGGAGTGAGCAATCTCTAGCTTCTCATGGTCTACCTTTAGACTCTCATAAGAAGCCCTCAACTCCTTAAGTTCTTGCTCAAGGTTTTGTTTATCCTTGCGCAAGCCCCTACATTCCTTCCTAGAGTCATTGAAAGCACCCTTGCAATCCTCAAGCATGACAAAGAGTTCTTCTTTTGTGGTCTCATCATCATCATCACTCTCATCATCACTATCGGGTGGAGGTTTTACCTTAGTGGCCTTGGCCATGAAGCAAGATGATGGAGCACCAAATAGAGAAAGCTTCTCTTGGATGGCAATGCTTGCGTGCCCCTTCTTTTTCTTCTTCTTGGAATCATCATCATCATCACTTGAGGAAGATGAATCACTCTCCCAAGTTGCCACATGAGATTCACCCTTCTTCTTCTTGTGAGAGGAGTCTTTCTCCTTCTTCTTCTCTTGCTTCTTCCTCTCCTTTCGCATGGCATCTTCATCATCACTTGCATAGGGACACTTGGCAATGAGATGATTCTTGCCATTGCACCGGAAGCACTTCATGGGATGGTCACTAGACTTGGATGAGCTTCTCTTGCCCTTGGACCGGTACCCCTTCTTCATGAGCTTCCCCATTCTCTTCACAAGGAGTGCCATTTGTTCACTCACTTCATCTTCTTGTCCACTTGAGCTTGAGCATGGTTCTTCTTCACTTGAAGACTCTTCTTTCTTCTTCTTGCCCTTGCTCTTGGATGATGCGGCCTTGAATGCCACACTCTTCTTGTCATCATCCTTCTTCTCATTTTCTTTCTTCTTCTTCTTCACCAACTCTTCCTTCTCATGATCTTCTCTAAACTCATCATCGGCCATGATCTCTTGAAGGACTTGGTTGGGAGTTGGCTTCTCCTTCATGGTTGTCTTCTCCATGACGGTCTTCAACATGTCAAATCTCTTGGGAAGACACCTCATGAACTTGGTGGAGAATTGAGAGTCCTTGATTTCTTCCCCAAGTCCCTTGTAAGGATGAAAACGGTCGAAATCGGTCGAAAAACTCCTCTATTGTTTTCTACATTTATATTTAAATACGAACGCGAAAACGAAAACGGTATAGTCGGAAACGAAAAACGAAAACGAACCGACGATATTTCGAAAACGAACCAATTCGAGCGGAATTATGTCGTAAACGGTCGCATTTAAAATTCAAGACGAAATACCAACCCACTTTAAAGATGTGCATAACCAAACTAACACGTGCATGATTTAGTTCAAGTGCACATAATACAATAAGGGTGGATGACGTAGTCGCGACACACAAATACAAGTCTAGAACAAGGAATCAATAGGACATGAACATCTACAGTTCATCGGCATCCTCCATGATGTCATGATCATTTTCCATGTCATTTTCTTCCTCGTGGCTCCGCAATACGGAGTGGAGGACGGAGTCACTGACTCACGACCGTGCGGCGCCGCAATACGTGAGTGGAGGGAAGGCGATACGGGAGTGGTGGTGGGATACGGGAGTGGTGGTGTCTAGGGTTGTTATTGGCGCTCCTTATTGCATATAATTTGACCGCCAAAGTAATCCAAAATGACCAAATTCATGGTGCATCATCGCAAATATATTATTTATCTAACAAGTTCCATGAGTTTTGGTTTTCGAACTTGTTTTATAGGCAACATATTATTTCATGAAATAAAAGTATCTCAAACAATGAAATAGACTGCACCATTGTGAAGCTCTCATCGCGCTGATCAAAATGCATATATGTTGACGGTCGTTAAGTATCAATTTTATACCGTCAACGCAGCAAGAGAAAGGACTAATATGAGTTCACCCGTTAGATATAGGGGTTACACCGATGTAATTCCACGAGTTTTGGTGATTGTCTATTTCTGCGGGGGTTATCGAAAGAGAACCAAAGGAGGCCCACATGTCATGATTACATAGAGATAAAGACCGAACGGGTAAAATTGTATAATCTAGAAGACTCCGTAAGGCAAACCCCGGAAGCGGGGCCCACGGCAGGTGGCCGGTCGGCCGACCCTGGGGAGTCGGCCGACTCCCCACCTCCACCAATCGTGGAGTCTCGTGGATCCCGCCTCCACCGCCTTTGAGGATGAATAATTATCGTCCATTTAGGTCGGTTTGATCCGAGGGCCGTAGTTCATCCTAGGGGGCTATATATTCGAGCCCCGGCCCCTCGGGTGAAACCCCGATTCATTCAAGAGTTCATTCTCTCATCGAATTCGAGAAGCCGAGCCACCATCTCAATTAGAGCTCCATAGTTTAGTAGCATAGCTACATAGGAATAGATCTAGAGGGAATCAAGCCTAGCTTGGAGTCCGGATCTGTCGGAGTTCTTGGTAATTCCCTCTACATTCTTGTAATATTCATCATTGTTCGTGATACTATTAGTTGTACTTTATTCTATTCTATTATATCGACTTGACTTTGCTCTATTTGATTATGTTCTCAATTATATCGTTCTTAGTTTACTTTGATTATATGTTTAGCATAGTTGGACTAGAATTATGTTTATGCATAGGATCGTATAGCGCTTGCTCATTAGGCCAATGGGTGAGTGGTAGATATTGTGTAGGCATGGTGCCTATACCGTATTTATCTCGCGATTGCACCCTATATTCCGGATCGTGAGGTAGATCGCGGAGTGACAGTCTGTTGAGTCCTTTGTAGCCCTTCTCCCGAGTATAGGTCTAGCAGAACAAACCTATTACATTGAAGTTATTGCTATGTCTCTTGTCTTTCCGGTAATATCACTATGCATAGATGTAACCTTTTCCCGCCATGATTGCTAGATGTTCTTGCACTAATCATTGTATGCTTTGACTTTATAGTTAGAATAACATAGGATTATACCCTAGATTGTCCTAGTCCATGCTAGTGTTATAAGCTTAGAGTGCTAAGTTGAGATGGCTTATTACTATTATTTTATGTGGCTAAATGCTCTCATTTATCTTATGTCATTTATCATTCATTCCTATATTTTATGTGACACTTACCCCGTATGAGATGATCGATACTGCATACAAGGTTAAGCTCTCCATTATTGCATGTGCATTGCTCATCACTCATTATCCAAGGCATTCCCTTCCCTGGTAAAAATATAAATAACGATACCGGATTACTCCGGTTAAAATGCTACGATGATATATTCTCGTGCGCTATGAACCTTCTTTATTTCAGTTGCACTTAATAGACATCAACAAGCATTTTTGGCGCCGCATTGCGGGAAGGTTGAAAGCCAATGGATAATGAGCAGCATTGCACTACATAATGAGATTGAGTTGTCTTTGTCACCATTCTCTACTCATACTGACCTTACCCTTGTCTTTTCGTCTATTTTATATCTTATGCGTGGTAATGTATGAAAAAGACAATTCTTCCCGATAATTATATTGACGATCCGAAGCTTTATTCAAAGAAAGCCGTATGTGTTGAAGAAGACCAATCAATCATCATCATCATCAACACAACTTGGAAGTTTGTCGGAAGCGTAAAGTCGACCTTTCGTTCGAGACTTGACACCCGCTTGAAGCCATGGCGAACAAGTCACTTCGCGAGTTCTCGCTCCAACTACGGACAACATTCGTCTTTGGACCAGCTGCGGACATCGAAGGAGCTTTTGAGCTCAAGCCTCGCGCTAATCAACATGGTGCAAGCAAGCCAATTCTGTGGGAAGGCCCATGAAGATGCTAGTGCTCATCTCCAACACTTTCTGGAGATATGTAGCACATTCACTATCAAGGATGTCCCCAGAGATGCTATACTACTTCGCCTCTTCCCATTCTCACTCTTGGGGAGAGCGAAGCAGTGGTTCTACGCCAATAAGGAAAAGAATACTACGTGGGCACTATGTTCCACCAATTTCTTGGCGAAGTTCTTCCCCATGGGCAAGACAAATGCTCTTCGTGGGAAGATATCAAGCTTTCAAAGAACACCATGATGAGACCGTCCCGAAGCTTGGGAGCGCTTTCAAGATTACATCCTCGAGTGTCCTCATCATGGCATGGAGAATTGGCCGCTTATGCAGACATTCTACCATGGGCTTAGCAACAAGACACGTGAGACGATGGATGCCGCTGTCGGAGGTGCATTCTTATCACTCACCATTCCTCAAGCCACAGCTCTTGTGGAGAAGATGGCATCCAACCAAGGTTGGAGTGAAGAAAGAACTCGACCCGCAAGAGAGGTGGAGGAATGCACCACTGAAAAGAGGTAGACATGCTTTGTTCGCCAAAATGGATTTGCTAATGAAGAGGCTCGATGAGAGAGCCCCGCAGAAGAAAGAAGTCATGCATATACATGATGCTCGCATGACATGTGAAGAGTGTGGAGAGATCGGGCACACAGTGCTAACCGCGTAGCCGAAGGAGGACGTGAACTACCTCAATAACAACAACAATAATAATTACTACCGTCCCAGAATCAAGGTTGGAATCACACAGAGGCCTAACTACTCGTGCAATTATTCGTGCAATTATCAAGGTAACAACTCTTCCTACAATAATTACAACCACCGCCTTTGAGAGAGTTAGTGTCGAATCAAGGCAAGATGATGGACAACTGGCCCAAGAAGCCGACATCAAATGACAAGGTCCTAGAGACACTCAAGCAACAGAATGGATGGCTTTTCCAATGCCATCAAGAGTCAGCTCGCTTCAACAAGATACTTGAGTCGCAGTACAACAAGCCTTGTTAACCTTGCCCCCTCCACCGGCCAAGGTAAACCGGACAACCCGAAGAGCTCGAAACCGCAAATCTTGTTGATATATTCAATGTAGAAGATAGCCGGAATGATCCATCGAAGGGGTCATGGATTGACTCAACTCGCCAATCAAGAAGGGCGATCCAGGGAGACCAGTCATTCCGATCTCCATTGGAAGTACTAACTTTAATGAGGCAACTGTGACTTCGGTGCAAGCATCAACATCATGCCAAGAGTGATATATGAAAAGCTATTCGATGCCCCTTAGCATACACAACTATGTGCTTACGCCTTGCGTGATCGCCACTCCGTGTCCCTTTGGGAGTACTTGAAGACATATGTGTACGAGTAGGCAACTCGTATGTTCCAAAGCCAGACTTCGTGGTAGTGGATACAGCAAGTGATGAAAGGTCCCCGTCATTTTGGGACGACCATTCTTGAACACCGCCGGAGCCATCATGTATGCCAACACCGCCAAGATCATCTTCAACATCAAGGGCAAGCGAGAAACCTTCTTCTTCAAGAACAGTGCCGCAGTTCCCAAGACATCCTCATCGCAGAACAAAGTGAGAAGAAGAAGAATCCAGCTAAGAAGAGCAAGAATAAGAATAAGAAGACCAAGAAGACGGAGACAAGGAGGATGGTCACCGCAGTCCACAAGAGAGCATGACCACTTACTCAGTCCCCACGTCGATCAAGAAGGATGACCCAGGTGTCACAACCATTCAATGCTCCATCAACAAGCTCTTTCAATAAAGCTGCCTCGTGACACCGGATCGGCGTCAACATTATGGCCAAGGTAACCTATGAGTATCTATATGGCACTATGCCTTTGGAGCCTACCTATGCACAGCTGCAAATGGCAGATCAGACATTCCGCTTCGTCGAAGGAGAAGTGAGGGATGTCCTCATCCAGATAGATGACCATTATGTCCTACAGACTTCCTAGTCATTGACATGGGAGATGACTATGATCCTCCAATCATCCTAGGAAGACCATTCCTGAACACCACCAGAGCTATCATCTACATTGGGACAGGAGAGATTCACTTCCACTTTCCCACTGAGAAGGTACGCCGCTACTTCAACAATAATTATATAATCACTGAGGAGCCCAAGAAGAAACAGCAAGGAGAAGGCAGCGTACCCGTCGCGTAACAAGAAGAACATCACTACGAGATGGATGGGCTAACTATGAGGGAGAAGCGTCAAGATATGAAGACCGGTACCCTGAAGATAAGAACATTATAGAAGAACCCGAAGAGGTGCTACCAGAAGAAAACCAAGTGGTCCAAGAAGTTTCCTCCTCATGGTCATCCTCTCCAACAAAGAAGGTGTGGAAGGTAAAAGCAAAATCAGAATCAATTCCTACACAAGAGGCGACGTCATCAGAGGCGCCAGCCAATGCGCCCCTTGAAAAATGAGCGAACATGACAAGTCCTGTTCGGAGGACTTAAAACCACCGAACGCCGCGCCAAGAGGTAACTTGGTATTTATCAGCATTACTTTTTAGCATTATATTTTACCTTAGCATATTTATTCCCTACTTGCATCTTAGTTGCATCTTTACTCTTTTATCTTCGCATTTGAAAAAGAAAATAAAGATGTTGTGCATTTGCATCCAGAAAATCGTCAAGCCCCATGTGGATAGTCATTCGCTGTGGTGGCACAAAAATAATTTCTCAAAGCATATTTATTTCCCCGTTTGCATTCCTTAAATAATAAAAAGATAAAAATATTTCTTGTGATCCCGTTAGAACAAGTCTAAGTTAAGAAAGTTCTAGACAACCAAGGCCTAGAGGTTTTATCACTAACACTTAATCAGTTCCACAAGCTTTGTTGTCTATTTGAGCTTCACGAGAACATCAAGGATCATGAAGAGCTAACAAGCGAGAGAGACATCCGGTCCCCTCGTCGGAGTGCTTGCCGCGACATTAAAGTGTCTTGTCTCCAACAAAGAACTATCTACGACACTCCCGGAGGACTAGAACGTCTTCGTGCCGTCGCCAACATCGCCAGACTATGTCAACATCCAGCTTGGGGGAGAGCATCCCCCGTGTACCAAGCTAAGTGTCTCCAACTTATCTAATTATGCTTTATTAAAGTATGCTTTGTTAAAACAACTAAAAAAGATGCATAACCATAGAAACCCGTAAAGATTTCCTTATTTATCTTTTCTACTTTTGGAGAGCTCTTGCAACTGTCTTTAAAAGTGATCCCTAGAATAAACTCTACATGGAGATGATGAATAGTTGCTCGCCTAGTAATTCCTTTCAAGTACCTAGTTTTCAACCTTGCACTCTCCCGAGTTTTGGACACAACTGTTTAGATTTGAGATTTGCTCGAATCGAATCTTGTGGGTAGCGAACACTTGATCTAAGTCTAGGTGGTTGACGGGTATGATATGGGAAGGTTTTGAGTCTTGTCCATCTTGTTCCTAGAGATACTAGAGTTCGGAGAATTTATCTCGTGAAAATATTAAATTCCTGCATGATGAGTTCCTTTATGATGAGAGTTCAAATTCCTACCACACCCATATATTCATGCTTACTAGATTAGGAAAACCCATCTGTTTATATAGACCATATTGTAGGCTTGAGTGTAGACTTTATAGGCATTGAGTGTGGTTATGTCTTGTGGACCCATAAGGAATCGTCATGCGTTAAAGTCAATACTATGTGCTCTCCATTCATTGATCTATGCTACTGTCCTCGAAGCATGCACCCATTTTATAAATGTTACATTCATTCTCGTGCTACTTCTGTTCCTCAAAGTACAACCCACATATAGATCCATATCCACCACATATCGTGCTATCTCTACCCGGAGATACGCACTTATGCTACTCCTATCCTAGGAGTACGCATTCCCCACATATTGTGCTATCTCTACCTTAGAGACACGCACCTATGCTACTCCTATTCTGGGAGTGAACATCTAGAAATAATCATCGTTGTTCTAATTGCCTACATAAAAGCTCCAGTCATTATCATTTCAATTATACACTCTCTGTGCTAAAGTTTCGTTTCCAGAGGATTGGTTGCTCTAAAAAAAAAAGAAAAGAAAAAAAAGAAGAAGAAAAAGAGAGAGTAGCCAAGTCCTTCCATTCAAGAAGTTTCAAGGTTTCCGAATAAAGGGAGTCATGTTATCCCCAAAGGAGCTAGTGTAGAAGTAGATGTTCACCAGTTGAGTACCCCTCATAATCATTTTCTTATCACCATCATCCCGTCATCATCTCATCCATTCCATTTCCTCATTCACATGCACATATGACTTTATTATTATTTTAGTTCCTATTGGATCCATGTCTTAACTGTGCAATATATGCAAGTGAGTTTGAGTGTCTCCCCACCTATGAGCTCCACATAAGCCTATTAGAAAGTAGGGTGAGAGAGAGAAGGCACTTTTCACTATGCCTTAGTTCCACAAATACCACATATTCTTGAGAGAAGAGAGAAGGCATACACTACTCATGCCTTAGAGAGGATCCAGAAATACCACAAATGAGAGACTTGAAAGGTTCATACAAGGAACTCTGAGTTTTATTTCAAACCTTGCAAAAACTCCGGGATAATAGTTGATCAAAGAGCGAGAAACATGGCGCTTGACTTGACCGTTCTATCTTTCAACTACTCAAGACCCAAGTGACAGTTACAAGCCCCATGGTGAAAGGTAATATGAGTGAGTTTTGAGTCAGAATAGTTCACTCTAATCCGGAGGAGAGTTCTTGTTTGAACACATGTGTACTTGTGAGGAGTGAAAGTATTGCAAAAGCAACTCCCCGATCCATCATGAGTCTATCTTTGCTCGTGGACGAGCAAAAGGTAAGCTTGGGGGAGTTTGTTGACGGTCGTTAAGTATCAATTTTATACCGTCAACGCAGCAAGAGAAAGGACTAATATGAGTTCACCGTTAGATATAGGGGTTACACCGATGTAATTCCACGAGTTTTGGTGATTGTCTATTTCGCAGGGGGTTATCAAAAAGAGAACCAAAGGAGGCCCACATGTCATGATTACATAGAGATAAAGACCGAACGGGTAAAATTGTATAATCTAGAAGACTCCGTAAGGCAAACCCCGGAAGCCGGGGCCCACTCGCGGGGGTGGCCGGCCGGCCGACCCAGGGGAGTCGGCCGACTCCCCACCTCCACCAATCGTGGAGTCTCGTGGATCCCGCCTCCACCGCCTTTGAGGATGAATAATTATCGTCCATTTAGGTCGGTTTGATCCGAGGGCCGTAGTTCATCCTAGGGGGCTATATATTCGAGCCCCCGGCCCCCGGGTGAAACCCCGATTCATTCAAGAGTTCATTCTCTCATCGAATTCGTAGAAGCCGAGCCACCATCTCAATTAGAGCTCCATAGTTTAGTAGCATAGCTACATAGGAATAGATCTAGAGGGAATCAAGCCTAGCTTGGAGTCCGGATCTGTCGGAGTTCTTGGTAATTCCCCTCTACATTCTTGTAATATTCATCATTGTTCGTGATACTATGAGTAGTACTTTATTCTATTCTATTATATCGACTTGACTTTGCTCTATTTGATTATGTTCTCACTTATATCGTTCTTAGTTTACTTTGATTATATGTTTAGCATAGTTGGACTAGAATTATGTTTATGCATAGGATCGTATAGCGCTTGCTCATTAGGCCAATGGGTGAGTGGTAGATATTGTGTAGGCATGGTGCCTATACCGTATTTATCGCGATTGCACCCTATATTCCGGATCGTGAGGTAGATCGCGGGAGTGACAGATCTGTTGAGTCCTTTGTAGCCCTTCTCTTGAGTATAGGTCTAGCAGAACAAACCTATTACATTGAAGTCATTGCTATGTCTCTTGTCTTCTCGGTAATATCACTATGCATAGATGTAACCTTTTCCCGCCATGATTGCTAGATGTTCTTGCACTAATCATTGTATGCTTTGACTTTATAGTTAGAATAACATAGGATTATACCCTAGATTGTCCTAGTCCATGCTAGTGTTATAAGCTTAGAGTGCTAAGTTGAGATGGCTTATTACTATTATTTTATGTGGCCAAATGCTCTCATTTATCTTATGTCATTTATCATTCATTCCTATATTTTATGTGACACTTACCCCGTATGAGATGATCGATACGAGACAAGGTTAAGCTCTCCATTATTGCATGTGCATTGCTCATCACTCATTATCCAAAGTGCATTCCCTTCCCAAAGTGGTAAAAATATAAATAACGATACCCGGATTACTCCCGGTTAAAATGCTACGATGATATATTCTCAGGCGCTATGCGGAACCTTCTTTATTTCAGTTGCACTTAATAGACATCAACAATATATTATTTGCTATATTTGGAGCTATAAATAAAAAGATATGGAAATAGAAAATATATTTTTTGTCTGTACCGAATTTCTACCGAATTTCGAATACGGTTACATACCGAATATAATGTAGAAAAGTAGAAATCGGTCGAAATAACTCCATACCGAATTCCGCACCGTTTGAATTTTTCTACCGAATTTCGTACCGTATTAGAATTATTCCGAGAAAAGTGAAAACGATCGGATCAAATGTAGAAAACGATGCGATTCGGTCGGGATTTTCATTTCCGTTTTCATCCTTAGTCCCTTGAGCTCATTGACAATGACTTGGAGCCTATGGAACATCTCCGGCACACTCTCATCCTCCTTCACTGAGAAGCTTGCAAACTTCTCTTGCAACATGTAGGCTCTTGCGGTCTTGACACTTTCGGTGCCCTCATAAGCTTCTTCTAGCTTCTTCCAAATGTCATGAGCCACCTCAAGATTCTTGATGAGCTCAAAAGCTTTATCATCAAGTGCCTCATGGAAAGCACTCACGACAACATCATTGGCTTGTTGCTTCTTCTCTTCGGCCGGTGTTGGCACCGCACCCTCAACAAGCTCAAAATTGGTTTCCACCACTTTCCACACCTCAAGGTTGATGGACTTGAGATGACTCTTCATCTTAAGCTTCCACTTGGCATAGTCATCGCCACGAAATGATGGTGCCTTTTTGGTGTTGTTGATATGCATAACCAATGCCATTGCTTCACCGTAGGATGTTAATCCAACTCAAACAAACGGTGCCCGGCTCCGATACCACGTGAAAGGTCACAATGGCTAGAGGGGGGTGAATAGCCTAATAAAATTTCTAGCAAGCAAGAATAGACAACCCAATTAGATAGCAAATGTGCAAAGCTAATGCTTCGACTACTCTATGCAAGCCGTCCTACCAAGCAAGACTACTCAAACCAATTGCACACACAACAACGGTGATCAAGCTACACAATGTCGGTTCACCGAAACCAACCAAGCAATTCTACCCACGGGATTTACTCTACACAATGAGTGGTTCCCGACCGACCACAACAAGTAGTTCTACCCACGGGATTTAAACTACTCAAAGAGTGGTTCCCGACCGACCACAACAAGCAATTCTACTTTGCGGAAAGTAAGGAGGTGATGGAAGTTTATACCGCCGCGAAGAGTAGAAGATGGCCAATCACCGGTGTAGTTGTCAATCACCTAGGAAGCTCAAGAACAAGCACAAGGAGGTCGAAGCCTCGGCAATCACAAATCAACACAATGATTTTTTACCGAGGTTCACTTGCTTCCCGGCAAGCTACTCCTCATTGTGGCGATGCACTTGCTTGGTGAGTTGCCCGCTCAATTGGCTCGGTGCCAAAGACCCCAATGGGGAGCCGCAATCTCCACACAAGACAAGGATCCACAAGCCACGAGCAATCCACTAGAGTATCCTTTCGCGAACTCCCCGGGGAAGGATCAAGAACCCCTCACAAGAACCCGGTGTGGCCTCGAACAATCACCAAGTCGAGCTCAACCACCACCCGCTGCTCCAAACCGTCTACGGTGACGGGAATCACCGAAGAGTAACAAGAATCCGCAGCTCACTCGATGAACAAGTGCCTCTAGATGCAACTCTCAATGCAAATCACTTGTTCTCACTCAAATCTCTCTCAAGAATGGCAAGGGAACCAAAGAGATGAGTGGGGAGGAGTGTCTCTAGCTCAAAGTATGCTCAAGAGTGTTAGAATGGGCAAGAGTGAACTCCCATGACCGGCCAACCTCTTATTTATAGACCCAAGGTCGACATAGAGCCGTTGCCCTCGGGCTGGTGCTTCAACACGCGCCGGACGCGTCCGCCGCTGCCCGCCGGATGCGTCCGGCGCTCTTCAGCGCGTCGTGGAGTCGACCGTTGCGTTTGAAGTCTGCTGACCTGGCGTGTCCGCCGACCGCGTCCGCCGCGCTCCGTCGGACGCGTCCGGCGCCTCCTGCGCCCGACCGTCGCGAAGGAACAGGCTGCCACGTCAGCGTCCGACGCCGCGTCCACCGCCTGCGTCCGGCCCGCGTCCGGCGACCTGACGCGCACGAGCCAGAAACCCAGAAGTTTCTGGTCGGCATCTGGCGCACCGTCGGACGCGCCACAGCCGCGTCCGGCGCACACTGCGCCCCGCAAGCAGCCTTGCGCCGACTCCACCACGCGCCGGACGCGTCCGGCCCTCTGGCCCGGCGTCTGATGCCCGCGTCCGGCGCCCACTGAAGAAGATATCTTCGTAGAATATTGCGCCTTCTTCGCTCCAAGTCCAATCTCTTGCCTTGAGTACCAACTCCACCAAGTGTAGACCTTGTCTCAAGCACCGGAGTTAGTAGAACAAGCACGACCACGTCGGCAAGAGTTAGCCCCCTAGTTAGTCTCTCATGCATCATGCAAAGTCACAACTAGAGGCACTTAGGACCGCGAATGAAACTGAGGAAACCCCTCTTGATAGTCGGTTATCGATCCTAAATGTGGTCACACTCGCTAAGTGTCTTGACCACCAAACCGGAAAGCCCTATCAAGAATACCTTCTCCTTGATCTCCAAGGGCCTCCGTCGGAGCTTGATCACCTCACATGTCCACCATGTTCGTCACCGTGATCACCATGCTCCATCATCCACCGTCACGTTGCTATGTGTCTAACCACACTTAGAGCAAAGCATTAGCAACGTTTGAGTGTCATTAATTACCAAAACCAAACCAGAGCTTTCAGCTGTGTTGAGAGATCAACCTGAGTAGTGTTCCAATTGGTTATGAGTGTTACTTGTATTGATGTACTTTTTGAAGAGCATGATAGCTCCTAGCGTCCAATTCTGAAAACCTTGGGTAAAGTGTTTGTCTAAGGACACACAAACTTTAGTGTTTTATGGAATGAATAATTATTATAAATTTTCTTAGGTTTGGGCTTAACTGAGAGGAGTAATACAATTTGTTAGAAGTAAACTTTGTGTTAGCTAGCTCACCCATCTATTTTACGGTGGTGGTGGTGGTTTTATTCCCTACATGGTTATGTTACTTTTTAGTGTTGTGATGCTAGACACTTAAGGTGTTTTAGGCTGCTACTGCATATATAGAAAAGTTGGAGGTGATGGTTGATTTAAGCCTTGTTTGTTGAATGACACCCAATGTGTGGGTTTTGTCTTGTTGCTCATGCAACTGATTTCATTATTCTAATGTGTGATATATCATTTCAAACGTGTGTACTTTCTTTGGGCATATTGGTCCACTTGGGCAGTATTGGTCTTTTAGCTTAATTCACTTACAAGTAATTCTAACCTGAGTTATACCTTTGTCGATCTAGCTTTGGAAATTTCTGGGTGACCTATTTTGCTAGTATGTTAGTTTTTCCATATGATTCAATCTAAAGGAATTCGAGGACGAATTCTTGTAAGGGGAGTAGAATGTAATACATGAGAAATTTGACCATAGCTTTCGTGATCCTATATAATATGTGGTTTCTTATTTTAAATTGATTCTTCATGTGGTTTAATGGAATGAATTCCATATAGAAAATGTGTTTTGATTGTTGAGAAGTTCAAATGGTTAAATAGTGTACTGAGTGTTTTCATGAGTAGAAAAAGAAATTATTTTTTAAGCTTTCATTATATGAATGATCAAAGAACATAGATGTGTAGTGTTCATCAAATAGATCCATTTGATTACTGATACACACTACTTGGAGTGCGGATTAAAGTTTTTTTTGTTGCTAAAATGAAGAAAAGGAAGTCATTCAGTGGTAATTATGTCGTTTGAGTAAACATGATGCGATAGTACCTAAGATCACCCTTCATTTCCTGATATGTCTATTAATATGGCTAGTGGCCTCTTTACCTCTTCTCTACCAGGCACAACATACTAGCCCCTTTATTCAGCAGCCCATTAAAATTCCTTGCATCATTGCCCATCTCTGATGCCATCCTCTATAGTTCATCTCCTCATCCTCATGCGGACATATGAGTTTGATCATTCTCTGGTCTAATAGGTGCCCAAATCAGCAAGAAATAAATTTGAGAGAAGAGTGGGAGGAGAGGAGTGGAGTGATGGAGAATCAAGGAGAAGTGAATGAGGAAAAATTGCTGCATAGATCTTAGGCTTTTGGGAGATCAAGGAGAGATGGTTCGATCTAGTTCCCTTGGTAGATGAATTTAATCTTTTTGTTGGAGTAGTGGGGGAACTCGCAAGTGGTTTTGAAATTGATATCCGGTAGTTTCTTCTTATTGGTAATTATTTCTTTGATACAGGCCAAATTATCTTTGCCAACTATAGATTTTTTTGTACTCACAGATCATTCCAGGAAGTCCTATCTCTTAATTATTTTTTATGGATAAACAATTTTGGACATATTTCCAGTGATAAAATGGTTGTCTTTTCTGATAATTTTCTGAAAGTGATAGATGCATTTCGTTTTGGACCACATAGAGGCCAAATTGACCAAACACTTGAATACCAAAGTTACATTTTTTTCGTTGCTACTTCTCTTGAAATTTCATGATTTTTAGGCTCTGTAGTTAAGCAGTTATGTTTTTTTTAAAAGCATGGATTCTTTCAGTTTTTCCCCATTTTAATTAGAGGACATACTAGTTTCATAAATGAGTAACGAAGTCATATAGCCTTTAGTATCTTTCCAATGGCATCTAAAACAATATTGTCATATCTAGAGTATAACTTTGGATATAAGTTGTTGAAGTGAGTTGTTAGCTAGTTTCTGCCATCAGAATTATGTGCTTGTGATTGGTCCTTGATTTGGGGGCATCTTTATGATTTTTACTAAAATGCCTAAAAAATAGTTGTGCATAATATAACTTTACATGTTCTAGTGAGTTTGCATAATTGTTTGGAAATTAGGTTAGTAGATATCAACATTTTACCAATGACTATTTGAATTCAATGCACATTTTATTAACAGAACTCAACTGAAGTTTAGCCATGCTTCAGTTTAGAATAAAAAGTGTGTGTTCATCAAATTTGTAGACCCTATTTTGTATTTTTAATACTTATATATTTACTATCATTGTTTTGTATGTTTAAAGATACGTAAATATCAAAAAGCTATGATGTTGTCAGCCAAACATAGTTCTTGTTATTTGTTTTGCTTAAGGGTTGAAATGTAGGGATGCTTTACTTGTTATTATTCATATATGTCTTGTGCCTATAAGACAACAACAAACTTGTAGGTTGGATAAAGGATTTCTTTGTTGTGTTTGTCCCTATGGAGAGTAGCTAAGGTTACACCTAACCCTTTGGTGTATACATTTTTTTAGGGTTTTGTAGTCATGCTAGTGCACCTCGTTCTCCATGAGAAATGTTTTGAGGTGAAAGGAAGTGTTGTCTTCACTCATAGATAGATGCACATTATATAGTGTATAAATTAAATAATAGTTTTGGCATGAGTTTGTTCTTTAGAGTTCATGGTGCCAAGTCAAGCTACTAGTCTGTTGAAAATGTTGACCCATGGAGTCATGGATCTTTATCGGCTCGATCATTGTTCTTACCAAAAGTTTACAAATGACCTCTTGGCAAATTAATTGTGAGGTGCAGTTGCTATGTTGTAGTTGGTTGTTCCCTTGATCTTACTTTGGCAAGTAGTAAGAGTACATACAATAATAATGTCTACTACCTAGCTGGTTTATTTCAGTGGAGCCTATGAAGTTTCTTAGTCCCTTTCTTTCATTTGGGAATGAAGCATCCAATGGCTTGACCATTCTTTTATTGAGGAAGTCAGAAGGAAGCTTTTAGATGGCCACTTTAAGCTTGTATTAGAAATAAACTAGGTGCTTAAGGCACATCTATGGGAAAGTAGGAAAGTTTGACAATTATGGTGGATATTTACATTGTAGGTTGAGCCATAAAATATGAAAGTGTGGTGCTAGATTTTTTTTTTTACCGAGCCTCTTTGCTAGGGAATGTTTTTATTGAGACCCTTTGTTTGAGTTGAAGCATTTACTTTCTGAGTTTTTTTTACAAGACATTCTGAGTTATTTGTTCTAGAGCACATAAGCGCCATTCCTTGATGCTTGTGTTTTGGTACAGTGTTTTGTCTTTTTAAAACAAGTTTCTTGCTCCATACCATGAGGTCTTGACCAAACAACCTGTCAATTGTTTGCACTTGATTGGAGTCTTATAATTTTTGTTTGTTTATAAATGGATGAATTCGGGGACGAATTCTTTATTTAGGAGGGAAGAATGTAATATCCAGAAAAAAATAGTAACTAAACATAATTACGTTGTGCTTCAGCCAAATGGGCTTATAGAGTTGACAAGTGCCCAGGCCTGTTTAGAGTTCATTTACGGGAGAGAGGAAAAGATTAGAGACCGAAGTTAAGGTGTAGGAAAAATAGTATCTGGTTGGGTTGTTACGTTCCAGCCCAAGCTAGCTAAGCCACGTTCAATCCAAGCATATATGAGAAAATATGCTCACCAAATTGCCCCATCATACACTGAATTGTGAATTAACAACCAGAAATAATACATATGAAGTTAACTAATTTCGCACACAATAATTCATGTCTCATACAAACCAGATAATAAACAACATAATAAAGTGACACCCTCCAGTATTAGCTATAGGATATAACTTTATTTCATCAAGATCACTTTATCATCTAACCCATCAGTACAGTATCAATGGTACTCGGCTACTCTTTGGTCTTCTCTTGCCTCCTGCCAAAGCCAACGCCAACGCCAACTCCAATAGCAATTCCCACAGCAGCGCCCGCTGCTATAGCACCGGCGACACGTGACCTGAAGTGTGAAATCATGTCCAATCTCATAGATATCCTCCCAATTCCACTCTTCGAATCTGCCTTTCTCTTCATTAAATGCTCATATAAAACTGAGTTCTGAAAAAACAAATAATAGAGAAATTTCAACTAATTAGACTAAAAACAAAAAATTACTATCTGAAGATCAGCAAAAAGTTCAAAAAAATGGAAAATTAGTAATTAGTAAACGACACTTCAACGCTAAAACAAATTTAGAAGAATATAAACTAAAAAATAGGTCATTTTTGAATGACGAAATATGTGTTCTTGTCTTAAAAACATAGCTGATAGAATCTTAAGCGCAATATGTGAAGTGTGTAGACAGTAGAGACTAACTGGGACCATTAAAGGTGTTGAAAGAGATTGGAGATTTCTTTCATATGCATATAGAACATTTTTTTCATATTCATTCCAAGCTTTCAGGCCTTCGGGGTCATTCGAAAAGTGGATACGCATCCTTTGTGTCAGGACCCTCATCTTGCAGATCAACTCTGGCGCACGGCTAGATACCCTTTCATGCTCACAACGTCGCCACTTCGATAATTCATTGCGGTTGTCGCTGTTGTTTCCTGCACCAACAAAAACATTAGAAGAGAAACACTTTACAAGCGTAAAATAGAAACAAACAACATAATTGGTTAAATATGTGCTGCATTGTACATATTAGAAGAGTGAAAAAAGAAAATACAAGGTCATGTTTATGTTTTTGTTCTTGAACATACATGAGAAGTTGTGTATCATTGCATTAAGAAGAAAAACAGAGATAGAACCCTTAAAAATAACACTCAACACAAGCCAAGAGCAATCCCTACTAGGAATTCAAAAAGGAAAAAAAACTAAACAAGCCCCAAAAACCCTGACCTAGCCTTCCTCGGGTGCTAGAGCAGTGAGGTAGGAAATATCAGGTGCCCGAGCCAAACCCTGAAATTTCAGCTCATCTCTAACCTAGACCATGATCAAGGAAAGAATCTGTGACACGCCATAAAAAGCACACCAGTTGCAGAGGTTCCAAATAGATCAAGTGTAATATCCAGAAAAAAAAAATGGGCTTATAGAGTTGACAAGTGCCCAGGCCTGTTTAGAGTCCATTTACGGGAGAGAGGAAAAGATTAGAGACCGAAGTTAAGGTGTAGGAAAAATCTACCGTAACCTCCCCATATCCCTCTGCTGATCCGGTCTTCCCGTGACGAGTTGGCGGCGGTGCTTTGCATCTCGTCGACCGGGCGCACTTGTTCTTCTCCAGGTGCGTGGGGGATCTTCCTCGAGAATCATGAGAAAGAAAGGTTGCTGCTCCTCCCGATCGTTCTCCACTTCCTTCCTTGCCTACAGATTTTTGTCGTGTGGAGAGATAGTAGGGGTTAGCAGATTGATGTTACGTACCAGGCTAAGGAGAGTGGCTAGGTAATTATCAAGATCGAAACTTTGATTCCCCCCTACTGATCTGCAGTTGCTTCGCCTTGATCCGTTGGCTTGATCTCAAAATTTCACCTAAACGCTGATGGCTTGCTCTCTGGGTTGTGGCATATGGCAGTTTATTTGTTTATCACAGTACTAATCCATATAGTAGCGCTATGGTCTGATGTATATCAAATATTAGGAGAAGGTAGCGTTATGTGTTGGACAGTGGAGGCCAACTCAATTATACATTTTCATTTCCTCAGTACCTGAACCCTCAATTTTGGTTCAGTACATCGACAGTTGGGAAATCCCTTTATGTCGTTGAGCTGTAGTTTGGCTGGACTGCATTACCTTGCGTCTCAAATTAAAAATAGTAGATGACCGAAATAAATTTTGTGGTGGATATGGAAGTTGTACAGAATTTTGGGTAGATGTTTTATTGCACTCAACCGTATGTTTTTCTATGTTTGTCAAAAAAAAAAAAAAAAAAAAAACCGTATGTTTTTCTACAATATCAAAATAGCTATAAAAATAACAATGTACGAGCCCCTGAAAATAGAGATGGTTTCAGTTTGGTAATATTAAATCCTATTTAATGGTTTAATCGCCCACTAGAAAATATGGTGAGTGATCGATTAAGCGTAGAGACGTGTATCTACTCTTTGTATGCTATTGTCATACATGATTTATTGAGTGGTTCCATATATTTATTTCTATCAGGTCCTTAATCGTTCTTGATCGACGTGCTTGTCGAGGTTGTTTTCTTCGATGAATGGCCAATGCTATGTTTATATTCATGTCTTGCATCTTTTGAAATTTAATGAAGTACACTAAATCAAGAATAATAATATGGATCATTGTCTTTGCTTGCCCACTTATATCTTGTCGGTGTATTTATTTTATTCGTTTGACTGGATGCCGTTGTCGCTTGAAATCATGGTCGTTGTGGGCTGATGCTATATATATGCAAGTTGGAGTTATAATTTTCATATATCATTCACATGCATACATATGCATTTTCATATGTCGATAAAGGCCGTCACTGCCATCGTGTTGTGACTAGTACCGGTACCTGGAGTTGCATGAGAGGTTGGCATCGTCCAGCACAAAGCTCTCAATGGAGTTGCATCATAGCATGCATACATCTTCTACTTGATGTTTTGGAGAATATATAAATGAGTTGATCGATACTCTAATCCTGTCGTAATGATGGAATGTCGTTGCAGTGGAGTTGCATAATTTATTTATGTGTTACCTTTCTCACCGTTATGGTTGCCCATATGTTTTCAAACCTAATAACTCAACATTTGTGAGATGTGTTTATATTCATAGCCGTTACTTGCTGAGTTTATCTCACCCCTTTAATTCTTTACAGGTGCATAATTATATTTGTCAGGCATGATGGGCTTGGGGCTTAGATGCACACACGCCACTTCTCCACCACCAGAATAATTATTCATATTTTTAAGGGTTCAGTTTGCTTTATGGCACTTGGTCAAATTAAAGTATTGTCGAATTAAACTTATTTATGTTGAGATGAGATATTATAATAATGAGGTGTAAAACATGAATTTCACATTTAATTAGTTCATTTATCTTATTAATGACTTATTAAATTATGCTTGATAATTGTGATCTCTTTATCGCTGCATTTTCTGTTAAGTTGCTGCTGAAATTTCTAATTTTATAATAGAATATTAGTTTTAGGAAAAGTAGGGTGTTACATCAAGCTCCTAAGATGATCAATGAATTGAGGATTCGAGGCCCTACCTGATGTCCCCCTTTAACACTAGAATTTGCATCAGACCACCAATGGTCAAAGGATGGGACTGTAGGCAACAGAGAAAGGCCCTGCAACCCAATCCCTTGGAGCAACAAGAACCACAGATCTGAGGCAAACACACAACTAGCAAATGATTGATTGTTTCACAAAGGGGACAGCGGGTTGGGTGTGGTAAATCCTATCATTTGAAGCCTATCAGCTGTCCAACATTTGTTGTGAGCCATCGGCCAGCCACCCTTGACTTCGTCCTTCCCCTACACCAAAAAACGTCTTAGGATTTCGATAGCCTTAATTGCCCAAGATGGAAGGTTGATTGCCATGAACAAATAAACAAGCATTGAACTAAGCACCGGCCTGCCTGCCTTGGTAAGGAGATCAGCCTTCCAAATAGGCAGCTGGTCTGCAATTCTATCAATGGATGGCGGAATGGTGCCCTCGTCAGCTTCCTTATTCGAGAGAGGTAAACCAAGATACTTAAAGGAAACTTCATAACCTTTTTTTTACCCGAAAATATAGCATGGCAGGGCCCAGTGTAAGAGCTTTGTATTATTTTTGAAAAAAAAAGGTTGTACAAAGAGCGGTTCAAAAGAACTTAACAACATGGCCAGCAAAAGGGAAGGAGAAGAACCCCATAACTTCACAAGAGAGATGATTCTGAATAGTTGCAATATCCAACTCAGACTCAGTGCAATTAATAGGAAAACATTACTTTTCTGCAGATTTTTTTCTCAGACCCTAGGCGTCCCAAAAGAGTTGAAGCATATCAATAGTGCGGCAGATCAGTAGTAGTGGGACGGAGAAAAATAACCATGTCATCAGCATAAAATGAGATCCGGTGTTTCATTTGCATAGCCCTATTAGACAGAGGCTGCAGCAATCCCTCCTCCATAGATTTAGAGACAAAACATCCATCACCTTGACTTAACCCACGACGGTGCAAGATGGTATACCCACCCACATTGAGAAGTATACAAGTAGATGAATATGAAAAAAGGCCACAGATCATGTCCATGGTTTTTGTTGCGATGCCTAGGGGAGGGGAGGAGGCGCAAAAAACTCCCATAGAAAAGCAAGGCAGTCATGAAAAACTGTGTGTGTGTGTGTTTGACAATCAAAGGTAAAACTGTTCATACAAGGGGAGAATCATAAGGTGTTTGATCGCATTAGGATTAAGGACATTAGGAATTCCATTCATTGCAGGTTATTTCTACACTTTTTTAGAGAAAAGGGTTTCCCCCGGTTTTGCATTGACAAAAGCAACATAGTTTTACAGCATTCAAGGTTTTAGCGACTAAGCGCTTTATACAGGACTTGTAGCTGGGACTAACCCACAGACTACTTCATGACGCGCTACTGAAAGAAAGTCTGAACCAGCGTTCACATTCAAACTGAACTCAAAAACTCCATCGCCCCCTTCTCCTGTCAAATCCGACCTACGGTCCCAGATGCTGTAGTCATTTTGCTCATGTATCTCTGTTGAAGAAGCCGAAGGCAGAACAGCCGATGGCGCTGACCTTGATGATGAACTGGTCGCTCCCGGTATCCACTGTGTGCGAGGTGGTGAGCTTGCTTCGCACTCCAGAATCTTGACGAACAAATCCAGCTTCTCTTTCCCCTCTTCCTTGAACAATGGTGCCCATCTCGCGATCATCTTTGCCACCCTCAACATTAGCTTGTGCATCCCCAACCACGTCGTACCCTAAAAACATGAGTCATTTCTCAGTTTCCACAATGACCAAAGTACAGCAGAGGTAATAGCATTCAGAACCATGTTTAGCAGCAACCCATAACCGAGCAATAGATTCAAAGGAGTCTCTGTAAGGTCCTAGATGGCTAGAGGGGGGGTGAATAGCCTATAAAAATTTCTACAAACTCACTAAGCAAACTTCGTTAGATACACAAACGGCGGAAAGCAAGTTATGCTTAGCCTACTAGGTGTTGCAAGCCTCCTATCCAAACAATTCTAGAATGTGATCACTAGCACACACAAGAGCTACCACTAGTGATCAAGAATTCTACCCACGAGATTTAGTCTACACAAGGAGTGGTTCCCGACCGACCACACAAGCAATTTTACTTTGCAAGAATGTAATCAAAATAATGCAAGAGAGGAGGAGACTTGTTATACCGACGCGTAGAGTCGAGGTTGCCAATCACCAAGAGAATGAGCAATCAATCACAATCGGCAACACACAATCGATGACGACCAATCACCAGGAACAAGATGAACACAATTATTTTGTTCACCCGGTGTTCACTTGGGCACCCCCAAGCTACGTCACCGGTTGTGTCGACCAACACCTAGATGGTTCTTCGGTGTGACCCTCAAGTCACTAGCCCCTCAAGGCTCGCCCCGCAAGGCACCGCAAGACCCACTCTCAAGTGTGGTACTCAACGACACGCGCAATCCACTAGGATGCTCTTCGTGATCCCCACGAGGTGAGCTCAAACCTCTCACAATCAACCGGAGGTGGCCAAGAACAAACACCTTCTCCTGCCAACGCCTCCAACAATCTCCAAGCCGGCTAGGAGCGGTACTCTCCAAGAGTAACAAGAAATCCACCGGCTAAACCACCCACAAGTGACACTAGAATGCTCTCAAGCAATGCAATGCACTACGTGATCTCTCAATCTCACTTTGGATGAGCAACAAGCAAGAGAGATGAGAGGGAGAGTGTTTCTTCAGCTCAAAGGATGAATGAATGAGTTGGGAGAGCCAAGAGTAGGAGCCAAGCTCGGCCAACCCTCTATTTATAAGCCCACACTCAAAATCCAACCGTTACCTACTCGGGCGCTGAAAAACAGGCCAACCCTCTATTTATAAGCCCACACTCAAAATCCAACCGTTACCTACTCGGGCGCTGAAAAACACAGCGTCGGACGCGTCCGACGCCGCCCGTCGGACGCGTCCGACAGTCTCTCCGCGCTTTGAATCAGTCGACCGTTGCCGGGACACGTCAGCGTCCGCTGCTGCCCCACAACGCGCGTCCGATGCCCTTAGGCGGACGCGTCCGCCGGTCCGGCCAACTTCTGATGCACTTCATGAATTCACCTAGTGGCACCCATGCGTCGAATAGCCGATAAGACATCCCCTCTTAATAGTGCGGCTATCGATCCCAAACCACTCACACCCTCTATGGTGTCTTGAGTGCAAAACAAAATGGCCCTATAGGTTATACCTTTGCCTTGAGCCGATTTTGTTCCTCCAAATGATATGAACGCTTCACATCATCATGTGACCGTCTCGATCCATCGACCTCGACTTCACTTGCTCTTCACCGTGCATCGGTCCATCGGCGCCTAGTCTTGCCCGAGCTTCACCATCGCATGATCCTTCACTCCCAAGCCTCAACTAGCCCTTCACCTTCAACACCGGTCCATGGAGCCAAGCCTCGTCTTGATCTTCATCTTTGATCATATGACATGTGTCATGCTTCATATGCAACAAGCTCATCATGTGGACAACCTTTCTCTAAATCAACCACTTAGATAAACAAGGTTAGTCCTAGGTTTCATCAATTAGCCAAAACCAAACTAGGGACTTTCAATCTCCCCTTTTTGGTAATTGATGACAACCTCAACGAGATGATTTTATAATAAAGATTTTGAACTTGTCATACTTGTCCAATCTTTTAAGCTCATAAGAGTAATTTTGGACAACTATATCAAGTTCGGTTTTGGTAGTATTGCTCCCCCTACATATGTGCATAGAGTTTGGATTTGAACCTTTGCACATATGCATGGATAAAAGTGTGGGGAGAGTAATTCTACCAAAATGATGCTAAGGTGTAAGAAATGGACCTTTGAAGCGTGATACCAATCGGAATTGCAATTTACACCATCCTTAGCACCATGAAGTAACTAGACATCCATCAAAAACTCAAGAACCCCGTGAGATCAACATTATAAGCAAGGTTCTTGAACTACTTGTAAAGCAAGGGAAGTCTAGTTACAACCTATGCATGCTAGTAGATCATTACAACATTCAAGTCCTATACTAGCATTGCACCACACAAGCAAGGAGACACCACTTGTATAAAAACTTTAACTAGGTACCATGAGCAAGTCATATGAGAATGCACAAACAAATGCAACAACTTTGTTCATGAGCTTGCTCCCCCTACTTGTGTGCATCAAAATTTTATTTACCCCTTTATCATGTTCAATCATCTTTTTCTCTCCCCCTTTGTCAACAATTGCCCAAAAATGGGATCAAATTGTGGAGAGAAAATGATTTTGATGGAGTAAACAAAACTTTAGTCAAAAATGGTTCAATCTAGACCACTTTGCCAAAGATATTTAATTCGGTTTGATCCAAATACAAGCTTCTTCACACCTCATGACAAGGGTTATCTTGCCTATGTTGAACTAAACACTTGTAACAAATATTCTAGATTCAACACTAGGATTGCAAGCCCACAAACATGTCATATGCCACCACTAGATTAAACAAAGCATAGAAGCAATAGTGGTACCATATATACATCAAACACATTTGATTTATCATGAATGCTCCAAATTCACCTTGTATGTCTACATGTGCTACCACAAGTATAATCCTAAGAATGAATGACATGTCAACCAATTGTACCTTGCTTTGTTGAAGGAGAGGCATGTCAATAAGTGGTGGGGTGCATTCAACACATGTTTGAGAAATCAAGAATGTTCAACTCATTCCTTAGCTTGCAAAACCTTCTTTCATCAAGTGGCTTGGTGAGTATATCGGCAAGTTGATCATCGGTGCCCACACTTTCAATGGAAATGTCACCCTTTTGTTGATGATCTCTAATGAAGTGATGCCTTATGTCAATGTGCTTTGTTCTTCCATGTTGAATCGGGTTTTGTGTCATCTTGATTGCACTTTCATTATCACAAAACAATGGCACATTCTTGAAGTTGATGCCATAATCCTTCAAAGTTGACTTCATCCAAAGCAATTGTGCACAACAACTCCCCGCACTAACATATTCGGCTTCGGCGGTAGAGATTGCCACACTATTTTGTTTCTTTGAGGACCATGACACAAGTGATCTTCCAAGAAGTTGACATGTACCACTTGTGCTCTTTCTATTGATCTTACAACCACCATAGTCGGAGTTCGAATATCCAATCAATTCAAACTTTGACCCCTTGGGATACCATAGTCCAACATTTCTTGTTTGCTTCAAGTACCTCAATATTCTTTTTGCGGCCGTGAGATGACTCTCTCTAGGTGAGGCTTGATATCTAGCACACATGCAAACACTAAACATGACATCCGGCCTTGATGCGGTGACATAGAGTAGGCTTCCAATCAAAGACCGATATTCTTTTTGATTCACCATATTGCCATCAAAATCACTATCAAGATTTCCATTAGTGCCCATTGGAGTTGAGATTGGCTTTGCATCTTGCATCCCAAACTTCTTCAACATGTTCCTTATGTATTTCCCTTGACTCACAAATGTCCCATTCTTCAATTGCTTGACTTGAAGACCAAGAAAATAGCTAAGTTCACCAATCATGGACATCTCAAATTATTTTGCCATCATTTTACCAAATTCTTCACAATATGCTTGATTGGTTGATCCAAAGATGATATCATCAATATAGATTTTCACAATGAAGAGATCATTACCAATCTTCTTGGTGAATAGAGTAGTATCAACCTTGCCCATAATGAATCCCTTGGAGTGAAGAAAAGTTTTCAATCTCTCATACCATGCTCTAGGTGCTTGCTTCAAGCCATATAAAGCTTTCTTCAACTTGTACACATGGTTGGACTTCTTCTCATCTTCAAAACCGGGAGGTTGCTCAACATATACTAGCTCATTGATGATCCCATTGAGAAATGCACTCTTGACATCCATTTGATATAACTTGATATTGTGGGCACATGCATAAGCCAATAGAATCTTTATTGCCTCCAATCTTACCACGGCAGCATATGTTTCATCATAGTCAAGACCTTCAACTTGAGTATAGCCTTGTGCAACTAGTCTTGCTTTGTTTCTAATCACAACACCATCTTGATCTTGCTTGTTCTTGAAAACCCATTTGGTTCCAATGACATTGTGATCCTCCGGCCTCTCAACTAATTCCCACACATCATTTCTTGTGAATTGTTGAGCTCTTCTTGCATTGCCATGATCCAATCAGCATCATCCAAAGCTACCTCAATTTTCTTTGGCTCTTTGGTTAATACAAATGATGCATACTCACAAATCATAGCCACTCTTGATATTGTTTGCACACCACTTCTAATATCACCAATGACACTATCAATTGGGTGATCTCTTGCAACTTGTTGTGGTTGTAGCACTTGCACTTGATTGCTTGAACTTGGTTGATCACTTGACTTGTCTTCATTTAATGAACTAGCACCATGATCTTGCACTTGAGCATTGCTAGCTTGCCTCAATGGAGAATTGAGCACTTCATCTTTGTCATCTTGCACATCAACCACTTGCTTTGCTCTAATGTCCTCAATGTCCATGTTCTTCATAGCTTCAACCAATTGAGTTCCACCAACATCTTCTAGATTCTCATCTTCATCTTGTGACCCATTGGTTTCATCAAATTGCACATTATGGACTTCCTCTAGAATGCCACTTGAGTTGTTCCAAACTCTATAAGCCTTGCTTGTAGTTGAATAACCGAGTAGGAACCCTTCATCACATCTTTTTTCAAACTTTCCCAATCTAGTGCCCTTTCTCAAGATGTAACATTTGCAACTAAACACTCTAAAATAGCCAATATTGGGCTTTCTTCCATGAAGGAACTCATATGGGGTCTTCTCTAGCAAAGTATGACAATAGAGCCTATTGATGTAGTAGCATGCCATGTTGATTGCTTCATCCCAAAATGATTGACTAACATTGTACTCATGAAGCATTGATCTAGCCATATCAAGCAATGTTCTATTCTTCCTCTCAACTAGGCCATTTGATTGTGGAGTGTACTTGGCCGAGAATTGATGACCAATACCATAATGGTCACACAATTCTTCCATTCTTGTATTCTTGAACTCACTCCCATTGTCACTTCTCACTTTCTTGATTCTCATGTCAAACTCATTGTGAACTCTAGTGAGAAAGGTCTTGAAGGTGTCATACACTTCACTCTTGTCACTAAGAAAGAATACCCATGTGAATCTTGTGAAGTCATCCACTATGACAAATTCATACTTGTTGCCACCAATGCTTGTGTATGTAGTTGGGCCAAACAAATCCATGTGCAACAACTCAAATGCCTTGCATGTACTCATTATACTCTTCTTTGGATGTGAGCTTCCAACTTACTTCCCGGCTTGACAAGCCCTACACAACTTGTCTTTCTCAAATTCAACATCTTTCAAACCTTCTATAAGATTGTGTTGTGTGAGCTTCTTCAACTGTTTCATGCCAACATGCCCAAGTCTTCTATGCCAAAGCCAACCCAAACTTGATTTGGAGATCAAACATGTTGTCAGAGAAGCTTCACTAGTGTTGAAGTCAACAAGATAGAGATTCTCATATCTAAATCCTTTGAACACCAAGTTGGAGCCATCAAGAAAAACTACCTCAACATCATTTGCCCCAAAGATGCACTTGTAGCCTTGATCACAAATTTGTGCCACCGAGAGAAGATTGAAATCCAATCTTTCAACTAGCAACACATTGGAGACACTCATGTCATTTGATATTGCAATTTTGCCCAAGCCAACAACCTTGCCTTTCTTGTTATTACCAAATGTGATTGACTCAATGCCACTGTCATTCTTCTCAATTGAATCAAATATTCTTGATGTGCCGGTCATGTGTTGAGAACACCCACTATCAATGATCCAATGCCTTCCTCCGGCTTTATAGTTCACCTACAAGCAAATCAATGAAGCTTAGGTACCCATTTTTGCTTGGGTCCCTGTAGGTTAGTGACTAAGGTCTTTGGTACCCAAATAGCCTTCTTCTTTGGGCCAACAATGGGTGTACCAACAAACTTAGCTTGCACACCTTTCACACCCTTGGTAAGCAAATAACAAGAATCAAAAGATAAAGCATTGACAAGTTTCTTGTTTTGTTGCTTCTTGTTGCAACTTTGCTCTAGGTGCCCAACTTGCTTGCATCTATAGCAAAACCGACCATTGCTCTTCACAAAGCTAGGCTTTGGAGTTGCAAAGGCCGACTTGCCCTTCTTGGGGATATAGCCCAATCCCTCTTTGTTAAGAGAGAACCTTTGGCTACCCAAGCACTTTAGCAAGCGGGCCTCACCACCATAGGCTTTGCCTAAGGCATGAGTGAGCTCATCCACCTCCTTCTTGAGGGTCTCATTCTCAACCATTAGTGTAGCATCACAAGTGAAGCCATCACTAGTAGTAGAGATAGAGTCGGTGGTGGTGGTGGATGATGTGCTACAAGAAGGGTTAGCATTTGTCATGATGATAGGTTGATAAAATGAATCCTCAATGATGCCACAAGTAAGACCTATATCACATGATGCAACCACCACTTTCTTTGCTTGTTGCTCAAGAAGAAGTGAGTGAGCCTTTTCAAGTTTAGAATGAGCATCACCAAGTTTCTCATGGTCTTCCACTAGACACTCATGAGTGGTCATAAGCTCACCTAGGGCTTTCTCAAGTATTGCTACTTTCATTGAAAGCTTCTTGCACTCCTTTTTCTTGGCAATAGCTATATCTCTAGTTTCTTGCATCAAGTCATATAATTGATCCTTAGAGGGTTCATCATCATCATTATCAACATTATCAACATCGTGAGCATATTCCATCTCACTATCATCATCACTATCATCATATTGTACCTTGGTTTCTTTGGCCATGAAGCTCGATGGTGATGAAGAGAATAATGAAGTCTTCTTGTTGATGGCGATGAAAGCCAATGCCTTGTTGCATGAATATTCATCTTCATCATCATTGTCACTCTCCCAAGTGACCACAAATGCACCATTCTTGCCCTTCTTGAGTGTCATCTTGGTCTCATGCTTCTTCTTCTCAAACTTGCCCTTGTTGTAGTTCTTCTTCTTCTCATATGGGCATTCGGCTTGTAGATGCTCGGTGCTATCACAATTGAAGCACTTTCTTGGTTGCTCTTGCTTCTTGAAGTTGTTTCTCTTGAAGCCTCTTCTCTTGATGAACATGTGTCCCATCTTCTTCACCACAAGAGCAAGTGCCTCATCGTCAATCTCAAAGTCACCATCTTCCTCATTGTTTTCTTCTTCTTTAAAGATTGGTGCTTTGCCCTTAGAGAATGTGGCTTGGAATGCCACGGTCTTCTTCTTCTTCTCCTCTTCCACCTTCTCATCATCTTGATCAAACTTGTCATATGTCAAGACTTCACCAAGCAAATCATTTGGCTTCTTATCTTCAAGCCCATCTCTTTGTAGCATTAGCTTCAACATCTTGAAGCTCTTCGGCAAGCATATCAAGAATTTGTGACAAAAATCTTCATCTTTTGTCTTGTGCTCCAAACTCTTGAGATCATTCACAATCACTTGTAAGCGATGAAACATTTCAATGATTGTTTCACCCTCCTTCTTCTTGAAGTTCTCGAACTCACTCTTGAGCCCATATAGCTTGGCACTCTTCACAACCTTGGTGCCTTCATAGGTCTCACCCAACCTTGTCCACACTTCACTTGCACGCTCCAAGTCCTTGATCCCCTCAAACACCTTTGTATCAATGCCATTGTATAAGGTGTTGAGAGCCATTCTATTGCATGTTGTGTTGGCTCTATCTTCATCGGTGAGATGATCATTATCAAGAATACCATAGTCATGCAAAGTAACTTGCAAGACTCTCTCTTGAATTGAACCAAGATACATGATCATCTTTCTCTTCCAATGATCAAAAGAACTAACTCCATCAAACATAGGCGGTTTGCCCCCAACATGGTTGAACACAATTTGAGCCATCTTAACACCGTAGGATGTTAAGCCTTGCACTGAAATGGTGACCTCAGCTCCGATACCACTTGTAAGGTCCTAGATGGCTAGAGGGGGTGAATAGCCTATAAAAATTTCTACAAACTCACTAAGCAAACTTCGTTAGATACACAAACGGCGGAAAGCAAGTTATGCTTAGCCTACTAGATGTTGCAAGCCTCCTATCCAAACAATTCTAGAATGTGATCACTAGCACACACAAGAGCTACCACTAGTGATCAAGAATTCTACCCACGGGATTTAGTCTACACAAGGAGTGGTTCCCGACCAACCACACAAGCAATTTTACTTTGCAAGAATGTAATCAAAGTAATGCAAGAGAGGAGGAGACTTGTTATACCGACGCGTAGAGTCGAGGTTGCCAATCACCAAGAGAATGAGCAATCAATCACAATCGGCAACACACAATCGATGACGACCAATCACCGGGAACAAGATGAACACAATTATTTTGTTCACCCGGTGTTCACTTGGGCACCGCCAAGCTACGTCACCGGTTGTGTCGACCAACACCTAGATGGTTCTTCGGTGTGACCCTCAAGTCACTAGCCCCTCAAGGCTCGCCCCGCAAGGCACCGCAAGACCCACTCTCAAGTGTGGTACTCAACGACACACGCAATCCACTAGGATGCTCTTCGTGATCCCCACGAGGTGAGCTCAAACCTCTCACAATCAACCGGAGGTGGCCAAGAACAAACACCTTCTCCTGCCAACGCCTCCAACAATCTCCAAGCCGGCTAGGAGCGGTACTCTCCAAGAGTAACAAGAAATCCACCGGCTAAACCACCCACAAGTACCACTAGAATGCTCTCAAGCAATGCAATGCACTACGTGATCTCTCAATCTCACTTTGGATGAGCAACAAGCAAGAGAGATGAGAGGGAGAGTGTTTCTTCAGCTCAAAGGATGAATGAATGAGTTGGGAGAGCCAAGAGTAGGAGCCAAGCCCGGCCAACCCTCTATTTATAAGCCCACACTCAAAATCCAACCGTTACCTACTCGGGCGCTGAAAAACACAGCGTCGGACGCGTCCGACAGTCTCTCCGTGCTTTGAATCAGTCGACCGTTGCCAGGACACGTCAGCGTCCGCTGCTACCCCACAACGCGTGTTCGACGCCCTCAGGCGGACGCGTCCGCCGGTCCGGCCAACTTCTGATGCACTTCATGAATTCACCTAGTGGCACCCATGCGTCGAATAGCCGATAAGACATCCCCTCTTAATAGTGCGGCTATCGATCCTAAACCACTCACACCCTCTATGGTGTCTTGAGTGCAAAACAAAATGGCCCTATAGGTTATACCTTTGCCTTGAGCCGATTTTGTTCCTCCAAATGATATGAACGCTTCACATCATCACGTGACCATCTCGATCCATCGACCTCGACTTCACTTGCTCTTCACCGTGCATCGGTCCATCGGCGCCTAGTCTTGCTCGAGCTTCACCATCGCATGATCCTTCACTCCCAAGCCTCAACTAGCCCTTCACCTTCAACACCGGTCCATGGAGCCAAGCCTCGTTTTAATCTTCATCTTTGATCACATGAGATGTGTCATGCTTCATATGCAATAAGCTCATCATGTGGACAACCTTTCTCTAAATCAACCACTTAGATAAATAAGGTTAGTCCTAGGTTTCATCAATTAGCCAAAACCAAACTAGGGACTTTTAGTCTCCCAATTGCACATTAAAGAAAGTATTAACCAGCCCCCAGATTTGTTTAGCCACGAAACCCTCAAAGAAAAGATGAACCACTGATTCTGCTTGAGCATAATAAACAGCTCAAGTCATCCACTTTCTGTCTTTTAGCTAAGTTGTCTCTCGTAAGGAGTCTATTTTTTGACAACAACCAGACGAAGAATTGCACCCTAGGGGGAACAATAATCTTCCAGACCACACTTACATATTTAGGAGTCACACCTCTATTATTAATGACAGCATATAGAGATTGCACATTATACTTGCCATTGGAAGAGACGCTCCATAAAATATGGTCTTCTTCTTCTTCAGTCAAGATCACATCATTAACTACACTACAGAGGTCCCACCAAAGCTCCATACCCCTAGAATCTACAGTTCTCCTGAAGGTGAGCATGAGGTCAACCCCATCCCATACCTCAGCAAGAGTCTTACCATGTTGTTCATTAATAATATAGAGAGGCTAAAACATAGTTGCTAAGCTCATATTACCAATCCAAACATCTTCCCAAAATCTTACTTTCTTGCCATTCCCCACATTCCATTTGATACCTAATATAGCAGCTCTCATAGCCCAAAGAACACCTTTCCAAAATGGAGAGGCTCCTTCCAAGCTACAACAGAACAGGTTAGGCCTGTCTGTTTTGTACTTATAATCAATAATGCTTCTCCAAATGGAATTAGAGTTGAGTTGGTATCTAAAGATCCAAGCTCCCAGCAGAGATAAGTTAAGACTTCTCATATCTAGTACACCCAATCCCCCATAATCTTTTTTCAAAGAAACTAACTGCCAATTAGCAAGATGATATTTATGTTTATCTGTAGTATCATTCCACAGGAAGTGACCCATATGGGTATTGATTAGGTCAATGGCCCATTTAGGGAATTTGATCACAGACAAGAGATAGATTGGTATGCTTGCCAAACAAGCTTTTAGCAGAGTAATTCTACCAGCATAAGAAAGTAGCCTACCTCTCCAGCCTGCAATCCTTTTAATAATTTTATCAATAACAGGCTGGAGATCTCGTTTTCTGAGTTTTGAGTAATGCAATGGAACTCCAAGGTATTTTATTGGAAAGTCACTCTTCACAGAAGATCCTAGCATACTCATTAGTTTCTTCATCATCTAATCCAATAGTTAGTAAATCACTCTTATCATAGTTAATTTTCATTCCAGACATCTGTTCAAAACAGAACAACAACCATTTCAAAGTCCTAGCTTTCTCCACATTGTCCTCAAGGAAAAGTAGTGTATCATCTGCATATTGCATACTTATTATTCCACCTTCCACTACTTGAGGGAGTAACCCAGATATTAAATCTAGTTTAGTTGCCTTCATCAGCATTCTAGTGAATACATCAGCAACCAAGTTGAAAAGTAATGGGGAGAGGGGATCCCCCTGCCTCAGGCCTTTGCCTGGTTTGAAGTACTAACTATTATCATTATTGATTCTTATACAAAGTAAACCCCCCTAACAACTTTATCAATCCATCTAATCCACTTATTCCCAAAACCTCTAGCTCTGAGCATATCCTCAAGGAAGCTCCAGCTAACTATGTCGTATGCTTTCTCATAATCAATTTTTAGCATCACTCCTTTTTTCTACTTTCTATGCACCTCATGAATAATTTCATGCGCAGCAACCATGCTTTCTAAGATATACCTGCCTTTTATGAAGGCCGTTTGGTTTGTGGCTATTAGTCTATTAGCTACTAAGGTTAACCTATTGTTCATCAGTTTGCCAAAAATTTTAAAACTACAATTTAACAGACTAATAGACCTAAATTTCTTGAGTGTCTTAGCCTCTGGTTCCTTGGGGATAAGGGTAATTATACCATAATTCAACCTATCTAAATTTAGCTCCCCAGCTTCAAAGCTGTTCACTAGAGCTAACAGATCCCCCTTAATAATCTCCCAAAAATGTTGATAGAAGATGAAAGGCAGGCCATCAGGACCCGGAGTCCCATCATGATAGGACCCAAAGACAGCTTCCTTTACCTCTATTTCAGAAAAAGGAGCCTCCAACAGCTCATTCTCCTCAAGTGTGACTTTTTCATCTTCCTCCCAGAAATCTTCCCCAAGCTCTACCCCAGATTTTTCCTCCTTGCCAAACAGGGACTTGTAAAATTCTACTGCATGCTCAAGCATTTTATCATTGTCTTCCGCGCAGCCTGAGCTTGTATCCAAGCTCATAATCTTTTTCTTCCTATTTCTCTGATTAGCTACTGCATGAAAGTATGCAGTGTTTTTATCCCCCTCTTTAATCAGCCTGTCTCTTGACCTCTGTTTGGCTTTAATTTCTTCAAGTCTCCAGATAGCCTCTAAGTCTTTGGTTATTTCTTTCATTCTTGCTTTCTCTCTTAAATCTAGAACTCTATTTTCTTGAATTATATCTAAAATGTCAAACTCCTCAAGGAGTTCTTGTTTCCGTTTTCTGATACATGCATTCACATTTGCCGCCCAGCCTTTAACTTTTTTCCTGAATAACCTTGTTTTGAATTGCCAAATATCTAATGGTTTATCAAAAGCACAAGGTGTATTCCAGATTTTCCTCACAATCTCCTGAAAATCTGGTTGTTCTAGCCACCACTTTTCAAATCTGAAGAGATTAGGTTTCTTTGGGATCCTATTCCTCAAGTCTAGGATTAGAGGGACATGATCACTCACCCCCCTAGCCCTAGTAGAAACATTAACCATTGGGAATTTTTGCTCAAAATTAGTAGTACAGAAGACTTTATCTAGAGCAGCTAACACTGGGGTATCCTGATTATTCATCCAGGTGTAAGATCTGGAAGAATTTTTCAGTTCTATAAGACCCCATTTATTAACTAGACATTGATGAAGATGTTAGACATAGGATCTCAGCTGGTTGGTTGAAATGGCGTCAAGCTTCTGGCGTCCTCTTTGACAAAAGGGTGCCCCAGAAGCTAAAAGGTAAGTTCTATAGGACGGCGATTCGCCCGGCGATGTTATATGGTGCGGAGTGTTGGCACACAAAAAGGCGACATGTCCAGCAACTGAGTGTAGCGGAAATGCGTATGTTGCGTTGGGTTTGTGGGCACACTAGGAGGGATAGAGTCCGAAACGACGATATTCGGGATAGGGTTGGGGTTGCACCGATTGAGGAGAAACTGATCCAACATCGGTTGAGATGGTTTGGACATATCCAACGGAGACCTCCTGAGGCGCCAGTGCGTAGTGGGGTTCTAAAATGGGTCGATAATGTAAGGAGCGGTAGAGGTCGACCTAAACTGACTTGGGGCGAGTCGGTTAAGAGAGACCTTAAAGAGTGGAATATCTCCAAGGATTTAGCTATGGATAGGAGCGCTTGGAGACTAGCTATCAACATGCCTGAACTATGACTTTTGGGTTGCCCTGTAACGTGTCTCTTCTGGGTTTCATCTCTAACCTACCCCAACTTGCTTGGGATAAAAAGGCTATGTTGTTGTTGTTGTTGTTGTTGTTGTTGTTGTTGTTGTTGTAAAGCATCAGCCCATTTCTGGTTTATATTACCAGTATTCTTTTCATCAGCATGCAGAGTAATATTATAATCTCCACCTAATACAATAGGTCCTTCCCAGTCATCTAGGAGGCCTTCTAATTCTACCAAAAAACTCCTCTTTACCTTCCTCAAAAGGTGATCCATAAACCACCACTAATCTCCATACAAAACTGTCATGAACATTCCTAATTATCCCAGCCACACTGTATTTTCCTACTTTCCAAGCTATGGATTCAAACTTAAGTTCATTTATTCCTACAAGAATGCCACCTGCAGTACCAGTAGCTGGTAAAGCTTTCCAACCAAAGTCCTTACTAATGTAACTCAAGAAAGCATCATCAAATGATTCTTTCTTGGTTTCCTGGAAACCCACAAAGTCTAGTTTATTCTCATTCACAAAATCACAAATACACTTGAACCACCCCTCCTTGTTAAGCCCTCTAATATTCCAAAAGGCTCCTAACATGGAAAACACTTTTTTTATTATTAGTACCCAGGGTCTTGCCTTCAGAGACAACTGAGACCCAACTTTGACTAACCTGTGGTACCCTGTCAACAGCACCATCAGTTACAGAGCTACACCCATCTAAAGATGGAGGATGCATACTCAATTTTTCCAAGTCAGAATTACTATCTGACATATTATTCCCATCTAAAGAAGCAGTATGACCATTTAAATTACCCATATCAGACATACCATTAGACAAGTTATCATCTAAAGAAGCAATTTGACTAACTAGATTATCAAAATCAGCAATACTGGGCAGGTTAATCTCAGGATTAGCCTCTTCAAAAGTTTTACCATCTAAAGTTTCTTTATATTTTAAACCATCAATAATTCTGTTAGCAGAATCTGCATCACCACCCAATTTAACATTCACACAATGAGCTTTCAAAAGCAGAAATTATTGCTTTCAGAAGCAAAGGTTTTGATAGGTTTACCTTTTTCCAGATTCCTGATCCCCACAAGTTCTTCAGCTTTTTGCATTATTGTGCTTCCATCATCTTTGCCCCTTCTAGGTCTTGGAATCCTCTCAATTGGACCCCACTTCAACTTCCTCTTCTGCATGTTTATATTCATTGTTTCTTCAAACTTCTCAGCCATCACCACATTATTCCCAGGATCCACACCCAAATCAGCTAGAGAGACACCTTCAGCAGTGTTGTCCTCATCTTCCATATCATCCAGCAGGTCATAGTCCTCATCAGAATCCACTAACTCCATTTGACTAAGCGGCTGAGAGCATAGAAGCCCCCTCTCTTGCCATTCTTCTGAATTCCTCCCACTTAGAACATTGTGACTCATCATTGATTAGGCTGAACATCTTATTGCCAACCACCTTGCACTCAGACTCCATCCTTCTGAAAGGAGCTGGGGTAAAGAAGTCCCCTGCTGCTTCCAAGGTATTGCCACCAGCAGAAGTTTCAACTGGAGTCCTCTCCTTCTTCTCATTATCATAACCTTCAGCAGCAAACCCAGAAGATTTCTCATCCACTCCCACCTGAATATCAGAAAGATTTTCCTCCACTGACATACTATCATTAGCTATTTTAGGAGTTAACTCCCTGTCCACAGAACCATCCCCAAATATCATAGTCAAAGGAATAGGAGATAAGTCTCTATCCTTCAACATCTTTTCTGCCTCTTTAATAGCATCGAGTTGGCATCAGTGCCTTCTAGGATCATATCATTGTTTGACACTTGATCCTGAACTTTTCCACTTGGCCTCTCTTCCTCCAGCTGCATTATCTGAATTTCTGTAATCTTGGTCTCACTGTTTCCCATCAGAATCTGCATCAATGCATCCTGATCAATTTCAGATCCATCCATTAGCTCTTGACATACTGTCCTTCCTTTTTGACAAGAGGAACTGCTGGCTCCAGGAGTCATAGCCACTCCTTTACCACCTTTCTGACTGACATTTTGATCTTTGTTTCCAGCATCTGAGCCTTCCACGTCACTCTCCTTTTGATCTTTTTTGTCATCCTTCTTGTCATCATCATCATCATTTCCTCCTTCTTTCTTTCCTCCATTTTCAGCATTCTCCCTATCAACTTTCATTTCAATCACATAGTTCCTCAATCCCATCTCAAACAATCTTTCCCCTGGAATTTTTGTGCTGTCTTTACATGCAACTTTGACCTTCACCACTTCATAAAATGATTTGAATACCAGAGCCCAGTCCACATCCATCAACAAGCCAAAGCTACTGACAATCTGAGCAAATACCTTCCAGTGAGAGAATTTGGGAGGAATCCCCTTGAGCTGCACCCAAACTTCTTCTAAGGCACTATAAGGTTCCAGCTCACCATTCCACTCCAAAACTTCCACTTGAACTCCCTCTTTCCTTAGGTTGAATGAAGGGTAGTGCTTAATATCACTCACCCTCTTGTTTGGAGAAAATCTGACCAGGAATCTACCCACCTCCAGTTCTCTGATTTGCCAAGGCCATTCTTTACTATATATCTCAGCTAATTCCCCTTCTAGCTCAGCCTTAGAGATCTGCCCAGACTTAATTCTCACAATCCCATAGTTAGTCATGTTCAACCAATTAGTTTCCTCCACTGTAGGGATCTCCACATGATAAAAACCCAGACCAAGACTAGCACTGCCCATAAAGGTAGCCATAGGATGCTCCTCATACCACTTAGGACAAACATTCATATGATGCCCAGGGACCTCACAGATGAAGCACAACTTAGGTCTAGAGCAATTACCCACAAAATGTCCCGGTTCCCCACAATTATAGCATGTAAGATTGCGGTACTTGGGATCAATCCTGAGAACCTGATCCATCAGCTTGTTACCTTGCCCCAGCGCTGGCTGCACCACCTTCTTGACTTGGTTTGTTGGCGCCTGTTGCTGCTGCGGGGCTGGTACTGCTGCAGGCGAGGTGGGGCTTGCGGCTGCTGTGGTGGCGCCTAGTACTGTTGCCGTGGTTGTTGAGGAGGAGGTTGCTGACGCGGCGCGTTCCGCCTGGCTTGGTCCTGCCACCCCTGGGACGGACCTCTCTGTGGTGGCGGAGGAGGTGGGGGGCGGTTTTGGCGCTGTGGCGGCGGGCGCCGCGGCTCCTCCTGCCAGACCCATCTGCCCTCCGTCATCTTCTTCTTCTTGATGACGTCGACGTAGGAATCCCGCGCTCCTCCTCCCCACAGGTCCCAGGTGAAGTTCAACCTCACCGGCGGCTTCTCTGGGCGCACATATTTGAGAGCAGGGAAACAATCCTTAGCCGCAATTATTTCTACACTTTTTGTCAAAGAATTGAACTATCAGCAACATGCTAGTCACACGGAATGAAATGAACAAAATGGAAATTTGATTTGAATTAAACGAAGTACACTTTCGTAATGGAAAATGTTAAATGCTACTTTTTATTCAATTCGCCATTCAGTATTTGGGTTTCTAATAGTTCTTCAAGGAAAATGATTTGCCTTTCTATCTACCATTGTTTATCCCAACCCAAGGTGACAATTTCTACTGGATACACCCTCACCTTGCGGTGCACTGGATCCAGTGACAACTCTATAACAAGAGATTTTCTATTTTTCGACAGAAAAAGTGTGGGCATCCTTATACAGCAGAAACAAATTTCATTCTCCATTGTTTCATTTAAACGCGAGGGCCAGATCTTTATAAACAAAGAAAATGAGTACCTTGGTCCGGACGCACGAGGTTTAGGAACTTGGACATGGCCTTGGCGGACTGGCCGCAACAAACCGCACACCAAGACGACCAGATGCGGAAAAGGATTGGAAATCGCCGTCCAGGACTCGCCACCTGCCGCCTCTGGGTCTACGAACTGACTTGAACGGATGGGATAGAAGTAGAATCCGGATTGGAGAAGATCGTCATCGGGTACTCGCCGTCCGCCGCCTCTGGGTAGACGGAACTGACTAGATATGGCGGGCGGGTATCTAACAAATTAGGACTTGTTCCAGCTTTTTAAATTACTAGTATCATGCCCATGTGTTGCTACAGGTTGACAAACTTTTGTATGAAAAACCATGAATCAAACGATAAGATAACACAATACTGCGAAATTAAATAACAACATTAAAGTGACATTTAATCTAAACAAGCAAAGTTTGTAAAATTAGCACGATCACATAGACCGCGGTGTCGCAGACTCATAAACTCTAACTTTTCCGTGATTTGCCTTAGATAATGTTTTATATCTGCAGGAAGATGTCTCCAATTTCCATTTATTTCATGCGCCAACAAATCTACAAATAAGTTTTGACGTATCTTCATATCATTTTATACACATGAATATATATATGTAAATATCAGCGCCTAACGCATGGTCAATATCGTGTCTTGAAAAATCTCACAAGAACCTAAACAAAATATGCTATACTCACCATACAAATATTTGCGGCTTTAGGTGTATTCCACATAGACATAACTGTAGAGTAAGAAGTCCACTTGAATGGCTTTGCAAAATTCACCATCACTCCATTAGTAATATATAGAAATAATTAAATCATAGGTATTATAAGAGCAACTCTAAAAGATATGGTATTCTTGTTATCTAGGATATACTTGGATTTTTATAGCAAAAATTGAGATCCAACAGGTGCGATATATGGTTTTCCGAAATAGCAAATGAGCTATCCCTGAATTTTTCGCGTGGCATAGATAGCATGCCTCGCTAGCTATCCCATCCCTGGCGTCCATTTCTGCCCTCTATCCTCCCCTTGCTGTGTCCGTGGCATGGTTAAATATAGAAAAGCTAAAAATTTGGCTAAGCTGTTGGAGTAACATACATTTTTTGAGGACTTCTCTATTTTACATAATAGCTAAAATATAGAATTTGGCTATTGGTTTTACAATATCTCTTGAAGATGCTCTAATTATAAGCAGCCATGACTTTAAGTTAGTTATCAATCTATAACATCTAGAATATTTTTTTCACAGATGAATTTCCATTTGAAGATATTCTCGTTCCATCTAAGAATATGTACGTTCACTGCGTCATGTACTGCATGTTAAATCCAAAAGTTTGCTTGGCATACATCAAAGCCATTGTGTCATTACACCAGTCTTGAACAAGTCTAGTGTTCATGATAAGCATCTTCTTCTGCTGGTCGAAAACATAAAGCATATTTTCCAAGATACATCCATGGCAAAAGAAACTACAAACATGGTAGTAATTAGAATAATACATGGGAAACAAGTAATAAAGCAGGAGCAATCGACTCAGAAATCTACATTGTTATAAGTTAGATTCCATCTTCTCTCATCCTATTTTGCAGAAAGGTAAAAAAGTCGCAACATGAGATCAATACAGTTAGTATTGGCAGATAAAACATTCAGTCTTGAGAGTTCAGAAGAGAAACATGATTTCACCGGAAAAAAAACTCAACCTCATAAGTAGTGTCGTAAGGTCTGCAAAGTCTAATCTTCAACAATTATTGACTTTTCTAATCATGATACTAATCAAAGGAACATTATGAGACCAAACAAATATATGATGCCAAATATCAAGTAGGTGAGGGGCCATCGATACATCTCAGTGGTGAAACATTTCTGATTTTAGAGTCGGCCTCATTGCAAAATGCCAAAATCAAACTTGGGCAATAGTTCGATGGATAAAATGCTCATACGTCAAATGGGGAACAACTGTGTGCGTGTTAAGCCATAATGACTCGCTGGATTTGGGAAACCTAGACACCTTTGTGCGGGCTTGGCTCCTCAGTCGGCGGACAGGGAAGGGCAGCGGATGGCGGGATCACCTTGGTCGCCTCCTGTTGCCTGGTTGGAGGCCGCTGGGCGTCAGCCTCATCCGAGGCGGCGATATCGACTGTCGACGACACGCCAAGGCTGGCGACGGCCGAGAACGGAGCCGCGCCACGCGCGATGGCAGGATGCTGGGAAAGGGGTGCGGGAGGCCCTCCAGAAGGCTCACCATCGATGCCGGGGCTCGGGACAACACCGTTGACACCCGCGTCCTTCTTCACCAGCACCACAATGCCCCGGATCCGAGCCTCCAGCACGTGGACACCGCACACGCCTCATGGTGACCGATGGCGTGCAGCACGGCCAAGTGGTGAGTAACGAAGGGGAGCGATGTGCTATCACAAGGTGAGCAACAAGCAGGATGACGGAAGGAGAGATGCCATGACTTTTTTTTTTTTTGAAAATTATTAGGATGTTGCGATTTAGGCAGGCCGCATGCAGTGGCGATCTTTCTTTCCTAATGGGCGACGCGTGAATGCGAGATGCGAGATATTTACCACGACAATCTTTCTTTCCTATTAATAGGCCACGGTCCCCCGGCAGCATAGATTGGCATTTTTGCCCCAGGGAGTTTGCTTCCTTTTTTATTTTGTGTTATAAATGGAAGGGAGAAGAGCAGGGATGAATGAAGGATTTAAATTCAAATGTTTCTTTACTTTTGTTAAACACGAGGACGAGGAATAGGCTGTCTCAGGGAGTTTTGCCTTTTTTTTTTTTTTTTTATTTTGTGTCGCAAATGGAAGGGAGAACGGCACGGGTGAATAAAGGATTTAATTCAAATGTTTCTTTCCTTTTGTTACACACAAGGACAGGGCACACAGGTGGGAGGTATGTGGGATCCCAGCAGGCAGAGTCATGGACCTATTATAGAATGTCGCACCAAAAAAGTGTCCACACTTTGTTCTTCTTAGTTGTGGGAGATAAGTTGTTTTAATTTTCTTATCCATTTTGTTATGTATTTAAATATGTTATTATATTTTAATTTAGATGCATAACAAAATAGATATATTGAAAAAGTCAAAGCGATTTATAATTTGGAATTGAGCAAGTATTAATTACCCATAAATCATTAAGAAAAATAAGTTCTCTTAGATGCCACTGCTGTGAACTCTTTTGTCATCTATGCCACTTCCGTCAGATTTAGCTTTAAATGTTTCTAAGAAGTCGAAATTATCCTCAGGATTGAATAAACATCTTAATGATCCTAAATAAAAAAGTCTCAAAACAAAAAAGCTGTAGATCTCGTCGAGATCTAGAATACTTATATAAAAATGATCATTATTTCATTCCGTACAAAAATTGTGATTTTCTAGGACATATTAATCATATTAAATTATTTCCTTTTTACAAAAATAAATAAATATATCTTTTATACAAAAATTGTACATATCGTTAGGATCCAGCTTTCTAGTTTTGATTTTTTTTTTCATTTGAGACCATTAAGATGCAAAAATAATTGCATATTCATAAATAACTACCTGAAGGTATTTTTGACTTTTGGCACGCACAGTTTGGCAGCCAAATCTAACTGAAGTAATGTGGGGGCCAAATCAGTCCAGACACCCATGAGAACTCAACTTTTTTTAATGGCTTGTGGATAAGAACTCAACTTTTTAAATTTCTCGTGGATAATTGCCGACTTTGTAATAGAAGATGTCTCGTCCAAATTTAAGTAAAAAAAATGTAATGACTTTGTACAGGTCGTGCGTGAAAACGCACGCACTGCCATCTGACCTTCCCGACCATCCCCACCCGCATCTCTCCGCTATCACTCGCAAGTCGCAGCCCAATACTCAAACACATCGGTCGTCCAGCTCAGCCGTCGCCTGCCATTTTGCTATCGCCGGGGTCGATCTCTCCCCTCGCCGGCTGAGTAAACCCTCCCGCACGCGGACACCCGCCACCCCATGGGTGTCGTCAATGGTCGGTTCCCCGACTCGCGGAGGCTGCATGCCACGTTAATCGTGGAGATTGTGTGTATATGAAAGTATCACCAATGAAAGGCATCAAGAGGTTCGATATGAAAGGAAAATTAGCACCACGATACACTAGACCATTTAAGGTTCTTGAGAGAAAAGGTGAAGTGGCATATCAATTGGAACTTCCAGAAAGCTTGGCAGGTGTACATAATATTTTTTCATGTGTCACAATTGAAAAAGTGTTTGCGTGTGCATGAGGAACAAATACCTTTGGAAGAGGTGAAGGTGAAGGAAAATCTTACTTATGAGGAGTACCCAATTAAGAGTTTGGAAACAACAGAGAAGAGGTCACTAGAAGTCGGGTTATCAAAATGTGCAAAGTTTAGTGGAATTGATATACAGAAGCTGAGGCAACTTGGGAAAGAGAAGATGATGTAAGGAAGTCATATCTGCAACTATTTGAGTAAGCACAATCTAATCTCGAGGACGGGATTCTTTTAAGGGGGTTAACACCCTAAAATTTGCATTTCTTAAAATAGAATTAAATTGACTTAAATTGTGCATTTTTGTGCGCATTTTAAATATAGGAAAAATAATAATTCTTGACAAATTAAAATCGACTATATGGTTAATGACATGTCGATTGACGGACGAAATGGTGAAGGGAGCAGAAGGGATGTTCTTGTGGACAAGACGACATTTACAACCGATTCAAGAGCAGGAAGCAATCCCAGGCAAAACTGATTGGATGAATGGATAGATCGGACGAGCAAACACTGATTTGAGAGCAAAATCGGGAAAGAACTAGATTGTGTGAGGAGTCCGAGAGCGGAGGGTAGAAGAGCTACAGTAGTAGCAAAGGAGCCGGCAGTCCGCCCAAGTCTTCCGATCAATTCAAAGATGTACTTGTCAAACTGAATGGTTCCAAATGAGGATGGAAAATTTTTGGATGAATGAATGAGCATGTTTACGGAAGATTTCTTTCTTTAGATGGAACATATGAATAAGAGAAGATCATTTTTGGTTTTGTATAGAAGTAACTAAACAATCTTTTTATCTTAAATTCAAAAAAAAATGGCTCACAAGAATTGTTGCAAAATCTATTTATCTCCAACCTAGCTAGCTCGTCACAAGTTATGCAAATCGCATGAACTTGGACCTAATTGATTGCTATGGCCCGCTCCAGCCCACGCCCATCCTCCTTCCTTGCCTGTTGCCTTGCACAGCACACCACTCCGCAACCAAACGTGCGTGCAGTCGCCTCCCACAGTGGGAACGCTGCTCCTGCCGGCACGCAAACCCTTGCCCGCAAGACACAATCCTGCCGAGTTGACCGCACGGTGAAAATGCGAGGCGAGCAGAGCCTCGTGCACGCAAACCCCCGCTGCCCCCAGTGTGTCTGTGCGCTGTGACCCCGAGGTCCGTGCCCACGTTGACAAGCTCGCCAACACGCTGGCCGCACGGCCGCACCGCATGGTGACTGGTCGGCCGCGCCGCCGTGCTCTGTTCTGCTGACTGCACCCTCCCCGGACGGACACGGCACGCGCTGGCTACGCCTACACTGCTACAGTCTCCTCTGGTACATTCCCCGTGCACCCATTTATCTCACTCGTCACTCTCCCCACTCTCTTCCCCGACACGCCAGGACACCCCTGCGCCACCTTTCTCTTTTCACGGCTTCCCACGCCACCCTCAGCTCCTCCCACTCCCAAAAACCTCACTCTCCAACCCCAAGAACTCCAAGAACCGCAATGGCGACGGCGGAGGGCGGCGCGGCGAGCGAGCCGGAGCTGGTGTCGATCCCGGCGACGCCGCGCGGGCTGTCGACGCCGGAGGGCGCGGCGACGCCGACGACCGGAGCCGGGACCAGGAGCAAGCATGGCGCCGGGACCCCCGGGCGCCGCGTGGTGGAGGGCCTGCGCGGGTACCTGGAGGACGTGGGCCACCTCACGCGCCTCGACCCGCGCGACGCCTGGCTGCCCGTCACCGAGAGCCGCGGGGGCAACGCGCGCTACGCCGCCTTCCACTCCCTCAACGCCGGCCTCGGGTTCCAGGCGCTCCTCCTCCCGCTCGCATTCCCGGGCCTCGGATGGTATGTATGGTTCTGGTGACCCCCAGCAGCAGGCACTGCTTCTGATCTCCGCCTCCTTTGCTTGCTTACTTCAAGTTAGCATTGCTACTGCAGTGCTGCTGCTGCTGCTATGCTTTCTCTGCTTTTGGCAATGGCGCTTTGATTATTCCTTCTGAGGACTGCCAGGGTGAGTGACATTGGCCTGATTGGCCAATCCAGGTTTAAAAATCTGGTGCCCGGGGGAGAGGTTTTGATGATTTTGGTTGGTGTGTTTCCATTCTTATGTTTCAGTTCTTATTACACACTTGCCTTGACCCTGCCCGTGTCAATGCCTCTCAACTTGGGCACAAACCATTTTCATTGCTGAATTTGGGTGAGATACTGAGATGGCCCAGTTCTACTCCACATCTGTCCAAAATACCAAACACAGAGACCTTTCTTAACTCCCTATGATTAAGTATTTTAAATCCAGGAAGGTGGCTAGCAAGTACAAGATCTTGATAGGCAAATAATTTGCTAATGTCTTTTTTTTCACTCTTCAAATTTGTTTGTTTGCTGGTAAATGTTTGCTACATTTTCAGTATATATAATTCAGGATGGTAAAATTGCAGGCTTCATTCATCTCTTGCCAGTGATAAGATTCGATAATTCTCAAATCAAGAATCAACACACCTGATCTTATAAAAAAAATCACAGTAAAAATACCATGTTCATGTACTATTTTGGTTTTACCTTTTTTTCCTTCTGATTTGAAGTTTGTTGAATGGTTGTAAGCATAGCATGTCCAACTTAGAATAAATAAAATGTGCAGTAACTGTAACTAATTGGTAGATTATACTTTCTTTGTCGCAACTGAAAAGGGGAAAAAAATCTTGTTCTCATTTTTACCATGATTGTGGCGTCCAGTTGGACTGGGTTTCAATCTGCTCAGCCAATTTCTCTGAAGTATTGAACTGGGTTTCAATCTACTCAGCCAATTTCTCTGAAGTGTTCATTGTCCCTAAATTATTATAGTTGAAGTTTAGAACCACTTCTGACATATCACTGTTCATGACTGTTTGGACTGCAGGAGCTGGGGGATAATTTCATTGACTATTGCTTATTTCTGGCAACTGTACACGCTCTGGATCCTAGTGAAGCTTCATGAGGCTGTCCCAGGCAGGAGGTACAACAGATATGTGGAGCTTGCACAGGCTGCATTTGGTGAGACATTCTCTCAACTATTTTTGCCAGTTCATGACAATTACTTCTGATTCCTAGATTCATGAATGCCACTGACATGTCTGCAGTATACAAATGGGTGTAAGCACTGTAAGTCGCCACTGTCCAATTATTATCTCTGTCATATGGGCTGGAAAGAATCTATTGACAGTGTCTTGCTGCTGTCCAAATAAGAGGTGGAGTGTGACTGATGGGGTAGTGCCAGGCTAATCTAGGAACGCTCTTTTGTTTCCTTCGCTTTTGAACCGTGATCTGGATCTGCTTCTTCTGTTAGATAACATATCGCTCTCAGCTTCTCATGTCATTCATTACAGTGTTGCAGAAATATGTTACCTTTTGCTACTACTCGATCCTATGATCCTTCTTATCAAACTATTGCATTATCTACTTGGAATAATTGCTGCCTTTGATTGCATCAAACTGAGAACATGCAATGTGGCTAGATTCTCTGTTGATCTATTTCATTGATAGCTACTTCCTCCGTTCCAAAAAAATATGCTACTATGGATTGTGTGCCAGATAAAGTAGCTCACGTTTGACCAAGTTTCTAGCGAATACTATTCATATTTATAGCTTCAAATTAATTTATTATGAAAATATATTTTATAAATAATCTAATGATATTTATTTGATATTGTAATTATTTATAATTTTTTATCTATAATTTGTCAAACTTGGTGGACTGAAATAGGGTACTGCGCTAGAATTGCATGTTTTCTGGAACGGAGGGAGTACATAATTCAATCAAGTCACAGGGAAAAAAAAAGATTTCCACCAATTATATACTGACTGATATACATTATTCATGCAGGAGAAAAGCTGGGAATGTGGCTGGCTCTTTTCCCAACTATTTATCTCTCGGCAGGAACCGCCACTGCGTTGATCCTTGTTGGAGGGGAGACCATGAAGCTGTTCTTCCAAATAGTGTGTGGCCCACTATGCTCTCCGAATCCCATTACGACGGTCGAGTGGTACTTGGTGTTCACATCCTTGGCAGTAATTCTCTCCCAACTTCCAAATCTCAATTCCATCGCTGGTCTTTCACTCATCGGTGGGGCGACTGCGATAATGTACTGTACCATGTCATGGGTTCTCTCCGTCAGCCAACCGCGACCACCGACAGTATCTTATGACCCAGTGACATCCAATTCTTTCGGTATATCCCTATTCTCAACCTTGAATGCCCTTGGGATAATAGCGTTTGCCTTCAGAGGGCACAATCTGGCTCTGGAAATACAGGTCAGTATCATTTATCGTTTGATGAATTATTGGCTCAGAGCCTTAATTTCTGTCATCAATTATCATTTGGTAACTTCATGTCTTCATGTGTGTGAATTGTCATTGAAATTTTGCAGGCGACAATGCCATCGACTTTCAAACATCCAGCACATGTGCCAATGTGGCGCGGGGCCAAAGTAGCATATCTCCTGATTGCAATGTGCCTCTTCCCCGTAGCCGTTGGAGGCTACTGGGCCTACGGAAACATGGCAAGTACTTCATGATGCTTTACTTAGCTCATCAGACTAATCATGACTTCATTGTTCTGCAACTAACGATCCCTGGACTGTTGTGCTTGTACGCTTGGCACGCCCTGCAGATGCCACCAGGAGGGATGCTGGCAGCACTCTACGCCTTCCACAGCCATGACATCCCGCGGGGCCTCCTCGCGACGACATGCCTCCTCGTCGTGCTCAACTGCCTCAGCAGCTTCCAGATCTACTCCATGCCGGTGTTCGACAGCTTCGAGGCCTACTACACCGGCCGCACCAACCGCCCGTGCTCGGCATGGGTGCGGTCAGGGTTCAGGGTCTTCTACGGGTTCCTCTCGCTGTTCATCAGCGTGGCCCTGCCATTCCTCTCCAGCCTCGCCGGGCTGCTGGGCGGGCTCACCCTGCCCGTGACCTTCGCCTACCCGTGCTTCATGTGGATCCGCGTCAAGAAGCCCGAGAGGTTCAGCTTCAGCTGGTACCTCAACTGGGGCCTTGGGCTGCTCGGCACTGCGTTCAGCCTGGCCTTCTCGCTGGGTGGCGTCTGGAGCATCGTCAACAATGGGATGAAGCTCAAGTTCTTCAAGCCTACTAACTAGGTATATAGATTGCTCGCCTGCTTGCTCCAATCTGCAAGTTATTAGAAGAAATTAGTTGTGGAACTGAACGTTACATATATATTACTACTACGTAGTTATGCTGCATAACTACTACTACTACGTTGCCTTGGGAAGAACAATGGCATGTATGTAATGTAAGTGATGTCTGCAAAATTCGAAATCTAAGGGGCTTTGCGTATAGAGTATATTTTTCATGTATTTTCGTATCAGCTGCTAAATATTGGTTCCTGTATGGTGGTGGTTGTCTGCTTCAGTCTATCTTACACGTAGTCAGTAATTTGAGGACTTCATCAGCATCGCGTTCGACACTTTATGCAAAACGAACAAGCACAACATACAAGGGGCAATCATACTGTTTTTGAATTGGGTCCTGGGGCTCTGACCACGCAGGTCCTCTCCGAGGCATTGTACATTTGTGCTGCAGCCTTTGATTCTGGACAGATGCGTCTGATGATAGGCACCACAATCCTAGAAGCGGCACTTTCAGATTTTAGAATTTTTATTAGTTACATCTCTTTCTAAAATATTTCAACTATTATTAAAAAAATACATGGATTTTTTATAAAATTAATTAATTTTGCTAAACAATTAATATATAGTCCAATTTACCTTTCTCACTTGTGAGTATGTGAGAGATAGCACTACATAGCCAAAACTCCTTGTCAAAAAAAAAAAAAAAAAAAATAGTCAAAACTATTTTCAAACTCGACTTTGGTGGAATTTCGTGTTTTTTTCGATCGACTTTCGTGGATTTTTTTTGACGAGGCTTTCGTGGATCACAAGTCCCCTCCTACGGCGGAGCAAGCGATAATACAACGTAGCATTGCCACGCTGAACATTGCTTATCTTATACCGTTCAAATGTGCTTTAAGATTCGTGCTACAACACTCTCTTTCCTACTTTTTACACTCTCTCTACCCGTGTTTGTTATTCTCTCTCCTGCCGCACACATCCCGATGCAAAGTGGACGGATAGGATAAGTAATGCCCAACATGTAAGCACCAGAAAAATGCGTTCGCGGAGCAAGACAAGCTTTGCAGTCCTCGTCTCCGACGTCCTCGCTGGCGTCGGTGATGGAGGGGGGCTGGATGAATCGACGGAGGACGTGTTCATTCCGGTGCTTATTAGGCTTAGGTTAAATAAGTTAGGGTTAGGTTTCCCCATGTCCATGGTGAGACATGGATTGGGCTTCCTGGGCGGCGTTTGCAGCGGGCGTCGACGCGGATGTGCGGAAGGCTTCAACATCTACGGCGGCTTCCCTGACTTCGCTGGTGGCGTCTGCGACAGGGAAGAGCATGAGCTCGCTGGTTTCTCTGGATCAAGTCAAGCTCGTCTTTTGCCCCTCCCTCATCTTCTCCGGCGACGGCGACTACTCTGGTGAAGATGTTGGGAGGTATGTTTCCCAACTCGCTGAAACCGGGTTGGTCCTTACTTACCACCATCTCCGGTGGTTTCATTCCCCTTCTGGGTGTGTTGTTGTCTGCCGTGTGGGGGATTGCTGGCTGTTGTTGAGGCGCCAGATTCCTTGTACTCCGACGATGTGATGGCTGGCGGCCATCTTCTCCGGCCTGGGCGTTCAGCGATCACAATGTATGTTGATGACTTTGACATACTTCTTTTGGTGCCAATCAAAGCTTGTGTTCATTCGTCGGGACGGAGGTCGGCTTCAAGCTCCACGGTGCTTCGACCGCCAGCGACGAGGACGACCGGGAGGACGACTGTGCAAGGACTATGTTGTATTTTCTCCTTTCTTTTAGGGTGTCTTTGCAAGTCTTGGAATGTAAATGAACTTCATATGAAATACAAACCCGGTTTTTCAAAAAAAAAAAAAGACAAGCTTTGCATTTTTTTTTTTTTGAGAGGGACAAGCTTTGCAAGGCGAAAGCTGTGAGATGGGCTCAACTCGTTTGTGGGCCGAAAACCAATTTCAGGTCAATTTTACCCCTACGCGGACCGTTGGATGCCTAATCTCGAGCCGGTTCGACGGATCCACTTCCACCGCCCGCACCGCCCAACGGGCAGAGCAGCCATCCCTCATAAAAAAATATTTTCACAAAGAAAAAAAAAAAGGAAAATCCCCGCCCTCCCGGCTCCCCGTCCCGTCCAGCCGTCAGGCCTGCGCGAGGCCACGCGCGCGAGTCGTCGTCGGCCACCGCCGTCCTCCGCGGTCCGTGCGCGCAGCTGCCGGGATCGCGTCATCCCGGGCCGCGCCCCCCCCCGCGCCGGCCTCCTCCATGCGGGCGCCGCCAGGTACGAGTACGACCCCCTGATTAGGGTTCAGATGCGGGTGTATTTCGCTTGTTTTTTTCTTTTTCGATCTGATACTGCGAGTTTTCCGGAAGGTCGGTTGGACAATGCGGCCGCGTCAGTCTTGATGAGTTACTAGTACTTGGTAATCGCATCGAATCGGTTTGCGATTCCGTGATCTTATTCAGGGGGCTGGATATGTTTTAGATATACAAATTTATCTGAAATTTGATTTATCTGAATTTTGCTTTTCTTTCATCTACGTGTTCCCGTGGGCTAGAAGTTCTCTGTTACTGCCGTGGGTATCCACCGCAGCTTCTTCCTGTTTGATGAAATGCCTAAGCCATTTGATGAAGTTTACTAAAAAAAAAAAAGCCATTTGATGAAGTTCGCATCATGTTGGACTCTTGTTCTGCCACGTAGGTAGTTAGTATAAAACTGTTCGGTGCGGGAGGTGGGGTTGCCATGCTGTAAAGGATATGAGGATGAATTATATTGCATAGTTAAATCAGGCTGGGGTTTCAGTAGTTCTTTCTTTTTTATTGCTTTGGAGTTCAGATTTGTTATTGTTAGTAAGTATTGAGGGTCTTTCTTATAATGAATAGTAGGATTCTCGTAAGCTATATAAAATTTTGAATAGCATGTACTACCATACATCATCACCAAATGTGGGCATGGTTATGTACTACTGGGCCTTCTAGCATGTCATGGCAACCATACCATTCTACCAATTTCAATTGTTATAATCAACCTTGGAAAATTTAGCTTGCCTGTCTGAATGCACATGCCACTCTTTACCTTTACTCTGAAGTTCCATTGTGAGGTTGTGCCATACCGTCCCTTTCATTTCTTGGTAACTGTCGTAACACCAGGTATACCTTCTCTATTCAGGGAGTGACTGGGATTTCAAGGAGTAAATTCTTCATCACTTCGTGCTTGCTGGATATAAACGAACTTACATGGCTATGGTGCCTAGTGATTTTTCGTATCATGGAGTTGTGGACAATGGCGCCAGTGGATTTACCCAGGGTAGGCGTGAGGAAGCCAGTAAACTTGGTCGATCGTGGTATTCCAGTAGAAAGGAACTAGAGGAGAACTCTCCATCCAGAAGGGATGGCATCGATTGGAAGAAAGAGTCGAACCTTCGAAAGTCGTATTGCAAGTTTCTACAAGATTTGGGGAAGAAGCTTAAATTGTAAGACTGAGGCATTGATCTACTCTATCTTTGCATTTCGCTTCTGAAACTCTCAGTGCATGATTTAAAATGAAATGCTAGTTTAATGTTTCCAGGATGTTGAAGTTTCTCAAAATATATATGATATATCAAATTTATTCTTTTGTTCATTTTACTTAAGGATTTACAATTGTTTCTGGGAATAATATATTTTTCTTTTCCACCATTAATTAACTTTAGTTTTGACCAAAATTTTCATACTGTCATCAAGAAAAGAGAAAATTTCTATTGTATAATTAAATTTTTGTACTTGAGAGTCTGGCATGTGAAAAATGGATTGAGTTGTTGCTATTGCTAATGTTTATTTTTGTGGACATGGTTGACCTTGGTTGTTGAAAGTTAGAGTTTTTCAGTTTACTCAGTGGTTATATCTTGATGCAAATTGCATTGCTCATGCTAATCAAGTTTGCTGAAAAAAAAAATTCCTTTTAGCTCATCCTTTTATATCTCATAAAGCTGACTGCATTTGTTTGATGTTTTTAGGCCTCAACTGACGATTTCTACAGCTATGGTATTTTGTCATCGTTTTTATCTTCGCCAATCCCTTGCAAAAAATGATAGACAAGTAAGTGTCATTTGATGCTTGTCTCTAGCTTTGTTTTTCAATGGTTGGTAAAGTTTCCCTTCAGCTTGTAGGTTCGTAACTGTATTACCTTAGAAATTTGTACATTGGTATAATTGCATTTTGCTATTAAATTTGGTTTAATTAAAAGATTTGCTCTTTTCCATTTTTTGTGCCTGACTATTAATAGGATCTTCATTATTGATGAGAGATTGACTAACTTAATCTTCTCATTTGCTTTTGCATCTGTGTTTGAATCCGATTTTTTCATACAGTGTCATTATGCATTTTGTTTCTAGAGATAGAATATGAGTCAATACTTTCTAATCTAATATCCATACAGATAATTGCCACAGTTTGTATGTTCTTAGCTGGAAAAGTTGAAGAAACACCAATACCTTTGAACGATGTCATCCTGATTTCTTACGAGTTTATTCATAAGAAGGATCCTACAGCTGGTCAGAGAATCAAGCAGCAGAAGGTAGTAGATTACATTATCTTTTATTTTGTTTCAGAAGTCCTGACACTATCTAGTTCGCCCTGCATGATTGTTACACTGTTGAACTAATATTGTTTGATACACTTGACTTGGGAACTTTTCTCGAATACTTTACTTTGGAACTAGTGTGAGTATAAATTGTAACTCATTGCATCACATACTACTATAATGTTATTGTATAACTATTATGCATGTGAGTGTTAGATCTTTGTTCCATTTTAGTATGTATGTAATGAAGGTCAGCAATAGCTGCCATTGCATGCTTCCATTATCAGCTTATGGTTGCTTATACTATCTATATAAGCCGAATAATCTAATCCTGGAAATGATTTTTATGCTCCTTTGTGTCGAGCATGATTATTGTGATAGTGCTGTCATTTTGCTCTTCCATCTTCTAAATCTGCATAGATTTTATTCCACAGGCACAAATTCATATTTGACCCAAAAAGAAAATGCAAGGATTATTTCAACTGAGATTATTGCTTACTGTTGCCTCTTGCAGGAATTATTTGATAAACAAAAAGAGCTTATTTTACTTGGGGAGCGAGTTGTACTGGTAACACTTGAGTTTGACCTGAATATTCATCATGCTTACAAGCCCTTGGTTGAAGCAATAAGGAGATTTAATGTTGGTGATATAAATAATTTTCCTCAGGTTACCTGGAGTTTTGTAAATGATGGGTATGCTAGTGGTACCCTAATTGTCCTTTCAAATTGTAGTCCCCAGTTGTCTGCTTCACTTAATGCTGTGCACTGTACAGGCTGAGTAGTACTTCACTTTGCCTGCAATTCGAGCCTCATCAAATTGCAGCAGGTGTTATCTTTTTGGCTGCTAAGTTTCTCAAAGTGAAGCTCCCTTCTGATGGTGATAAGGCTTGGTATCAGGAATTTGATGTCACTTTTCAACAGCTTGAAGGTTGGTCCTTGGTTTCAAAGTCAGTGATGCTCTATTTTTTATTTTTTTATTCATTCTGCATAGTGCATATGCTGACCGTTAGTGATTGAAATATTACCACGTGTCTTGTGTGTCAAATGGATTTTGTTCCTGTGAAACTCCTGGTTTTGAAGTATTGAATACACATCATAGGTATTAGGTGTTGGCCCAAACTAAATAGTATAGGAAGGGAAATATGATGAGGGGGGAGGAACCAATGGAGATAATATGTCTCTTATTCAAACTCACAAAGGTTACATCTCTATATCACATCTCATGCTCACCACATGAGGGATACATGTCCTTTTATAGGACTTGCAAACCGTCATACAAGAGCACAACTCATTGACAACTACAAAATCAAATCTGATTCGACTTTGATTTCCTTAGGGCTAACACAATCCAACTTTACTATCTAATGCTAGCTAAGCATTAGCACAAAGAATAAGTCAATTTCCTTTTGACTTGAACAACTCAAACACGACTAGCAACACCTATGTTCTAGCTAATACATATACAAAACCAATTTTGCTCCTACTTCGTAGTCAAAACCAAGTTGTACTACACTTAGTTAAAACCAAGTTGCCTTTTTACTCAAGGAAACAAATTACTCATCCAACAATCTCCCCCTTAATTTGTTTTCTTGGCATATCTGTATCTTCATCTCACACGGCCTGGTCTTCTACTGCAACTGCAACCTTGGATCAACACTGAAACTTAGGAGCCATCTGAAACTTGTCTCAGGATGGAGAACTCACCTAATCAACATCCTGGACTTCCTCTCTCTTGATGGAGAACAAACCGACACCAAGAGCTCCCTTTTTCAGGATGGAGAACACAACTAATCGACACCCTGAATTTCTCAAGACGGAGAACACACCTAATCGACGTCTTGAACTTCCAGTCTTAGGATGGAGAACTCAGCTTATCGACATCCCAGACATATTCCCTCTCAGGATGGAGAACTCAACTAATCGACATCCTGGAGTTCCTTGGGATGGAGGACACAACTAATCAACACCCCAAATCAGTCAAACTCAACTTTGGACAGTGAAACACCTTCTCAACGTCCTGAAGTTGAGTCTTCATACTCAAACTTTTTCTTGTCGAACTTCCTACTGCGCCCACGGGCCTTTGCTTCCTTGGCTCTCCATTCATCTCGAGTCAACAAGAGATGCTTCCCCTCACCATCGTCGTCGTGGCCTTCCTTGCCGCCGCGCTGGTCGCTGCCTTCGTCCGAGCGCTTCTTGCTGTGATGTTGATGCCGATGCGCCTCCCACTGCTCGTCTATGAGCAGCAGACACCCAACACCATCCTCGGCCGCCTGGACACCGCCGCTACGCTCCTCCGCCACAAGCAGCTTGCCGACGAGCTCCTCCAGCGATATGGTCTTCAAGTCGGCGAACATTTCGATGGGTCCATCTGTAGCTCGCGCATCTCTCCCTAACCTGGCTCTGATACCAATTGTTGGCCCAAACTAACTAGTATAGGAAGGGAAATATGATGAGGGGGGAGGAACCAATGGAGATAATATGTCTCTTATTCAAACTCACAAAGGTTACATCTCTATATCACATCTCATGCTCACCACATGAGGGATACATGTCCTTTTATAGGACTTGCAAACCGTCATACAAGAGCACAACTCATTGACAACTACAAAATCAAATCTGATTTGACTTTGATTTCCTTAGGGCTAACACAATCCAACTTTACTATCTAATGCTAGCTAAGCATTAGCACAAAGAACAAGTCAATTTCCTTTTGACTTGAACAACTCAAACACAGCTAGCAACACCTATGTTCTAGCTAATACATATACAAAACCAATTTTGCTCCTACTTCAGTAGTCAAAACCACTTAGTTAAAACCAAGTTGCCTTTTTACTCAAGGAAACAAATTACTCATCCAACATTAGGTACTACTGGTTTTGATTTTATCGTAAGTCATAATAAGGGCCTCTAGCTGAGTTGGGTTAGGTGGCTTGAGTAGCACTCAGATCTTTTCTACTCGTCATTGGAGTGAATTTTCAGGTTAGGGTTAAAAACATCTCCTCGTCTGTTCTATACCAAAGAACAAGTCTAAGGCGCAACCCCGGTCATGGTTGTTCTCACATGGGCTATGGTGCTGCTGTGGGCAGGGGTTCAGGGGTTTTCTTGACCCGCGTAAGAAGGTCATCTTAATGCAATTCCCAGGGGCTATCTTACACCCCGCAGTTTGAGTTTTTTTATATAATATTTTGTGTTCAACCAAGTTTATAGAGAAGATTATCAACATGTATGATACCAAATAGATTTACTTATGAATCTAATAGTATTTATTTGATATCATAAATATTGTTTTTCCCTATAAACTTAGTCAAACTTAATGTTGTTTGACTTAGGTGAAATCCGCTCTTAGTTTGACGGAGGTTACTTCACTTGGCAACTATGTGCCTTATTTCTTTACTTCTAGCCAGTGTTATCCTAAATGTTGAACAGTAAACAGTCGGTCACCCTTTAGTGTTTAGACAGTTTAGACGATGTTTAAACGGTCTAAACGGTTTTACACAATATTACCAAAACATGCATATTTTTTTATGAAAAATCAATTATTCTAGTATTTACACATTTATCCATGTAAAAATTGATTATTTTAGTAGTATGTATATATATTTATGCATGTGAAAAGAATCGAAGGTACATATTTATGCATGTAACAAATCAAGTGTACATATTTATGAATATAATAAACTTAAGTATACAAATTTATGCATATAAAACTCAACTCAACTAGATTTACGCTGTGTTTGCCTAAACAACCGTTTAAATATCTGTTATATCGTTGATCTCCATTCCGTTTAGGCCATTTACACTGCTTTTTTCTGTTTTTTGACTGTCTAAATGGTCAACCATTTAAGTTCCATTTACCCCCTAAACAAAACAGTCTACCACCGTTTACCGGTTGGTGGCTGTTTAGGCAAACAGTGCTTCTAGCAGTTATTGACATACTGCAGCTCCAATGGATTTGTATTCAAGCTAAAGTAGGATGGCATTTTTCTCCACTGCAGTAGCTTATATCCAAGAACAAGGTTTATTTTTTGTCATGATTTTTTAAGATGGTACACTTTATATCATAATTGACTGTCTTAATTTTTTTCGTACCTTAATCCATTGTACAACTTAATTTCATGAATTACATGTTGGCCTTTCTATTTAAATGCCAGCATACTCGAACCAATTCATTTTTCTGTTGCAGAGGAAAGTAGGACATTTTTAATAACTTAAAGCTATCTAATAAAAATAGTTACACATATTGTTATTTGACCTAAAGAGGGTGACCATTGGTCAAATTTGAGATTTGCATTAGGCAATGTTCTGAACATGCTATGATAATGTTCTGTCCAAGGGGTATTATTTTCCCTCGTGAAATGATCTTGTTCCAGTTGGATATTTGTAGTTGCTATGTGTCTTTCTCTTGCAATATTAGTATAGTGCTGACTTTCTTAGGTATAAGTTGTCTGTGGGGATTTTGATGGTGTACTCATGTTTTTTTAAATAATATTTATCTTATTAGAGAGCTATACACAGTACCATTGGAAGAACACTATTTGACATGGAATTAGTAAAGAACACTATTTGACATGGAATTAGTAACTGGTTTGAATTTTTCTAAAAACAAGGAGCATCTTCTAGTTCTTACTGGTGATTTGTCACAAAACATTGTGGTAAAGAGGACGACTACCTGACTGGAAGTCCCAGCTACAGCTGTTAGAATCAGCTTCTGTCCTGTTGGAAGCTGGTCTCTACTCACTATGTATTGTTTAGTGTTGATTAGGCAGTGCATGGAAATTTTTATTCGTTGTCATAAATGGTCTGACGTGTGCCAGTATCTCTTGGTTTCAAGTTACATCTGATAATAAAACATATTGTCATCCATTATTGCAGATTTTAGCAACCAAATGTTGGAGTTGTATCAGGAAAAGCGTACACCACAGGCACAACCATCACATGGAGGTGAAGCCAAAGGTGGCGCTGCTGGTGTGCGTAATCAACATTCATCTGTAAAATCTGAAGAAAACTCCAAGGAACCATCTGCTCATGGACGTCATCAAGTATCCAGACTGTCAAATACGCAGCATTCTTCCTCAACAGGTGCTCCAGGTCACCATGATGTTCGGCACTCAAATTCAGACAAGCATTTTTCTGGCCACAAAATACTTCAAAATGACAATGGTGGCAGCGAAGTAAAGAACAGGAGTGGAACTAAATCGGATGTTTCGATGGACAGACTTGACCATGACAAAAACTCGCCTGGACATCATTATTCCAAGGCCAGCTATGAGTCTCATAATCTAGCTGAAGAACATAAACCACATCGATCACATGATAATTCCAATGGAACAAGAGATAGTGTTGGTGACAAAGAAGCTCCTGGGATGTCAACCTTGAGAACAGATGTGGTGCAAAAAATCGACAAGAATAAGGTAAAAGAAGCTTTGGAGAACCAAAGCAAATCGAAAGGTGGTGTTTCAACAAAGATAAATGTGATGGACAATGGCGATCTACCTGATAGAGAACATGGTGTTGAATTGGCTGTTGTGGATGAGAAGGTTAAGCAGGATATGAGGCAGAACTTGTCCCAAGGTAGCATGCCTCCAGCTGATCTTCAAATCACTAACCAAGCAATGGATAACGTCCACCATTTCAAGCAGGGCGTAGCAACAACTGCTGAAGACATGGGCTTTCCGAACAGTAAAGATCATCCTTCACCATTTCATACGCAAAATGATGTTCCTGAGCACAAGGCACAGCAGCTTGATCACACGTTGAAGCACCAAAGTGGCCAGGATCATTCTCAAATTGTGTGAAGACCTGAGCAGGATGAAAAACACTACAAAAGGCCAAAGCTTGAATGATCACATGGTTTTGGATGGGATTGATGGAAGCTGGTGAACTACATGCAATTTTGGATGCATTTTGATGAGCATGTATCTTCACTAGTGCCTGAGGATGCTGGAGTAACAGCAAATTGCTGTAGTGTGCAACATCAAGATGAGTTAATGGTGACGTGTCCCACAAACGACACAACTGATTGCACTTTACAGTCTGAGGATCGTTGCGCTACCAATATTTGTTACGTTCCAACAAGGATAGGAATATATGAATGAATCATGCTCATGCTTCTGGTAATAGTTGCATTTCTGCATTTCATTTTCTATATTAATTTTTCTGGCGCGAACGCGAAGTGGGCGACGGGTCAGGGATGTTAGAACGACCCGTGTTTTGCTTTTTTATTAATTTTTCTGGGCCGGTACTGTGTGAGTTGTTGGGTAATAAAAGCCCAACGTTGTTTTCGTGTGGCTGGCTTTAAGCCACAGAATGCTGCAGCTAGCTTTTTTAAGCCGGGACGAACACAGTGCTTGCTGCTTGCTTTTGGCAGCAGCAGCCAGCCGAACGCTCCCGCCCGTTGTGGGCGGTCGTCGGCCCGCCGCTTGGGGGAATAAATTGGATGGGGATCGGCCGCACCGCTCGCGGTGCGTACATGCAGCCTACGCCTGACACGTGCCCCATGTGATCCGCAGTGGCTAAACTCGGATTGGGCTCCGACGGCTCGGCTCGTAACTCACTAGCTTCCCTCCCAACGATTACAAACGCACGGACCCACCTGTTGCTTCGTAACGAAGGATCAATCCAATCTTGCAAGACAAGGATGCCCGATCGCCGAACAGGCCCGCCGCAGATTCAGATCGAGACACTTGCTATCGATGTTCTAAGGGTGGAACTCCTCGCCGGCACTAAGCTGAGCAACCACACGGTCAAGGAGAGGAAGTTGTCCGTGCTGAATTTCTCGCCGGCATCGCTCGAGTCGTCAGGGCCCACGAGCTCTCTTCCATGAACGACCAGTCCGAGGAGGCCGTCCAGACCTATGACTCGCCACCGGAGTTGCCGGCACCGTCGGAAGAGAAAGTGGCGATCTGCGTTGTCCAGGCTGAATCAGACGCTGAGCAGCTATCTGCAAATGGAGCAGCAGCCGCCATGGTGACAGTCTCCGCCCGAAGCACTGGTGCTATCGATCCAACAATAGATGACGACCGTATCATCTTTGATACTTCATGCACGAGTGAAACTCATACATTACAGGTATGTCGATTTACCGTTCATGCACAATGACATGAATAACATCTATTACGGCTAGGTTTGTTTCAATGATATGTATGTGTGATAAGTTCATAGCTGTGATCACTGATCTATGTTGTTGTGGTCTTTGTATGCCTTGCAACCATGTCCCTGTTGTGTTTGCGGAGTGGATGATGGCTTGAATTTGAGAATGATCAGTTCCTTTGAAGAAACAATATGTGGAACTTGTCATTTCTTTGTCTGAACTTGCTTTGTAGGAGTTCTTAGTAGCACAATTGCTTTCAAGAAACAATCATTGCAACTTTCCATTTTTCTAAAATAAATATGGCATTTTGAGCCTCATTGATCTTTATAGTGTGATGCATGTACAGGCAATGGGCAGATTTACTTGTACAAGCAATGGCCAGATTTCAGTCTTCATACTGTTGTTGTAATGTATCTTTTTATCAGCTTGATGCATTATTATTGTGCATATGTATTTCAGATCAATGTGCATATTACATCTTGAAGTATATGTGACGATAACTCTTACAAAGCAAGCTCAAAGGAAAAAAAGGTGCACAGTTGGTTTTTTAAAGCAGCTTCACATCCATACATTGCACACTAATCAATCAGACTAGTCACACTTCAGATTTCCTTGCAATTTTGGATTGGACGTTGCAAGACAACACTCGTAGACTTCCTTGGATGTAATGGTAGACAGTCCAGTCTCTTCCTTCACTCCATTCAGAAACCTGCAGTCCAGGAGGACACGCATATTATGATTCCATACCACCAGCCATAACTCAGTTTATTTTAAGGATCCCAGGCATGAAACCATATGCACAGCAAAGATTTTTTTTTTTTTTTTTTTACCCAGGGGACTACATTCAGGGTTTAAGATCATTCAGAAAAGAGAGAAAGACATTTCAGAATTTAGAGGGGGATAACACCACCCCAGCATACAACCATACAGAAACGACAGAGCAAAAGAGCGTCCATATCCATCATGCCTGGAACTCCCATCTGCAGACATACATCTACAGGTAACACTGCTCAGGCACTTGACATTTCTGGGACAAGCTCAATTTACAATCTTATCTTTGGTTGTCATTTTCATCATAATCACAATCCTGATTTTTGTAAAGCAACTAGAGTAACAATAGAACTCTAACAACAGGACACATTGTTTTTCACGAACATGCTCCACAATATTAATTTCATTAATAGGGTAGAATTACACACTCCGTCGTCGAGCAAGATACCCGCGACAGATGAAGGAGCACCAGAAATGAAAATAAACAAAAGGTACAACTGTAATTCCTAGTACAGAGTACAAGTTTTGCAACAATGTCCGGTGTCCTTCAGGTTGCGACCCCGCTGCGTGTGCCAGGAACACCGCCGTAGATATGAAACCGCTGCTACCCATAAATTGCCCTCTTCAACAATTTGATCAGCTAGGTTGAACTCCCCATAGATAAACCATGAGCCTTGGAGGAGGAGCCTTCCTGATTGGAGGTGGCTTTGGTTTTAGGAGCATCACTTGTGATATTATTCTCTGTGTCCATCAAATCAATTCTGAAGGTGGTGTGGCATCACTGGATGCTTTAAAACAGCATGAAAAACACTACTCATGCTGACTCCAGAACGACTTTGATTATCCTTGTGAAGTGAATTGGCAGGAATACAGGCATCAGGCGATGAACCTGAGAGCACAATGTTGCATGTTGGTATAATACATTTATATTAAAGTAGTAAGATAAGAACAATCCATCACAGGTTGACAATGGGATAATGTCTCACCAGGCATATTAGCGGTAAGAGCTGGAAAGCATTCTCTGATAACTGACTAAATACTCCATTCCATAGTAAATTGCAGTAAAATTGTCATGGTCGGGCGCACGTATACCAGACGCCGCAGGGCTCGCGACGTGCGCCGCGCCATGGAGCGCGCCAACCAGGCAGCGACCGAGAGTGGCTAAAGGCAACAAGATCGGTGCTGCTATTTTAGATCCTTAATTATAGGAGTTTATTTCCTAAGTTAGTTGGGCCAATGGCCATATATTCATGTACCCGTGAACCATTGAGATTTATGCAATCAAGTTAAAACAAATCAATCTCTCTCTCCCTCAACTCTCCTAAGCCTACGGCGAAGGACTAAACCTCGCCGGAGAAGACGGACCGTGGCTACGAACTCCGTAGCCAGGGGCCAGCTACCCTAGGGCTCGACGCCCTTGACAACCTGGTATCACGGTCTCGTCGATCCACCCCCTCAATCACCACCGCCGCCGCCCAAACACCACCACCAGCCGCCACAAACCCTAGCCACCCATCATCACCCGCCGCCGCCAGCCCCTCGTCCCCAGCATCGTCCGTCGCTTCCTGCCCTGACACCATGGGCGACGACATCAAGTCAGCCATCGAAGCCCTCACCAAGAATATGGAGAACATGCAAAAGCTCATCAAGGCCACGGCGAAGGCCAACGACGACAACGCCAGGGCGATCCAGGCGCTGTCCTCATCGTCTGGCTCGGGCGCGCGCACGTCCGCGGGCGAACACTTCCAAGATCGGCCTCCGAAACATTGGCGCCCAGAGTTCCCGAAGTATGACGGCAAGTCCGATCCATTGGCGTTCTTGAACCAGTGCGAGTCGTTTTTCCGGCAACAACGTATCATGCCCGAGGAGCGGACATGGATGGCGTCGTATAATCTGCAGGACGCCGCCCAGTTGTGGTACATGCAGGTGCAGGAGGACGAGGGCACCCCTCCCTGGCCGCGCTTCAAAGAGCTGCTTCACCTCCGTTTTGGGCCGCCACTCCGCGCCGCGCCCCTCTTCGAATTGGCCAACTGTCGGCGCACGGGATCGGTGGCGGAGTACCAGGAGCGCTTCCAGTCGCTCCTCCCACGTGCCGGCCGCCTCGACGAGGCACAGCGCGTCCAGCTGTTCACCGGCGGGCTCCAACCCCCCCTCAGCCTCCGCGTCCAAAACCAGGGGCCGCAAACCCTCGCAGCCGCCATGAGCCTCGCCCGTTCCATGGAGCTGCTGGAACCGTACGACAACAATCCGTCGCTCAAGTCGTCCGGCCGGGGGGTGCTGCAGAACCCTGGGCCGCGGGTCACGCCGCAGCCGTTCGTCAAGCCGATGCCGGCCGCCGCGGGTGCGGAAACCGCAAGCCGGCCGATCAAGCGGGCCGAACCGGGCGGAGCGGGAGGAACGTCGCCGCCTCGGTCTATGCTTCAACTGCGATGAGCAGTATAGCCGGGGCCATAATAAGGTATGCAAGAGATTGTTCTTTGTGGACAGCATCGACGACGACGAGGCGGACGAAGAGGAGGACGCGGCCAACAAGGAGTCGCCCGTGTTCTCCCTCCACGCCGTGGCAGGGGTGGCCGTGGGCAACCCTATCTTGCTCGGGGTGTCCGTGGGCACCGCCTCCGGTCGCCTTGGTGGATACGGGCTCCACCCATAACTTCATCGGCGAGGCGGCGCGCACCGCACCGGGCTGCCCATCCAGCCAAAGCCACGCCTCACCGCCACGGTTGCCAACGGCGAGAAGGTGGCTTGCCCCGGCGTGATTCGCAGCACGCCCATCTCCATCGAGGGCATGGCGTTCGACGTCGACTTATACGTCATGCCCCTCGCCGGCTACGACATGGTGCTGGGCACCCAGTGGATGGCGCCCATGGGCCGGTTCTCGTGGGACGTCGCCACCCACACGGTGTCGTTCCGCTGGGACGGCCAGGACGTCTGCTGGACCGCCGTGGCGACCCCGGACGAGGCCGCAGTGCACGCCGCGTCGACCGACGAGTCCCTCATGGTGGGCCTCCTGGACTCCTTCCCCGACGTCTTCGCCGAGCCCCAGGGGCTGCCTCCACCGCGTGGCCGCGACCATCGCATCGTCCTCAAGCCCGAGTCGGCCCCGGTGGCGGTGAGGCCGTACCGTTACCCCGCCGCGCACAAGGATGAGCTCGAACGCCAGTGCGCGGCCATGATCGCCCAGGGGATCGTCCGCCGCAGCGACTCCGCGTTCTCGTCCCCGGTGCTCCTCGTCAAGAAACCGGACGGGTCGTGGAGGTTCTGCGTGGACTACCGCGCGCTGAACGCCATGACCGTCAAGGACGCGTTCCCGATCCCAGTGGTGGATGAACTCCTCGACGAACTCCACGGCGCAAGGTTCTTCACCAAGCTTGACCTGCGCTCGGGGTACCATCAAGTGTGCATGCGGCCGGAAGATGTGCACAAGACGGCCTTCCGCACACACGACGGGCTGTACGAATTCTTGGTGATGCCGTTTGGCTTATGCAACGCACCGGCAACGTTCCAAGCCCTCATGAACGACGTTCTGCGGCAATTCCTCCGTCGGTTTGTGCTCGTGTTCTTTGATGATATTTTGATTTATAGTAAGACATGGGCAGATCATCTTCGCCATCTCCGGGCCGTCCTCTCCGAGCTTCGTCGACACCGGCTGTTCGTCAAGCGCTCAAAATGTGCGTTCGGCGTCACGTCGGTCTCCTACCTCGGCCACATCATCTCCGAGGCGGGCGTGGCCATGGATCCGGCCAAGGTGCAGGCCATCCACGACTGGCCCGTGCCTCGCTCGGCGCGTGCGATCCGCGGCTTCCTCGGCCTCGCCGGGTACTACCGCAAGTTCGTCCACAACTACGGGGCGGTTGCGGCGCCACTGACGGCCCTTCTCAAGAAGGAGGGGTTCTCCTGGGGCGAGGAGGCGGCCGCGGCGTTCACCGCGCTCAAAGCCGCGGTCACCACAGCCCCGGTCCTCGCCATGCCAGACTTCGAGAAGCCGTTCATCGTCGAGTGTGACGCGTCCTCGCACGGCTTCGGCGCAGTACTTCTCCAGGACGGCCACCCGGTCGCCTTCTTCAGCCGCCCAGTCGCGCCACGACACCGAGCCTTGGCCGCCTACGAGCGCGAGCTTATCGGGCTGGTCCACGCCGTGCGCCATTGGCGCCCGTACCTCTGGGGCCGCCGGTTCGTCGTCAAGACCGATCACTATAGCCTCAAGTATCTGCTCGACCAGAGGCTGGCGACCATCCCTCAGCATCACTGGGTCGGCAAGCTGCTGGGATTCGATTTCACCGTCGAGTACAAGCCCGGGACGGCGAACACGGTCGCGGACGCCTTGTCCCGCCGTGACACGGACGACGCAGGGGCAGTGCTGGCCCTGTCAGCGCCACGATTCGACTTCGTCACCAGGCTGCGCCTCCTCCACGACTCCGACCCCGCTATGGTGGCCCTGCGCGATGAGATCGCTGCCGGCGCGCGTGGTGCCCCATGGGCGCTGGTCGACGGCATGGTGCAGTTCGCGGGACGCCTGTACATTCCGCCGACGTCCACATTGGTGCAAGAGATCATGGTCGCAGTTCACGAAGATGGCCATGAAGGGGTGCAACGCACGATGCATCGGCTGCGCCGTGACTTTCACTTCCCTAATATGAAGCAGTTGGTGCAGGATCTGGTGCGTGCGTGTGTCGTCTGTCAACGCTACAAGTCGGAGCACTTGCATCCAGCCGGCCTTCTCCTGCCACTGCCGGTTCCTCAGGGCATTTGGACGGATGTTGCGCTGGATTTTGTGGAGGCCCTTCCCCGCGTCCGCGGCAAATCTGTGATCCTCACTGTGATCGACCGGTTCAGCAAGTACAGTCACTTTATCCCTTTGGCTCACCCGTACTCGGCTGAATCCGTCGCGCAGGCCTTCTTCGCTGAAGTTGTGCGTCTCCACGGCGTGCCCCAGTCCTTGGTCTCCGACAGAGACCCCGTCTTCACGTCAACCTTTTGGAAGGAGCTGATGCGGCTGTCGGGCACCAAACTGCATATGACGACTGCGTTCCACTCGCAGTCCGACGGACAATCGGAGGCCGCCAACAGGGTGATCATCATGTATCTACGTTGCTTCACAGGTGATCGTCCCCGCGAGTGGCTCCGCTAGTTGCCATGGGCGGAATTCATCTTCAACACAGCATACCAGTCGTCGCTGCGGGACACGCCGTTCCGGGTGGTATACGGTCGCGACCCACCGACCATACGCTCGTATGAACCGGGTGATTCGCGGGTGCCTGCAGTGGACAAGACGATCACGGAGCGCGACGAGTTCATTGCTGATGTCCGCCTCCGCCTCGAGCAAGCACAGGTCGCCCAGAAGCGACACTACGACAAAGCACATCGTTCCGTCTCCTACCAAGTCGGTGACTGGGCTCTACTTCGACTCCGCCAGCGTGCTGCGTCGTCTCTTCCCCAGGCCGTGGCTGGGAAACTGAAGCCGCGCTTCTTTGGACCGTATCGGGTCGTCGAACTCATCAACGACGTCGCCGTTCGCCTACAGCTGCCGCCGCGCGCCAAGATCCATGATGTGTTCCACGTCGGCCACCTCAAGAAGTTCAATGGCACGCCTCCGGGAGAACCGCCGCCGCGCTGCCTCAAGCGCATCACGGGCGGTGGCTCCGAGCCCGACCGTGTCGTGCGTTCCCGCTTGGCGCGCGGTGTTCGGCAAGTCTTGGTCCATTGGAAGGGCCAGTCCGCGGCGTCTGCTACTTGGGAAGATGTCGACTCCTTCGTCTCCAACTATCCAGCTTTTCAGCTCGAGGACGAGCTGCCTCTTGAGGCGGGGAGAGATGTCATGGTCGGGCGCACGTATACCAGACGCCGCAGGGCTCGCGACGTGCGCCGCGCCATGGAGCGCGCCAACCAGGCAGCGACCGAGAGTGGCTAAAGGCAACAAGATCGGTGCTGCTATTTTAGATCCTTAATTATAGGAGTTTATTTCCTAAGTTAGTTGGGCCAATGGCCATATATTCATGTACCCGTGAACCATTGAGATTTATGCAATCAAGTTAAAACAAATCAATCTCTCTCTCCCTCAACTCTCCTAAGCCTACGGCGGAGGACTAAACCTCGCCGGAGAAGACGGACCGTGGCTACGAACTCCGTAGCCAGGGGCCAGCTACCCTAGGGCTCGACGCCCTTGACAAAAATGGCCAATATTTCCACTGCACTAACCATGTATGGTTTTTGTTATTTTTGCCCATCTCTGTTCTGACCGCAGCCTTGCTCCTCATTATTTATGTAGCTCATTGTTGTTGTTGTTGCCCGCATGTGTTTTTGATCTCTAGCTTTGCTCCTCCGGTGTTCTTGTTAGTGCTGTCTTAGTCCCTCGGCTTGAGCCCCGTGCATCAACCAGCATGAACTGGGCCTGGGATCGATGGATGTTGTTACCTCTATCAAGTTGTTAATCATTAGTGGGTCAATCCATGAAAAAAGGTGCTCCTTGGTACGGGAAAAGGTGATTTGAGCTAATAATGACTATCTGAACATAAACAGCCGTTCCTAATCTCTGAACACAATATGCAGTGACAAATGTACATGAATAGCTGATGCTAATCTCTGAACACAGCGACAAGGAACTCTGCCCGAACCTGATGGAGAAACACCACATCAACCAAAACACTAGAGAAGACAACCCATTAGCAGCTGAATTATATGATGCTGCTAATCTCGAGGCTGCATTGAGCTCTACCACTTGCAACAGAACGAGACAACGAGTTATGATATTCTGCAGAGCACCCACCCGGAAATCCAATGTCCTGCTTGTTTGCAAGCATCAACAGTTCCACACTTTAGCACCAGGGCTCAAGCACCAGCACTGAAGCTCCGCAAATCTCTGCATTCAAGCAATTACACCTCATAAGACGAACAATGAATGAACAGCTAAACAAGTCAATATGCATCAATGTTCCTCGCTCTACAGTCAACTCAATACGCAGCCGCGGAGGTTGCGTCGTCGAGGCCCGCGCATGGGGAGAGGGACCGGGGACACAGCCAGATTTTGCGGGAGCACGTCATGGAGGCCGAGGAGTACCTGCTCCGGTCGTCGTTGATATGCTCCCCCGTTGAGAAGAGCCCACCGGCGCCGCCTTCTTGCCGAACGTGCCTACCGTAGGAGAGGGAGAAGAGGGGATGGCGGCATACAAAGACGGGCGGACACGGAGGCCTGGTCGTACGCGGAGCGGCGGAGGAGACGGGCGCCGGCCGGCGGCGGCGGCTGGTGGTGTATCTGGATTTTGGAGCTCGAGGCAGTGTCGACGCGAGGCGTGTTCTGCAGCGGCCCAGTTGGTCAGCTCGATGGGCCTGCAACGCGTGAACGTGAAAGCTAGAAGCCGAGCACTCACAGAGCCTCAGCCGCGAGCGAGCCGACCAAATCAGCCGGATGGACTAGCGGACGAGACACGCGTCAGGCGTGGATGTCCGGTGCCCACTGGGGACTGTCCCCACTGAATTCGCTTCCGCGCCGCTTGAACGGCCTTCTGTGCATCCAATCTAAGCACGAACTGAAAAAAGTGTTCCTAGTCAAGGCTTACATAGGACGTTAGTAGTCAATGAAAATAACAATGTTTAGTAATCCCTCTGTTAAGGATAATTTTTATCTCACTTTATTTTTAATATTAATCTAAATCAAACTTTTATAATTTTGGTGAAATATTTTACAGAAATAGTGTACTAGCAACTACTCTCTTTCCGTTGAAAATTATAAGTAGTTTTAACTTCCTTTAGATACATAGCTTTTGCTATGTATTTAGATATACGCTATGTCTAGCTACATAGTAAAACAATATTTTTAAGATATAATTTGAAATGAAGGAAGTATAGTTACAATAAATGAACTATGACAATATATTTTTATAAATTAATAGAACTAGGTCGCTTCATACCAAAAATTTTGACGTATTTTTTTATAATTTTGATAAAAGTTCCTTTAGATAGGCAAGTTCAAATTCGAAGTGAAAAATAATTTGAAAAGTCTCTAAAGAAGATGGTAGAGTTAAAGCCAAGTCTATAGTTCGAAAAAGGAGGTTTGACTTAGAACATAGTATGTGGATTATAATTATAAATAGAGGAAGTATGTAACGCTTTCTTTTCCAGGGCGATGGATTTAGGCAAGCGAAAAAACCTCATGTGACACATTAAAGATTAAAAGATGAAAAACCATCCAAGACATAACAAACGTACAAAGCTTTAATTAGTTTGATTGAAATTGGACAAATCCTCTCAACAAATGCATGCTCAAATGAAGGGTTCGCTCGGCTCTAGTTCCTCGCGATATATAGTAGCCAAAGAAAAAAAGCTTCAAATGGGCAAAGGAGAAATGGGCGTGCTGGTCCTATTTGTTCAGCGGTATCCCATTGCACAACCGTGATAACACCAACACGGCGCTGAAGTTGTGTTTGCAATTTCGGCTTGTGCAGTTCATTTCCCCGCGTATCGCGTTGTGGGCTTGCGGTGAACACGCACTCAACGCAAGCCACGGTATTCTTTCGCTTCTAGTCCTATCGTGGTATACACAAAACCAAAACCAAACAGGGGCTATCACTTCTGTTGTAGTGTCATAGCTGATTTTCACTTGCACTCAATATATATTCCTTTGTTCGATTAGTTTCTTGTTCCATGGATCATAAATGTTAGGGGCTATTGTCAAAAAAAAAAATGTTAGGGGCAACTCCATACTCTAAATGCCATTATATATGGGTTTATGGCCTATTTGGAGAGCTTCCCTAACTATAAATCCAAAAAATCAGGTTAACCTCACCAACTCCAAACAAAGCACTTCAACTTCACAAATTCTAGATCCACAAGGATGGGTTAAATTCATAAATTTCATGAAACTCAAAAGTGCTAAAAACCTTGAAAAAACATTTGTTTTAGAGCTCCCAAACAAGCCCTTATAACCTTACTCCTTCACGCTCCCCTGTCCCTTAAATAAGGCCCGTTTGGTGTGCCTTTTAAGGCTTCTCGCTTTTAGAACATTGCTACAGTATGGATTGGTTAAAATACTTACTGCAGCAGGGGAAGTTCAGGTCCAACACTGCCCTAAATGATCTAAGAAATAGAGGAGCTGAAAGAGCTACATATTTAGGGTTTCCCTCGGCTTCGCTATAGAACTGCTAGACTATTGCTATACTATTAGAGCCAAAACAGGAGCAACCTCTCCAAATGATGCGTAAGAAATCGAACCAACTCCAGTAGATTACCTATCCGGCTATCCCTATATTATTTATGAAACCTCCTAAATTTACCACCATCTATCTTAAGGAAAGGGGAGAGACCCGACTTAAAGAGAGAGGGTTTATCGAGTTTGTTGAAGTCGAGAGGGCCGGTGTACCTATCTAGAGGTGTGCGCGTGGGTGTCCACGCCCCATGGATCTCACACTTGCTCTTTGCGGATGATTGCATTGTCCTTTCCGAAGCATCGCAGAGAGGGGCTTTAAGGCTTCAAGAAATTCTTGAACTATACAGCAGAGGTTCAGGATAGTTGGTGAACCGAGAGAAGTCAGCCGTCTTCTTCAGCCGAAATTGCTCAGATGAGCTGAAGCCTTTGAGTACATGCCATCTCGTATTAAGAATGTTATTGGTACATGGAGTGGGAGCCAGGCGAGTCAAGCAGGTCGGGAGATCCTTCTCAAATCGGTGGCGCAGGCGGTACCCACCTACTCCATGAGTTGTTTCTTGCTGTCTAAAACCACATGTAAGAAGATGAAGACTCCCATCGCAAACTATTGGTGGGGAGGGGCAGCAGACAACAAGCATTTACACTGGCAGAATTGGGAAACCCTCACCTACCCGAAAGCTTTTGGGGGGATGGGATTTCGTGACCTAAGGAATTTTAACATTGCTATGCTCGGTAAGCAGGGATGGAGACTGATGACTAAACCTGATAGTTTATGTGCCCAGGTCTTGAAGGGCAAATACTATCACGATGCATGTTTCATGTCAAGCACAAGGAGCATAGAAAGCTGGAAGAATCATTTCAAAAGTGAATTAGCTTTGGTTTGTATCAAATCAAAAGCCCCGAAGAAAACCCTCATCAGTGATTGGAGAGATAGGTTTATGTAATAGTTTTTCTTTTCCTCTTTGGGCTTAAAGCCTTGTAACCTTTACTCTGTACCCATTCTTTTATTCAATTGAAAAGAAAAAAAATAGAAGGTCGGGGACTCCCCGACCGTTTCGGTCAAAAAAAAACAAGAAGAACGCAAGCCATACCCGGAGGGCAATCCTTGCTGGTCGAGATGTGCTTAGCCAAGGGCTGATCAAAAGGATTGGTGATGGTGCTTCGACTAATTGCTGGCAGGATCGGTGGATTCCTGGACATTTTGATGCTAGGCCGCTCACTCCGGCGGACTGGCAGGAATTCCAGCATGTCTCCGAGTTGATGACAGAAGATGGGGGATGGGATGAGAGCAAGATACGTCAAGCTTTCTTCCCGGTCGATGCAAACTCAATTCTGCGTATACCGACCAGACCACAGCCGGACACCTAGGCATGGGAACCGGAAAAACATGGTGTCTACTCGGTGAAGAGTGCCTACAGGCTGTTGGACAATGCCAGAATCAGGAATGAAGCTAGTTGTGTGCCAGAATCATCGGAGAATGTGGTGTGGAAGCACCTATGGGGTCTCAAAATCCCACCAAAGGTGCGGGTTTTCTGGTGGCGGGTGATCCATGAGTTTCTGCCCTCAAAGGAAATTCTCCACCATCGACACATTGAGCGGCTGACGAACTGCGAGGTTTGTGGAGCTAAGATTGAATCCATATAGCATGTGTTTTGCGGCTGTACGACTGCAAAGGCCTTCTGGAACTTTGCAAAAACGGAGGTCGGTGTGAAGTTACCGGAGTTACATCCGATCACATGGGTGGAGGACCTTGTATGTGGTCGAGCGGCTAAAGGGGAGCAACAAGCGATGATCCTTATTGGGATGTACTCATTATGGATGCAACGTAACAGATGGAGACACGGGGAGAAAGTGCTGCCGATCCCAGAAGCGGTCGGGTGGTCACTGGAGCTTGTCTTCGAACTATGGCATGTGGCTGAGAAGCCGCCGGATCGGGTCCTCGCCGGTGCTGAACCGAAATGGAAGGCACCACCAGGAGGATGGATGAAATGCAACACTGATGGAGCATTCTATGACGACCAGTGGAGGGGGGCCACAGGGTGTGTACTGCGAGATGAAAACGGCGGTTTCATCAGAGCTAGTGCGAGGTGGTATGATCATTGCCTCGATGCTTTGTCCATGGAAGCCTTGGCGTGCAGAGGGGATGTTGATGGCGAGACAGGCTGGAGCCGAGCGAGTTTGGCTTGAAACTGACTGTCAAGAACTCATAAAGCTCTGGGAGACAGGAGATCACCGGTCCTCGGTGAAACCCATCTTAGATGAAGTAAGAGATCTTAGTCTACTCTTTAAAATGTAATTCAATAGCTCATACTACGGCTAAGCAGGTTTCTAGGGAGTTACGAGGGGGGGGGGGGAGTGGCATATAACCCTGGCCTGTGTATCTTCGCTCGTAAACGCTGATTGTAATCCCGTTCTAAACCATGAATGAATCACCCCAGTTCAGGCGCAAAAAAAAAAGACTTAAAGAGAGAGTGAGCGAGTGAGAGAGAGAGAGTGTGTGTGTGAGAGAGAGAGGGGAAGAAGAACGGCTCTTAAGTCTGTTTGTGTACGTTGTCTCTTTTTCCTTCGTGCCTTTCGTTTTGGACAAGTTCTCCTTTGTGTTTTACTCATCCCTGCTTATTATGACAAAAAGAATGGAGATACTTTTGAAAATTTACTCGATCTAAAAATTGCTTTTATTTCTTAAAACAAGATTTTCACCGTAGAACTGCTTTCTGTGAAAAAAAAATGTTTTTAACAAATATCCATGAGAAAAGATAGAGACCAGGTGGAGATGCCCTTACTATGTCATCACTCGAGTGATTAATCTAGACGTAGACACCGAAGGCATCTGGAAAATCGCCAACAGGCAACAGCTAATTAAATCTGCACCTTTTCGAGCTTCTTCCCGTTCTGCGTCTGCTGTACCGATGAGCGAGGTGGATTCCGGGACAGGGATACGAAATAAGGCAGCGGCTATTCGTGCACTGCACGCATTGTTCACCCACGAGCCGACTGTTCATTCAGGCGATCGAGCCCCGGCCGCAAACGAACAAGAGGAAGCCAACAATGGCGACGAGACGGAAATCCGGCCGGGAGCTGCGATTCCTCCCGTCGTGTTTCGCCAGAAGTGCCGGTTCCATCGACCGGCATCGATGGCTTCCGCTGAGGCGACAACTCAGAGCGGCTACGTGCCGGTACCATGTCGCCTCTTCAGGAGTGCAGGCGTTGGTCACTTGGTTGGCAATGGCGCCCGTTCAGGATTGCAAGGGGGTGCCCATTGTATTCTACGAGATGCCAGTTCAAATCAGCAACAGATTGTATTACACTGAGGAAGGTTTCCACAGTAATAAAATAGTTATTGAGCCTGTGAAACTCCTGTGTTCCAACGAGACTGTCAACGCTAGTAATGGTAGCACTTCAGCTTTGCTCTAAACGTTTGCAATCTGAACTCTGAGGCCTTGTTTAGATCCCAAAGTTGGGATGCAAATTTTGCATAGTAAGTGTCCCGTCACACTGTAGCAATTTTATTTTTATTTGGTAATAATTATCCAAACATTGATTAATTAGGCTTAAAATGTTCGTCTCGCAAAATACAATAAAACTGTGCAATTAGTTTTTTATTTCATCTATATTTAGTCTCATATATATGTCCGACAGCGTTTGATGTGACGGGAAAAAAGAATTCTGCATAGTGAATTTGGGAGGCAAACTTTGGAATCTAAACAAGACCTGAACCGAAATGTACCAAAGATGCTCTCAGTCTCTCTTGCCCAGACGTTTGAACGAAACGTAGCAAATGTGGTACGTGTACTGTACCTTATTCGCTGCAGGCCGGGCGGAGTACCAGTCCGGCACTCTAGCCGGCCGGCCTGCCACCCCCGAGCTTTTCACCTGACAATTTGACCCGACACGACGACGACGTGGAGCTGTCGGCCTGTCGTACTTCGGGGTGAGCACTGAGAGCAGACGAAGGCGGCCCCGTGCCTGCCGAGTGCGGACAAGCGAGAGCACCGGCGAGCCGCGAGCCACGCTAAAAAAGGAACTGGTTGGTTGCCCCTTTGCTGCTGCTGCTGATGCTGTGGTCTGTGGAAGCGTAGCCGGCCGCAAGGGAAGCGTTGCCTTGTGCAACTCAGAAGCCAGGCAGTGCAGGTTGCCGATGCCGAGAAGTGTGCTTTGGGCGTTCTATATACACAATTTTTATTATTCATTTAGATATAAACTATGTCATCTAGATGCATAGATAAAACAATATTTAAAAAAACCAAAACGTCTCAGTAGTATAGATATGTGTCTCGTAGAGTTTCATTGCAAATACATATAGGTTGGCAGGAAGATTGTTTTTTTTTAGAACACGCATTGCACGTGTCTCATAAAAATTTGTAGGTATTCCTTGAGGTACAGTGAGAATGGATACGGTAACATGCCCATGCTCTTCTCAGATTTCCTTCTTTGGCTAACCATGCATCTTGCCTCAACCATGGGACCAAGGGCCATGCCTCCTCCCCCTTAACATGGGAAAAAGTTTTTTCGAATACGCAAAAGACTTGCGCATCTTTGTACCTGCACTTTCGCGTGTTTTAGGAGTTAAGATATTGCGTGAAGCGCCGCTCCCATGCCTTACATAATAAGTGGATTACTCACGAATTAGACAACCTAGAGTGTGTGCATCGGCTACGATCCATGGATCAGTGGTGGCGCTCATGCGCGGGTGCTGCGTCGCCGCGAAGCCGTTGTTGTGGATGTGCGAGGTTGGGGAAGAGCTCCCGATCGACTCGGTATCAGAGTCAACGGGGTCGTCACCGAACATGGCCTCATACTCCTGCTTGGCCTCCTCTGTCGTTCTTCCCTGAAGTAGTCCCAACCATTGTATGAAAAGGGTCTCCCCTCGCTTGACGACCAGGATCTTGGCTAGCGGTTGTGCAGCTATTCGCGTGCTTCTGACATGGGCAAAAGTTAAACCTCCCTGTGGATTTCCCCACAATTTCAGCTGCCATGGTTGGTCCTAAAGCTACTTATGATGAACAAATGAATAGGGCTCAGGCTCAGACTAGGTAAGCTATTCTTGGGCTGTGAAAGCTATGTCAACGAGAATTACTTAGATCTTTGGAAGCCAAGTGGGCCACACCACCACCCAGTGCAACGGGTGCTGATCTATAGGCAAGTAGATACATCCATTTTGGTTCCAAAATTCTTTGCTTGCTGCACATTATTTTTGGCTTCTTAACACAAGTGAATCGTAGTGAATTTTGCATCTTTGGTCTATTTGTAGTTCTTGTTCCCTCAAGTTCAATAATTCTTAGCTCGTCTAAAAAAAGGTTCCATACTAGTATAGGAAAAGGAAAAAGGATGGGCCTTGAAGATGATGAAAAACTCACAACATTTTGCGTCAAGCATCCAAGACTAGTGGCATAGCTGAAGAGCTCGGGAGAATCTTGGTGTTTTGTTCTTTTTGCTTCGGTTTTATATGTTGGAGGATAGCTTTTGCTTATTTCTAGTACCTTGAGGGGAGTGAGCCTGTGAGAGGCTCTTATCTTTTGTAATCAGTACTAAGACTCTTTACATTGTACTACTTTGCTTTCTATAAAAAACGGGAACATATGGTCTTTGAATTGGTCTAAAAAAAAGGTTCAATTCCTAGCTCCACCGCCACGCTTCCGGTAAATACACGTACCAGTAATTTCCGTTCCATTTCGTTTAGTATTTCCCCCCAAAATTTTAGCTATTGCATGAAGATCTAGAAATTTTGATTGAAATTTCATCCGATTTTCGTTTCTATCGGTCCTTCGGTATTATGGACCGGCAGTGTGAACTATCAACCATGGGTCACAGCTTAATGTCTCCCTATAATTTATCCATTTTCTTTCATATAAACTTTTATCATTTTATTCTGAAGGTTGTTAATGAATATAATTTATCCACTGTCTTTCATATAAACTTTTACCATTTCTTTCCAAAAGTTGTTAATGAAAAAGTTTTAAAGCTTCTTTCCCCGCGCTTCTTTACCCCCAACCCCCACGTCGAATATATGCTCCAACCATTCACTTACACACACACACGTCACACGTCTCTTCCTCCTTCCACTTCCACTTCGCCTCGTCCATCTCTGCTTCCTTACCCCGTGGTGCTCCATGGCCTACCCTTCACCGTTGCCGTCCAGCAGCAGCAGCCGGCGCCGCCGCCTGTCGGAGGTCCTGGGTGAGCAGCAGGAGCCATTCTCCCTCGACGTCTATCTCCTCGAGCGAGGCTGCTCCTCTTCCTTCCTCGACGCCACCGCGTGCAGCGGCGGGGCCTGCTCGACGTGCTGGCCCAAGACCGGCCGGACGCTGAGGCGGCCGGCGAGGAACAAGAAGGGCTCCCATCGCAGCGGCGTGCTGACGATGCTGCTCTCCAAGATTCTCAGAGGCACGACGACGGCGCCTGCGGCGACGAAGAAGAAGAAGAACCGGGAGCAGCGGGCCGCCGCCATTGCGTGGCGCCGCGTCGTCGCCGAAAAGCAGAGGACGCCGGACAACTCCGAGCTCGATCTTCGTTCCGCTTCCCCCGGAGCCGGAGCTGTCGAAGCGCACACGGCGGACGACGGGGAGCAGGACGACGACGACGACGAGGACGAGTCCTCGAAGAAGCAGCTGAGCCCGGTGTCCGTGCTGGAGCAGCGGCTGTTCGAGCACTCGCCGAGTACGTAAGCAAGCACCCCATCCACCATTTCTCTCTTTGTCACCCGCCATTATCGAATCGATGGAGCTCGAACAAGCTGCAATGTTTGACGCGCCACTAATCGTTATCGTCATCGCAGAATCCCTGGGCATCTTCGGCAAGCTCCTTGAGGCTGCCTACACACCCAACACGTTGCTGGACGACGTCCTCGCCATCGCCAACGACGGCCGCCACAGCAGCAGCAGCATCGACAGTTCAACGCCGCCGCCGACGCCGCGGGCCAGGAGGAGGAAGAAGAAGCACCAAGCGCGTCGGAAGCAGGACCTTCGTACGTTGAGCAGGCTCGTAGTCTCGGAGATGGCCGGGGCAGGAAGAGTCCGCGCAGAAGACCTGCGGCCATCGGTGGAGGACGTGGGCGCGGCCATCGCGGCGGCCGTGCTGGACGCGCTGGCGGAGGAGACGGCGGCGGAGCTGATGGGGATCCATGGACCGCGGCTGTGCGGCTGACACGACGACACGGCGGTGCGGACGAGGACGATGGTGACCACCGTCGTTGGGTTTTCTGGTGGGTGATGTACACATCTGATCGACGTGTTCGTGCGTGTGCATATATTATTTGGTTATTAATGGTGGTGGTGGATTCTTGGTTGCGGACCTCGATGCGTGTGGCTTGTTACTGATAGCTTGACAGTGCCTGGCTAGCTACTTGCACCTCTGTTTGTTAGGTTAGCATGCTGAAACAGAGCTTGTACATGGGTTCATTAACAGAAATTAATACATGAACCATGCATATGACTCACACATCAACATTGTCATTGATCATGTGTTCTTTTTGTCAAGATTATATTAAACTCCCTCTGCTTGTGTCTTTTAAAATTGTGGTTCTCATTTTTTAAGAACTCAAACATACTCGACAGTTATATATACAAAAATATTAAAAATTTATTAGTATTACGAAATAGATCGCTGTATCCTTTTTTATAATAAACTTGTTTTAGTGTACAAATATTGCTAATATTTCATATAAATCTAGTAAAACTTTAGAAAGTTTGACAATATCTGAGCAACACTTTAAAAATGAACGTAGTATCTTATCGACACTTTGAAAATAAACATATATATATATAGAGAGAGAGAGAGAGACTAAGAAGAGTTCCGATCCTTTAGGGGGCGTTTGATACCCGCCATCTTTTGCCACGCCACAGCCAAGCCTGCTGTGGCATGTCACAGACTGTGGCGGACGAAATCATTGCCACACTCGCCACACACTAGAGGATAATTAAGGAGAAAGAGCAAACTAGCATGGGAGAAAAAGTGTGGCGGCCAAAATGTGAATGAGAACCAAACACTAGCCAAGCCTAGTGTGGCAGCCAAACTTTAGTTGTGGCGTATCTTAAATATTTGATTTGTATATCCGTGAGCGAATGTAATTGATCTGTTTGATAGTTGGTCTAAAACAGTCAACAAAAAGTATAATTCATTGTTATTAACAGCAGCTGCAGCATTACTATGGCAATTTGGCTAACAAGGAATGAGGTATGTTTTAACAAATGCAAATCCAAATCTCTTTTACAGGTACTGTTTCGGGGGACACATTGGCTACGTCATTGGTCCAACTTACAGCGGCATGAAGATCAAATTTTTTACCTTTCCAGTTAGTTTTTGAGAATGGTTGCTTGTCCATGCAACAAAACTTTGTGCGTGTGTTGGAATTGTAATAATTGACCTGATTCTATCATTGGACAGATGAAGCCGGATATTTATTATCCTTTGTCTAAAAATAAAATCGAATTGTGCATTTTTCTTTACTTCCAACTATAAGCGTCCGTACGTGCAACATTGAATAGGCATGAGGCGTCCAGCACACGTGCGGCAAGCTATCTATGGCCCGCAGCCAACTATGCAAGCACATTGTCACCGGACACCAACCCCGTCCCTGCTCGCCTTGTGCAGGACAGGAATGGCACAAGGTGCCAGATCAAGAACAAATCCAGCAACCACTACTAGTAATCCTTTGGCCTAACGCAAAGCAAATTTCAGCGAGCACATACACAGGTGGAGCACGTACGTACAGCGGCAGGACGACGCAGCAACAGAGCGCGTACTCGTCAGCCAAGGCCCGAACTAGAGGATCGGCCACGCAACCTCGCAACGTAGCTTGTCCAGCCACCGGAGGCCCGGTCCGGTCCAGAGCAGAGCAGAGATGCTGAGACCGACCGGCCATGTCCCCTGCTTGCACTAGTCCTGTTCCATTCCGTTTTGTGCGCCCTGAGCCCCTGACGGACGGACACAGCATCCCCATCGAGAGCGACGCCGGAGCTGCCGGTATACTTATTACTAATCCGGAGGTACACTTTGTTTTTCCTTCTTTCGCCTTTGCTTGCGAAAATGAAAGAAGAATAAAGCTAGAGAAGAAGAGGATCGATGCCTTCAGCAATAACCAATTGACGTACAGGTAATAGGCTTGTAGCAAAAAAACTTTCCTCTCGCTTTCTCCCCTTGCTACAGTTGACCAAGGCGAAAGCGAGGTGGAATCCGTTTCCGGCGGCGATTTCGCCGGCCTCTTCCCCCTCCGGCGACCTACATGGCGTCGGAGTGGGGGATGGGTCGGGAAATCGCCGTGCGGGTGTATATAGAGTAGGTAGGAGTCTACCTAGGTCTAGGTTTAGCTCGTCATCGTCGATGGCGGTGCTTGTGTTCGCCGAGGGGGTGCTCCTCTACGGCGTGTTTGTCCGAGCGGCGTCGAAGTGGCGGAGGAGTCGATGTCGCTGGGGAATAACTCTTGCCCACCTCTCCTCCGTCCTGGCGGCGTCCTTCTCCGGCGCCTTCGGTGAGGTTGGGGCCTCTGGTACAGGAGCTCTAGGCTGGCGGCTTATCGTCTTCCAGGTGATGCTGCTACTGCCTTTCTTTTGCGTGGATGCGAAGCTGTCTGTGTGGGTTGCGGTTGCTGGCCGGCTGGATTTGGCTCTCTTCGTACTCGACGACGGTGGTCGTCAGATACGAGCTCAGATCTGGGAACCGGAGTTGTTGGGGCGCGGCCCCGGTCGATGGGCCACAATGATTTCATCCCGTTTGCTCATGGCGGGTGTCTATTTCGATTCCAATCGAAGCCTGCGGGCGAGGGGACTTCTCCGGTTCATGGAGGTGCTCGGCTTCTTCGATGCCGGCGGCAGCGGGCGGCGAGGTGGTCGACCACCGGTGGTTCGTGAAGATCCTGGGGGCATCGATGTAATTTTTTTCTTTCTAGGGGTCTTTGTGAAGTTTGGCAGGGACAGCTGCTTCTGTATCCTTCCAGAATGTACGTGTCTGTGTTTGTATGATGGATGTTTTCCTTAATATATAAATACAGATACGTTATCAAAAAAAAAAAAAAAAATTGACGTACAGGTGTGTTGCCCGGGCGTGTCCGATTTTGGTTTAATTATTACGTGGAAATGGAGATGGACGGACGAGCGCAGCGAGCGCTCGGAGTCGCGGTGCCCGTACGTGCGGCCGGTAGACCATCGCTATCGTCATATATCCCTCTCGCTGTAGCTGTATCCCCGTGCACGGCGGCGCTGTCGTCTCTCGCACCGTCGCCGGCCGACCTAGCTTCTCTCTCAAAATCATCATCGTTCCTTTTCCAGTCGGCCGCGTCACCTTGTTTTTTTTTTTTCTCTTGAAACATTGAGACGGCGTCTTCTCGTGGGAGTCTCGCATCCTATCCGACACTCATGATAACTTGGTGAGTCATGTGACTTTTTTTCGCGAGCACAGATCTAATCATAGGTCCCTGAAAAGAAAAAAAAAACTAATAGAACCGCCACAGTGACACATTCTCTACCGTGATGGCCCGATAAGGAAACGAAACATATAGAAAAGGTCCGTGTGGCTCACGACCAGAGCCCATCAAGTACCTGCCAGCCCGACACATTGAGCTCCCTCATTCGCCTCCTCATTTTTTTAAAAAAAAACGAAAAACATCACATAGATAATTAAGATGTTGTTGAAAAAAAATGATTAAGATGTTCACTTTCTACTTGTTTTATATCAAGATATCATCTAAATAAACCGCCACAAATCCACCAATCTAAATAAACCACCACAAATCCAGTAATAAAAAGACATAAAACCCCATTCACTAATCGCATAAAAGTGCTATGTGCATCATTCAACCCAAAATGCATTACTAGCCACTCTAAGCCGAACATGTTTTTCCATTTATCTCCTAGGTTCATTCCTATTTGGTGGTACAAATAGCGCAAAATCAATTTTAGAAAAATTATCAACCATATCGTCTAATGTTGGAAAAGGATGACGATACCTTATTGTGATATTATCAATGCTACATAATCTACACACATGTGCCAACTGCCATCTTTTATATTAGAACCAAAAGAATAAAAAAACACAAGGACAAACTACAATGCTGAACTGAAGCAAATTATAAAGGGTTTCACTTGCCTTGTGGGTACATAGACATGACTCATATGCATATATGTGGTGAAATTTTAACCAAATTTATTGGTTTTGCATTATGGGGAGGGGGCATGTGCACCCCTAACCATAATGTAGCATCGCCAAAAGACAACTTTACTCCACAAAAAACAGAACATATAAGCAAATAGCATAGTAGTTTGCAAAAGCTTCCATGGTGAAATGTTTAGCCAACTCATGCAAAAGGTCATGGATAGTATAATAAATAAGGGATGGTATAATAAATAAGGCCATCATCTTTTTCATCCTTTTAAAAGAATCCATGGTCAATCATTTCAGTTATATATATAATCCAATCATATACTCTCTTGTTTTGTTTACTAGTATGTAGTGCCCAAAACCTATCTAGAAATTAAAGTATTAACTCTCCACTACCAAATTCATAAACAGCACAAAAACAATGTGCATTATGAGAAGCACCGCTATCCTGCAAAATAGAGTTAGTTATAGGTAAGCTTTCTTGTGAAACTCCCAATCTTTACTTTCCAAACTTCTTTCTAATGGTCTACTATAAGCCTATTTCGTATAGCCTACAATTTTCACTACAAAAGAGAAAACCTTTCAATTTCATCGCAAGCTCTCATCCAATGTCATGCAGTGCTATGACCTACGATGATTTCACAATTGTTGGTCACTGAACATATAACATTGGAAAAAAAAAACATATAGTCTTCATGTCTAGTATTCTAGTCTTGTTAAATAGTCTTTTGCCTAGTGGTGGACCTTCAATTTTCAGTGCAAATTATATGGGCATAGGGGGCTTTTGCCCCACACCCTCTTCACTAATGTGGAGCGCAACCTTCTCCTAAGTGATCTCTTGCTCAAATTGCTCTCTTCTCTGAGTGGCTCAATTCATAGTATATGTATTATATAATCCAATCCAATACTCTCTTGTTTTGGTTACTGGTAGCTAGTGCCCTAAAACCTATCTAGAAGTGGATATTATGAGAAGCACATTATGAGAAGCAAAATTGAGGTAGTTTTAGCTAACCTTTAATGTTGGCATGATATTATCATCACCAAAACGAAACTCACATTATATCCTTTCCAAACTTCTCTCCCTATAGTAATCTACTATAAGCCTATTTTGTAGAAGGCAACCTATAGTTTTTTTTTTTTTGGCAAAAGAGAAACCTTTCAGTTTGGCCACAAGCTCCCATCCAATAAATATGTTGTTCATCTATTAGTTGTCTGAAGCATTAGTGTTAATTGATGTCATGATGCTGTATGGGCTAGAATTTATCAAATAATGTCACAATGGTATATAAGTATTTTTTTATCATTGATATTTGCCACCGTGGCTAGGGGGCTCGAGTCCCACTAGAGTGGGTGCGCGCATGAAGAAGCCCCCCCCCCCCCCCTTTTTTAACAACAGGAGCCTCAAATTTTAGCATGGAAGAAGGTTAGGAGTTTGAGGTTGAAGACGATGGCAGGAAGAGGAGGTTTAGGCCATAGTTAAACCATAGTTTCATGTCTTCTAATTAAATACTTTGAACTTAGACTCCCCTATACTTTTATCATGGGTCCTCCACTGTGTGTATGATAAATTGTCTATGGATTGTACAAGTCGTGAGGCCTTAGCAGCGGATGGGGAGACCGAGAGACTCACCAGCAGTGAGGTAGGATTTTTGTTGTTAGGACAGGATTTTAGTTGTAGGATTATCTTGAAATTCACAAATATAGATGTTTCGGCCCAAATATGAGATCCTGAAAATACGAGCGACGTTAGACCCAGACACATTCAATTCGGTTCCTACACATTCTTAGTTTTTATCCAATAATAAAAAAAATAAGATATAAATGTGGAAAACGGGATGGGTTGGGTCAGGATTTGACCCGTTCATTTTCATCTTAGTGGACGCATTCCTTCAACAAACCCGAGAATAATTAAGAACATGAGCATTGAGAGAATATGAAATATAAGGTGTTCTATTAAGGCCTTAAGGTTGACTACATACATAAGAGAGTAGGTGTAGGTCTTGAGCACAAAAAGCTTATAACCAAACCAGCGAATAATGAAAACAAGAGAGGAAAGAAGATATAATCGGTGTGAGCAAGGCCAAGCTCTAGCGACGAGGTCAACCCCCGGCAAGACATGATGCTAGGGATAGTGGCAAGATTGGCGAGGTGCTAGCGTGCAGCTAACTATGAGTAGCAAAACAGAGAGAATCAATTGATTTCTCTTAGGACCTCTTTAGCAGGGCTTTTGCTCTAGATTTACAAAGTTGTTTTTTCAGTTTCTTTTACCAAATAAGTTTATTTAGATAAAACAACTCCTGTGCTGTCTTTCTTAAAGTTGTTTTACTAAGAGCATCTCCAAGGGTTTTGCATTTTTCTTTGGCATTTGTAGTCATTTGCCAACTCTCAAAACAAAATACAAAGGAATAAAGAAGACATCTCCAACCGTTTTGCAATTTTGACTTGGCAATTAACCAAAATAGGCAGCGTGGGTGGAGGGACGTCGAAGGCAGCGCATGCGACAAATGCCAAGCGCATGCCAAGTCTCCCCCTCCAAATGCCAAGTTAATGAAAATGCAAAGGCTAAATGCATAACCGTTGTAGAGGGTTTTTAGGAGTTTTATGCAAATTAGTAAATGCTAAGTCCAAATGTATAACCCTTGGAGATGCTCTAATCGTTTTTTTTTACATACAAAGATTTCGCTTTGATGGTGAAGCTACCTTTTAAAAAAAAACTGAAGAATAAAAACTGCTAAGCTCTACCGAATGTATCCTTAAAATGTTTATCTTCTTTGATTTGATGTTTGGTAGTTGGTTATTCTGACGATTCACTAGAATCCTAAACGTTTCTTGCAACTAAACACATTCCTCTTTGAGCGCTCTTTCCCTTTCCCTAATCCACCTTCTCACTTCGATCCTGACCCCAACCCCTGCCCCGCCGCCGTCTCTCTCCCCGTAACCCGCTTCTCCCCTTCCCTCTCCTCGGCTGCTCGCCGGGCGTCCACCGGCTCTACGCCGCATCGGTGAGTACCTCCGGCGAGCATGCTCGCAAGCCTCACCCTCCGGACCCCTGCTCCTCCCGGTCCCGCGCTCCGATTTGGGGGCGGCGTAGCGGTTCCTGCTGCTTCATCGGTTCTTGAGAAACTGTAATTGAATTGAAGAAATTGGTATTCCGATCCTTGGATTGCAGGATTGGGTGGCCGGGGCCTGGTTGAGGTCGCGCGGGGCAGGGCAGCGGCGGCCGATGGCGGAGCTTGTGGGGCCGCGCGTCTACAGTTGCTGCACTTGCCGGAACCACGTCTGCCTCCACGACGACATCATCTCCAAGGCGTTTCAGGTGCGAACTCCCCGGAATCACCGTTCCTTCACTTCGCCCACTTCACTTCCGGGCGTGTTGTTTGTTCTTAGGAGGTTCTGCACTTACCAGCCCGTCTGTATATCCTAGGAATTTGGACCTCTGTTTGCTCCGAAATCGAGTTCCTCGTGTAGGTGGACCCACTCGTGTGAATTCTTATGGCCCGATTGGTTTGTGGTTCTCGTGTGGGGCGGTTCTGTTTGTAGCAATGGTCTGTAGGCAATGCCGCAATAGACACCGCAAGCTTGGATGTTGTCACAATTATGTTTATTGTTGTTATTTGAGAGGGAAAAGAAATACTTAAAGCTCGGGATGTCAGTGTGTTGCTAGTTGTGCTTGCATAATCATGTCTTGTATGGGTGGTAGAGATAACGCCACTTCCACTTGGGTTAATATGAAATTAGTACAGATGGTCAGTAGTAGTGAATTTCTCTGTATGTTTGCACTTCATCAGAATCATGCCTTCAGGTTTCATGTCCATATATATATGGTTGTACTTCTCATTGCATTATAGTACTTTTATTTTACTTTAAACACTTAATGAGTATAAAAGAAAAAGGTCACTCTTGTTTGCTGCAGTGCTCCCACCCCTTCCCATGCTCCTATGTTCCCATTTGAAAGAAAACACCAAAATGTTCCCGAAAAATTCCAACAAGAATATTAGTGGACAGATGATGCAAAGTTCTATGTTCATGTAAAATTTTTGAGATCCAACAAAAATATATGCAAGGAGATACAAAAAAGAAGAAGAAGAAGAAAATCAGCACTTGAATAGTTACGGGTTGTACTGTTTATGTCTGATGCAACTATTCAACTGCTGATTTCACTTTTTTAGTTTTTTGTATCTCCTTGCACAGATTTTTGTTGCATCTCAAATTTTTATGTGAACATAGAACTTTGCACCTATCCATTCGTAGTTTTGTTATATTTTTTCGGCACATTTGGATGTCCTTTTTATTTCTCAAATGGGAGCATGGGAGTCTGAGAAGAGGTGGTGTACTGGATAGGTTCTTGGTGACTTGGTGCTAAAAGCACAACCAAAAACCAGGATCCCTATTATTGTGTCTGAAAGTGTTTGTAAGCCTGTGTCATTAGGGATCAGAAAATTGTTTGTAAGCACCATATTAGTTGGGACCTCTGCTGGCGCCTGGAGGATAATGCTTCTTCCTTTTTCTGTTTTAGGGGAGGAATGGCCGTGCATTTCTGTTCTCTCATGCCATGAATGTAGTTGTTGGGGCAAAGGAGGATAGGCAGCTTATGACAGGGCTACACACAGTCGCTGATATCTACTGTAATGATTGCCGTGAGGTGTTGGGCTGGAAGTATGAGAGAGCATATGAAGAGACACAGAAATACAAGGAAGGAAAATTCATATTCGAGAAGTCAAAGATTGTCAAAGAAAACTGGTAGTATCCAAGTTGTCACTCACCAAATGTTCTGGTGAAGATGAATTGGTCATTGTTACATGGTAGTGTGCTTTTGGATGTTTGCGTCCCTGTAAATAGCCTTCCTCCATGGATTGCAGTGCTAAGGCGCCTCATGTTGTCGCCTTAGTGACAATTGTAAAGCACACTCATTCCTGTTCATTTGTGTGAATAAGACACTGCATGTGGTTATTTGGTATGGAATTATGGCCTCTAATGTGCATAACATGGTGGCTCCTCAAAATCTTGTACAACCTTCATTGTCGATGAGAGTGTAGTGCAGAATTTGTGGTTGGATGAGTCTTACCAGGTTGTTCAAATATTAATGGCTGATTCCATGCTTGGTTTTGCAGTAAGAACATTGGAAGATAATTGTGGTTCCTTGAAAAGGGAATAACTTGGTTGACATTGAACTGATTAAACATTGGTAAAAGAAACATTATTAAAGAACTCTGGTGTTATCGATTCCTAAACACTCTCTATGTCTTTCTCTGCAAAAAAAAATCTGTCGATGTTACTCTTGGTAGTCAGATTGTTGTTTTTTAAGGGAACATGTATTTGATACGTTTAGTTAATGAATTGGTCCTCGATGTGATATATCTATTGAACAATATAGACTGATAAAGAATACTTATTTTACATTGTTAATTATTCATTCGACAACTGCTTTGACCTGTATTATGCAGGCAAGTTGAAAATCTGGGGAGCTAGTGATGACCTTTTCTTGTTTGCAGAAGGATCAGGGTTTGATGTTCAAAGTTCAAACCCTTGTGATTAGGCTGCAGTTAGATTCAGTTTGGCCTTTAGTTTTTCCTTCGTTGTTATTTTTAAATATATTTGCATAACACTCTTATGTTTGTAGTCGTGTTCCAACCTTAAGGTTTGATGCTCTTACCTTAGTGGCATGTTTCTCTGAATAAGATACTGCATATGGTTATTCGTTCCAAAACCATGGTTTCCAGTGTGCATAATTTGGTGGTCTATAAGTAATCTTTACAATATCGTTCTTGTGGGAGAATGTTACATAGAAACTGCATTCGGTATTATATTTTTTGTTTTTGTTTTGAAATGAAGCATTCGGTATATCTGGAATGATGAAATATTACAGGGAACCTGCAACCATCCGTAGCATAATATTGCCATAATACCGTCTAAAGTTGAGGCCACATGTCGAACACACACATATGCTATTTTGGCATGTCCTATCTTACTGAAAAACGTGTCAAACAGACATCTCAAAATAAAAAATAAAAATTGGCATCCTAACTTTGAATGTTCTTTTGGCACTCACCAACAACATAATATGTATGAGGCAATTTTACCAAAATACTAATGTCCAATTCTTATTTCAGTTTTGTCAGAACACAGCAATATAGTTATGGTTTCCACTCAAAACAAGATGGCTGAAGTTGACATGAAACCGATTTCAGATTACTATGAGAAACATTCATAGAAAAGGAATGCTGACAAAGGAGATATTGCAAATATTATGCATGTCTTTCTGTGTGAACTATGAAGTGCTTTGTTGATGTTGTCATAATTCTTGGATCTATTTTTTAATAAGGGAATTTTACTATTTGGTCAACAAATTGATTCTGCATGTTGTCATGTGTTTATGACTAAATCAGACTAATCAAGCGTGGTTGCATATTTTGCATCATTAGTCATCTTTTTACTAACCTCCTTGACTTAATCTTTGTTGCCTATGTAGGCTAGTTGAAAAATGTGTGCAGCTATCTTTTCTGGTAGTGCTTAGCTAATTGATTTATCTTGTCTCGATTCCTTAATGTTTAATCAGGAGATTAGGTTGGACTTTAAGATTAGTACCTTGCGTTTGACTATCTCTTTTCTATGTAACGTTAAATTTTATAACTTAAGCTTTTGTCCAGCTCTCCTGCAAAGAATTGTTATTATTTACTCATAACCGTTAATCTAATATTTTGTATATTTTGTATGCGAGTGTGTTCATGTACTGTTAATACTAGATATCTACCTAATTTCAGCGAAAGTGACTTTGGTTGCTGGGCGTGCAGCCTGATCACATCTTCGGTATATGCAATAGTGCTATACAATATTATTTTATGGTGACCCTGAGGCTCGACATGCTTGTAGTGTGAAATACTTTTGAGTCAAAAGCAGCCGCTTGGTATGCCAGAACTCTGCTATTCATTGGTTTTTTTTTTTTAAAGATCTCTGCTTCTACGATGCCTACAGGTTTGTTTAGACGCCCAAAACTTCAGTTCATGCAGTTGACCGAAGAAGAAATGGTCATTGTTACATTTTAGTATGCTTTAACATGGTGGGTCCTCAAAACTTTGCACAATTTTCATTCTGGATAAGAATGTAGTGCAGAATTTGTCATTGGGTGGGTCTTATCAATGCCTGATTCCATGTTTGGTTTGTAGTAATAAATATGAGAAGATAATTGTGGTTTCTTGAAGATGGAATAGCTTTGACATGGAACTGATTTAACATTGGTAAATGAAACAGTTTAGAAGAAATCCTCTGTGGTATTATCGTTTCCTAAACATTCTGCATGTCTTTCTCTGCAAATAGTTTGTTGATGTTACTCTTGTTAGTCAGACTGTTGTTTAATAAGGGAGCATGTATTTGATACGTTGGGTTAAAGAATTGGTCAGGCATGTGATGTATTTATTGAAATATTTAGACTGATCTACTTATTTTACATTGTTAGTCATTCGTTGGCTAACTGCTTTGACCTGTACTATGCAGGCAAGTTGAAAATCTGGTGAGTTGGTGACGACCTTTCCTTGTAATGTATTGTTGCAGGATCAGGGTTTCATGTTCAAACCCTTGTGATTAGGCTACAGTTAGATTCATTTTGGAAATGTGTCCACCCTTGTGATTAGGCTTCAGTTAGGTCAGTTTGAAAACTCTAGCGCTTAGCTGTCTCTTTGTTATTACTTTTAACTAGTATTTGCATAACTCTTATATTTATAGTCGGGTTCCAACCATAAGGTTTGATGCTCTTGCCTTAGTGACATGTTTCTGTGAATAAGATGTTGCATATCGTTCTTAATTTGTTCCAAAACCATGGTTTCCGTTGTGCATAACTTGGTGGTCTATAAGTAATATTTACAGTATTGGTCTTGTGGGAGAATGCTACAAAGAAATTGGCATTTGGATATTATCAGGAATGATGAAATATTACAGGGAAGTTGCCACCTTGCATTGCATTATGTTGAAACTTAGTTACCATATATAATACCATCCAAAGTTGAGGCCATGAGCATGAGGCCACATGTCAGACACAACAGATGCTATTTTCGCATGTCCTAACTTTGGATGGTCTTTTTGGCACTCACAAGCAAACAATATATGTATGGAATCAATTTTACGAAAATACTAATGGTTAATTTTTTTTTCAGTTTCGTTGGAATATTGCAAGATAGCTATGATTTGCAGTCAAAACAAGATGGATGAAGTTGATATGCATGAACCAATTTCAGATTACTATGAGAAACATTTATTGAAAAGGAACAGTGACAAAAGAGGTATTGCAAATATTATACATGGCTTTCTCTGATAAGTGCTATATTGATGTTATCATTCTTATCAGATCTATTATTTAATAAGGGTACTTTACTATTTGGTCAGCAAATTGATTCTGCATATTGTCATGTGTGTATTGACTAAAGCCGACTAATCAAAGGTGGTTACATATTTTGCATCATTAGTCATCTTTTTCCTTTTCACTAACGTCCTTGACTTAATCTTCCTTGCCTATGTAGGTTATTTGAAAAATATGCGCAGCCATCTTTTCTGGTAGTGCTTATCGAATGGATTTAGCTTATATATCATAGTACATACTTAACGTTTGATCAGGTCATCAGGTTGGACTTTCAGATTAATATATACCTTGCGTTTGGCTCCCTTTTCTACCTTTTCTAGGAGCACGCAACAGTGGCGGGCACACTTAGTAGCAAGGGTATTCAAATGAATACCCAAATTTTTTGGCCAAAAACTTTATACATATGGTGTATATACATGTATACAAAGAACAAGAGTAAATGACCACATTTTGAGATTTTAGCCCAAAAGAATGTTCAGATCTTCAGAATTTAGCCCAAAAAAATGTTGCTATACATTATGTCATATATCTACGTAGCTTTGTACATGCCAAATACTATGCTTTAACAAAAAAGTTTATACCCTTCTATTTTTTGAATACCCACGCTCAAAATCCTGCGCCTGCCACTGGCACGCAACGTTAAATTTTGCAACTTGCACTTGTGTCCAGCTCTCCTGCGAAGAACTATCATCATTTACTCATAATAACCATTGATCTGATATTTTGTATGAGTGTGTGTCCATGTGCTGTTAATACTAGATATTTATGTAGTTTCAGCGAAAGTGATTTTGGTTGCAGCTTGGGCGTGCAGCCTGACCTTGAGCCTCGACATGTTGGCTGTGTGAAATGCTTGAAGTCAAAGGTGTCCCTTTGTTATTATTTAAGTAGTATTTGCACCACAATCTTATGTTTATAGTTGGGTTCCAACCTTGAGGTTTGATGCTCTTGCCTTAGTGACATGTTTTTGTGAATAAGATACTGTATATGGTTCTTTGTTCCAAAGCCATGGTCTCCAATGTGTTGGTGATCTCTAAGTAATCTTTACAACATTGGTCTTGTGGAGAATGTTGCATTGAATTTGGCATAGGATTAGTTAGTAATGATGAAATATTACAGGGTAATTGACACCATGCATAGCATCATGTTGAAACTTAGTTGAAGCCATGAGGCCACATGTCAGACACAACCGATGCTATTTTGGTAATGTCCTAACTACGTATGGTCGTTTGGCACTCATCAGCTTAATATGTATGGATGCAATTTTTACCAAAATACTAATGCTCAATTCTTTTTTCAGTTCCGTCCGAGTACTGCAAGATAGCTATGGTTTCCACTCAAAACAAGATGGTGAAGTTGATATGATCATATGAAACTGATTTCAGATTACTATGAGAAACATTCATAGAAAGGGACACTGGCAAAGGTGATATTGCAAATATTATGCATGTGTTTCTGTGAAATGCCAAGTCAAAAGCAGCCACTTCGTATATGTTGATGTTATCGTGATTCTCAGACCTATTGTTTGATAAGGGAACTTTACTATTTGGTCAAAAGCAGCCACTTCGTATGTTTATTGACTAATCAAAGGCAGTAACTAACATATTTTGCATCATTAGTCGTCGTTTTACTAAACTCCTTGATTTAATCTTCGTTGCTTATAGATGGATAGTTCAATGTGCAGCCATCTTTTGTGGTAGTGCTTACCAAATAGATTTAGCTTATCACGATACTTAACGTTTGATCAGGGGCGGCATCAGGTTCTTTAAGATTAATTTACCATTGATCTGGTTGGATTTTCAGGGCATCATGTTTGCGTTTGGCTCTCTTTTCTAGGAGCATGGCACGTTAAATTTTGCAACTTGTGTCCAGCTCTCCTGCGAAGAACTATCATCATTTACTCATGATAACCATTGATATGATATTTTGTATGAGAGTGTGTTCATGTGCTGTTAATACTAGATATTTAGGTAGTTTCAGCGAAAGTGATTCTGGTTGCAGCTGGGCGTGCAGCCTGACCACATCGATGGAGGGTGACCCCCCTGAGGCTAGACATGTTGGTTGTGTGAAATGCTTGTAAGTCAAAAGCAGCCGCTTCTTATGTCAGAACTCTGCTATCTACGATGCCTACAGGTTTGTCCAGACGCCCAAAACTTCAACTTCCCTTGACCGGAGACTTCGTAGACAAGGCGATTATTCCCAGAAAATTTTAGAAAGACATGGTGACACAATGACACAAGGTTATTAGATACTACTACTAGCATGTAGCAAAACAGTGGTGGAGGCAGCTGTAAATCTGTAATACAAACGTAACATTGAGACCATGTTACATTAATAAGGCCCTGCATTTTCTTGCTTTCTATATAGTTGAACTGTTTTCGAGGTCAAACAGGTGTTGTAAACAAACCCACACAATTGTAGGATCCAAACAATTAGCTAGAGAGGATGATCCAAACAATTGCAGGATCCAAACAGGCAATGGATATACGGAATATTACACAAGTTGTGTGGTACAGAATACAGAGTGATAATTACGCATGCTAGCTGTTTCTATCCCCTCATTAATCCCCAAACACTGCTCCAGTCAAATGAAGCTAGTACAAGTCCCGGTTGGCCACCTCTTTCTTGTTCTTGCCCTCCGTCTCGTCCACCATCTCGACGCCTTTGCCGTCGCTGCTCCCCTCCGACGACTCAGAAGCCGCCGCCGGTGCCACCTTGAACTTGGCGTAGATGTCCCCTCTGTAGAAGTTCCTCGTCCTCCAGACCAGCACGAGCGACACGAGCGCGCCGGCGAACGTGACGCCCGTGATGATGAGGAAGGGGCGCTTGAAGCACGTTACCCCCTTGCAGACCTTGTCCCCCACGGCGGCCACGCCGCCGTGCTGCTTGGTGGCCTCGGCGTCGTACATGCGGCCGGTGATGATGACGTTGAGCACGTAGGCGCCGGCGGGGCTGGCCGCGGAGCCGAAGTTGAAGAGCGACGAGTAGTACTTGAGCCCGAACACCTCGGAGATGATGGCGAACAGCAGCGGCCACTGCGCGCCGAAGCAGAAGCCGATGATCACCGACGCGGCGTACAGCGACTGCGACACGCCGAAGGCGATGAAGAGGTGGCCGATGCAGGAGACGAGGAGCACCGCGGTGAGCACCAGCGGCCGCGGCATCCGGTACCGGGCGAGCAGGAACTCGGAGATGTAGCCGGCGCCCGCGCGGCCGGCGTAGTTCCAGATGCTGATGAGCGAGACGAAGGTGTTGATGCTCTTGGCCGGGTAGCCCAGCGACTGCCCGATCTGCGCCATGTTGTCGATGGCCGTCAGCGTGCCGCCGATGCCGAACACGGAGATGACGAACAGCACCAGCATCTCCACGCTCACCAGCGCCTGCATGATGGAGTAGTCCTCCCCGAGCGCCGGCGGCCTGAACATGTTGGCGAAGCAGCCGCCCAAGCCGCCGCCACCGCACAGGGGAGGCGACTCGTCGGCGTCCTTGCCACCATCAGCGGCGCTCGCCTTTGGTTCTTCGACGGCGATGGACGGCGGATTCTGCAGCGAGTCCTCGAGCTGGGAGACGGCCTTGTACTCCTCCCTGACGACGACGCCGACGGGGCTGAAGAGGATGATGAGTAGCGCCGTGGAGGTGACGACGTACGCGGCGTGGGAGAAGTGCACCTGCTTCTCCACCACGATCATGACGAGGAGGTACGCTGCGAGCGCGAGCGAGAGGTAGAGGAAGTGGTAGAAGGGCGTGTTGTAGGGCTTGCCGCCGTCGCTGCGGCGGGCGTACGGCAGGACGCGGATGGTGTAGACGGTGAAGATGTTGAAGGCGGCGGGGAGCCAGGCGACGAGGAGCACGAGCGACGCGGCGTCGTCGCCGTAGATGGCGAGGTAGAGCTGCGTGTAGATGGCGCCGCTGAGCCCCACGAAGGCCTTGAGCAGGCCGATGACGATGCCCCGGCTCTCCGGGAAGTTCTTGACGCAGGCGACCAGCGCGCCGGTGTTGGAGAAGGTGAGCGCGTTGGCGCCGAAGCAGATGTAAACGCACATGAGCCACACGGGCGGCTGCGCGGTGCGCCCCGTCAGCGCCAGGTAGATCATGAGGTAGCCCACCAGGTTCATGCCGGCGCCGATGAGCAGCACCACCCACGTCGGCGCCACCTGCTGCACCAGCCCGGAGATGATGCCCACGTTGGTGCCGAGGTCCTTGAAGAAGGAGAGCTTGTTGAGCGTCTCCTGGTTGTAGCCGAACTTGGAGCGGAGCACCTTGGAGTAGAGCGCGAAGATGTAGGTGGAGCCGGACGCTGCCATCACGATGATGGACGCGTACACCACGAACCACCGGCTGTGCAACACCCGTGACGCGAACGCCGGCGTGCACATGGACACCTCGCCGCGGGCCATGTCGTCGTCTCCGGCCGGCTGGCTAGCTGCCTTCTCTTTCCACACTTGATTAGAGAGGTGGAGATAGAGCTGGGAGAAGGGGCACAGCACAGCTTGCCGTGCCGCGAGTGGTACTTATAGGGACGCGTGCACTAGCTAGCCACTTGCAGTGTTTTTTTGTAACGCCACTTGCAGTGGTTGACCAACAATGTAAGTGTGCAGTAAGCAGACAGAGCCTGCTAAGAGACACGTACTACGTAGATACTGCCTCCATATGAAATTACAATATAACACGTACGTACGAAGATACTTCCTTCATTTGAAATTATAACTATACATGGCTCAGATGTTTTTTAGATGCATATCTTTTAATATATATATATAGCTGGATATATCTAAAACACAAGAACGACTTGTAATTTAAAACAGAGAAAGTATAAGCTTAGGAAAATAGTGAAGTGGATACTATGTACGAAATGGTGTAGTCGTCATCTGTCGTGACAAAATAATATAAATCGTATAAATTATGTTATTTCAGACCATATATTTTTTAATAAAATAATAATAATGAATTTTTAAAAATTTTCATACTCAAATCCATCTCTAAAACAATACACAATGTAAGCATTTTTTTAATTAATAGATCAGGTCAAAATCTATATTTTAAATACCGTAAATCCTATTTCTTGTTTCTACGTTATCACCATTCTTAATTCACATCTATATATGTTCCAGCAGTTGCGGAGATACGCAAAATAATAACCAGGTCCGAATCTGACAGCTACTTGCTGCTGAGCAAGGGGCATTTCGCTAGCAGCCGTTTGACTTCATCAGCGTGCCGACTGCCAATGCCCGTGCATGATACGAGCACTACATGCAAGTGTTCCTGCAGCAGCAAGCTGATAATGTTTTTTAGCTGGACAAAGACTCTAAGGTCATGTGTGGAAGATTGTGATTCCCTCTAGTGGATCAAGCAAATAATCGTAGAATCTCTCGGCTCCAAAGACGAGGGAAAAGAATTATTGGTTTTGCTATTCTTAGTGTCTCTGTTTTGTTCCACTTTTGTTTCATTCTACTCCTCTCATTTTAAAATAGAGCATCTTTATGCGAGAACTGGTGGATCTGTTTGACATATAGCTTAGCCCTAGCTCCAGATATGAGCGAGATGTTTTCCTTGTAAGTTCCATGACACCCTTAGGTAATATGTTTGGTGCATGTTTTGATGTTTATAGCGTACGTGAGTGACTTTTTTTTTTTTGCCAATTGAAATATGATGTAAAATAGTATAATTCCAGAGAATGGAGATTTTGTGGACTAGGGATGGTTGGTTGATCTTTAGTTGAATGTTGGACTCCTTTCAAACAGGACAAGTGAAATACTATATTCTGTGGGTTTTTTCTTAACTTTCAGACCATTATGACTATTAGAGAAGTCATCGAGCAAGTATTGAGTCAGTACTCCATTTCAAATTGTAAGTGGTGTTGGCTTTTCTAAAAGACATATATTTTATTATATATCTAGACATAACATACATCTTGACGCATAGTAAAAGCAATGTACCTAAAAAGCCAAAACAATTTACAATTTAAAATGAAGAGAGTACAAATTTCAATGTTCTTTCGGTGATCGTGTAAATATGGTATGTAAATAGAAGAGCAAGAATTCACAACTTTGTACCTCGTGGTATGAATAGACAAAGCTATTTTTTACTTCATTTTGATGGCCATATATATATAAAGCTAGAATTATGTTTTGAATTGGACTCTTTGTCTAGTTTTAAGCTATAACAAGTGGAGGATTGATCTCCTTGGCTACAAAGAATGAAACTAGATATTTATTCCTTTATGTCAAAAAACCTAATACGAAAAGAATAGTTATCTCTAATAACCAAGGATATGCTTCTGATCACCAAGTTTTCCCTTGGTCAACTAGTAGACACTAAAGCTCCCACCTAGCAGAGGATGAACCACTATCCATTTAGGCTAGCCTCATCACTATGTTTCACTACTATAAAAGTGAATTTTGAATACGGTAGAAAAAAAATTCTAGAGGCACCACCTCATGTCAAAGGTATATGAAAATAATCAAACTACACATCTATCACAACCTTCTCTTTGTAACAAAACAAAGTGCATACTATGTGTCCCGGAATCACTTTCACATGTATAAGAACATAAAAAATGGACAACAAAATTAAACAGCAGTGCATAAAGTAGATCCTGGATAAGTGGATAATATGAACTCCTGGAAACTTGGAAGTTATAATCACAATGTGTTGGGCTATTTGAACGATGAGGGATTAATCATCTTCAAAAAATATCCCCTATATATTCAATGCGTAGGTGCAAATTGGTGCTCAAGAAGGAGCTTGCTCTAGTTATTCACTTATTCCTAGAGCCTAATAAAACAAAGTATTCAGTAGTGAGTAATCAGCTTCAAAAATTCTAAACCTTCTGCAGCCTAGGGTGTGGTAGGAAGCGCAATGCGGAGGTGCAAATTGGTGCTCAAGAAGGAGCTTGCTTTAGTTATTCACTTATTCCTAGAGCCTAATAAAACAAAGTATTCAGTAGTGAGTAATCAGCTTCAAAAATTCTAAACCTTCTGCAGCCTAGGCTGTGGTAGGAAGCGCCTCGCGCATGTAACTATTGTTGTATGCTAACTCCTTATTAGTCAAAGCCGGGTAACCAGATCTTTCAATAAAAAAAACAAAGTTTCATCCTCATATAAAGTTATTATGGCTAGAAGCTTTTGTATGATATTTTTTATTTTTTATGTTTCTTTCTTTGTACCTTGAGGGACTGCTGGCACTATTTGCTTTTTTTGCTTCAATATAAAATTTTCAGTAGGGGCTCGCGCGCGCACACACGAGAGAGAGAGAGAGAGAGAGAGAGAGAGAGAGAGAGAGAGAGAGAGAGAGAGAGACTCCATATAGCAAGAAGTTGTCAACTTGACATACACATAACGATGTATTAGTGTCGATGCATGCAATGCTCGCAGTGGCGAAACATTATCACCAAGTCAAGTTGGGTGAGAAATTCGCTGATCACGCTGGGGAGATGTGATTCGCTGTCGATGCCATAATTAGACTCATCAAGTGATTAAAAGATAACAGGAGTACGTCATTGTACATTCTGATTCGCTGCTGGCCGAGAAGGGATATTAGTAGCAAATAAAGAGCCACGAGGTCTGACCTAGCGCGCGCAAGCGCGATGATTATTGTATTTGCTTCAGTCTAAGATAAGCAATGGGAGCTGCACGCCTCCATGAAAAGGGGAGTGATGGCCGATTGAGTAGAGTATCCGAGATGCATCTCCGTGGATTTTGACTAGCTAGTTACGCTGCTAGCTGTTACGAGCCGTTAGACCGGCTGATTGATTGATCATTGTTATATATAAAAGTATCTTTGCGTATCTTGCGTGAACTGTGTGATAGCGTAGTGAGGCTCATACATTTTGTTGGTCACACACACACATACACTTGCCTCCATGATTCCCGTTGACTCCACACGTTAGAATGTGCTTTGCTGGGCTACACAACGCTAGCCGCCGTTTTTATTAGCTTATTAGTTGTCATATGTTAGGGGCGGCTAGCAGGGACCCTGTTCTTATTTTGCATGATTGATTCTAGTGGACATGTTCGTGCGGCAGACACATGTTCATCTTATTTTTACCTTAGTAGTAAAAATTATACGATTTTCATCATAATACAGCCACAAATTAAAATTCCATGACAATGAACAATAAGACAGTAAGAAGTATAGACAGTAATTGAATTGAAAGGTGGATCCACATCCTTTCGTCCTCAGCCCCCGTGTCACCCACCCATACAGGCGACTCGGGCGGCGGCAAACCCTAGCCGCCACCCCACACCATCACTCCCTCCCCCTCGTCGCTGCCGGAAGGCCCGCGCGGCCCCCATGGATGGCGGTGGCAAGGATCTCGGCCAAGTGGCCGCGAGCGCGTGCAGAGGGGCTGCACTCGACGACCGGGCCAGCGACCGTTGCTCCTTCCTGCATCCACTACTCCTCCGATGACGAGGTATGGTTGACTGTCCGAATCTGGGCACCTTGGCTCCAGCCCTTTTGTCAGTTGATGGTGGAGGCGGTGGCGCCTGGCTTGGGGCACGGGGCCTTGATCATGTGACCCTTGGGCCGGGGCGGCGGAGCCAAAGTTGTTGCGTGCCTGGGCTTCGATGACTTTACTGCACAACGGTGGTAGCCAGCCTAGGAGAGTACAATGACAGCCAGATCAATGACGGGGGTGGCAATCAATGGCGTAACAGTTCGGCAATTGGTGGGCGATGGTAGTACTACGAAGTTTTGATGGTAGTGACACCTATGGGCATCACTTTTCTTGCTGGAGGCGTCGTCTTGTTCTTCATGAGGATCTCTCCGGGTGAAAACCCATCTCTAGTTCTCTGGTGGGGCGATGATGACGTTTACGGATATCATTTTTCTTGTTAGACACTTCACTCTTGCAAGATTCCTTGAGTTGTCGGCTTTGATGTCGGCAATGAGATGGTGGCTCCTTTGCATATACACCAGGTGCTTCGTGCTGTTGCCAGGATACAATATCCGGTGTGTTCAAGGTGGTCGGTGTACAACGATCTTTCAAAACTCTTATTAGGTCCTACAGACGTGTATTGGCGGCTTTATCTTGACGTTGGTGGTCATACTCTTGTGGAGTCGACATCATGGAGCAAGTTAGTTGCCACGTAGAAGTACTCGATTTTCTTGTTAGGTTGTATTTTTCTTCCGTCAGTTTCCTTTATTTTAGTTTTCTCTATTGTAATAATTTTATCGATGCATTCTTGAAAGAGGGTGACTGAAGCCGGAAATACAATTTCCTTTATCTAAAAAAATTGAATTGAAAGGTATTTATATGATTATTTTTCATTTTGTATCTCTACTTTGTTTGTGAGCTAGTTGTGGAATTAAGTGCCATTGAGATTTTCACTACTTAGTACTTGCAAGTAGTTAGCTACTTAGCTTGAGTCTAGACTGTCCATGATGGACAAGCACGTATGGTGGATCGGTTACTTACATGTCGAAGACATGTTCAAGTAAAGTAAATTAGTACTCTATCTGTCCTAAATTACGTGTCACTTTAGCTTAATTATTCATCCTAATGCATATTTCACTAATTCTGACTAGGTTTGTAGAAAAATACACCCACATTTGAAACATGAAATTGATTTTGTTAAATTTTACGGGAAGTATCACTGGTACATAGATTGTTTTGCATGCAGAGGCGTATTTTCTGCTAACAAAGACCGGCATAACCTTTAAGATACCTACCTCTTAAAAATTACATGGGTGCTTTAAGACACTTGCCTCTGTTAGTAGCTTTCAAACAACCAAAAAAACACACAAAAAAAGCTGCCCTCTTATTACTATTTAAGGAGGTACTTTCTCTGTTTCAAATTGTAGTTCTCTTTAACTTTTTTGATGCATGCATTTTGCTATACATTTTGTTAATATACGCACCTCTTTTTTTGGTGAAAAATATGTGCACCTCTATTGCTAGCTTTTAGAAGACCAAAAACACAAAAAAATAAAAATAAAAATAAAAATAATAAGTGGCTTTGAGGATTCAAAAGATAACCTTCAACAAACATCTTTCTACGACAAGAGTACACAATTTTGTGAGCATATATAGGATCCGAGCTTTTAATTAATATTTCATAATCTTGTAATGAACATTTCATCCCCTAAACGATTTAAAATGAAAATATGTTTCAACTATATATAAAGTTTTAGATCTTACCGATATCTACAATTTTGATAAGGGGTGTGTTCATCCGAGATAGCCTGAAAATTAAAAAATTTAGATATCAAATCTGAGAATTTTGAAATAAATATTTTGAGAGTCAAAAGGTTCTCAAATAAAAAACTTATCAACTACAAAGTTGTAAATTGTATTGCCGACAACAATTTTGATGTAGATCATGTCAGCATCCAATGTCATTTTGAGTTTGCAGATTTTAGGTTTCAAAATCTTATAACATAAATGGAATATTTAGAATCCAAATAACTCCGAACCAAGTATAGTTAACTAAAAAAGTTGTAGACTGTATTAAGGACTACAAGTTTTGTGTAGATTACATGAATATTTATGGTTGTTGAACATTTTTATTTTAACTTTCAGCATTATTGAAGAGCTTAAAATATTTTTTAGGATGCTAAACAATTTCAAATATAAAATATCAACCACAATTTTATAGATCACATCAAGCTCTATGCCTTCATTTGAAATCATATGAAAATGTTGTATATCATGCCAGAGCTCTACAGTTTTTTAGATAACTGTTATATTTTAGAGATGAGCCCTTAGTATATCTGTCCCTTAATCGACCTCTAGAGATAGAAACTTATAATATGCTTGTCTCTAAAAATAATTAATAGAGGTGGATATTGAACTTATAAAGACGGTACACAAAATGGCCGCATCTAATAACTTAGGGACATGTGTACTTAAATTCGTTCTGTAGTATGTATGTCTTAAAATTGTATTTATTTAAATTTGTTGATGCTAAAAATTTCCAATGAACTTCTCTTAGACAAGTTTAATCAAGCAAGTGATCTATCTAATTCATTTAGAAGGTAAGTGTAGCTAGAATACAAATGGTGCTGAATGGATCAGAAAAATCAGAATTCACGAGTAATGAAGTACAAATTCAATATGTCATTCAACCATGTGGCAGGCTGTAACATGAGCATTTGGAATTTCTTAGTGGATAAAAAGAACTATATATAAAGTACAAACCTTGCTGGTTTTGTGATTTATATGAGCTAGATATACTCGATGGCGGCTACTTTTGAGTCTGAGACGACTATTCCTCATTTGACCAAGCACAGATACAGGAGCCTCTCAGCTGCTACGACGTGGCTTTGCTACTTCACTGGAGTGACTGAGTGAGAATTGTCAAAGGGCATGTAGTCAGTGATGTCTCCTGCACGTCTATTAGTCTATACCTATAGAAGCGGATGGGGATGGACTCGCCGTGTCGAGTCGGGCGTTGACAATACTAAATGAAACTTGCATATATACAGTATGTTGGAGTACTGTTTATATCCGAATTACTACTTGTCATATACAAAGAGTCATTATAGGACTCTATGGTCAAATTTTTTAAAATTTGACTAGATTTATTATAGAAATATTAACAATATTTATATCTCTAAATAAATTTATTATAAAATATATTTAACAATCTATTTAGTAATACTAATTATGTATCATAAAATATAAATGTTAATATTTTTAATATATATACTTCGTTATTAAAGTTAAAAGTGTTTGACTTTCTCCGTAAGTGAGAATCATACATTTTGGGACGAATAGAGTACGTCGCATTCATGCACTTTGCTCAGGTATCGTGATAGATTGAAGATAAGGGTTGCATACAAGTCCTAGTAGCATGGAACTTACGATAAAGCGTGGGCATCTATTATTGAGAGATGGAATGTGTAGTCGTTGTCGTCGGGCATAGGCCAATAAAGTTATTCATGGAAACGCAAAGAAAAAGAAATAAATAATTTTACACGTGTATCAATATTAAATTCTACATGCTGATTTAAATTAGAATTAAATCAAACTATTTCTGGTTACTCTGCCTCTCTCATTATCAATAAGATTATAAGATACAAGCAACTTCAGGAGCTTTGTAAGTTTTTTACTTACTAAGTTAATAACAACTTAATAAGCAAGTAAAAAATAAGTAGGAACCTGAGTTAAAATGTGCCATGCAAATGAAAAAGAGCTATGTATATGTATAAAAACATACAGATCAATAGTTAAGATACAAAAATATGCCATGCAAATGGAAAAGAGCTATGAGTAACTGCACAATACATTTTGTCTATATGTTAGAAAACGAAAAAAAGAGAAAATTTCACAATTTTATATAGAATTTGCTATATTTCAAGTGCCTAAAATATAATATGTTTTGAGGCAACGATCTTCACCTCTGGTTTATGAGCATGTATAGAAATTCAGCTTGATGGAGAAAAAATCAAGGCCAAAGTGGATACAGTATTGCCTAAAGAGTTAGGCATGTCTATTAGGAAAAGTAATTATAATATAAGTAATTTTTACTAGGTCAGAGATATTAGATAATTAATTAATAATGCTAAATGCCTTCTAAGACAGTAAGATCCCTGGTTTGATTGATGCACTGGCTGATGGAGCGGTAGATATACTGTATATTTTTTTTTTTTTGAAACCTCGCCCCATGCTCAGGGCTTTATATTAATCAACTCGGGCTCAGCTAAATCGCGAGCATTCAAACTTAATACAAACTCTGGGAGGGGGTCAGTCCAGAAATGGTACTGACCCGGGTCCCAACTCAAACCACGATACGCTAATTCATGTGCACACGAATTACAAGTTCTGGGAATATTACAAATAGAAAAGCTATTAAAATGTTCATTCCCCTTGTCTTTGATTTCTTGAAATACTCCGCCGGCTGGAGCTAGATCAAACTCACGACAGCTGATCGCTTCTTTCAGTAGATAGCAGTCCGTTTCAATTAGAACATGGGCCATGCCAAAGAATATTGCCGCATCCATCCCCTGCTTACAAGCCATAGCCTCGGTCATCAACACATCCTGGACTGGTCCAAGATTACCTGCCCCTGCCATAACAATGGAACCTGCATGATCGCGGATCACAAAGCCCCATGCTCCTGTCTTTGTTTCTGGTTTAAAACTCCCATCAACATTGATCTTCAGAAAGCCCTCAGGTGGCGGCGTCCAAGATTGGGTAGCCGACTCCAGCCGTTGGGTGTTTCCTCTCCCTTCCTTCACGTTGATCTCCTGGAGTAGCTCTAGTATTGCTCTTGCCGTTGATTGGGGAGATGGCATAAGTTCCCCGGCATTGACCTTGTTTCTCACATTCCACCAACTCCAAAGTAACACGCATGAGGCCAGGCATAGATCGGCTCTGAGCTTTAGAATTTCAGAAACAAACTCCTCAGCCGAGACAATGGACAGCAGCTGCACTCGGACAGGTTCCAAACCCAGAGCTCGCCAACATTTTCTCGCCTCCTTGCACTTCAGAAAGCAATGCCCACCATCCTCATCAAAGCGAAGGCACACAGGACATCTCGTATCAAGGTCAATTGATTTCTTCTTGATGTTCATCTTAAGTGGCAAGCTGTTGTGTGTAATGCGCCATATAAACTGCTTGATCTTTGGAGGACCAGGAAGTTTCCACAGCTTCTTCCACATTCGCTGTCTAGAGTCCAGGCCACTCGATGATTCTCCCCTCTGTCTAACTCTCTTGGTTTCAGTCTCATCTTCAAGAACATGGTATGCCGATTTAACGGAGAACATACCCTTCTTGTCAAAATGCCACACAACAAAATCATCCCGATCTACATGTACTGGAATAGATAGAATGTTCCGCACATCCTCATCCCAGAATAGGTCCTTAACCAACTCTTCATCCCAGGTACCGGAGTGTGGATCAATAAGCTCTGAAACTTTTGACAGCACAATGTTCTCTCGGGGTGTCCTCGGTCGCCTGGTTACTCCAACCGGGATCCACGGGTCCTCCCAAATACGAATGTTGGATCCATCCCCAACTCTCCAGATGATACCCTTTTCCATTGCTCGTAATCCCCTAATAAGACTACGCCATGTATAGGAGATTGATGGTCCTTCTCTAGCTCCCCAAATATTTCCATCAGGGTAGTACTTAGCTCTCAATAAGCGTGCACAAAGTGAGTCTGATGCCTGAACCAACCGCCAGCACTGTCTAGCCAACATCGCTAGATTGAACAAATGAAGATCCCTATAGCCCAGCCCTCCTTTCTCCTTTCGACTGGCTAAAGTTTGCCATGAAATCCAGTGCAGCTTCTTGTCATTCTCTTGTTGCGCCCACCAAAATCTACATATCATAGAACTGATCTCATCACAAAGAGATTTGGTAAGATCAAAACATGACATGGCATAACTCGGAATGGCTTGGGCGACCGCCTTGATTAAAGTTTCCTTCCCTGCCTTTGACAACAGCTTCTCTTTCCAACCTTGTATTCGTTTCCAAACTCTGTCCTTCAGATATGAAAATAATTTAGTCCTTGATCTACCAATATATACTGGAAGACCCAAGTACTTATCCGTTTTTGCTTCTTGAGATAGATGCAAAATATTCATGAACCTCAATTTGTCTACTGCCCCACAGTTTTTACTAAACAGAATCGATGACTTCTCCTTATTTATCATCTGCCCCGAGCAATCCTCATACAATTGCAGCACATGTTGCAGATAATTTGCATTCCCGTCATTTACTTTTAGGAGGAGCAAAGAATCATCTGCAAACAAGAGGTGAGTAATACTCGGCGCACCCGTACATATAGTCACACCTTCCATATGGCCAGTTCTTTCAGCTTCATTCAATAAACCAGAGAACCCTTCTGCACATATTAGGAACAAATACGGGGAAAGGGGGTCCCCCTGTCGCAAACCTCTAGTTGGGGTAATTTCTTCCGTCAGGACCCCATTAACTTTGATCTTATATGAAACCGTACATACACACTACATAATCAGGTCAATCCACCTGATATCAAAGCCCATCTTCTCCATCATCCTTCTCAAAAAATGCCACTCGACCCTATCGTACGCCTTACTCATGTCCAGTTTCAAGGCAGCATATCCCTCCGACCCACTCCTCTTATTCTGTATAAAATGTGTAAGCTCATAAGCCACCAACACGTTATCAGTAATGAGCCGACCTGAGATGAATGCACTTTGATTTGGAGATATAATCTCTGGCAGGATTAGTTTCAGCCGACCAGCAAGCACCTTGGAGGCAACTTTATAAACCACATTGCATAAGCTTATGGGCCTAAGATCCTTCAAACTTTCTGGGTTCGGGACTTTTGGAATCAGCACTATTACCGTATCATTCCAGCCACTTGGAAGGGCGCCACCATTCAGAAAGGAGAGCACTTCTCTGGTGACATCCGCTCCGACGGTCTCCCAATATCTCTTATAGAACAGGGAAGTCATACCATCCACCCCTGGTGCCTTCATATCCCCAATAGCATCCAGCCCCGCCTTCACCTCCTCCACCGTAAACGGTTTCAGAAGTGATGTGTTCATCTCATCAGAGACTGTAGGCGGTATCTGATCCATCATTTCATCCATACGGCCACCTGGGGAAGCAGTAAACAAGCTTTTGTAATAGTTAGAAATCAAGTTCCTAATAGCCGCTTCCTCTTCAACTACAACCCCATTCTCCTTCACTAACCTATTTATTCGGCTTCTTTTTTTCCTCTCCGATGCAAACTGGTGAAAAAATCTAGTATTGCGGTCACCATTATTCAGCCAGTGCACCTTCGCCCTTTGCCTCCAATAAGTATTTCTTTTCTCCTCCAATTTTTCCAACTTAAATTTCAGCAATCCCTCCCTCCTAACCGATTCTTCTGAAATCGCCCTTCTCCTACACTCCTCTAAAGCTCTTCTTGTTCTTTTAATGCTTTTCTCCAAACTACCCAACACATTCCTCCCCCAATCCCCTAAATCTGAAGCAACACGTTTTACCGCCTCGCCCACACTCTCCTCCCTCACCTCCACTGCTGTCTTCCAAGCATTCTCCACAATAACTCCACAATTTTCCTCCTCCACCCAAGCTGCCTTAAAACGAAACCCCGCCTGCCTCCCACTAGCACCACCAGGACGAGGAGGATTAGTATTCACAATAACAGGACGATGATCGGAATGCTTCGGTTCCCCATTTATTGTATGGTACAGAGGAAACCTAGAAGTCCAATCTTTATTTGCCACCGCTCTATCCAAACGCTCTTTAATGTATAGAGCGCTCGTGTGGCTATTATTGCGCCATGTGAATGGATCCCCTTCAAAACCTAGGTCTGCCAAGTCACAGTCCTCCAATGCCTCCCTGAACCGATCCATGCACCCTTGGGCGCGTGGCGGTCCACCTTCTTTCTCATACGATGTCAGGATTTCATTGAAATCCCCAAGGCACACCCATGGTCTATCCCTTGAAGCTTTGAGCACGCGCAAAGCTTTCCAAGACAGATGCTTCTCCACAGGCTCACCATAGAACCCAGTCAGTCGCCAAACGAAACCATCATCCTCCAACACCTCTGCGTCGATGTATAGACGCGAGATGCCCTGCACATGCACATTGATCCCTCTCCTCTAGAAAAGCGCAAGACCACCCCCATTCGTTAGGGAGCAATCTTTAACCACCATGTTCGCCATACCGAGCTTCCACCTCAATCCACCAATCCTCTTTTCGTCCATTCTTGTTTCGGACAAAAAGAGAATATCGGGGTCCTCCTCCTTCTGGACTTCCAGAAGGCCACGAACTGCCGCGCCGTTCCCCAACCCGCGGCAGTTCCACGCGACGATCTTCATTGGTCTTTGCAGGGCTGTTTCGACAGCCCCGCTTCAGATTTGTCAAGCAGTATCCCCTCCACAACCTCTCCTTGCCTCGACTTCTTCAAGCTTCCCATATCATCTAGATCCATGGCATCACTTCCTCCCTTCCTCTTCTTTGGCACGTCCTCCATACTAGCCGCAGCAGATGTCGACTGAGTATCCACCCTCACAATCTTCTTATAAGTACCGCCCTTCTTTGCTGCCCCCCCGTCCTTCACACTCCTCTCCCCGAGACTCATGGAGCTGTTCACCACCGGAACATTTATAACCGGAATCAACACCTCCTTCGCTCCTCCTTCCACACCCCCGAGTAGCAGCTGGTCCTTCACTCCCTCCTCACCCAACTCCTTTTGCTGTTTATCTAGCTTGGTTGGACTTGTGGTTTCAACATCTTGCCCAGCCTTCTTTTCGTCTACTCTCACCACCTCCTCTTCTCCCGCATTTTTCCTCCAAGAAAGGCTATCTGATCTAGACTTCCCACCATCCCTGCCCGAGTTCCCTCGCCCTTGTCTCCATGCTCCTGAAGCACCCGACTTTCCCGACTGCCCGCTCCCCGTCTCCTCCTGATGTTTGACAGTGAATGGCCTCCGAGGTGGTATGTACCTCAATTCCCGTCCATAAGGCGTAGCTTCATTCTTCCCCAGCTTCCTAGCACAAGCATAATTCACATGACCGATGAGGCCACATGTGAAACAAAACTCCGGCAAACGCTCATAGGTGATAGGGCACCATCGATCTCCTTTCTCCTCCTCAAGATCTGCCATGATCCCACGACGCAATGGCTTACGGATGTCCAAACGTATTTTGATCCACAGAGCACGCCCCACCGCCGAGTCATCTTCATCTAACGCTACCTCCACAAACGTCCCCACATCATCACCTATCACCTCCGCCGCCGTGCGATTCATCAGCCCGAGTGGAAGACCGAAGACGCTCCACCCGCATCCATATGGGAATAGTGGCAAAAGCAAACTCCTCCACGGCCTTGGATCCATCAAACTCCTCAATCACTAGGGCTTCCTTCGATATCATCCAAGGTCCATCGTCCACAGCCCTCCGCAACCCTGATTCTTGGCTGAATGTGATCAAGAAGATATTGTCTTCCAGCGTCTTGCACGTGATCCCCCTGGCCGGGCACCAGATCCACCCAACTGACTGCTCGATCACCTCCGGGTTAAGGTTCTTCTCCGACAGCAATTTGGCTACTGCCCGGGGACGGTGATCCGCCTCCTTCCTGCTACTCTGGGCACCATCACCACCGAACTTCAGCGTCTTCTTCTCCTCCGACGAGAGCTTAAGCCTCCCTAGCATCCCCTCGACTCCCTCCATGGGCGGACGGAAATCAACAAAACTGGCGATCCGGCGAGAAGTTGGACTCCGGGTGCGTGGCCAGCAAACTTGGGTTTATGGGCAGGGTGGACACCAGGTGAACGACGAGAATTGACAATCCACGTGAAACAGGAGGCGATCCACGTGAACAGGAACCTACACACACAAGATCCAAGGCGAATCTTGCTACGATGGGCAGAAGAGAGATCGGGAAGGGAAAAATACGGCCGCCGCCAGAGAGTCGCTCGAGTCACCTAGGAACCCTAGGTGCCGAGATGACAAACTAAATGACACTAAAGCTATGTATCTAGCTAATCATAGAAAAACAAGTAGTGAAACCAAGGTCTTGTTTAGATTCATCCTGAAAATTTTCACATCACTATAGCACGTTCGTTTGTATTTAGTAAATATTATTCATTCATGACTAAGTAGGCTCAAAAATTCGTCTCATGATTTATAATCAAATTGTATAATTAGTTATTTTTTATCTATATTTATTGTTCTATGCATGTGTCAAAGATTGATGTGTGATGGAGAGAAAAAGTGTAAAAATTTAGAGTTTTGAAGGCATCTAAACAAGGCCCAACCAACATGGAGATAGTGATAATCTCAAAAATTAAAATTAGAAAGCGTACGAAAGTGTGTACTATTAATACTATATATATATATATATATATATATATAGTAGAATAGCTTATTCTACATAATAGGCACGAAATACACAAAAATATATGGCCGTAAATATATGAGTATCTATACGGCTCACGGTACACAAAATATGATCGAGTATTAGTCGGTACGCGTCGATATCACACGTCAGCATTATGAAAATACGACATATGAGTAAATTATGGAAATTTGTTCGGTAAAACACCCGGTAACTAAAAGCGACCGAAATGCGAATAATGATTGAACCGCGTCGATATCATCAAGAGAACGCGTCGATCATCGAAATATCTTGAATAATGCGACATTCGAGTACCAGGTTGGTTCAGTATAACAGGTTGGTGTAGAATAAACTAATCTACACCTGGGTGTAGAATAGCACGTAGGTGTAGATTAGTTTATTCTACACCAACATGTTATACTGAACCAACCTGGTACTCGAGTGTCAGTATTATTCAGTATTTCGTGATACTGACGCGTTCTATGGATCGATGCATCGACGCGGTTCAATACTATTTAGTATTTTGGGGTCGGTTTTAGTTAATGAGTGTTTTACCGAACAAATTTCCATAATTTACTCATATGTCGTAAGATTTTCATAATACTGATGGCGTGTGATATGACAGATTTCGATTTAATACTGATCATATTCTACACCCCAAGATATATATATATATATATATATAGTATTATATATATATATATATATATATATATATATATATATATATATATATATATATATATCTACACCTGTGTGTATATATATATATATATATATATATTTGGAATATTAGTACGACAGTGAGGTATGAAGCCACTGCCGCACCCGTAAGCGTGGCGACTGGATGACTGGTGATGAGAGTTTCAGTCCTCACTCCGTATATATATACGTACTGTATATGCATGTACTTGCTCGTCGTCCTACCTGTACATACGTGTCGGCGTGTGGGAAGTCAAACAGACTGCTTCAAGATGTCGGCATCATGGTGATGGTGGAAACTGAAAGAGTCGCGCGGCGGCGGCGGCGTGCGGTGTGTGTGTGTGAAGACCGCCAAAGCTGCAGCTGTCGACAGCGACGCGCGTGTTGTGTTCCCAGTTCCCACGCGCACCTCGAGCTTGCCACGGTTTGTCGTGGATAGGGATACTGGGATAGGAGATTTGGATCACGGAGTCAGCAAGCAGGTGTACGTCTCTAATTTGGCCCGCAACCACAGGTGCTAAACAATACGCCATCGCCGGCAATGCTGGCTGCTGGGAGGCTTGGTCGACCGGTCGACCGACGACCATGAGTACTCTACTGAGGAAGGATTTATCCACACAAGATAGCAGAATTGTTCTACGAAGTAGTTGTATATTTGCACTAAATCTATGAGATGCAAAAGCGTGATTACCGGCCTCCAACAAGCTTGGAACACTATGAGAACAGCAAGACTGCGTTATGCGTTATGCGTGGCTGCTAATAAAGTCGGTCGACGATGGAATTGTCCTTCAGTACGTCTCCACGGCAACGAGATTTTGACTTGGACTCACGATCGAATAGATAGTAGATCAGTATGTGGCACTACTGCACAAAGGCACTGTAGGGGCGGCTAAAATCCCACTATAGGGGCGGTTGGGCGAGCCGCCCCTACGCCCCCGATCTTACAGTGGGGGGGGGGCACTGTAGGGGCGGCTCAACACCAGCCGCTCTTACTACACGACCATAGTAAGAGGGCGGCTGGTGATCCAACCGCCTTACAGTGGAAGCACGATAAGGGCGGCTGAAACACCGCCGCCCCTACGGTGGTCGTGTAGTAAGAAGCGGCCCAATCAAGAGCCGCCCTTACAATGAATTTTTAGCAAAAAAATATAAATTCACAAATATTAGATCTGACCACAAAGCACAGCGTATATATATTATTCAAATACACAATTCCATCACAACAAGTTCATAATTCAAAAGTTCCACAAGTCCATCAAATTTACAAGGCATTTCTAAGTACAAATGGTCCACTTCTAAGTACAAGTGAATGATTTCTAGAAACAACTAAGTAAATGCCTCAGCTACTCTTATTCCAGTTTTCACTTTTCACTAAGCAAGACAATCACTAATTATTTGAGCAGCAACTATCATCCAGCATGCAGCAACAACTATCATTAGTTGGGTTCTTCATCCTCATTGAACAAAACTGCTGATGATATGGAATTAAGAACAAACAAGTTTAGATCAAGAATGACATTGCCCCATGCTAACTCCTATGACAATTATAGAGAGCATTACAAGACAGTGAGCACCTTAATAGTTTGCAGAACCAAAGAAAGCAGGGAGCTCACCTTGCTATTCTGGATGGAGTGGCTAACATGTAGATGGTAAAGAACTGAAAAAGAGAAAGAACGATAGTGCTTAAGATCCCAAGAAATGCACAAGAAATAATAATCAACGAGCAAGAGGCAGTTGGAAATTACAATAAACTTGTGATTACAATCTACTATTACCATGATTCGAAGGATAGTAACTGTAATCACATCACCTGGGGCTCATTTCCATGAGAGACAATAGGAAGCTGCTAGTCTTTCCAAGCAAGCACACACTAAACTGTAGATCAAGCAAATCTCGATTCAGTTAAGCACAAGCAGAAGGAGAACGTGCATAGACAGTGAAAACAATAAAGGTTTTGAGATGAATAAACTGAGAACAGCTAGTATAACAAAACAGGTGCATAGACAATGAAAACAATAAACGTCTTCACTTATTATGAACATAAACAAGATGACTGTATTATGAACACAAGCGAGATGATTGTATGATGAACACAAGCATCAAAGAACTGTAACAGTAAACCATGGTACTTATAAGAAAGTAAAAATGTTGGCAAAGATTGACGCAGCTCTCGGTGCACAAGCAAAGCGAAACTGACCCAACTAGTTGGTTAAAGAAAATGCACCTAGCACTTGGGAAAAAGAAGCCTTAACCGACCAGCAATCAAGTGCCAACAAGCGGCTTACTTCATATGCTAATCTGCACAACACAAACTACGAAACATAAACATTGGATTGCAGAATTACATGATATAAAGTTAGAATCGGCAGAGTTGTACAGATAAACCAAAGACTGGCAGGAACAGATGATTTCTTATCATAATCCATAAGCATTGGGCATCTAAGTCACTATGTAGACTAACAAGGATTTGTCCCACAACAAGTCATACAGAACAATCACTTCCCCGTCCAGATTTTGCTATTATTTTCATTAAAATAGGTGAGGAAAAAAAACACGCCAAAAATAGAGCATCAGATCAGGGGGAAGGGGATGAGCACGAACACAGGGCTGGGACGAGCGGCCGTCGGCGTGGTCGGAGACTCCAACCGACTTGCCGTCGGAGGGCGGCGAGCCGCCGGCGGCCGGCTCCACGGCCGCGTCCCCGTTTCCCTGGTAGCGCTCCTCGTACTCAAATTTGACTCCAGCATCCTGCAGAGGTCTTAATCTCATAAATCCCATCGATCTAGAGCAAGACAAAGAGGGGATAGGAGGGAGGGACCGGGTCGCAGCCCCGAGCCACCGCCGCCGTGCGGGCAAGCCCCGCGGCACGGGCCGCCACCGAGCCGCGCAAGCGTGCGGGCGAGCGCCATCGCCGGCTGCTGGAGCTCCTCGATGCGGGTCTCCGCCTTCTTGAGCACGTTGTTGTTGAAGCCCCGCAGAGGCCGCGCTCGCCGGTGAGGACGACGAGCGCCACCTTCTTGACGGGGCGGGTGCGGGGGGGGGCGGTGTCGATGTCCTCCGTCTCGGATCTCCTGGTTCATGTTGTAGAGCACCTCCACCGCGCCTCCGAGAAGGGGCGGGAGGACGACGGCCTCCGCGCGCGCGCGGACCTTGGCGGCGGCCACCGGCTTCATGGCCTCCGTGATCTTCTCGCGTGTTCTTGACGGAGTCGATGCGGGTGCGGAGATCACGGAGGAGCACCGGGTGGTGGAGGCGGCTGGCGAGCGCCGAGGAGGACCGGGCGGTGGAGAGGTGGGGCACGACATGGCTGGCTGCTGGCTGGCGGGTCCGCGGCGACGGGGAATCACCGGGCGGAAGAGACAAGGGCGGGACGCGATGGGATGGGAGAGCCGCATCGAGGAGCTCCGGCGGGGAACGGGCGAGCGGAGAAAGAGGGGATAGGGTTTGGCCGGTGGAGATAAGGAAAGGAGGAGTGAGGGCACTAGGGTTTGGCCGGGTTTTATATGAGTTCATTTTAGCCGGTCAGATCTCAGCCATTCATATGAGATCAACGGTTGCTGTTGCACGGGCCTTAGCAGGCCGAGAGATTGGACCGTGAATCAAGGGCCGTTTTGGCCCGTTTCTTTTTTTTTCAAAGGTAAAATTAAGATATATTAATTTTTATTTTCAGAAAATACGCGTTGACCGGAACCTAGATGGCCTCAGATGCAAAAGTGATGAACAGCAAGTTTTCTCCACTCATCAAGATACATATTTTCTCCAATGGTCACCTTTTTATCTGAGATTGTTTCGACCACTCAAACTTTGAAACTTCAGTTTTTCGCGGCTAGACGCGGGTTTTCGACCCCCTAGACGGGCCCACCTCGAAAAGTCATGAACATCAAGTTTGATCCACTCATCAAGACCAACAATTGATATATAGGTCATTTTTGCATTCGACGAAGCGTTGCGAAAGTGTAGTTCTAAATTCACTCGTCCGCATGAAGTTTCATTAAGTCTCGTGTGGGATTCAAGAATTTGTGACTAGAGTTTACCAACACTTCCTCAAATGCAAAAATGGTCTATCTATGAAATATATATCTTGATGATACAAAACTATCTTGTATTCAAAAGTTTTTCATTTGAGGTCATTTGGTACCTCGTTTGACTAGAGTTGACCAAGTCTCGCCTTGGATTTTCAAACCTTGTGAGAAAAGTTTACTAAAACTTTTCCAAATGCAAAAGTGTTCTATGTATAAAATATGTATCTTGATGATATGTAACTATCTTGTATTCAAATGTTTTTCATTTGAGGTCATTCAGGGCCTCGTTTGACCTAGGTTGACCAAGTCAAACCTCTGTTTTTTTCGGAAAATACACGTTGACCAGACCCTAGATGGCCTCAGATGCAAAAGTGATGAACAGAAAGTTTGATCCACTCATCAAGATACATATTTTCTCCAATAGTCACCTTTTCATCTGGAATTGTTTGGACCACTCAAACTTTGAAACTTCAGTTTTTCACGGCTAGACGCTGGTTTTCGACCCCCTAGACGGGCCCACCTCGAAAAGTCATGAACATCAAGTTTGATCCACTCGTCAAGATGAACAATTCATACAAAGGTCATTTTTGCATTCGACGAAGCGTTGCGAAAGTGTAGTTCTAAATCCACTCGTCCCGCATGAAGTTTCATTAAGTCTGTGTGGGATTCAAGAATTTGTGACTAGAGTTTACTAACACTTCCTCAATTGCAAAAATGGTCTAACTATGAAATATGTATCTTGATGAGACAAAACTATCTTGTATTCAAAAGTTTTTCATTTGAGTTCATTTGGTCCCTCGTTTGACTAGAGTTGTTCAAGTCTCGCCTTGGATTTTCAAACCTGTGAGAAGAGTTTACTAAAACGTTTTCAAATGTAAAAGTGTTCTATGTATGAAATATGTATCTTGATGAGATAAAACTATCTTGTATTCAAAAGTTTTTCATTTGAGGTCATTTGGTACCTCGTTTGACCTAGGTTGACCAAGTCAAACCTCTCTTTTTCGGAAAATACACGTTGACCGGACCCTAGATTGCCTCAGATGCAAAAGTGATGAACAGCAAGTTTGATCCACTCATCAAGATACATATTTTATCCAATGGTCACCTTTTCATCTGAGATGGTTTCGACCACTCAAACTTTGAAACTTCAGTTTTTCGCGGCTAGACGCGGGTTTTCGACCCCCTAGACGGGCCCACCTCGAAAAGTCATGAACATCAAGTTTGATCCACTCGTCAAGACGAACAGTTCATATAAAGGTCATTTTTACATTTGACGAAGCGTTGTGAAAGTGTAGTTCTAAATCCACTCGTCCCGCATGAAGTTTCATTAAGTCTGCGTGGGATTCAAGAATTTGTGACTAGAGTTTACCAACACTTCCTCAAATGCAAAAATGGTCTATGTATGAAATATGTATCTTGATGAGACAAAACTATCTTGTATTCAAAAGTTTTTCATTTGAGTTCATTTGGTACCTCGTTTGACTAGAGTTGACCAAGTCTCGCCTTGGATTTTGAAACCCCTGTGAGAAGAGTTTACTAAAACTTTTCCAAATGCAAAAGTGTTCTATGTATGAAATATGTATCTTGATTAGACAAAACTATCTTGTATCCAAAAGTTTTTCATTTGAGGTCATTTGGTACCTCGTTTGACTAGGGTTGACCAAGTCTCGCCCTGGATTTTCAAACCCTGTGAGAAGAGTTTACTAAAACTTTTCCAAATGCAAAAATTTTCTATGTATGAAATATGTATCTTGATGAGACAAAACTATCTTGTATTCAAAAGTTTTTCATTTGAGGTAATTTGGTGCCTCGTTTTAACTAATTTTGTGAAAACCACTGTAGGGGCGGCTGGATCACCAGCCGCCTACTCTGAGCCACTAGTAAGGCGGGTGGATCGCGGCCCGCCCTCTGATATGCGAGGCGATTTAATTTGGTGATCGGCCGCCAGAGCCTCCCTGCGCCGGCCCCTTTGTAGGGGCGGCTGGATCACGAGCCGCTCTACTAGAAGTGGCGAGGCGCTCATACAGTGGGTTTTTCACGTAGTGTGGAACAAGGCACCAAGTGGGCCACGGTTCATTATTAGTGTTCGACCAATCGGCCTTCATTAATTTCTCGCGTTTCATGCTTCCATTATTCACGGAGCTAAGCGTGATGGGAACCAATGCTAGCTACGGATGGGAGATACATTCCGTGCAGATCTGCTTTCTACGGTCACGTATGATTCTTGTAGACTACTGTAGATATGGCCGGCCGGGGAATGGGAGGATGCGAGGGCTCCACGTACAGTACATATAGGCTACTTGTTGGCTCCGTCATCATTATTACGCGCAGCAACAGCGATTGACTTTGCATTAAACGTTGTAGGTGGACACGTAGCATATATATCAACTGTCCGCGTCCATCAGATACACCAGCTACATGCTCTCTCCTTACATGTCTTGATAAGGTTCAGGTCAAATGATGAGAACATAAGTCATGATTAACTTTTAAATTGTTGAGTTGAAAAAATATAAAAGCATATCGATAGATTTGTCTTGAGAAGTATTTTATACAAATATACATATATCACTTTGCAATGAATATTTTTATAGAAACAATAAGTCAAAGTTATACTTTCAAGACGGTATCACTGTCTAAAACGACTTTCTTTATAGGTATGGAGGGAGTATATATCATCCTGTCCGCCTGCACTACTGAATTTAAATCTATTTTTACAAGTCTACGAAACCATCAATTTCATGCATAGGACACACATACATCCGCACTTTTATATATGAAGTCCATTATATATTGCTGGTAGATTTTGTTCCACTTGATTAATTAATTAGTAAAGCAATCAAGTCAAGCTGATTTGACAAATTTGATCTGCTTGCTATAACTCCGTATAAAAGAACGGTACGCGCGTACATACAAATATTGAAATTGACACGCATTTCGTGTGTCCGGCTGCCGATCGTGTCAGTCCACGTACGTTCTCCAGATGCCAGAGATCAATGCCTAAAGTAGCATCAGCACGATGGTCTGTCGTCAGGATTATATTGTCCTGCTCCACTCATCCGGCCTGCTGCCTCGATTGCAGGACGTGTGTTATCAACCGTGCTCTATACTGCATTACACACACGTCACACCTGCTTCGTGTAGAGCCTTTTGATTTGATCAATCAAATTACCGAGTAATATATTAATCGATCATCCCATGCATCCATGCTTTCGTGTGTCATTGTCAAGTCGCCACAGTGCTTTCCTGGTTTGGACATCAGCACATGGACGACGTCGCTGTTGCTGGGCAACGAGCCCGATCCTGGTCGATATATTCCTCAGAGGGGAGAGGGAGAGGGAGAGGGAGAGGGAGAGGCTTCTTTCCAGTTCTCTCTAGCATTGCACGGCTTCAACTGCTGGAAAGCGGCCCGGCAACGTGTTCGTTAGACGTTAAGAGCAGGGCGCGAAACGAGGCCGGCAGATCTGCAGTGATGCTGCCATGCTGGCTGGAACAAGCGGGGTTTAATATGACCTGGTCCGGCGTGAGATAAGCAGGGATTTCTCTCCATCCGGGCTAGATCTAGATCGACCGACCATTGTGCTCGTTTATTTTGTAAATACGTTAAGCATCCGTATAAGTTTTGTAATTTTGTTTTTATATAAAAAAAAAACTGTATGAGGTATAAAAGTCCACGGGAGAGGGGAAGTACTCCCTCCATTTCAAATTGCAAGTCATTCAAAAAACTTGAAAGTCAAAACATCTCAAGTTTGATTAATATTATAGAAAAAAATATAAAGATTTGTCACATATAAAGTATAGTATGAAAATATAATTAAGGATCAATCCATTGATACTCAGTTGGCTTCCTAATTGTTATTCTCTTGTCGTATAAAGTTTATCAAACTTGAATTGTTGACTCTTCAAATTTTTTGAAATGACTTACAGTTTGAAACGGAGGGAGTACAAACCTCAGTTATCATTTCAGTGAATTACCATTGTATAATCAGTGTCAGGCGATTGGTACCGTGTTTTTTTTTTTTTTTTTTTTTTTTGACTTCTATCGACTACAAAAAGTCTGCTTGGTTGCCCGCCACATTTTGCCAAACGAATGGGGTGACGCCAGCCCAGCCATTTCTTTTTTGGAAAAAGTCTACTTTACCTCCCCCAACTATCACGAAAGTTTACTTTTCCTCCCTCAACTCCAAAACCGGACAAATCACCTCCCTCATCTTTTCAAACCGTGCATTTTACCTCCCTGGAGTGGTTTTGAAGGCGGGTTTGCTACAGTAACGGCGGTCTTGCTACAGTGACGGCGGTTTTGTCTTTTCTTTTTTTATTTATTTCGGCTGAATCTTTGAAAAATCATAATAAATCACAGAAAAATCATAAAATAGAAAATCCAATTTTGTTGGACTCCAATCTACACAGTGAATATATAATATAGTATGTTTTAGTACAAAATTTTTGCTATGAAGGTTTTAGTACACAATGAATATATAATATAGCAAAAACTTTGTACTAAAGTATACCATATTATATGTTCACTGCGTAGATCTACTCATGTGGAGTCCAACAAAATTAGATTTTTTATTTTATGATTTTTCTATGATTTACTATGATTTTCAAAGATTCAGCCGAAATAAAAAAAGAAAAAGACAAAACCGGCGTCACTGTAGCAAGACCGCCGTTACTGTAGCAAACCGCCTTCAAAACCGCTCCAGGGAGGTAAATTGCACTGTTTGAAAAGTTGAGGGAGGTGATTTCTCCGGTTTTGGAGTTGAGGGAGGAAAAGTAAACTTTCGTGATAGTTGAGGGAGGTAAAGTAGACTTTTTCCTTCTTTTTTCCCCTCTCTATTCTCTCTTACTTTGGGTCCAAGTTGGCCCGACTCCTTTCCCCCTTTCTTTCCCTAGCCTTGGCCCATCATCCCAGAAGCCCATCAGATGTGCAGATAAAAAAACCAATGGCCCATTTATACAGTTCGCTTTTGTTTTTCTACGTGACACATGAAACCAACACCTAACCTTTTACAAAATTCATATATCGCCCATCACAACTCCAATTGGCTTGACTTTTACTTCTAATAAATTCATACAAATTCTACTGTTATCTTGACTTAAAATTTAGATAAACAATTTACACAAATTATTTTTTATAGGATTGGAATAATTTTTTCTTAATGACTTCAAATTTGAACGTGTTGCAAGAACTTTAAATTTCAGTAAAAGACACCTAGCATAGTGTTTCTACGTGTAAATTTGAAAGGAAAAATTCAAATGTTTGTTTACTTTGCACTCTTGTTTTCTAGGTCAAAGTTTATAGTTTAATAATACAAAAAAAGTTTTTTAGAAAATTCTAAACTTGGTCAGGGATCAACATACTAAAATAGCTCCATATATATAGAAACCATAATTTATATGTAGCTATTTGCTTTATTTGATGTCCATTTTAAAAGATCACGATTATCAAGGGCTTTCTCCTAGCAAGAGAGGGTTCCGCCCACATAGGCACATCGAAAACATAAATGGTGAATAATGAACTAGTGTTATGGGATATGTGTGGGACTATAGGCAGGACACCATAGCTGTCTTTGGGGGGCGGGCTGAGCTACGTGTAACCGAACACATCTTACTGTTACTAATTAGAGCCTCCAAAATGAAGATTTCATGTTAATTCTTAGTACACATGCTAGAAAAAAGATAATCCTTGAAATTCCTTTTAACAATTAGAATCATGTAACCTTTAATATGGTAGAGTATAATCATCGCAATAAATAATAGACATCCAATCTATTTAGTTCCACTAAAAATAAACCACCTTTGCCATTATGAATCCATCAAATAACCCCCCCTAATTTTGTGTCTAAATTCCACCTTATTATTATGACAGATAATTCAACAACCTCCTAAATTTATACATAAATTCCCCGCCTCTACGATTATCAAAAGATAATTCAAAAGAACTCTTTGTATCTAAATTACCCACCTCTATAATTTTGATACAATTACCTAAATATAATTCAATTAACTACCTATTTTATATCTAAAATACTCACCTCTGCCATTATGAAATGTAAATAAGAAACCCTAATTTTGTATCTAGATTACCTGCCGCCGTCATTATGAAAGATAAACTAAACTAACCCACTATATGTAGTTTTATAAATTATCTTCACATACCTTTATCAAAGGTAATGTAAAGTAAGCATTACAATTGCATTCAAATTACCAATATATGTAATTATGAAAGAAAATGTGGATTAACAAATATTTTATAAACCTAAATAACTTGTTTATTATTTGTTTTAAATAATATAAATTCTAAAAATAATAAGATTATTGCCTTTAATTTGGTATACTCTAATCATTATCATCAATAATATCTATTGGGTCAATTTCATTTCTAAAAATTACCCACCTCTACCATTATGAAAATACACAAAGTAACCACCTAATTTTGCATCCAAATTATCCATCTCTCCTATGACAAATAATTCAAAGCAACCCCCAGAATTTGTATATAAAATACTCACCTCTATAATAAAAAACCCTACATCTGTATCCAAATTACCCACCAATGTTGTAATGATAATTTAAAGTAACAACTAAATTTATGTATAAATTATCCACCTTGGACATTATCAAAGATAGTTCAAAATAACCCCATAATTTTATATATAAATTACCCCTCTCGGCATGAAATATAATTAAATAACCTTACCTTTGTATCTAAACTACCCACCATTGGCATTATGAAAGGTAACTTAAAATAATCCACTAATATATCTTTATTAATTATCTGCATCTATCGTTATGAACGATAATGTAAAGTAAACCCTACTTTTGCATTCAAATTATTGATATATGTGTCGGTGTTTCGAATAACGACCTTCAATAAAATGTCAATAAGCATGCTTCTTAGACTATCAGATGGTAGAGCAAAGCGGACACAAGGGTTTATACTGGTTCGGACAGAATATCCCTACATCTAGTTCCGAGCTATGTGTTGCCCGCTCTCGTTGGTGGAGCTTGTAAAAAGGGGAGATTACAAACTTGGTTGAGAGAGTGTTCTCTAAGGAAGAACCCAAGTCTCTTGGTGGATTGGAAGAAAGGTGTGGATATGAACAAGGAATTGGCTAGAAAGTGGAGGGCTCGGCAAGCCAAGGATACTTACACGAGTCGAAAGGTTTGGAGTCCTAACACCTAATTTTGCTCGTCGGGAAGGAAAGGAGTCGGTTTTATCTCTATCTATCTCGATGATGTCTCAAGATATGTCTCCGACCATCATCCCGAACGAGAAGGCCACAACATCCTTTTATATGGCAAGGATGTTTCATGGATTACATGTTGTTGTCTTGTCTTCCTTGATGGTGATACTTCTGTCCGGGAGGCTTCTCTTCGTAGGGTGCTTCGTGCGCCCTACTCATGTATATTGCGGCCCCCGTCTCTGTCGGTCGCCCGACAACTGCGAGGCGGCAAGGTTTCAGCTCCTGTCCACCCTTTCTCTGTACCAAACTTTCTTTTCATGCGCCCGACCCCTGGGGGAGGTCGGGCGAAGCGGAGATCAATTACCATCGGGACAAGCTTCCATCGGGCGCCTACGTATAAACCAGGGGCAATTTCACTCGGCCATAAAGCAGGGCTTTCAATTCTCTCCGGCCAGCCGTTAGTGGGCCTGGGTCATGTTTCACCACGCCCACCATCGTTGGTCATCTTATCAGGGTGTGGGCTTAATGGAACGGTCACCCACCAGGGAAAAATATTTGCCCTCGACAATATGCAACTATGAAAGAGAACATGATGTAAGAGAATTTTCTATAAACAAAATAACGTATACAACTGGTATCCAAATTATCCACTGGAGCTATCATAAAAGGTAAACATAAATATCTATCCTATGTACATATAAATACCAAAATAAAGCTATCATGAGAAATAAGTAAATATCCATAAACTATTATGGAACATATGTTTCTAAATTATACACTTCTAGAACTATTAAGTTATAAGTAAGCATAGTGATATGTTCTACCATGTAGATCAAATAAACATGTAAATATGCGAAAGGGTCTCTAGCCCAGTGGTTAGAGTACTTGAGTAGCACACAGTAGACCTGGGTTCGACTCCCCATGGAAGCGAATTTAATTTAAACACGTCTGCATTATCAAAAAATTAAAAAAATAGGGTAGAGTTTCCATTTCTGACTTTAATAAAAAAGTAAACATGTATACATTAGGATACATGTTTATATTTAATAACTTATCAAGCATATATAGAAAAATGTTGTTTTAACAAACCACAAAGCAATGACATTGATAATTTAGTTTAAGGTATATTAACACTTTATAATATAAAATTATTATAAATAAGTTTACACGTTTGGATTTAAACATTATGTCATCTAAATATTGATAATTTATATTTAAGCATCCTTTTATATAAAACAATTTTACTAGACATATAGTTCTATGATATAACAAATTCAACATGTTTGGCCCAAGTGGAAACAACTATTTATGATAAGATAAGAGTAAAGAAGATACCTAGGGCCTTTAATATTTTTAATATAATAAAAATACAAAAATATTATAATAAAAGATACAATAATCACTGTAGTCTCAAAAAGGTGTGTAAAAAATGTAACAACTAAATTATGATGACACAAAAAAGGGACGCAACAAGATCTTATGTAATTTAAGCGTAGTTTTGAACTAAATACATACCATATTTGGGGAAAAAAATACAAACTCTAATTAGAGCAACTCCAACGATTTGCTAAAAAAATTTGACATACTTTTTTTTTTTGTCAAAACTCTTACAATCTCCAATTAACAGTTTGACAAATGGGTTTGTCATTTTTGACAAATTCGCAAACACTCGCTCCCTCTTTAGGAGCATATAGGTCTCCCGTGCTTCGTGCTTGGCAAGTTGGCATTGCACTCTCCCACGATCTTTTCCTCCCGCGCGGCTACTCTCGCTCGCCGCCGTATCGTTTCCCGCGGAATCGTAGTGCCGTGGAGGGTGACTCGTTCTTCCCACGGTGCCCATCGAGCAGCTGCCAACGCCAGAGGCAAGTACCCGGCGGCTAGCAGGCTAGCAAATTGATCTAAAAAAAGATGGTCCCGGCGGCTAGCATGTACCCGGCGGCTAGCAGGGAGGCAAGGGACCGGCGACCTGCTTGACGTCTCCAGATGGTCCCAAAAACCTGATGCCGCTGCAGTCACCTCCGGCTGGCTGTGGCGACCAGCAACGTCGGGGGGTCCGGGAAGGGCCTGGCAATGGCGCAAAGGGTACACGCGACCAAATACGACGACGCTAACAAAAATATTCACGGGTTTTGCGAAGTCAGTTTTGCCAAACTGTTGAAAATAGCCTTTTTTTTTTCCTCCTTCCAATATTTTTTTTTTCGAGACCACGCCGTTGCGCGCATTTCATTAAGCGAGAATAAAAAGCGAAACAAGGTTAACAAGTCTTGGTAACACTCTGGTTACCAAACACACAGAGACACACACCAAGAAAAGACGTACAGAAACGACTTCTAGACAGAAAAACGAGCTACGAAAACAAGTAGAAAACTCCTTTTCAGGCCGCCTCATCCATCAGGCCCTCCAAGTTCAAGTCCATGGCAGTGATGTCGAACATGCCGCCGTTGAGGAGCATGTCCAAGCACTGCTGCTTGCGCTTGGACATGCCGCCTCCGAACGCGGCCACGAACTTCTTCTCGATGTCGGGGTCGGGATCGTCGTCATGGATCTCCTCCCCCAGCTTCTTCAGAAGCAGCCTCTGTGCCTGCACAGTCGCGTTTTCCGCACGCGGCTTGGCCGCGATGCGACTGCTTCGCCTGAGGGTGTGGGTAGACAGAGGCGTCCGCGAACGTCTCAACCGCGGCCTAGCCTTGACGAGCGGCGTAGACAACGGGCGACAGACCTCCGCCTCAATCAACTCCTCCACGGAGAGCGCCACGGGATCAGCCGTCGGAGCAAGGGTGGCCGAGGGTGGCCCCAGGTGGTCCAACGGCGGGTCCACCAGGGGGGCCACCGGGGCCACCTCGGGCAAAACAGCCACATCGTCGTGGGAGGGTGACGTGGGCAGCAAGAGCACATCCTGAGCCGACACCTCGACATCAGCGGTAGACAGAGGCATCTCGATGTCGACAACAGCAGTTTCCACAGACGAGGTGCCGCCCACACTCGGGCCCGAGAGAGACAGGACCTCCGCAGGAGGTGGCTCGGGTAACCGAAGTGGCTCCCCCTGAACCACCAAGGGTTGACCCGCCGAAGCGTCCAGCGGGGCGGAGCAAGGGTGGCCTCCCTGCCGATCCTTTACCACCCCCATGGACACATCGAATCTCAAGGAGAGGTGTGCCAGGAGCTCCTCCAAAGAAGAAGCACCAGCAAGCGCAATAAGCACGAGGGAGGTGGGGGTCTCACCAGCCCTTGCGACAGAGTTGTTGGCGAAGAGAGTGTCGACCCTGGGACGGACATCGTCAACCACAGGTGCAGAATCCGACGCCGGCGGTGGCGGTGATGAGGACGGCGTGGACGGCCGCTGTACATGACGACGACGACGCGAGCGGCGCAGGCGGTCCTGAGAAATCGCCGAAGATGGCCCAGGCACACAGGGCGACGCTCGACGCCTGGAGCAATCCTTGGCCCGATGCCCGGGGCATCGGCAACGAAGGCAGCGCGACGGGGAGCGACAATGAGCTGCAACGTGACCTTGCTCCAGACAGTTGAAACAAAGTCCCACGAGCCCAGGCTGGACTGGACGGCGATGCGTGGAGTCGGTCCTCCCCGTTGGAACGGCCCGGCTCCCATGTCTCCCCGCCGTGGGCTGCGGCCGCTGTGGTAGCACCCGCTGCCAGCCGTCGGCGTCCGGCATCGAGGCGCGTCGATGGGGGCCGAGCCGCCGCTGCGCCGGCACCCTGGCCGCCGGCGTCGGGCCAACCCGGCTCCGGACGCACGTCCGCGTGGCTGGAGCCACGGTGCTGCCCGCCGCGCCGCCGGGTGCTGCGCTCTTGCGGGCGCGCTGCCTTGGCCTGCGTCGGACGCGTCGTGCCGCACCAGGTCCCGCGGTGGCCGGCCGCCGCGCCACCCCGGACACTCGGCGGCGGTAACGAAGTGCACCGGCGGCCCCCCCAGCCGTGGCCGAGCTCAGCCCGAGCTCAAGGCCATGGGCGGGTTGGTTGGGCATTTGGCCGAGCACCCCGCAGGCATTCGGCGGCGGCGGCCCGGGGGGAGGAGGCGGGGGCACTCTGGCCGAGGTTGCCCCAACCTCGAGGCCATGCCGGTCGGTGGAGGGAGCGGAGGGGGCGACGGCCAACCTCCGCAGGCGGGCGGTCTGGTCGGCGGCGGCCGCCGTTGAAGGCCCAGAAGAGGACACGGATGCGGCGCGTCCCTTCCCGGGCGAAAGGGGCGGAGGCCGGGAGGTCGCGCGCGGCGTCCCAGACACCGCGCCGGCGGCGCTGGAGGTTGGGCCCGCACCGGATCTGGGGGGGACAGCCGCCCCGCCGCCTAGGGATGCGCCGCCACTCCAGCCCGGCATGCCCAGGACGCGCGGCTCGACCGTGGACGGGGGCGCCCCGACCACCGGAGCAGGGCGAAGCAGCCTGGGGGCGCAGCGACGGCCCGAGACGAGGAGAGGCGGCGCCGGCGGGTCATCATCTTCGTCGTCCTCGGAGGCGTCGGTGACGTAGCCGTCCGTCCACCGAGCAGCCTTGCCGCGGCCGGACAAGGCGGGAAAGAAGGGTGGGGCGAGGGGGGAGAGGGAGGTACTGTCGGGCGGCGAGGTTGGGGTGGCCGCCGGCGCGGGGTGGCCGCGGCGGGCGGGGTGGGGGGAGGAGGAGGGGGTCGGGTTCCAACGGCTCCATTTCTATTTCCTCCTTCCAATATCATTTTGGGAGTTAGCAAACAACAATATTTGGCAAAGAAAATTTGTCAAATTGTTGGATTTGCTCTAGAGATCCCTCATAGGGCCTTTAATTCTCGTGAGGATAGCTAAGTTATGTTTCTCCACAATAATTAATATGTCCTTTTCTAGATGAGATCACAGGAGGAACACCCACCAACCCGCAATATTGTAGCATCTCGCTCAGGAGTCATGGTAATGGTTTCACGGCTCCAAACACCCATGAGTTCCAATACTTCTCTAGCAAAAGGACAATGCACAAACATACCGTACCGAAATGGTACGAGACCGGCAGAGATTCCATATTATTGTGTAACCGTGGTTTTGAACCTCCTCGAAGCTGGTTATTGTAACTCCATTTTAGGCTAGCAATAAAACGGTCTAAGAGCATTTTTAATGGCAATTTGCAAATACTAGCTAACTAGATGAGGATTAGAAATAATAAAGAAGAATATTGTAGTGGAAAATTATGTGAGCTGTGAGAGACTTGTTTATAGCCAATACAGTTATTCCTAAGCTAGCTATTTAAAAAACCATTAGAGACACCCTAATTGCTCGGTGTCACGCCTACCTAGAGCTTCGTCGAAGATGCATAAAAATACTGAACAATTTGCATTTCTTAATGGCTAAGTCTTGTGCATGGCACTAGTGGACGGTATAGGATCTTACCAAGAACATGAGTTATTATTATTATTATTATCATTTCCAAAAAAGAAAAAACGTGCATGCCCTTGCTTGCACATGGTACAAATATACTATACACTTTGCTTTCGTTAAATAGGAACCTAATACATATTCTCAGTCACAGCTTGTCAGTGGACCGACACCTGCTACACGAGGAGAAAAGACTTGTTCCCATACCCAAAAATATTTGCCCAAAGAGATGTGGGGCATCTCAACGACCGGCCAGTAGGATGCGTACACAACACCAGAGACAACATAGAGTATGCTTGTATGATCAGTGGGATATGGTTGATCCTCATATATCCACCACATGGCCGGCCACAAGCGATTCCCGCCTTGACTCTCAAGAGTGTCTCTCGTCTCCTCCATCCACACGGTGACGGCTGACGGCCGTCGGTTTCCCACCAAAACCAAAATAAAAGGAGGTCGGAGAGCGAGAGCGCACACGACAAGGACACCTATATATCCTGCACTGTGGCTTCCTGCGCTCCACCACGGAAAACCACTAGCAAGAACCTAGTGCACGCGGTGTCCATCTCGTTCTGGTTCATGGTCACATCCTGCCTCCGCGGCCTCTGCTCCTGCTTCGACTTCGACGAGCCTAACCAAGACCACGAAGAGCCGCCGAAAATGGCCGCCGCTACAGCAGCCAGCGCCAGCGACGGCGACCAGACAGCCGTCGACATCACCCACCGCACGGTGGAGCTAAGCACCGGCCTGCGCATGCACCTGGCGGAGGCCGGCCCGCCGTCCGCGCCCACGGTGCTGCTGCTGCACGGCTTCCCGGAGCTGTGGTACACCTGGCGCCACCAGATGCGCGCGCTGGCCGCGGCGGGCTACCGCGCCGTGGCGCCCGACCTGCGCGGGTACGGCGACTCCGACGCGCCGGCGGTGGAGGACCCCGGGCAGTACACTGCGCTGCACGTGGTCGGGGACCTGGTGGCGCTCATCGACGACGTCCTCGGCGAGAAGCAGGTGTTCGTGGCCGCGCACAACTGGGGCGCGCTCACGGCGTGGAGCCTCTGCCTGTTCCGGCCGGACAAGGTGCGCGCGTTCGTCGCGCTCAGCGTCGCCTACACGCCCCGGAGTGCCGCGAGGAAGCCCGTCGACGGGCTCAGGGCGCTCTACGGCGACGACTACTACATCTGCCGGATCCAGGTATTCCTTCCCTTGTCATGCTTGAATATTGCTATTGTTATATCTTGCTTCTTGTGTTGATTTATTTACATTATATTTTTCATTTTCTAAAGAAGAATAAGACGGATGTGATGTGATAGAGAATCGCTAACTTTGCACTACTCATGTTCATCCAATTGAAGTCATGCATCTATACCTTGCTTTGCCCGCGCTCTTAGTTTTGGTCGCTTTCACGGATAATGTCTAATGTGCAGATGTCCTTTTCCATGTGTCATGAATGTAGGCCCTCCAACATTGTAACTAGCGAGAATGCTATAGGCTGGGCTTGTCCCGACGTCTATTTCCGTCACTATCTATTTCATTGATAAGGAATCCATAACAAGCCAAGTCCTTTGATATTGTAGTTGCATTGTCTATTCTCCGGCTTGCTCTGTTTCGATTAATTTCATCCTAACTTATGTAATCACCCATCCACAAATTAAATACTAACACAGTGCAACCCTTTCGCTTGGAACAAGAGTTACCACATATTCTCTCTGTTTCAAAGTTATAAGGCATTTTGATTTTCTAGATTCTTCATAACTTTTACTATGCACTTAGATTATACATTGTCTAGATGTATAGTAAAACAATGTATTTATAAAAGCGAAAACGTCTTATAATTTGAATCATAAGAAGTATAATCTTAAAAAGTGTTCCTACCTTTCATTAATTGCCTTTTTTACCAATACAATCAATCTTAGAATGCAACCGGGGTGGGGCGTTACTGCAAGTAGAACTTGATCAATATGAAGCGCCTTCAACTGTTGGTGTGTCTACCAAAAAGAAGTCCAACTTATAGCAATATCTAAAATTACCAACAACTAAAATTGTGGTAAACATTTATCAGGGTCTCATTACCAACAATAAAATTACGGTAAACATATATATTGAACTGCTTTCCCCATCAGTTCAGACGAACCCGATTAACCACCTCACTACTACGTGAACATTTATCACAGAGAGGACCAATGAGCAGTGGTACGATCCATCTGCACATGCAGCATTAGAAATATCTCTCCCAGTACAAACAGCGCAATAATCTCTAATTTTTTTTACAGACGTCATCGTCATCTTCCACCAAATTGCTTGTATGCCAGTCTGTTCATATTGAAAGCAGTTTCAATAGTTTTTTGGGTTTCAACAGTCTCCAAAATTTGCAGTAGTTGGCAGCAGTTGCTACGTACTACATAAAGCAACATGTTTGCTGTTAATGACTATGATGCTTTCCTTTGTCTTTTCTGTGATTCCTTGCACGCTTTTAGCCTTTTACGTATTCAATCCGAAGTATTTGGTGTAAGCTCGTGATGAATGCTATACTTTGCTTAACCACTCTGCCAACAGTGATCTTTTAATCAATCCTGGTCACTGTCTTCGTTGGTATTCCTTTCCGTAGGAAATCTGAAAGAATCAACTCTATATAATTTGTTTCTTTTTCATAAAGGAAGAAAATAATTAATTCAATGTGTCATTGCATCGAGTTCAAATAATAATCATGTGCCCATTTCTTGTCTGGAACCAACTTTGTTTATGGCATATTTATACTAAAGCTACAAGGCACCTGAACTTTGTTTAGGACATCTTTATACTTTAGCTTACAAGGCACCTGCTAGAGATGCCCAACCATCTTTTTTAACAAAAATACAGGTATATTTGTTGCCCAGAATTCAAATTAGAGTCCTGCAAAGTGAAATGCCAAACTGCTAATAAATGTTTTATTCTCTTTATCAGTTGTTCAAGCTCATGGGTTGTACAATTTACACACTCTTTTTGCGTAGATAATCCTGAACCTAGGTAATCTATGTCCTATCAGGATAGCTTTGACTATGCTGATGAACTTCAAATTGCCCCATCACATCGCTCCATCATATGCACTAGAGTATAGATGTACAGTCTGTTTTGTTCACCGTTCACTACCTTCATCGCTCCATCTAGGGATAAAAACTAGATCAGAGATAAATCATATTTTATAGCTTTTAGCTAGTAACTAACAATGATAATGGATATTATATGTAGGAGCCTGGGAAATTGAAGCAGAATTTGCACGCCTTGGCACTGAGCTGGTACTCAAGAAGTTCTTCAGTTATCGGACCCCTGGACCATTGTTCTTCCCAAAGAGTGGTTGGGGCTCACCAGATGATGAAGTACCTTTGCCGAGCTGGGTAACAGAAGAGGACCTCAAATACTACACCAGCAAGTTTGAGAAGACCGGCTTCACTGGGGGATTCAACTACTACCGTGCCCTGAATAAGTATGTTATTTGATACTTCTTCCATTTCAAGTTAAAGTATACTTCCATTTTTTGTCTTAAGTTAAATTTCTCTAACTTGGATCATGTTTTTTAAAAAAACTATTAACATCTATAAGTTCAAATAAATACAGTGCCAAAATATTTTAGTGCAGAATTTAATGCATATATTTTGATGTTGTAGATGTTAACTAGTGCATTTTTCTATATACTAGGTCAAAATTATGGGAAGTTTGCCTTAGAACAAAACTAAAATAAACTATAATTTAGAACGAAGGGAGAGTAATTAGATAGTGGGTTGAGTTGTTGGCCTTGTCAAATGATGATATTATATTTCTCATATAAAGTTGGTTCGTAGTTTTCTCTGCTGAATGTCATAAGTTTTACAAGAGGGGATATTTTAGAGGATTAACTAAATTATAATGTGCATTATTAAAACATCGGTATCTAATAGTTAAATAAGAGACTTGCGTCAAAATAGTTAAATAAGAGACATCTATTACTGTAAACTAGAAATGAAGAAAATATAGCAACCGACAAGGAACTGGAGCGAACCCTATTACAAAAACTTCTTTCGCAATATATATTTTTTGTATTGAAGATAACTAGAAGATGTCCTATGCTTTATTGCGAGGATTGCGATGACTTTTGAATGAAATCAAGTAGAGATTGGAAGTTAGTGGAATGATATGACGATTAGGGAGAGATGACAAGGATTAGTTAATGGAGGATGATGTGGATGACTTGCATGTTGAGATAGACTTGTAGTTGGGGTTCGCTTTATAAGAGATATAGATGTGAGGTGGACTTAAGACAATCTCCTAGGTGGATTTATAATTCTAACTAGAGGAAGTATATTAATACTATTTATATGTATTTTAATTATATGCTCCTTACATTTAAGTCATATTGTAGATTATGTGCATTATCATTTCTGTGGATTACACATTCTACTGTAATAAAATCTTGATCTGTGTATATGTAGGACATGGGAGCTCACATCACCATGGACTTTAGCTAAGATAAATGTACCAGTCAAGTTCATCATTGGAGATTTGGATTTGACGTACCATACTCCTGGCATACAAGATTTTCTTCACAAGGGTGGCTTCAAGAAGTTCGTTCCACTTCTTGATGATGATATTGTCGTCATGAAAGGTGTTGGGCACTTTATCAATGAAGAAAAACCAAACGAAGTTAGTGAGCACATAATCAACTTCATAAAGAAATTCAATTGACTATAGTTCCTTAAATACACCATGTGCGGTGCTATAAATCACATAATTTTTTCGAAAGCGTGCATTTCATGTGTTTTATTAAGTGGAAGTGGAATAAATCACATAAATGGCATGCGATAATTAAAATTAAGAATCATTATTCAGTTTGTTGGGTTTGAGGATCTAAATGTAATTCATGTTCAAAGGTTGTCCAAATGGTATTGTCTCTCTCCACCACTAGATTTGTGTAATACATTAAATTTAATTAAGAACTGTGGAATAAAGTTCAATTATATGATATGAGAAGTACTTCAATATGCTTTGTCTATCAATGTATCATAGGATTAGTTTCATGCAAATCACTTGAAAATTGTAAAATAGTGATGTCCACAAAAATGGTGTTTCCTAGAGGCACATCGCTGCTCAATCCTTAGTGGCAGATGTAACCGAAGTGCATAAACTTTATGTCCTTTGCATAGTGACATAGCAAGATTGGTCACTTTAGACTACCCACAATGGTGAGCATGAGCATCGATTCATCATTCATCAGAGAGAGTTGCAATGTATAAACATTGTGTGGGACCCACAAATATATAAACAAACAAGGAGCCGTTGCGATGTCAGTGAGCAGTAGTTGAGTCTGATTCCTCTCTCTGCATGTGCAACTATTGTTTTTTATGTTCTCAGCATCAGGTCAAGTAGAAGCCTTGATGCGCCTTGATGCCAGGCAAAAAAGTTTTATCACCGCATCGCACAATGTGGTGCCTCGAGGCTAGAAGCTAAAATATAGTTCCAAGCATCGGTAAAACTACACGTTGTGGGCAGTCTATATGATGAGGCACATGATCGGTGTTAACATCTATTGTTCCGCATAGAAGTGACATGCATTATTTTCACTATATCTAAACCAACTTTAGTTAGTGGACTAATGTCTTTATCCTTAATGCCTTTTCTAAAAAAAATCCTTAACGCCTGTGTACAAAAGCTTATGCGCTCCCTTTTGTGAACAATTTTAAAACACCTAAGGTATCGTTTGGTTTAGCAAAAGGGATAGGAACAACAAGAGAACTCATTATATGCCCCTTGATCTGATCCTTCCAATCCAATTCAATGCAAATCGTCTCCTCCTCATAGAGGAAGACGATGTGAAGGGAGAGGGCATGAGAAGGCTATCCTCATCACCAAGGATGTTTTCGTCCTAGAGCTACCATCATAGCATGATGTAAGGTTGAGATTGTGGACTAGGGGCGATTGGTGAGGTGACTAGTTACATCAAATACTTTTTTCTTTGAGAAAGGTCGCATCGAATACTTAATCATGTTGGCTAATCCATACAAATGTGGAATTAAACTCGTCGATCTAACAAAGACTACACTCATTAAGCTGGTCGGCCTAACCATGCGCGACACCCCTATCTATGTTCACATCAATCCTACAAAATACCAATCAAGGTAACAACTAGGGTGTCGAGCTGGTGATAGGATGCCCCTACATAGCAAGATCAAAAAATCTAATTTAGATACATAGCACAAGTTAGAACAAGCGAGCTTTTTTGGAGTCACAATCTTTAGACTTGTTTGGGAGGTGGCAACCTCCAAGAATCCAAGTTTTTTTTTTTTTTAAAAAAAAAAGAATCCAAGAATATTTAGTACAATAGACTTACAACACAATCACGTCAGTCAATTTAATTACTCAAATCACCGCAAATGCTACGGAACAAACTCCCTCACGATGTAATCACCTTTTGATTTCTCCCTAGACAAGGTAGTGAAGTGGCTGCCTAGCTGGCAAGACATATCCTTCCGTGACCCATATGTCAGTGACAATATAACCTTGACCTTGACGTCGAATGGATGGACTCCATCAGTGGCGCGCTGTCACGCTCACGCACCCACTCCACTCCCCCTCCAACTTCCAATCCGTCGCGCGCACCCATCACCAAATCCTGAGAGCCCGACGAGCCATGGAGCTCCGCGAGCTGGGCGGCACGGGCCTCCGCGTGAGCGCCGTCGGCTTTGGCGCCTCCCCGCTCGGCAACGTCTTCGGCGACGTGCCCCGCGACGCCGCCCGCGCCGCCGTCCGCCGCGCGCTCGACCTCGGCATCAACTTCTTCGACACCTCCCCGTACGTACAAAACCCCTCGCCCCCTTTCCTCTCCTCTCCTCTAACTAATCTCCTCCGCCGCCGACTGACGGCCCACCCGCGCGCAGGTACTACGGCGGCACGATCTCGGAGTCGGTCCTGGGCGACTGCCTTCGCCACCAAGTGCGGCCGCTACAAGGACGAGGGCTTCGACTTCTCCGCGGCCCGCGTGACGCGCAGCGTGGACGAGAGCCTCGCGCGGCTGGGGCTGGACTACGTCGACGTCCTCCACGCCCACGACATCGAGTTCACCAGCCTCGACCAGGTCCGCCCACCACCTGTTTGACGAATTGCCTGGCTCCCCGGGCAGCGAGCTGAGCCCGGAATCTGGGCACTCCTGACACTCGTTCTCGCTGTAGATTGTGACTGAGACGGTTCCTGCGCTCCAGAAGATTAAGGCGAGTGGGAAGGCACGGTTCGTTGGTATCACGGGGTTGCCGCTCAGCATCTACCCTTATGTCCTTGACCGGGTAGCGCCGGGCTCGGTGGACGTGATTCTGTCTTACTGCCACTTCGGGATCAATGACACCTCCCTTGTTGATCTGCTCCCATACTTGAAGAGCAAAGGTGTTGGGGTTATCAGTGCTTCGCCCCTGTCCATGGGTCTTTTGACAGATAATGGGCCACCGGAGTGGCACCCTGCACCAGAAGAACTTAAGGTATTATTATCCTTCAATTTTGTATGTACTTATGTGCCTGTTGATTGAACAGCAAGCTTTCTAGAGTACAGTTCTGTTTTTTGTGGCTTTTGCATAATGAATTGTGAAGCACATCATTTTTACTGTCCTACGAAGCATGGTGATAGTGTCAAAACCCCATATTTAGAATCACAGTCTAGAATTTCAATCATACTGCCACACTATTCTGTCTTGTGGCCTGCAGTTTTGCCACTTCGTCATTTCTTATCTATTTTTCATAAAGGCTTTTTGGAGCCCCATAGATGCCTGGATTCTACTTAGGAAATGAAAAGCTATAATTCATATTCATATATTCGTTTATTGTTCGATGATTGTATCAAATCACAGGGTAGGAAAATGTTTATAATAAGAGCTGCAACATTAATTTACAAGGATTGCAAAGTAAACATATTTTATCTTAGGGTTTGATGATTTATATGGAGCTTATGGTTGCAAATGAGAAGAATAAAATAATATTTAAGGGGCTTATTGTTATGACCGGGCAAGTCTACAAGCGCCGAGAACGCAGGGATGGCTGAGAACCAGCAAGAATTCGGCATGCATCCCTAGTCTCCAGGAGTTTGTTCTCGTTTGAATTATTCCCATTGCATGTTAGAAGGGACGGCAGTCCTTAGTTTGTTCATTCTTGTTGAATTATTCCCATTGCATGTTAGAAGGGACGGCAGTCCTTAGTTTCAGGAATAAGCTTGCTTAAACAATTTGTATAAGTGTCGAATGTTGATGAAGGAAAGGATAAGCCTGGGTTTGAGAATTATTTCTCCCTTGGGCTCCCAGCCCTACTGTTCATCGTCACTCTATTGTCGCTAAAACCCCGGCGCCGAGCCACGGCGCCGCCACGCCTCCGTCGCCCCTTCAAACCACGTCCTCCTCCCTCTCACTCATACCCCTTGAGATCCCTATGCCATACCAACCTGGTATCGGATTCCATGGCGACCTCGGGCACCGAAATTCCCCCCATCGCTCCCACCACCGCAACGCCATCTCCCAGCATCCCAGCGTCGAGGGACATTCCGTCCATCGGCACCTCCGTCATGCCCACCGCTCCATCAGCCGAGTCCCCAATTCACTACACCGCTGTGCCCACCGATCAACTCACCACCCTCACATCCGCGATCTATGGCCTGCAGCAGCAGATGGGTCAGATCACCGCGCGCCTTACAGCCGTGGAAGAGCACCGCCCACCACCGGCCAGTCCTCAATTTGGCCTGCCGGGCTTTGGGGGCCTTCCGGCCCTGCCTGCCAATCCCACGTCGGGAGTGACCACCGCATCCTCCGCGGTCGTCTCTTCCCTTCCAACTCCGATCCTACCAGCGCCCCCGGCCCCAACACCGGCCGTGACCACCACGCCACCACCGCCATATGGCCTTCCTCTTCACGAGATATGCTGGCCGAAATCACCATCACCAATTCCATCATTCGCTTCCATACAACAGATGTCCATGCCCATGCCATCGGCGCCCATGGCGTCACCACCACCATTCCAGCATATACCCTCCGCCCCAGACACGCCACCCAAATTCCACAAACTCACCTTTCCCACCTACGATGGCAAGGAAGACCCGCTGGGATGGTTGAACCGCTGTGAGCAGTTCTTCCGTGCCCAGATGACGCGCCCGGCCGATCAGGTCTGGTACGCGTCGTACCATCTCACCGGAGTCGCCCAACAGTGGTACCTGGTCCTGGAACGGACTGCTGGCCGACCTGATTGGGTGACCTTCAGGGAGCTGTGCCACCAGCGCTTTGGCCCGCCGATGACAACGAATCACCTGGCGACGCTCGCGCGACTCCCGTTCACGTCCACGGTCGACGCCTACGCCAAGGCGTTCCAGGCGCGCATGGCGCACGCGGGCAACCTGGAGGCCGTACAGCAGGCGCGCCTCTTCACCGGTGGCCTCCCTGACCACATCAGGGTGGACGTCGAACTCCATGAACCCCAAGATCTTCACCGCGCGGTCCGGCTCGCCCGCGCGTTCGAGATCCGCAACGCCCCGCCGCAGCCACCGGCGGCCCCGCACCGGCCGGTACATCGACTTGCTGCTCTGCCCGCACCAGCCACAACAACGACGACCCCGTCCGCATCGGCTCCGCCACGGCCGTTCAAGCGACTCTCGCCGGCGGAGATGACCGAGCGTCGTAAGCTCGGCCTTTGCTATAACTGTGATGAACCTTATGTCAAGGGCCACAAGTGCCCCCATCTTTTTTATCTTGAAGTCACAGACTACACGGTCGAGGAGCCGGAAGACGACAACCAGCCGCCACCAGCTCCGGCAGCCTTCGACCCCGACGAGCCTCTGATCTCGTTACATGCCATTGCCGGCATTCGTACCGAGGACACCATGCAGCTCTACGTCTCCATCGGCAATGAACAATTCATCGCGCTGTTGGATTCCGGCTCCACCAGCAACTTTGTGAGCCTCGACGTCGCGCGCCGCACCAAGCTGGCGTTCGAACACTGCCCCAGCTCTGGCGTCGTCGTGGCCAATGGTGACCGCGTCGCGTGTCGTGGGTACGCACGCGACGTCGCCATCCGCATCGCCGACGAGTTCTTCGACATCAACTGCTACACCATCCCCTTGGGCACCTACGACATGGTCCTCGGCGTCTCCTTCCTCCGCAAGCTGGGCCCCATTCTATGGGACTTCGACGATCTGTGCATGGCCTTCTGGCACCAGCAGCGCCGCGTCTTTTGGCGCGGCATCGGCTCGACTCGCTATGACGTTCAGTCGACTCGGCTGCACGCCATCCACCACAACGAGACAACCCTGCTCGACAAGCTGCTCCACTCCTTCAACGACGTCTTCGCCACGCCCACCGGTCTGCCACCAGCTCGTCCCTGCGATCACAGGATCCACCTCCTGCCAGGGGCGGCGCCGGTGGCGGTCCGGCCATACCGGTACCCCCAACTTCAAAAAGATGAATTGGAGTCGCAGTGCCGAGCCATGCTCGAACAAGGCATCATCAGGCCCAGTACCTCGGCGTTCTCCGCGCCGGTACTCCTCGTCAAGAAGCAAGATGGAACGTGGCGGTTCTGCGTGGATTACCGCGCCTTGAACCAGCAGACGGTGAAGGACAAGTTCCCGATTCCCGTCGTGGAGGAACTACTCGACGAACTCCATGGCGCGTGCTTCTTCACGAAGCTAGACCTCCGTTCGGGCTACCACCAAGTCCGCGTACACGCTGAAGATGTGGAGAAGACGGCCTTCCGCACGCATGAAGGTCACTTCGAATTTTTAGTGATGCCGTTCGGCCTCACGAACGCGCCGGCTACGTTCCAGAGCCTCATGAACACCGTCCTCCGGCCGTTCCTCCGTAAGTTCGTTCTGGTGTTTTTCGATGACATCCTCATCTATAGCCCGTCGTGGTCAACCCATCTACAGCATATCAACATCGTCCTCACTGCGCTGCGCGAACACCACCTCCGGCTCAAGCTCTCCAAGTGCTCGTTCGCCCAGCCCACGGTGAACTACCTGGGCCACGTCATCTCAGGCCAAGGAGTGGCCATGGACAGCGACAAGGTCGCTGCCGTCGCGTCCTGGCCGCAGCCGCGCTCAGTCCGTGGCCTGCGCGGCTTCCTTGGACTGGCGGGGTACTACCGCCGGTTCATCAAGGATTACGGCACCATCGCCGCACCGCTCACCGCCCTCCTCAAAAAGGAGGGTTTCACGTGGACACCGGCCGCCACGACGGCGTTCGACGACCTCAAGAAGGCACTCTCCACCGCACCTGTTCTCCAACTGCCCGCCTTCGATCACACATTCATGGTGGATTGTGATGCATCGGGGTCGGGATTTGGCGCGGTTCTACACCAAGGCGAAGGCGCACTCGCATTCTTCAGTCGGCCGTTTGCGGCCCGCCATCTGAAGCTGGCGGCATATGAACGCGAGCTAATCGGGCTCGTCCAGGCTGTGCGCCATTGGCGTCCCTACCTTTGGGGCCGCAAGTTCATCGTCCGCACCGACCATTATGCACTCAAGTTCATGTTGGATCAAAGGCTGTCCACGGTGCCACAACACCAATGGGTAAGCAAACTGTTTGCCTATGACTTTACAGTGGAGTACAGACCGGGCCGCCTGAACGTCGTCGCCGATGCACTCTCCCGGCGGGACAGCGACATCACGCCCGAACAACTCCATGCGCTGTCCACACCAACGTTCCGCTTCTTCGACGACCTCCGGCAGGAGCTCCGGGACGACCCGGTGCTCAGGGAGTTCCGCGACACGGTCGTCTCCGAGCGCAGCGCGCCCTGGCGCGTGGTGGACGGCCTTGTCCTCCGGGGCGCCCGCGTCTTCATCCCGGCGACGTCGGCGTCCCTGCCGGCCGTGCTCCAACTGGCCCACAACGGCCACGAAGGGGTCCAAAAGACCCCGCAACGCCGCGTCAAGACTTCTTCATCGACCATGATCGGCGCCTCGTCCGCGAGTTCGTCGCCGCCGCCCCACGTGCCAACGCAACAAGACTGATCACCTACATCCGGCCGGCCTACGCAACCCCTCGACGTTCCGACGCGGGTGTGGTCCGATATTGCTATGGACTTCATTGACGGCCTGCCCCGCGTCAACGGCAAGAGCGTCATACTCACGGTGGTGGACCGATTCTCCAAATACGCCCACTTCCCCGCCGCTCGGCCACCCGTACACGCAGCGTCCGTCGCCAAGGCTTTCTTCGAGGGCGTCGTCAAGCTCCATGGGATTCCCTCCTCGATCGTAAGCGACCGGGATCCAGTTTTTACAGGTCATGTGTGGCGGGATCTGTTCAAGTTGGCGGGCGTCAAGCTGCGGATGAGCACTGCCTTCCATCCGCAAACCGACGGTCAGTCGGAGGTCGTCAATCGCACCATCGCCATGTACCTCAGGTGCATCACGGGAGACCGCCCCCGTTCCTGGTTGGAGTGGCTGCCATGGGCAGAATACTGCTACAATTCCTCCTACCACTCGGCACTTCGAACCACCCCCTTCGAGGTCGTCTACGGCCGCGCGCCACCCGCCCTGCTGCCATACACGGCAGGCACCGCCAAGATGGACGTCGTCGACGACATGCTCCAGGACCGCGACACGTTCCTCGCTGAAGTCCGAGACCGCCTCCTCCAAGCGCAGGAACATGCTAAAAAGTACTACGACGCCAAGCACCGCGAGGTGGAGTTCGCCGTCGGGGACTGGGTTCTGCTTCGCCTCCTTCACCGACCCGCCCAGTCCCTGCTACCCGGACCGCGCGGCAAGCTCTCGCCGCGGTTCGCGGGTCCGTTCCAGGTGGTGGAGCGCGTTGGCGCAGTCGCATACCGGCTGCGTCTACCGGAGCACGCACGCCTACACGATGTCTTCCACGTGGGCGTTCTCAAGCTGTACAAAGGGACGCCGCCCGCATCGACACCAGCACTCCCTCCCCTCAACAACGGCCGAGTACTACATCGCCCAGAGCGTGCTCTCCGTGGCCAACTCCGTCGCGGGGTCTAGCATGTCCTCATTCAGTGGGAAGGCATGCCGATCACCGAGGCTACATGGGAGCCCGCCGAAGCCTTCCGCGAGCTCTTCCCGACGTTCCAGCTCGAGGACGAGCTGTTCGTCGACGGAGGGAGAGATGTTATGACCGGGCAAGTCTACAAGCGCCGAGAACGCAGGGATGGCTGAGAACCAGCAAGAATTCGGCATGCATCCCTAGTCTCCAGGAGTTTGTTCTCGTTTGAATTATTCCCATTGCATGTTAGAAGGGACGGCAGTCCTTAGTTTGTTCATTCTTGTTGAATTATTCCCATTGCATGTTAGAAGGGACGGCAGTCCTTAGTTTCAGGAATAAGCTTGCTTAAACAATTTGTATAAGTGTCGAATGTTGATGAAGGAAAGGATAAGCCTGGGTTTGAGAATTATTTCTCCCTTGGGCTCCCAGCCCTACTGTTCATCGTCACTCTATTGTCGCTAAAACCCCGGCGCCGAGCCACGGCGCCGCCACGCCTCCGTCGCCCCTTCAAACCACGTCCTCCTCCCTCTCACTCATACCCCCTGAGATCCCTACGCCATACCACTTATGGTCAGGAGATTTTTAGTGGGGCACTGGTGCAAGGAGAAGGTGTAAGGGATAGAGGGAGGGAGGGTCCAGGTCCTTCTCTAGGACCGGAAAACGTGAGGGAGGGGAGAGTGTTGTCACTGAAAATGTGGGCTTGGTCTAAGGTGCGTTGTGTCCCAAGGGAGAAGCATTGATTTTTTTGATGGGGTCTTCTTTTGAAGTTAATATTGGGCTGGGAACTGATTTTAGAAAAGTCTCATGGATTACAGAAGGCAAGGGACACTAGGAAGTTAGGAGGCATTTCCATCATTTTTAGTTTTTTTTGGGTAGTGAAACTTACTTGGTTTGGTTCACGGAAAATAGGATTTTAAAATTTAGGAAAATAAATCCAGAAAAGAATTTTTTGTTTGTTTTGGCAAAAGCATCAGATGCTGCATAATATGCCCATTGGCTTCGACTATACTCCTTTTCTGGTATAGATTGACAGATTTACCACCCTCTATTGACAAGCCTCTGCAGCTATCCTTTTCTAACGATCGTGTTATTATTGAGTTCCATAGCTTCTTTATCCACTTTTAATAAACCTGAACAGGCAACGATGCCAAAATTTGTCCTTTTGTTGTAAGATGATTAATCAGTTAAGTTGAACTACCATTCTTGCCTTCTAGCTGGGTAGTTGATCCTTATACAGCTTCTTCCCAGTGCTGACTTGTTTCCTTACTAGTCCAGAGATTTCCATACATGGTTCATTGGGGCCGACCTTGTCATCATTAGCTTGTCATATTCCCAGGAGATATCAAAACTGGTAGCTGTGGGTGATGGCAGGCTGTTCTTTGAGAATTCCTTGAACTAGGGTTATGGGACATGATTTTGGGGGAACAATTGCATGCTGCAGATGGGAAAACAGCGAAAAGGATGAAAGAGCGTATAATTTTCTTATTGCTTGATTTTGACAATGATAGCAAGGAGATTGAGCTAACCAATCCTATCTTGTTCCGTACTTGAATAATTGTATGAATCCAGTCTAATTAATCTATCTTAGCTATTTTTGGAAGAGGTGACAGAGGATCAAACATGATCCTTGTATGCATAGCCAGGGCAGGCTCCTTGATGCACCGCCACATATACTGTGTTATGGGCCATACTGGGACCTCCTGTGATACTGCCTCCAGTCAGTATCTGTATCTTAATTGAACTTTCATGGATAAACCATCCCCGTGGAAATTCTCTGTTTAGCAGAGCAAATGCTCGTGTCGCCTTCTATATCTTGCTGGAGACTTTTTTTTGGTTTGTGTTTGTTTGTTATATATACTGTTCCATTCTATGCTAGAAATTTATTTGACAAATATAATATTGCCTGTTTATCAGTCAGCATGCAGGGCTGCAGCAGATCACTGTAGAAAGAAGGGGAAAAGCATTACGAAGCTAGCTATGCAGTATAGCTTGATGAATAATGAAATCTCGACAGTTCTTGTTGGAATGAACTCTTCAGAACAGGTACACTGTTTTTTTTTGGGCTTTTTGCCTTCTATTCAGTGTACTCATAATATTGCTTGATGAATAACTAATATATTTTCAAACTCGTGAGCTGATAGAGCATATTCTGGTTGGTTTATAAAATGATAAGAAATATTGTTATCTAAGCTTGCATTTTGAATACCACATTTCCGTGCTTCCACAATCTAAACCAGATGTGAGATGTGAGCAGATCTGTTGACCCCTAGTATATTTGGCTTGAACTCTATCACATGTTGGTCTAAAAGATTTTCATATTTCTTTGTTGGAATTAAATAGGAATAGATTCATTGTCGTCATAGGTTTATCACTGTGTTGAGCAGTTCATCCTTCGTAAGGTAATATAGAGGGTAGCCCGTATTTTACTTTTAAATCGCATCTACAAACTAGTTCCTATTTAGTTAGTACCTAGTACAGGTTTGTAAATTTGAAAAACTAGAAGAGCTAAAGATTGCTAAGCCAGTTCTCATAACTTGTACAAACTTTACAAAACAAGGCCTGCTTTGGGCTTTCACTGTCCCATTTAAAGGTAGCTGTGTCACCATGGAAAATGATTCAGTTTGCCTGTTGGGACAGAAATTTAGTATGGCAATGTGGTGATTTCTGGTATAACATCTTGTGCCGTGATGCAAGGTTGAGGAGAATGTGGCTGCTGCACTGGAGTTGTCAACGTCAGGCATTGATGAAGAACTTCTGCGGGAAGTTGAAGTAATTCTGGAGCCTGTGAAGAACCTGACATGGCCTAGCGGCATCCAACAAGCCTGATGGCCAAAAGCTGCTATCCTGATTTGAGAAGCTGGCATGATGGACATATCACTGCTGTTCGATTCAGTCGATTGTGCACATTAGCATCGTTTACTGCTGATTGCAAATTTGCAATCCCGTATGGTTCTTGATGAAAGGGGATGCTTAGGACTGTTGAGCTTTTATGGTTGGGTCATGTGGTAATTACGACATGTCGAATGAAGGCAACACAAGCAATAAAAGATCGATGCTGATTACTGAATAAGCCTTTCTCATACATCTGGGGTGGACTAACACTAGTTAATCTGGTTGCGCACCACAATTACAAGGAAACAAGAGTTGCTGAACTATGGACCAAACATGGATTTCTTCTTTCATTTACGTGTTGTCATGAGTACCAATGTAAACTTACTCTGTTTCGCTCTCGTCACAATGTTTTGTCAGTTCATACCAAAACTCGTGTAAAATAACACAGCAAAAGATTGCTAGATATATTAAAACAGATATTTTCCACTGATGAAAGTTGGAACACGTTGTCTAAAACTTCAGAACCCCGAGGAGCAAACCAAAGATTGTGATATGAGAAGCGTCAACTGTCAGGAGTTGGAAGTAGTGTGTGACCTAGGAATCCTTCAATGCCCGGCCATGGTCGCCAAGGCTGCCCCCTCCACCGCCGATACGATCATCGGCACTGACATGCCGCCTGAGTACAATTTCTACAACAAATTCCCCGTTCACATCAAGAACAAAACTCGTAGGCACAACACAAGGAGTGGAGGACCGGTGATTCACTGATGCTGCCGTTAGTTATTACCGTCGGTGTGGCTCATCAAGATGTCCCCAAGGTTGTTGGTGGGCACGCAGACGCACGTAAGGTTCGTCCTAGTCGACGCGGGGGATGCCGGCACCTCACGCACTGTCCACGATGATGAAGCCCAACGCGATCCTGAGGTGCTCAACATAGTTTTAAATAGCGGTCTATTGAAAATAGCGGCGACTCTTTTTCCCGGTAGCTATGAAATTATAATGGCGCTACAATGGTTAGTGTTTGTATAGAAAAAACATGAAAAACACCGGGGATTGATGTAAAAATCATGGAAAAAATGATATTCGATGAACACAAATATATTTCTGGTTACAGAAATCTATGTAATGTTACCAATATGACATTACGACATGATTCAAAGTCTAGTGTTTAATTGTCCAAAATACCAAATTAATAGTAAATGATAAGTAGAAAATAATTAATTAAATTGTCAATCCATTAGTGTTGGCAAAATCTAAATTAGCGCTCATATTTAAACCTAAAGCTATGCAACTCTATGGTGCAATAGCAGTAAAAGTTGGCATAGCGGCAAAAAAAAAAAAAGCAATAGCTTAACGTCGAGCCTCTCTAGCTGCTATAGCCCGCTCTCTTTTTCCATAGTGTCGAATGACCATCACCTCCTTGAAGGCTCTTAAGCTCTAGTTCCAAATCACCATGACGAATGAAAGCATTTATGAAGGAGGAAACATAGTTGAACTTTATTCCTCATAAGCTAATGACTAGTATATGCATGAGGAATTGGATCAAAATTCATGGAATGAACTCATGATGCATCACCTAAAGAAGCATGAGAAAAGGACTGATCATTCAAGAGGAAAGGAATATGAATGGATGATTCCTTTGTTTTAAACACCGACAGTCATTGCCTTTCCTCCTCATATTCCTACATTTGTTTCATTCGAATTTCCTTCAATGCAAGCCTCGACAAATTCCTGCAAATTGAAACTATGTTGCATTTTGTTCGAATAAGCAATAATTGACAAACTCAAATGTCCGCAACCTCAGAGTCAAATGTCGGCGATGGACGATTCAAGGTAGTTGTTATTCAACAGAAAGTTGATGAAACTTTCCTAGCAAAGATGTCTTGTGTGCGGATTTGGCTCCATATTCTTGTTTGATCTCCCTTAAGCAAATTGCAATCAAATGAGATTACGACATTGTACTTGTTATTTGCAAATTTGCAACTAAATGGGCATTTGTGAGCAAGACTCGTTAGAATTATACATTGAACCATTCATCAACACCTAATTGTTGTACTAGTTCTAGTTGAAAACTTTAGGAGTTCCTACGGCAGTCTACCAACAAAAATTTGCATTAGGCCGTCATCCCACCAAAAAGAGGCCTATCGATTTGTCCAAGTGCTAAATTAAACAAAAGAAGCATGACTCTATATTTACTCTCTTTTTATGTATATCTCTCTTCCCTTTCACATTTCGACCTCCATTACTGTTGGGTGCAATATGCATTGAACCCCACTAGTGTGTTCATGCCCAATTACACAATTAAGAGGCATTTGCATGGGACTATTGACATGATCTCTGGAGCCACTTGTTGTTGACAAAGTCCATAATACAATGTCAAACATATGGAGAATTTTTTTATCCAAGTCAAGTATAACAATCTTAAGTGTAGCAGTGGAACGAATGTTGGATACCTTAATCGGCCATATAATCCATGTTTTATGTGGAGTATGTGTGGTCTTATCCCTTTAGAATTGTTCTTTTTGCATAGAAAATTTTGTAGTTCTATGATAATATAGTCATAGTTAGTAAATATAATAATAGTAGCTTTGTATACGGTAATTAGTAAAATATCTTCTCTAGCTAACTCATATACTATTTAGTCCTATAAAGGAAAAAAAATGCTTTGCTACATTTTAAAATCTTTGCATCCTATAATAATTTGTGTAGTGTTTAGGGTCCATTTGTAGCCTAGGAGGCCTTTTGTAAATACAAGCCCCCACCATGAGAAATAATGGAAATGTTTTTGCCCACCTTTCCTATAAAAGGGGGAGGGCTAGGTAGAGGGGGTACTCTCTTGGCCCTTACTCATTTTGTTCCTCTTATTCCATTCTCTCCCACCTCTCTTGTTTTGTCATTAACTAATAATTACCCTCCATGGTGATCATATGCGACTAAAATGTCAAAAAGGATACAGTTGTAAATTGTAACAAATTTTGAGTTTAATCAATGTAATCAGACACAAGGAGATTTTGTATATATATTAAAAGTAAAATGCATACAGAAATCTTAAGGGTAATATACTAACATAAGTTAATACCTCTTTTTACCCTAATTTTCTATGCTCATGTTGTTGTTCATCTCTTATCGATGACATGGCGCCCTATGCTTGCTAGCTCGACGAGCACCTCGTAAGTTAAAGCCCTAAGTTTGGTTCTAGTAATGGAATGACAACTAGTTTATTATTGCTTTCAAACACTAGACTTCCAAATAGGCCATAAGAAGCATTGTCACCATTCGGAAGACTATGGATACTCATTTCTTTTGATAGTCAAAAGGCAAGCAAAGGCTCAACAAAAGCATGAAGCTACAGTTAGTGTCAAACCTGTGACTCTTTGCTTGATAAATTTGTATCCAACATTTGCAACTGTGGTAGCTAACATACACCTATTGAGTTTTTTGGGGTTTTGTGAAAAAAAACTGAAAAAAATGATACATCATCTTTAGTTATTTGATCAATTGTTCCTAAAGTGTAAAATAAGGTTTCTCAAACATTTCACCTTAATACTTATTAGAACTTAATCATTAATAGCATATTAGGTTCACTAGCTTAATGACATGAACACACTATTTCACATATTAATTAGCACATATCTCAACTAGACCAAGATGATCATTACTACTGATGCATCTTGGATTATCTTCCTAGTCCTCGGTGGATTGGAAAAGGGCATTTGTCTTCAACCTACTATCATGCCTCCCTGATCGGTGGGTTAGGGGGTTGTGGGTGTTCTCACTAGAAGATGCAGAGGACTAAAAGCCACATGAGTCCTTTTTTATAGCACAACATTAGTTGGGACTGGGCTAATGGTGAAAACGACCATGCACCTTCGATCATGGTGCATTATTAGGAGCAGTGGGCCCATGGCCCTTAGGACTTAGTGAACACTAAGCCAAGATCAATTCCAACATTTCCCCCCATTGATCGAATGACGTAACGCATATGTGACCCTTAACTTAACATCATCAATCCATTATTAGTAGAAAAGCATATAGAGGTAATGTGTAACAACGGTCTATAAATGTCACTTTAACCTCAATGTCTATAATATATATCAATATACTACGATAGTATAGTCTCTTGCATAATGGGAGATGGCATATGCCATCAATCCAAGAACAACATTATTTCTCTGACCAAAATTTTCTAATGGTTCCATTTTGATTAGAGGTGACACATCGAAACATAATCAACAATGCTAGAGACAAGGTGACTCCATAAATTAGCAAATTTGAGTATCAATGCCACATAACTATAGACAACGTTGGTTAGTAAACAACCATGAGATATCAATCATAAATCTCAAAGCACACAAGTCTCCAAGCTAATGGTATATTAATCATATCAGAGATGAACTTGCCATCATCACATGAATCATTAGTTACATAAGTGCAGAAGCATTATCTAAGTGTCATATAATTAAGAGGCAACAAATAAATGCCAAAATGACTTAAAAAGAAAAAGTAATGCTTACATAATCAATCATGTTAGCTTATCTTAAATGCACATAAAACAATTAGGGCTCAATTAAGAAATATCTATAAGTCAGCCTTGACATTATACCCTTAATTCATTAACTAGCAATATACTTGGCTTAGGAATACAATTATAATTCATTAACGAGCAATGAATTTTGATGATCCATAGCTATAATCAATGTTGGTCACAATACGACCATGAACCATCATTATCTTAGAACCCGAAATAACTTTAGTCCCAAGTTAAAATTTCCCATTGGTTCCATTTTGACTAGAGATAACATAATAATGAGCCAATTAATAAACATTAATAAAATTGTGCATTCTTTCTTAACATATAGTGCTACATTAATTTTGAGAAGGCATGTGTCATTAATGAATTAGCAACCAATGAAAGGATTAAAGCTCATAACTTCAGTAGCCCCATAATGCTAATGAAATTTTCTCCAATCAAATCGATCTCTTATGGTTCTCCAATCAAATTTTCTTTAGGTTAATTGGAGAATCTCATTAAATTTGGTGTAATGAAAATGTAATATCATTAGGCCATACTCATAATGGGAAGCCCAACCATAAAATTCTTAGCAAGAGATCAGATCGCATAAAAGAGTTCATAGTTTTCCTCTAATATATTAGATGGGAGGAAGATTAGCATCATTATGGGGCTTAATAAATAAATATAACAATGTTGTAGTAAAACTAACACAATTCATAATGCACCAAAAAATAAATTAGCCTAAAAACATGACGATTTCGGCCTATAAAACATTAGTGGCCCAAACAAAGAAAACACATCAAGATTAAATACAATAGACATTTGGTCCATCAATATGTGGGTTGTGTTGCCAGCAACCTGGGCCTAGGATGCCAAATCATGGGACACTCGTGTCCCGCAAGCCACGCCCCCCGGTCGTTACAACTAAAACCTTCTGGTAGAATGTTGAAGAATGCCTTATCATTCTACTATGAAGATCCATTATGAATTAGAAAAAAAAGATCCATGGTACTTTATACAAGGACAAGAATTCCAAATTTACTGTCATCGACTCCCTTGAGTCAACTCAAGCCAACTATAGTCAACTTAGAGTCAACGTTAGTCAAACTGAATTCTACATCGTGAATATATATGGTGTAAACCAACCTCTCTGTGCTATGTAAACTTCTAATCTGAGCCATATGATGTTGATCCAAGGGGTGTAGGGGGATTAGGTAATTTTACGCTTAACCGCCCGTGTCTCACATATATCTGGAGTGGAGTAACAATTGTTAATTTGGTTGCCCACCACTCTTACAGGGACACAAGATGTTGTTGAAGTATGCACTAAACATGTATTTCTTATTTCATTTACCAGTTGTCGGGAGTATCAATGTAAAAACCTATGCTGTTTACCTATCGGCACAATGTTTTGTCAGTTCAACCACAACTTGCAGTGAATAATTTATACATGGAAAGATTGCTAGATACTAAGAATATATTTTTCCTACATGGCTAGTGAAAATTGGAACATGTTGTCGAAACTTGCCATCTAAAACATTCAGAACCTCGAAAAGCAACCAAAGATTGTGATGGTGAGAAGGAAGCGTGAAATGTCACGAGTTGGAAGAAGTGCGTGTGAGCTATGAGTCCTTCACTGCTCGGCCATGGTCGCCGAGGCCAACGGAACCCTCCACCGCCGATATGATCTTTGGTACCGACATGCCGCCAGAGAGAACAATTTCTGAAACAAAATTCCGCATTCACAACAAGAAAAACTTACTAGGCACGAGGGGAGGAAGACTGTTGATGCACCGATGCTGCCGTTAGTTATTACCGATGGCCTCCCGGACGGAGAGGTCCGGGATGATCACGTCGGCGCGGCTCATGAGAAAGATGTCCCCAAGATAGAGATTGTTGGTGGGCACGTAGACGCAGGCAAGGTCCTGGTCGCCGCGGGGGACGCCGGCGCCTCGCAGCGCCACCGTCGACGTGATGAAGCCCAGCGCGTACTCGCCGATCCTGGGGTGCCGGATGATCACCACCTCCTTGAAGGCCCTTGAGCTCTGATCTGAAACCATGAAGGCGATTAGACGAACGTATAACGTGTTTACGGAGGAAATGCAGAGGAACTTAGGCGTGTCAGCGTTTGCATATATGTCATGATTTGATACCTAACCTGGCGATATTGCGGCGCTGATCTGCTTGGAAGCCGAGTAGATGTGGCGCACGAGCGGCATCCTCTTGATGAAGAACTCACCGAGGCCGAGGAGGGAGGCGCCCAGCCACGACGACATGAACACGCCGACGAGGAAGATGAAGGTGATGGAGGTGACAAACCCGAGGCCTGCACAGAGAGATGAAACGTTTTCGTGCATCATCAGTAATAGTAGCAGAGAACGCTGACGCGATCCATCATAATCCATTTCAAATCGCAGCATCAATCTCTCAGATTGGACCAAGAACATGATTAATTACCGAAGAGATGTATCCCGAGGTGGACGTAGATGGGCGAGAAGAAGCCGTCGACCAATCGGATGAACCACCATGTCGTGTAGAAGGTGATGGCGATCGGGAGCAGGATGACACTGGATGCGACAGACAGAGTGCAGATCGAGCACAGGTTCAGGCTGACTCAGGGATGACGTGCAAATGCGAAGAACAATAGTATTCATACGAGGACGAGGTGCGCACCATCCAGACATAAACTTCTTCCATGCCCAGCTCCGTATCACTCTCGAAAACGCCTGCACCATGATTGACAAATGAACAACACCACTTGAACCAACTATCCTCTGTCTGAAATCGCGTGTGTATATAAGACAAATACAAAATCTCTCCTATTTAATTTAAAACGACCGGGCTGCCATTAACCAGATTTCAACAAAATTCCTACGTTCCAGGTTGCTCATATCACACTTCACACGCATGCAGCATGCAAGACGATCAGGAGCAGGCGCTACAAGGAACGACAGAAGCGGATCGATCACCCACCTCGATGCCGGTGGGATGGTGGTGAAGGTGGAGCACGCGCGCTGACGTCGTGGGCGGCGGCGGCCCGGCGATGATGATGGGAGCGATCGGCTCCGAGTCGTCCTCGTCGCCGGCGACGTGCTCGCCGGCGACCACCGGGAGGAGCAGCTCCCGGTCCCTCTCCCTGCCGGCCATCGCGCTCCCGGATCCAGCAGTACGTACGTGTCTCACGCCCTGCCAGTGAGCGTGGCGTGGCCTAACCGCACTATTTTTGCCTCTTGCGCGCCCGCCCACCAAGTGCCGACGCAAACGCCGGATCGGGGACACGCTAGTGGAGCTGGTGATAACTGGCTGCTGCTGCGTCCCTTTCCCTTGCAAGGAATTGCCACGAGAGATCGACCGCCTTTCGTTTGAGAAACACATCTTAAATTAGGCACATCATAAGTTTATCTACGCCTTCCATATATGCTTGTTGGCTTAAGAATTGACATCAATTGTGGCTTCCATTTCCCCTTGGCTTTGGAGTTGATATTTCACAAGGCAACGATCCGTGAAGGCATCCATTAACACTAATAACGACTGGAGACCAATTAATGGAACATGCATAAAAGTTCAACAATGCCAGGATACAATGTCTCAACCAGAGGTAGAGCAGGGACGACCAATTTTGAGCTTTGTTTATAGAAATGCCATTATTACAACTGTGAACTACTTGTAAGCTCTAAGTAAAAATGTACAGCCTAAAAAAAATAAGAGACTGGCATTCTAATGATTAATATTGCTTCTAAAACTAGATCGCTACTCATATGCTCGAGAGAAAAACACCATGACTATCTACTTATATATTTGCTTGTTCTAATTTTCATCCTCGTTCAAATCATCTGTCCTTGAGGTCCTCTCCAAATCCGTTGCTGCTCACGTCGGAGCGACAGATCCCGCGTGCGGCCCCCGTCGATGCCAACGCCGGCTCCGAAAGCTCGACCTCCATCGCGAACTGCATCCGCCTGCGTGGCCGATTTCGGTCACTTTGCCTCCTCCTGCATCGAAACTCGAAAGTACAGTGCCTCACTCCCTTTGCTTTCTTCCCCACCACCTGTTCGCCATAACGCCTTCTTCAATTCTGCTAGGTTTTTTGGCCCTAGGAGGCGAGCGGGGTGCGGGGAGGTCGTGAGGTGCTGCGTACGAGGAGGAGCGGAGTAGCGTAGGTGTGTGCGATGGTGCTCACTAACTTCATCGTGACAGTAGTTGGGGATCGAGCGGCGGCGTTGCTGCTACTGGAAGATGTCAAACAGTCGGCGACCATATTCAGCCATGCGCCACATCTGCAACTGGCTCGAGGTGCGGTCAGCCGCCGCCGCTGCCGGTACAACTCCTGTGCTCTGTGCTCTTGCGTATATCTGATTATGCCACTTCCCGTTCGTCAGCCATTGCGGCTGATTTGGTGGTTGGCCCCCCTAGATTAGTAGATCTCAGATAAGCTAGTACAGTACTAGTAGTTATTCAAAGGTAAAAAATGCTTATGCTGTAGTTTTAATTTAATCTTTTAGCTGAGCTGCAACTAAGTCAGGTGGGACTGAAATTTAGGTGGCATATGTCAGTTTGTTCAGAGTTCAATCAACTATGGACATAGAGGTGTTCTGTTTTTAGTATAGTGTAAGCGGAGTTTTTCTCGCTCACGTTTTGACATTACATTGAGCTACAGGTTGCAGGGCCCTATGACAAATGTAATCAGCTTATAATTTCATATGAGGCAAAACAGAGTCGGGTTTGGATATCGAATTATCAATGGAGCCAGATAAAGAAGAGTTTGCATATCGACATTCTCAGTATCTGAAGGTAGCACTACAGTACTACAGTACCAGCTAAGGCAGAATCTATGAAATCTGTTTCTGTCTGGGGTAGCCTTGCTTCAATATTTTACGCATCGACAGGCTGACAGCTGACTAAGAACTAGCGTCATTATGCATGGATGTTGTGCAGCTCGCAATTTTCGCTGTGCCTTTCAAAATGGTTGTCCTTAGTTATTTACCAGTATAGAAATATGTTATGCTGATGCACATGCTTCTTGGTCAGATTTACACGGCTGTCTAACCTGCTGGCACCTGTTCTTTGTAGCTAGCACCATGGTGGTCTAGAGTTTCTGCCGTCCTCCTTGATTCATGAACCGGAACCGTTCTGCCATAATCCACCTACGCCTGCAAGATTTTGGTTCGGTATTCTTTATATGCGACATTTTTGTTAGTAATTCTTTTATTTATGCATTTACTACTCTTTTCTTCAGCTGTTATGATATTTTCCAGAACCAGTTCATAGATGACTGAACCGGACAAACTTTTGATTTGCCACCACTTGCTTCTGAACTCAAGATTACCCAACCAACTCTTTCAGGTTTCCCATTGTTGTTGAGGAGGATTATTGAGTTTTCTCACTGGGACATTTTGGGTCATCTTTCTCCCCCATACGTGTTTGATTTTCATGCATGTTGCCATGAAAACTTATTAGGTATAGTGGATTTATGTAATATAATTTTTAATCCCTTTTCTACTTATTACATTTAGTCAATTTTATGTATTGCTTTTTCGATCATTTGTTTCTGGCATCTTCCATATCTCTGTTTTCAGGTACGTCCATTGGAGTCACTGTCGAACAAGTCATGCAGACTCATTTGTCATTCATCTTCTAGACATAGACTTGACACATCTTGAGAGCTTTATTGTTGGCCTGCTATTACACCACAAAGAACCCACCTCCAGGTATGACGATCCTCCTTCCAACCTGGCAAACTCTATTATGCGATTCTCCTTGACGAGCAATAAGGAATTATGCAAGGTACTACTATATGTGGGCTGGTTTCTAGAAAAAAAAAAAAGACAAATCAGTAACCTACAATTTGATTATGTATCTAATTATATAACAATAGTGTCATCTTTTCAATACATATCTTTTATTAGATATTATTAAAGTTTGATAAAAACAAATGTCTGATAGTTGGAGCTGCATATATTCTAGACTGCATAAATTCTAGGCTATTCATATTCTAATAGTTGGAGCTGAAAATATGGCTTGATTTTTGAGGTGGAAGGTTGGTTCTCTGATCGTGTCCACAACAAGCTGATCAAACATTTTGTGAGATGAGATGAAACATCGATGGATGCTAGTTGGTAGTTGCTTTGGACTTCTATAGACTGTAGATATAACAATTTTGTAAAAAAATTGGTTAGACCAGCTATATGTTAGTTGTAACTTGTAAGGTGTGCAAAACAAAACACCCTACCTATCATGGCTGCTAACAACTACCAATTGGCAGTGAAACCTAAGCTAATATCATCCGACTCAAATTTTTGTGTCTGATTTTTACAAAGTTTTGCGAATCGCTAGGCGAAAACTAAGCGCTGACCCCTAGACTAGAGACTAGTCGGGACTAGTCGAGCCTAGGCGATGCTAGGCGTTTTGCTAGGCGATGGCTAATACATGTATATATATATATTTTTTTAGCAGAATACATGTATATTTACTTAAAAAAGAAAAAAATAGAAGAGAAGTGGTCATGGAATGGGTTCCTGGGGAGAAAGAGGAAAAAGGCCCTTTAACGGCCCAACTCACCCACCATGGCCCAACTCACCCTCATATCCTCTCCCTGCTCCTCTGTCTCCCTCCCGACGCCGCTCACGCCCACTCGCCCGCGCCGCCGCTCACGCCCACTCGCCCGCGCCGCCGCTCCCCCTTCGCCGCGCGCCCGCTCCTCCTCCACCGGCGACCGCCCGCCTCCACGGCCCCCCATGCCCCCAAGGAGGAGCGCTGCAGGTGGGGAGGAGTTGCGGACGCCCGCCTTCGTGCCCCCAGCCCGTTTCCGCGCCGCCAATCGCCGCCGACGCGCCGTCTTCCGCCGCGGAGGCGCTCCGCCCGCCTAGACGGTCGACTACCCCCCTAGTCCAGGCGAGAGGCCATTGACTAGCGACTAGGCGTGCCTAGGCGCGACCTAGGCATCGATTTTCAAAACTTTGGATTTTTATCATCTGGAAGGATGATGTCGTGTGGTTAATGTGAAGGGTGAGATTTCTTATATGCATGTGACGTGTGTTGGATTGTTGGTTGGTAAAAGTCCCTGTTGCTTGAAACAGTTAGATAACAAATAAACTAGTAATTATACCATCTGCTTATGAGTCAGCATTTCTCCTAACGTGTGAGGGATCGGCATAACTTTATACCGATTGATTGTGTGCTGATAATGGCTTTTAGTGACTCTTATGTAGTTGCTGTTTTGGGGCTGTGTGGTGCTATTTAATGAATTTCGGTGTTATTGTGTCTTACATTCCATTCTCCTTTGGTTAAGATTTGAAGCCATGGTATTTATCAAACGTAAGATCTATGCCATTTGTGTCTTCCGCTTCCCCTTGGCTTAAGCATTGTATCTTTCACAAGGCGATGATCCTTCTAGGCATTATGGATTAGTGTTTGGCAGAAAACATGTCGAAAACTATGGTGATGTTGCAATAACACTAGCTACTGGAGACCAATTAATGGAACATAAAAATATAACAATTCCAGTACTGTCTCAAGGAATATATCCAGCAACATGATCACCCAACACAAGGTGCATCAATTCAATAAAATGTGTTCCATACAAGATGCACAATCAGAAACCATTAACAAGAAGTAGCAAACATACAAAAGTCTCATAGAAATATGTCATGTAGCCAATACGTACGCAGTTCAAGCAATTCAGGGAATGAAAACACTTTATTCAAGTATAAGATAGACATGCTCAGCGATGTAATCATCTCCATAGTTTGTAGCAGCTTCTTATCCAAGTATGAATCGACAAGATCAAGGTCCTGTACCCCTATTCTTCTCTCTTTTTTTGAGCAACGCCCTATTCTTTTTAAGCTGCATATGCAATCCCGGGGCACCACCATCTTTCTGAAGCTTGTCTATCACGTGGGCATTTGTGAGCAGAGCCCATATGAGTGTTATGAACTCCCCACCAGTTGCCATGCGGGTGGCATGTGCCACTGCTCTGTGCGATGGAGCGATGTACAACATCATGTTTGCCCAGAAGACGGCGAGCACCCTCCACCGTTCCTCGATGATGTCAAGCCTATTGATGAGGTAAAAAGCGATCCTCGATCCCTGAATCAAAAAACGAACCTCGTGGTTTGTAGAATCTGAACTCCTTTCACGATCTGAACTCCCTAACTCCAACAGTTTATCATACTTGTCCTTGTTTGACTTGCAGCTAGCAAGGTACTCACGGGCGTTCTGCCGCGTGCCACGGGCATATGACAAGCTTGTATAAGTGCTGTCGGGAACCAGATCCGGTTGGAAGGCCAGCAGATACGCGCAGTACCCAGATAGCTTAGTGGCGATTCCATGATTCTTGATGAGCTCTTCTCTACTAGGATCATCCATGCTTGACAAATCCACGTTGTCGTAGTCGTAGTCACATATGCTTGTGGCTATGTGCCAATTCATGATGTAGCGAGCATATGTGTGGCCAAGCAAGCAGTCACGATCGAGGTCTAGGTCGATGACACCCATCTCATAAAGCCACATCCTTCCATCCGTGATCAGGCCGTTGATGTCCTTGAGTTGGCGGAGAACGGCTTCCCTCACTTCTGGAGGCAAGCTGATGGTACAAGTCATTAGTGATGCATCTAGTGCTTCGAGTGAGATCCATGATAGGAAGGACTTGACCCGGTGAGGATGCATGTTGTCAAGGATGAAGTATTGGCCCATGCTGCCCTTCCAATACTTTGTGAATGTGAAATGGCATAGGACCTTGAGTGGGACATCCACCATCGTCCTGTGCCATGACTCATGCTGCACGTACTGGCACATCATCTTCACCTTGTGCCAATCCGAGAAGACGAACAATGCAAGGAATTGGTACGACTCAAGAAAGATGTACCACACGATGACCAAACAAGTGATGAGAAGATCAAGATTGAAGCCATGGATAAAGATGTTTGCACCGTCTCCGGCAGGCCGGTGCTTGAGAAGATCAGAACTGAATAGAGTAAATATGCTGGTTGCGAGGATCACAACATACACAATCAGATCTGGAGCTAGGGTGTCTTTCATTGAGGGGTACCGAGCATAGAAGAAATCAAAGAGGAAGCCGAGTTCCACCTCGACTACCCGAAATGCTCTATCGAGATCGTTGTCATTGGAGAGGAGCCCATTGACAACCAATTCCCGACATTTGTTATCCTGAAAGGGGAGGTTTACATTGCCGATGTGATCAGCCGCAAACCTTAGCCTGAGAAGCCTGAAGAGCGCAAAGGAGAGGCAGAGGTCCCTCCGCCTCGATACTCCTTTTTCTTCGTCTTGTCCATCCCTACCGCTAGATTGCAGCAACTTCCCTTTGCATTGCCAGATTTTGGAGATGTCCACCGTTTCTGGTCGGCCATAAGCGACATGTATGACCTCTTCCCCATACCTCATCTCCTTCACTTCCTTGCCGTCGACAAGATAGATGTACTCCTCCATTGTTTCTGGGTTGTAAGAACCACCTCGGACGCCGGCGCTGTTCAACGGCTCGTGCTCCATGTAGTCCCACACGATCTGGTTCTCCTTGACCAGACCACGCGACCGGCACGTTGACCGGTATGCCTTACCCCTCAGGCCTAGCCTCACAACGCTTAAGCTCCAGAGCAGAAACAAACTGATGAGGATGTTGGTGCGGAGCTGACCTTTGTAGTAGAGTATGAGAAACAGCAGGTAGATGATGTGGAGGGCCTGGTTCATCATGGATCTCGTCTGCTGGCTGCTGTCTTTGAAGCTGAACGCCGTCATGGTGTCGGCGCTGCCGAGGAGCAGCAGGAGGAAGCAGGCCCACACGACGAAGAGCTCGTTGTGGATTGACGACGACTGCATCAGGCCGATGGTGTAGGAGATCACCGGGTAGTTGAACATGAAGGCGCCCCAGACGACGAGCCTGGCCAGGCCATGGCTCTCATGGCGTCGCCTCGAGTTGGACAAGACCAGGATGCCCACCAGGAGGCAACCCACGGTCACTAGGCCCTCGATCCTTGCCAGCTGCCCGGCGGAGCTCGAGGCGAATTCCTTTGCTGCCCGGGTCGCATTTCTCACAGTGGCAATTTGTTCCATGGAGAAGCAAGCAAAGGAGACCGATCAGATCCCAACATCGATCAGGTCATGGAGATAAAGATGGTGAAGATGATGATGGCACTAGTAGTACGTACGTAGTTAATGGTTACGGGACAAGAGGCTTCAGGCCTTAGTAAAGGACGTAATAAGTATATTACCTGTTGATGTAAGAGCTGGACCTGGTGACTACGTCATCACGAGTTGTTGGATCTTCTGCAGCTTGCCACTTCTATACCGAGAAGGCAAACGACATCCGGATTTCGATTATTTATTTACGTGTGTTACGATCATCTCAGCAATAGGTTGGTCACTGCACACACATGGAGATGATGATGAACTTAGTTATTGGTTACGGGACAAGGCTTCAAGCCTTAATTAATAAAGGACATATAATAAGTAATCCCAACACAAGCACAGGCAAATTGTGTGTGTGGATGAATGAACAAGCCGCTACCACGGAGTGAAATGAGTGTGTACGGAGAGCGGGCGACCGGGCGACCGCGGGGCGACGCCGCGGCCCCTCGCCGCCGGTGAGCCCCGGGCCCCCCCTCCCCTCCGCCTCCCGCGGAGGCAGGTTCGTCTCCCCTCCCTTCCTCTCGTCCGCTCCTCCGTCCCTCCCCCGCACCCCGTCGCCCGCCCCCTTCTTCCTCCCCCCGCTCCGGATCTGCTCCGCCATGGATCCTCCCTCCTCGCCGTCGCTCGCGCCCCTTCCGCCGGAGGTGGAGGCGGCGCTCGAGGCCGGCTCCCCCGGCAAGCTGATGGCGGCCCCCTCCCAGATCCCGGCCGGCGGGGATGGCCGGACTCCGTCCCGGAACCCTAAGCGCCGTTGGGCCGACCCGGGCAACGAGGACGTGCCTCCTCCGGGGGAGTTCTTCTCCGACTCGCCTGGGCTGCTGCGGATCCTCCTCGGCCGCGGTCCTGACGCTCTCTCCGACGTCAGTGACCCGGAGGACGTAGATCCGGCGCCCGGCGATAAGGAGGGGACTGCGGGCCCAGCGAAGCGCAGCCACCGGCACCGCCGTCGCCGTCACCGGAAGGCTGGGCTGGAGGGCCGCTCTACCTCCACGCAGGCCTCCCCGGAACGCTGCCACCCCGCTCGGAGCTGCTCGCCGGAGCCGCCGCCTCAGCCTCCTCGCCTCAGCAGTGTCCTGGAGCGCCCCCGTGCCGACGTCGAGGACTGCCAGGCCGCTCCGGCCGCGCGCAGCAGGCGAGGCTCCCCGCCCATCGGGCGGGATGCTGCACCTGAGTCGCGCTGCCGCCCGGGCCTGGAGCGGGACAAGGCCGAGCGTGGCGAATGCGTGGTGCACGACGTCGCCCGCCAGCCGCGCCCTGCACCACCGGTCGGGGCCGCCCGTGTCACGCGCGGTGGGCGTGACTCCCCGCCCTCGGGGCGGGACGCTGTCCGCTCACCGACCGCGCACCCAGCGCGCGCCCGTGGAAGGCCAGACGGTGACGGTTTCTTCCTCGTCCGCAGCCGCCACTTCGGGAAGATCAGACCGCGACCGCGCTCGCCGCGCTCGCCACGCCCCGTGCCGTCCGAACTCAATGGCAAATGCTTCAACTGCCTACTGCACGGACATGTCCGCGCCCAGTGCCGCAACCGCTCCAGGTGCCTCAACTGCTGGAAGGAGGGACACCGGGCGGAGGAATGTCCCCGGGTTGCTCGAGTCGGGACGAAGAGCCGTCGCTCGCCGCTCCCGGCTGACGAGCGTCGCGTGCGTGCCCACCGGTCCCCGCCCAGACATGCCCACCCGTCTCCGCCCGGGCGTGACAATCGCGGACGGGCCCGTCCTCCGCCACCGCCCCCGCCACCGCCCGAGCGTGGGTCACGGCGGCCCCAGCCGCGGGATCGCACACCGCCGGGCGCGCGCCGAGCCTCCTTCCGCGGTGACCCGACCGGCCGTCATCCACACCAGGCGCCGAGAAGGGAGGCGCGCGACCCTGCGGAGCAGCCGCGCCAGCAGCGCAGGCTGGAGCACCGTGCACCCAGCCCCCCTCCACCGCCTCCGGAGCCCGCCGAGCCAGCGCCACGTCGGCCTGCCGGCGGCGCATCCGTTGAGGCCGGGGAGACGTCGGCGGCTGCCAACGCCGGGGATCGACACGCCTTCGCTTCAATGGTGGTGGTGCCGCGCTCAGGGGAGCTCAACCTCGCGGAGAACGCACTGGCCAGGGCACTGGTTGCCACGGTAGGGGGCACCAGACCTCACGTGTCGCCTGAGACCGTGCGTGACGCCCTGCACGAGCAGTTCGGGATCAACCTCGCCGACATGGATGTCAAGCGCCACGAGCCCGAGGACTTCCTCGTCCGCTTCGCCAACATCGTCGATAGGGACAGCGTGCTCGAGTCCACGCCCTGGGGCCCCATTCTGCCTCTGCGCTGGGCGCCTTGGAGCCGTACGCGCGGTGGGGATGCCGAGTCTTTCCGACATCGGGTCCTCCTCGCCCTCAGGAACATCCCCGCGCACGCTCGCAGCGCGGACACGGCGCAGCGCGTCCTGGGCCGCTGCTGTTCCGCGGTCGAGCTCTCGGAGCTCCGCGACAGACACCAGGACGACGACCGGGAGTACTTCGTCACGGCGTGGTGCTGTCACCCTGCGCTGATTGACCCTCTCAAGACCACCTTCATTCCGGAGCCCCTCGTGGGTGGGATGGTGCCGGATGACCGCACCGAGGTACCCGGCATCGCCTATACGGTGCGGGTGCGGCTGATTGCCCACCACGATCCCGACGCCCCAGACGATGATGACGACGAGGACAGCGCAGATGGCAACCGGGGCGACGACGCGGCCCGCCGCCACGATGACTCAGGGGAGTTTGACGACCGCTCGCCGAGGCATCATTCCGATGATGACTCTCAGGCCACCGACCCGCGCCACCGTAACCACCACCCGACTGGGGGGCGCCGCGGTCACTGCTGCGCTGGAGTGGCGGCTGACGCGTGCGCCCCGGCCGCCATCCTGGTTGGGAACCTTCGCTGACCCATCCGGGACGGCGTCGAGGCCACCGGGACACCCCGGGGTGGCGTCGCGAGTTACGGGTCAGCGAGCGCCTCCTCCCCGGACAGGTGGCTGTCCACCCAGGCGCCAAAGACACCAGTGCCGGCCGACAACGGAGTGCTGCAGCTGATGGACGCCCCCGCGGGACCTGCTACGCCGCCGAGGATGCTCATCCATCGGCTGCTAGACCCGCTCGATCGGTCGCCGGAGCTCCACCGCGTCACGCCGATGACCGGGATTGTCGGTCGCTTCCTCGCGGTCGCGCCGCAACTTTTGCACGGCGGCAGATCGTCCCAGACCCCACCGCCTCCCTCGCCGACTGATTGGTGGGCCGGCTGGGCGGACACGGAGCTCCTCTTCGTCAACGGGCTAGCCAGCTCGCCGGCGGCTGGGCAGGACATCGGACAGCTTTGCGGCGCGCATCACAACCACGACGAGGTGCCGACCCCCCGGACAGTGGCGGAGGCGGCCGGGCCGGGCGGCCCCTGTGCCGCGCCCCACTCCCGTGCGGGCCCTGCCGAGGCGCCTGCCCCTGCCGCAGGGGCCGACCCCGCCGTTGAGCCCGCCCCGCCTGGAACACCCTGCGCCCCAGCATCCTCACCAGTCACGGCGCAGGGGGCCGCTCCATCGATGTCCTCGGTGGCTGAGTTCGTGGACAGCCTGCGGCTTCCCATCCAGCAGCCGCTGGTGTTCTCTCCCCCTCGCGTCCGCGTCTCACGTCTGGACACCGAGTGGGAGCCGAGGCGGAGCACACTCCTCGCGGCGAAGCACCCCTTCCGCGACCCGGTTCCAGAGAGGCAGGCGAGGTGCGTGCTCACCAACAAATGGAGCGGCAAGCCGGCTAGTCAGTGCAACGTGGCTTCGGATGCCGAGATCGCGCAGGAGTTCAGCCAAGCGTTCAAGGACACCTCGCCGACTTCGCGACGTGAGATGATGCGCGTCCTCTTCCACCAGCCCTGCGAGATTTCTTCGCCAGATCTGCGCACCCGTCGCCCATCGGTTTCCCCATGAGTGCAGACCACCTTCTGATCTGGAACGCGCGGGGGCTCAACTCCCCTGCCCGCCGCGGCGCTGTCCGCAACATCGTCGCCAACCAACGCGCCTCCTTAGTCTGTCTGCAGGAAACGAAGATGGAAAACTATGATGTAACCATGAACACTGAGGTTGTAGGGATCGACTTTGATTATGTCTCTCTCCCTGCGGTGGGTGTGGCTGGAGGTGCGGTTACGGCATGGCGCCGGGACCTGTGGACCTCTTCTGCGTATGTCATCCGACGCTTCTCCGTGTCAGTTCTCCTAGAGCCGCTTGACAGCTCCGGCCAAGCGTGGTGGCTGTGCAATGTTTATGGTCCGACACGAGACGCCGACAAGCCGGACTTTTTGCAGGAGCTTCGGGACGCCAAGGCGGCTTGCAACGGCCCCTGGCTAGTCTGTGGGGACTTCAACCTCATCTACCAGGCTGCTGATAAGAACAACGGCCGCCTTCACCGTGGGCAGATGCGCGCATTCCGAAGGGTCATCGATGACTTGAGCCTGGTTGAGGTCCACCTATCGGGCAGGCTTTACACCTGGTCGAATGGTCGCGACCTCCCGACTCTGGAGCGGCTTGACCGCGCGTTCGGCGACCAGGAGTGGATTTCGCGATTCACCTCGCACCACATGCGCTGCCTCTCCTCCGACTCCTCCGACCACGCCCCGCTCCTGATACTCCTGAGCTCGGCCGCCTGGGCGGCTCCCAGGTTTCGCTTTGAGCTCACCTGGACCAGGATGCGTGGGTTCGCGGATGTCGTTAGAGACGCCTGGGGACCGTGGCTACCGATCTTGGATGCGTCCCGTGCGCTTGATCAAAAGCTACGGTACCTGGCGAGAGCGCTGCGCAGCTGGCGAGCTTCCTGCATTGGGAACGTGCCCCTGCAGCTCGCGGCACACAGGGTCGTCATTTACGAGCTGGAGACGTTGCAGGAGTCCAGGCCACTTGTCCCTGTGGAGCTGGAATGGCTGCGTGAGCTCAAGGGGAAGGTGCTCGGCCTCGACTCCCTCACACGCACAATGGCCAGGCAGCGTGCAAGGACGCGCTTTCTCGCGGAGGGAGATGCGTGCACGAGGTTCTTCCACGTGCAGGCTTGTCACAGACGCCGCAAGAACCATCTGCTCGCTATCAATCATGACGGACACACGTTCTCTGAGGAGGAGGCTAAGGCGGGCATTGTTTATGACTTCTATAACACCCTGATCGGGAAGCCGTTTCCCCGCCTACATAGGATCGACCTTGGCCTGCTGGGGCTGCCGCGGCTGGACCTCGCCGAGCAGGCCGCGCGCTTCACGCCAGAGGAAATCCTTGTGGCCGTGCGGGAGACGCCGTCGGACCGCGCACCAGGTCCCGACGGCTTCTGTGGAGGTTTCTACAAGGCAACTTGGGAGATTGTCGGCCCGGACATCATGCGCCTTTTCGACGCCCTCTGGGACCAGGACTTCAGGAGTTTCCAGCATATCAATGAGGCCGTCATGATCCTTCTCCACAAGACGCAGTCGCCTGAGGGGCTAGGTGACTATCGACCTATCAGCCTCATCCATTCCATCGGCAAACTGTTCTCCAAGGCGCTGGCGTTGCGCTTGGCAAACAGGATGCCAGAGCTGGTTAACCAAAACCAGACGGCCTTCATCAAGGGGAGGATGATCCACGAGAACTTCAGGACAGTCCAGTTAGCGTGCCGCTGGCTGCATGTGCACCGCCGCCCAACTGTTCTGCTGAAGGTTGATCTCGCCAAGGCGTTTGATACGGTCGCTTGGCCGTTCTTGCTGGAGGTGCTGGAGCATATTGGCTTCCCTCTGCGGTGGCGCGACTGGATAGCGGCCATGTTATCTACAGCCAGCACGCGGGTACTGGTGAATGGCCGCCCTGGCAGGCGAATTTGTCACAGCCGCGGCCTCCGCCAGGGAGATCCCTTGTCTCCGTCTCTATTCGTCATCGTCATGGAGGTCCTCAATGCCCTCATCAGAGCGGCGGACGGGCGGGGACAGCTGCTGCCACTCCCGGGACACGTCACCCGCTGCCGAGCGTCCATCTACGCCGATGACCTAGTTGTCTTCCTCAGCCCGGTGGCAACTGATCTTGAGTGCATGCGCCAATTGCTCCACCTCTTCACAGGCGCATCGGGCCTGGAGACCAACATCCACAAGTGCTCCATCACGCCGATCCGCTGCTCAGAGGAGGAGATCGCGACAGTGTTGCAGGTGTTCCCTTGCAGGGTTCAGCCCTTCCCGTGCCGCTACCTTGGGGCTCCACTGTCCGTCTCCAGGTTGAAGCGCGAGGACGAGCAATCTCTCATTGATGCAGTGACAGCACGCATCCCGACCTGGAAGGCCAATCTCCTCAATGCGGCGGGCTGCAAGACACTTGTGCAGAGTACGCTGTCGGCCATCCCAGTACACGTCTCCATCTCCTGTTCGCTCTCCTCCTGGGCAGTGGCTGAGATCGACAAGCGCAGACGGGGCTTCCTTTGGGCCGGAAGGGAGTCCGTGGCAGGGGGAAAGTGCAAGGTGGCGTGGACGCGGGCTTGCGCGCCTAGGGACCTCGGCGGCCTCGGACTTCCGGATCTTCGGATCCAAGGCTTCGCGCTACGCCTTGGCTGGGAGTGGTTACGACGCGCCAGGCCTGATGCGCCTTGGGCGTCCTTGCCCCAGAAGGCGGAGAAGGCGGTCCAGCAGATGTTCGCCTCCTCGGTCCACTTTGTGGTCGGAGACGGGGCGACCACCCGCTTCTGGACGGATTGCTGGCTTCCGTGCGGCCCGCTGTGCACGGCTGCGCCACTGCTCTTTGGCCACGTTGGCCTGCGCCGCCGCAAGCGCACGGTACGGGATGCCCTCCACAACAGGACTTGGACACGAGATGTGCAGGGTGCGCAGACGGTGACATATGTCACGCAGTTCACGCAGGTCTGGAACCTCACTGAGTCTGTCCTCCTGGACCCGTCGACCCCGGACCGCATGGTATGGCGCTGGACGCCAGGCGGCGTCTACTCCAGCGCCTCGGCCTACCAGGCTTTCTTCATTGGGAGGACACGCCTGGCAGGAGCAACGGAGCTTTGGAAGGCTTCCGCGCCACCCAAGGTGAAGTTCTTCTTCTGGCTTGCCTTGCTGGGCCGCCTATGGACGGCAGAGCGCAGGAGACGGCATGGCCTGCAACAGCACGACAGCTGCGCCTTCTGCGACCAGTCCGCTGAGACAACGGACCACTTGCTAGCCGGCTGCGTGCTCTCCAGGGAGGTTTGGTACCGGCTGCTGCTGCGGGCAGGCCGAGGCGACCTCGTTCCGCCATCGGAGGCTCTCCTATCCGACTGGTGGTTGGCGTCTAGGGAGCGGATACCAGCACAGTTCCAGAAGGGTTTCGACTCCGCGGTGCTCCTGGTCTCTTGGGTGCTATGGAAGGAGCGCAATAGGAGAACCTTCGACAATCTCAGCAGGACGCTACCGGAGATTATGAGGAACGTCAACGACGAGGCGGACGCTTGGCTGGCGGCGGGTTTTCGCGGCATCGCCCCGCTCTTCGCAGTCTAGAGCTCACACTCTTCTGTCTTTCCGGTCGCAAATTAGTTTCCTTAGAAAGTACACCTCACAGCACCACCGTTTGAGCCGGTGACATTTGTCAGTGTGTTTCCGTCTAACCAGTGGCAGCTCGCTGCTGGATGGCCGGCTTGTAAAACTCTACTTTCCCTTAATGAAAAACGTGCTAAGCACGGTTTCGAAAAAAAACAGGCAAATTGTTGCTTTTTTACTGTCTCCACAGTCTGTGTATGTGCTTAACTGTGCTTGATTCCATGAGGTAAGTGGAATTCAAATGCTAGGATAACTAAATCGTAAATTGTGAATGATTCAACCATCAGCACTTTTCCTGTGCATGTCAACTGGAACTTTGTTTTTACTCTGCCTGTCCTGTTTTGCTTTTGCCGGATGCTTTTATAGGGCATTTCTGCAGGATGCTAATCAAGGTGCTAACACCTTAATGAGTAGCTTTATAATCTTTTTCCTTTTTTGCCAGAAAAAGGAAGTTGATGCAAAACTGTCCTTCAAAACTAGTACTTGCTTCTGTCAGATTTCAGCTCAACAGGTTGAATGTTTTATTTTTGTCAAAGAACCAGTTGGTTCAGTAGCAGTCTACTCAAACAGACTAGGCAGGTAATAAATTTGACCATTTACTTGAACTAATAGACAAGCAAATTTATGCAAAATCAATCAACAAGCAGATGAATTGGTGAAACAACCATAAAATTTAGTGTTTCTTCAGTATAGCAGCTCAGAGGTCCTCAAATGGTTGCTCAAATAATTTATTGCCTCTTGTTAGAGCTTCGTGTTTCTTTGGTACAGCAGCTCAGAGGTCCTCAAATGGTTGCTCAGATAATTTATTGCCTCCTGTTAGTGCTTCGTGTTTCTTTGGTACAGCAGCTCAGAGGTCCCCAAATGGTTGCTCAGATAATTTATTGCCTCTTGTAGAGCCTTAGAGGTGGTTGACAGGTTTATCCTTTGTGTTTTTTAGAGTTTTTCATTTATCTTTTGTGCTTATGGTTGAGTCTCTTGGGAAATTATAATTAATCAGGGTGGGGTGGGGAAAGATTAATTGCATGATCAGATTCATAATTAATCTGTTTTCAGTTCTTATATTCAGTAGTGTATCTCCAAATTTACATTTTCCTACTATAATCCAGTGAAGTGCACACTGAATATAGATGCTCTAGTTGCTATAGTTATGATTGTTTGCTTATATTCACTTGTTCTTGTTGGTGATGCATGAATGGTTGATGTGCTTTGCTCCTATGGTTCAGTAGCTAAGCAGTTTGCAAGCATCTTGTTAACCTAATAGTTAAGTGGATGTGGACAAGAGCTTTATTTTTCAATTTTTTTGCTGTAATTAGTATTCGAAACAGAATGTGTCTGCCTGCCTAAGATCCTATCCTATTTCTTATTCAACACTTCAAATCATCAGTTACGAAATAATGAGTAATTCAAGTGGTCGGAGTTTGTGCTGTCAGAAGGAAAGTGCAAATGAAGTTCAGGAACAGTCTATAGGTCATGTTTGTGCTTCAGAAATTTCTCTTAAGTAACAACATCTTGTGCACGGGACTGAACAAGGCAAATCACATGATATAATATCCATGACATCTAATTCTTAGTTCACAAGTTGTGCACCTCAGCAAACTCTGTTTTACTTACCTATGCATCTCTCTGTCTAAACTGGATTGGTCGTTTATGAAACTAGGAGAATACCCCACGCATTGCTGCGGAGATTCCCGTTAATTTTAAAAATAAACTATTTATTTTTATAGTTATAAAATTAAAATAATATTAAATGGGATGTGAACAACTAAATGTATATTAGTGGGTGAAGAGGTAGCTATCATAATTACATGTGCTAGTTGGCTATAATTGCAAGCTTAGTGGATTGCTTATATGGATAGCTTGCATAGTAGGGTTTGTTTATATACGATGTATAGATTTCTAGTTAGGCTACTACTATCTGAATTCATGCTCCATTTACTTGTTTCTAGAGGGGGAAAAGGTGAGGATTTCATGCTTGTACCTGCGAGTAGTAACAATTGTAATGTAGACAAGAAAACCAGGCGAGAAAAGCGATTTTTCATGTATACTTGGTCCATTGGTGAGGGGCTCTGATATGAAGCTGGTACAAGGACCGTGGAATCTGGAATCAGGATACAGTCACAAAATGTTTGCTTACTGGTGAAGCTTCTGCACCGCCTTCACTGCTCCTCTGAGTCGGCATGGGCTGACTGGGTAAGGAAACACGCCTCCTTGGCAAGCTTTTGGTGAGCACTGGAACGTGCTACGATCTCTGCTGTCACTCTACCAGGCTACCACCGTGGCTGATGTTGGGGATGGACAGGATACTTCCTTTTGGTACCATGCTTTGCACAATGAGGATGCACTAGCCGACAGGTTTCCAGCTCTGCACAGTCACTGCACCAAGATAAAATTCTCTGTGGCGCAAGTAGTTGCGGTGGGAGTGGATTCTCCAAGCTTCCTGGTACCAAGGTTATCTGCACAAGTGAACACCGAGCTGACTCAGCTGAGACTTGTGAACATGGTTAGCATCAGCAACAATAGAGACAAGCGTCGGGGTCCTTTCTGCCTTGGCCAAGGAATGTTTGATTCAGGTAGCCTGTACCGCCTGCTACAATCTAGAACGGCACCACCACTCCCTTCTGCCAAGTTCATATGGAATAGTCGTGCTCCTCCAAGATTTCAGTTCTTTTTGTCTGGCTTCTAATTCATGGGAGGGCGCAATGTAGAGTAAACCTTTGCCGCAAGACAATTGTGGACAGCTCAATGTGTGAAGTCTGCAGCCTGGAGGATGAATCAGCTGAACACATTGTCTTTGATTGCCCGTTTGCTCAACAGTTCTGGCAGCGGCTCCAAACAAATCAATTGCCACATGCTCCCAATTGCCACATGCTGAATGCATGACCAACGTTCAGTGTCCCCAAAGTTTTCCAAAACATTTGTTCTATGTGGTAGATCATCGATAAAAGTTTTTGACCAATGCCATATACAAAAGGTCCCCTTAAAATTATAATTTTACATTTGTACCCATAAGTTTATGGCATTCATCTAGGTATACCGTGGGAGCACATATTTCTCTTCTTTTTGTTCGTGGCATGTTTTCACTTTCAGTACTGTATATCTACATAGATTTATAGCACTACCAAGGAAGTTGGTAGCTGGATGCCTGCATCAATGGATGAGCAAAGTATGCGCCCAAGGTCAATATTGTGATTACTACATATGGTAACCGAAAGAACTCCTTGTGATAATCTTTGGGCAGTTTCTGCCGTCCATCAATGATCGCAGCAAAGGGCACAACACTTGTTCTCTTCTTCAGGACTTCAAAGGCTTCACCATAGCGTGAAGCCAGCCTCCTGTCACCGTTCCAAGCACCAAAGAGATGGTGACCGATAAGTCCAACAGAGGCGGCAACGGCAACTGAGTTGCCAATCCATAGTGTATGAGCAAGGCACCAAATTACCTGACCAACCATCTACAAGATAATTGTGGTCAGAAGTCTGTAAGTGGTCATAATAAACTGGAATTCAATCATAGAGAATGTGTCCACATATTTTATAGATATAGAACTAATGACCTGTGGATGTCTGGTGATACGCATTATTCCTGTTTCCCACATATGTAATTTAGGCTTGTCCACAGCTGCCACTTCCAAAAGATTGAAAGTAGATGGATACAGAAAGAAGAATGAAATGAACGACGAGAACCAAACAAGTTCATGAATGCCAGTGATTCCCTGAACTTGCCATAATTGAATACCATCATACCGATGATTTATGAAGTATACCTGAAAAGATAAGGAAACTGTATAAGGTACGGTAAGATTTATCAATCACTGAGGTCTATCTGTCTTTAGGAAAAGAATGCTAAGCACTCACAATAGTACTAACTGCTAAAGGCAGTGAAATTCCAGCGAACAGAACACGGTAAGCACGCTCCCCTACTATTTTCTCGCCACTTTCCCGTAGGCTTGCCATACCACTATGAACTAAAGCAAAAATTATGGTAAGGAGCAACAGAACGACCTGCAAGACAAACACACATGGTTAAAATGTTTATCTATTGTATATCATACAATCTGCCAATGTAAGCAAACAAATTAATATAACACCATAAAATATGTAAATCAAATTTGTATACATTTGAGACAACAGTGAAGCAAAAGGTAATGATAAAACAAAAGACAGGCGCAAAACAAATGGAGAAATACAAAATAAAGAAAATAGCACTTCAAGTATACAAGTCCCCAAATATTTTGAATATAACTATATTTGTACCTCAACATTTTCCAGATCCTTAATTTTTCTTGTTTAGATTAACTTTAGCGTTGGCTATTTCAATGTTTGTTCCATCATTTGGTACAAAACTACAGAAGCGATTGTTGAAATCCCAATATTTATTGTGAAGTTAGTTTGGTTCTGTGTATACACGTTCCAGTACTCATGTGGTATTTTTTTAAAAAGGAAAATTGCTCTGTTAGCTCCTCTGCTTCCTTGCAAGAATTTAACATGCCAAGGATCATAAATCTCGTATCTATCCAAGTCATGTATCTATCTTCCTACCCCCAAACAATAACCAATGACCTGATTACCCAATGGGTAAAGGCATTTTATGGTCAAATGGATATCATGAAGGCATACACTGGACCACCTGTCTAGCACCTAGAGCTTTTTAAAACACGTAGTAGTAGGTACGAGACTAAAACCATAAAACAAAATTTATATACCTTAGAGCTTGTGGATTCCCAGCTCTCATAAGATATCTACGTAGAAGGTTATTCCATTAAGCATAGCCGTCCAATCCGCAAAATATGTGATATAATGCTGTTCAATGAAGGTTAGTTTGGGTTTCTGTCCACTTCACCCACATCCAAGACTGGTCATTATTCCCCACACGCGCTGGCAGCTGCTGCTTCCCTCCATATTCACATCCTTTCCCTAGAGCTTCCTCGGTCACAGTATGTCAAACAGAGTGTGAGCCTGAGACGGAATCAAAGGTCACGACAACAGCTTGTGTGATGAACCGGAATGACAGCTTTCCATGGTGCCACCACAATTGATGACGGAAGGAGTAATTAGGTGGCTAGCCCAGCCCATGTACCGCTCCCCTGGTGTGATGTACATCTACAGTTCCCGTGGTTACCTTGTTAGCCAGTTGAAGCTCCACTGCCACCTGAAACTTCTCCCAGCCGCTTCTCTTTCCTTTCCTCACTGCTCTGTGACTGCATATCAACTACTGCTGCCATCCCCTTCCAGATTGACGGGAACAAGACCTGCGCTGGAGCAGGGGAGATGGCAACAGATGCAGGTTCTTGGCCTTGCTGGCCCCCCTCCCCTCCCATTCTTCCTCTGTTCACCCTCCCTCTCTTCTGCTGTCTTCTACTCATGGTGACGACACCAAGATTTCCAGGGAACCTTTTTGCCTAGGTGACTACTTGAAAACCAGGCACCTTAGTGCTACAGTCACTACAACTTTATATTACTCTACTCTTTTAAGTTAATTATTTTAATGGCTAAATTTGTATTTTTCTGTTGCTGACAGGCTGCTCAATGACACCATTGGTATTCAGAAAGACCTATATTGTTTACTCAGCCACGAACAATCGGAGAATTAGACACATACCAATAAACCAATATTACTCAACGCCACAGAATTGTAAAAGTCTCAAGAATATGACTGGCTGGCACATTTTATCTTTCAAATTTGAAACTGCATAAGGCATATCAAATTTCTTAGACACTTGGTGACAGGATTGTGCAACAGAGTTGCCATTTAGAATTGCACGACCTCAGGCACTGCAAGAAACTTCGGTTGCGACGATGTTGTTCTGACCTTATTAAACGCTGCTCGAGGCCTGGAGCAACATCCCTCTGCTACAAAATATCTCACTTCGTGCATTCAAAAATTACTTTCTAATCTCGTGGGACGGTGACAGGCCAGTCAGTAGCCGCGCTCTCATAGGCGCGCAATTCTTCTAGTGAAATCCGAACGCCACGTAATTAATTAACAAATAAACAAAGAGTGCGCACCTCGTGGCTGTCGGAGACGGAGGCGACGGCGTCGAGGAACTTGGTGCCGACGCCGGTCCCGGGGTCGATCCACAGCACGTTGAGCGCGGCGAGCACGGCGGCTAGTATGACGGCGAAGTAGGCCCACGACGCCACGCTCTGGTCCTTGAGCTCGAACGCAGCCGAGTCCTCCCCGACGAGCTCGCCAGACGCCTCCTCCCCCTCCGCGACGACACCCTCCTTCGGCTCGACGCCTCCGCCGACCGCCCGGACGGGGCGAGCGCGGGGGAGCACGGCGCGGGGGAGAGCGGGGACCGGGAGGCGCGCGAGGGTTGGGTTGGGTGTGGGGCAGGGGCCGAGCGGCCGCGGCCGCGGCGGGAGGTGCGGGCGGCGGCGGTGGGGGAGGAGGAGAGGAGGAGGTGGGGTGGCAGCGAGGTGGAGGCGGAGCTGGGCGGCCATGGCGTGGACCGCCGCGGACGGAGAGCGTGTGCGTGTGCGGGTGGAAGTGGAGGGAGTGGAGCGGCGGTGGCGAGGGGCGGTGGTGGGAAGTGAAATGGGGCGGCGACGAGGTCACGGCCGCAGCCGTCACGGAGATGATGGTGGTGGCAGCATCTTTGGGGAAGAGGTGGGCGGAGGATGCGGTGCGCATCGGGTTGGAGCGGAGCGTGGTGCGCCGGCCAACGTGTCACGTGAGGGTACGTTGGTTTGAGCCTTGGTATTTTTTAAAAAAAATCTTTTTATTATTTACAGCTTATTAGAAAACAGAAACGCTTCTATCAGCGTGACTTCTAGCTTTTATTAGTTACAAGCAGCAGACACAGCACAGAAGGCAAGCCACCAATATTGTACACAGCTCGACAATAGGAACGAAAAACTTCCAGGAGCCTTGATCCAACCTACACTGGCAAAGCCACAACCAGAATGGTGAAGGACAAGATGGCAGGACAAAGGAAGAATAGAATCGGAAACTATAGAAATAAAGAAAACGTGGAAGAACGCAAGGGAAGAGGACATACCGTGAGGAAATGACGGCAACGTACGCGTGTAAAACAGCCCGGCAGCGATGTAAGGACCAAGGAGAGAGGCACAGCTGACAAGAACAGATCTAGGTTTAGTAGAAGAAACCAGAGCACACCACCACTGCAGCAATCATGAAATCCTACCACAATACTAACCCGCAAAAGAGCAGCTTCAAGCACAAAGAACACAAAGAACCTGGAGCAGGTCAGCAGGAAGGAAGACAAAGCAGTAAAGGAGGGAGGAACAGCAAGCGAACTAAGGCCATCGTCCGAGATTGGCCACAGGAGGCCACACGGCAGGAAGAATGAGGCAGAACGAACGCAGAGACGACGGATAGCAGGGCAAAACAAAGGAGACGCGACGGCAGGGGAAAAAAAGCAAGAGGCGACGACGGCAATGGCGACGGAGAAGAAGCGAGAGGGAAAGGATAAGGCAGAGCTATCCCTTTCGAGGACGGACGAGGGAGGAGGAGAAGGGCACCGCCCTGATAGCAGGGGGTCCCACGGCTAGCATGACGCGCACGGACCCACACAGAACGTGAAGCTATTGGTGGTCAGGAGAAGCAGATAGAAGCTAGCATACAGCCAACACGCAAAAGAAGCCGAGGAAGAAGCCAAAGAATGGAAAGATTGGAGGACACTACAGATTCAGATTCACATAACAATCCTGCGGGAATCAACCGAACCGCACAACACAGCCATCGGACGGCACCGAGCAGGAAGGCAGACGTGGACGCCGCTTCCTGGGAGAACACCTCCCCGGAGTATAGGTTTTTAACACCCTTACGTTGCAACAGAAGATATAGCTTTGTCTAAAGTTTTAGCATCTATATCTTGTTTTGTCTTGAAAGGAACGGTTTTTCATTAACATCATCATAAGTAGAGAAAAGAGGTACCTACATTGTGCCACTATGTTAGCTGTTCTCTCCTTGATCGATCGCTTGCTCTGGCATTCCGAAATGAGATTTGGGTGGGTGCTGGATCCATGTCGGCGAGTGCTTTGGCAGACTTAATGCGGAGCCCCATGGTGGTGCACGCCGAGGCCTATTGGCATGATGCCATGTCTTGAAACAACGCACAACACACATCGAGTCCCAAAACCCACGACAACAAATGTTGAGTCGTGCATTTTGCGTCGACACACGCCAAGCCTTGTGTCACGGTCATGTGCGGCTCATCTTCCTGTAGCCGTCACTCTCTCGCCGTCCTCGGCCGCTAGTCTTCACATATATGTGCTCTTTACTCATCACTCCACTGCCGCATTCTCAAGTTTTATGTGGCTAGAGTCCTCACCAAGGTAGGCGTTCGGCATAGGGACAAACTCGTTCTTCTTTCGGATGAGCAGGTCATATGGAGATTCTCAAACACCGACGCTAACAGCTGTTGCGGGTAGCAACAACGCGATATTAGTTTCACAGGTGTCAATGTACGCCGTTCTCCAAGTCTTTTTTTTTAAACTCTCCAACCCTTTTTGTTGACGAGCTCAATCACCTCCATCCATCACCACTTATCGTCCACGAGCTGGATACACTGTCGTCTCAATTTATCTTAGATTATCCCTTCTTGCTTTTAGAAACTTACCAATACATGTTGTTTTAGTGCATATGATTATGGACCTTTACATATTCTCCTTTCCTATGTATTTCGAAGTGGTTTTAGATGCAGACTTAAAGACACAAAGAACATGCAACGCATATGGACAATAAAAAAGAATATGGCGGGTCTGAAAAAAAAAAAAGAACGACAGAAAAGGTAGAAGAAGAAAAACGCCAAAAGTTTTGGCTTGCGTTGCAACCGTAAAAAAATATTAAACATTCATACAAAATGATAACGTGAATGGTACATCTCTACTTATATTTTATGTTTTTATTGTTTATATTTTATAATGACAGTGACATCCATAACATAACTTAATGCTGATAATAATTAATAATATCGTATTAAACTTGTATTGAACTAAACTACACCTTGGTATAACTTTTCTTCCATTACAAAGTGTATAATTATTTAAACATAAATATATTATAACCACTATTCACCTAATCGGTCATTTAGCTCGTTTACACGTCGTTTAAATGCTACGCGGTGTTATAATGTTTATGTTTAGTCGGTTGTTTTGACTGTTTAAACGGCCACTTTCAAGGTTAAACACTCCTTTTCTTGAATAATGAGCTAAATGGCATGTGACCGACTGTTTACATTTTAGTGTTTAGGATAACACTGATCCTCACTTTAATTTTCATATGCAATGATGAATTGACACACCTATGGATAAAAGCACAACCTAATAAGATCCATAACATCTATGGAGGGATCAATTTTTTATGAAGATAACAAAAATGATGTATTTTTTTGTTTTCTATGATTTTTTAGTGAATTTTGTAAGATCTTTATTTATATATAAAAAGAGAAAAGAAAAATATAAAAAAGAGAAAAACAAAATAAAAAAAGGGTTTACGTGGGCTTAGTCTACGGTGTCCTCCACATAAATATCTTCTAAAACTATCTTTTGACTGAATTTTGTAGGAAAAAAGAAAACATGTGTGAAAAATACTAAAATAATGTAAGTATTGATGTTCTTTTATATAGATTTAATATTTTTAGAAAACTAACTACTGGTGGCTCTATGTCGAAATTGGTTTATTTAATTTAAGGATAATATAATAGGAGATAGTATTAGTTTTTTCGACAGTGAAATGTATAACACTACAGGAATCGGCGGGTTTGCCGGCAGTGAAAGCTGTCGGCGAAGCCCCTTTGAGTCGGCGAACGGTTTTGCCGACGGGATTTCCCTATTCGTCGGCAAACCGTTGTCGGCAAAAATCTGTCGGCAAACAGGACTTTGCCGATAGGAATTAGGCGCGTCGGCGTCCTTTTGCCGGCGACCACCACGTGGTTCTGTCGGCGAGAGGCGGCGCCGTCAACTCATTTTACCCGTTAACCGCCCGCCCGATGCCGGGCCGTCGGCAAAGTCGGGATTTTGCCGACGGCCAGGGGCTGTTGGCAAAGCCTCGGTTTGCCGACGGCCCAGTGGCCGTTGGCAAAGTCGGGGTTTGCGGCCGGCCAACATGGCCAACATGGTCGTCGGCAAAAATGTCACTTTGCCGACAGCCAGGTTGACCTGGCTATCGGCAAACTCCTCTTTTTTGCCGACAACCAGGTCCACAAGGCTGTCGGCAAAGCCCCTGCCAAGGCTGTCGGCAAACTCCTGCTGTCGGCAAAAAATACACAGCTTTGCCGACAGCTATGGTCAAAGCTGTCGGCAAAGCTGGGATTTTTTTTTTGTTTTTGCTGTTTCATTGCATTCGAACCACATTTATAGCATATATATATACCACAGATCACATTTATAACAACAATATAGCATATAAACCGCATTTCATCATCGGATTCGATCTCAACATGAATCCACACATGAACATCATCAAATCCATCGATACATGTCCGAAATACACATAACGTCGCGTAACAAGTGCATACATGTCCAACATACATATGGATGTCCAACATACATGTCCAACAAGTCCTACAAGTCCAACATAAGGGCAAAAGGGTCTAACATGCATCCTAGTCGAGAAGATGGAGGCAAAGGTACCTAGCTCGTCACCGAGTACCCCCACAGTCCTCCTCCTAGAAAAAGAGATAAAAAGATTAGTATCCACTCAAAAATTCGGCAGCACCTCCCCGCACGGGAGGTTCCAAGACCTGCAAAAAACATGGTACGAAGGCCAACAACGACCACGGCACGAAGGCCGATAACCACCACGGCACGAAGGCCGATAAACAATGCCGGCACGAAGGCCGACAACCATAGCGGCACGAAGGCCGACAAGTAGTTAAGGGAGGCAAACGTACCTAGCTCGTGGCGCCGTCCCCAGGGGTCCCATCGCCCCCACCTTGCTCCCACGAACCCCACCCTGCCTGTGGTGGTGCCTGAGTCCACCCTGACGGCACGGCGTCGTAGCGCCATAGTCCTGCGCGAGGCCCCTGCTGCGTCTGCGCCCCCGGCCAAAAGGAGTAGCCCTGCGACTGTGGAGGAGGAGGCCCCCACGTGAACGGCTGCGTGGGGTAGGTCGGGTAGGTCGGGTACCCTGGCCAGCCTTGCTGTGTAGGGCTGGCACCCAGTGGAGGGCTGGGAGTCGGGTTCGAACCCGCCGACGGACTCGCACAAAGGACAAGTGAGGTAATTAGTAAAGTACACGGGATGGCCGCACAAGCTAAAGCAAGTGAGGCAATTAGTATTATACTCACCGGACGCCGAACCGGAGAGGACCGGGACCGGGACCGAGTCCGGAGCAAAGAGCGAGGAGGAAGCTCCGCAGTGCTTGGGTCCGGAGGAAGCTCGCCAGTCCGCCATCGACGCCGGTGGTGCTCCGTCGGTGCCGCCAGTGCGCTCGGTGGGCCGCCTCCACCGCCGCCGCACCGCATCTTGTGGGCCAAGTCTGGGCCGCCCGGTTGGCCTCCGGCTCTTCCATCCTAGACTGCAATATTACACCCGCACATGGTTGATGGTATGTGAAGCGAAGGTGGATCGTGTGTGAACGACGAATGGATCCGCATTTACCTCCATCTGCGTGTACATCTGGGCGGTGCTCGGCCGTCGTGGCGCTATGGGGATGCCGGAGGAGCCGGAGTTGGCTTTTCGAATCTCTCTCGGCGTGGGAGTAGTGGTAGGGTCGATGGCGCGTTGGCCATCCGTAGGAGCCGTGCTGCTTCCCTCCTCCCAACCTCATCACGAGCTCCGGGTCCAGGGGCTCCGTGGTGGGGTCCTTGTCGTCCCCATGGCGCTGGCGAAACGCGGCGCTGTACTCGACGAGCTTGGGGTGGACGCCGGCGTTGGTGTACGCCTCCGGCCCGTCCTGCGGGTCGAACCTGTTGTTCGGGTCCTTCGCCTTGCCCTTTTTAGAAAGGGCGTACCCCACCACCACGTTGATCTCCTCCCCATCATGGGAGTCCCTCTGCGAGAGGAAAACACAAACATGGTTAGAGGTAAATAGATTGAGCGCTATATGAGTCCATGCGTACCAAAAGGAGCATACCCAGGCGTCCATGAACTGCGGGAGGGACCGGTTCCCTTGGTGGTGTGCTACCCCTTGTTCTTGAGCCGGCGCCGCCGACGCTCGTTTTTCACCTCGTACGCCTTGTCCGATCTCCGCAGCGCACGATCTCCTCAAAGCATTCCGGGTCCTTGTCGCACCACTCCGGTATCCACTAAGAAACATCAAGTATTTGACATGTCGAAGATGAATTGAATGTTTCACGGAAGAAATAAGAACGAATGTTTCCCGCTTACTTACCCGCAAGTACTCCGCCTCGGTGAGGTCGGTCTCCTCTCTCCAAAGACGATGTCCTGCCTGACTCGCTGCTTATCGATCGCCTCGCCAAGCACGTTGTGGTAGTGCTTGATGACGCACTGGATGCGCGCCTCGTGGTACAAGTCCCTGAGGCGTGAGTGGCAGGCGTTCTCCAGCACCACCTGCGCCCTGGCCTGTTTCACATCCTCGCACCTGAAGTACTCCTGCACGCAGACATCATGTATCATTTCATTGTTTCAAGAACATCCAATGAATGTGTAGTATTGAGAAATGCGTTGTGATGAAGACACTCACCCAAAACTCCCTCTTGATCTTCGCCGCAAGTGTCTCGCGTGCAGGTGAATCAGCACGATCGCCGCCTTCGGGCTCAGGGACGGGGACGGTGTGCACGTGGAAGTGGTCCCACTGCATGGGCGGCTGTCGAACGCCGTCGATGGTGACCATGCCCGGGTAGTACTCCCTAATCAGCAGGGAGAGGATGCCATTGACATGGCGTGAGTCCCGTTTAGCACAAGGGTCCACCTCCCTCGGAAACATCCAGCTCCTGCACGAGTCATTAACAACAATTGTTAGTCTGCAGTTCGGTTTCCTACATGCCATATGAACAATGTGAACAAAGTAGTTTACTTACCTGTCGCCGACGGGTGAAATCACCTTGCGGTGGTGGGGGAGCGGCTTTCGGCTAGGGAGCGTCGAGGGCCCGTGCTAGAAGAGCTTCCTCGAACCTGAGGAAGGCTCCCCATCGCCCCCGTCGCAGTGGCCCCCCTCGTCGTCGTCATCGTCGACGTCGCCGCCGCCGCCCCCGCCGCAGCTACCGCCGCCGCCGCTGCCACCGTCCCCGGTCGTCGTCGTCGTCGTCGTCGTCCTCGTGGTGAACTCCAGCCTCCTCTGCCGGAGACGCCCGGAGCGGGCCGTCTCCCTCATACCGGCCGTCTCCTCCGTACCGACCGGCACCTCCTCCCTACCGGTCTCCTCGTCCACGTCCGGCTCCGCACGTCGCGACCGGCCGTGACGCGAGCGGCGGTTCCGTGGAGGCGGCCTCTTCCGCCGCCGGCATTCCGCCGAGTGCCTCGCAATGACAAAGATTAAAACAATTAGCATAAATTGCAAGGTGATAATAATAATAATTGTAAATGACAAGTAGTTGTAAATAAAGAAACATAATTGTAAATGACAAGTAGTTGTAAATAAAGAAACATAATTGTAAATGACAAGTAGTTGTATTACGTGGAGGCGACATAATCTCCGAGTATGGCAATACGACTGGTGAGACGTCGTCACCAATTTCCTCGTCATCACTATCGATATTGTCGAGCTCTCGATCGTCCTCATCATCGTCCTCATCATCGTCATCGCCATCGTCCAGAACAACTCCTTCGCGCTTCCTCTGCCATTGCTCAAGGAGTTGTAAGTCCTTAGCATCCAGCACGTCATCACCCTCGTCCTCATCGATGTCGTTGTCTACTTCCATGCCCATTAGCGCAGAAATGTCTATCTCGAATTGCCCATCTAGCCCCTCAGGTTGATAGAACTCATCTGTCGTTGGGTCATAGTTGTAATCGTCATCATTTGGGGTAGCGGCTTTACTGAGCGGCGATACCATGTGCACAAGGCTCCAACCCGCAAGCCTTGGGTCAGTTTGGCACGCCCATGGAAGGTAATAAACTTGGTTGGTGTCTCGGTTAGCCACAATATAGACATCGTCTCCATTATACTTGGAATCCTGTCGAATTTCGATTTGCCCAATCTTAGAGTCTTGTTTCGTGACATAAGGATCGAACCATTGGCATTTGAATACCACTGGCTTCAAAGAACTGCCACCCTTGAATTCGAGCTCGTATATCTCTTCGACTATGCCGTAATAGTCCAATTTATCATTGCCGGGAGTACGAACTACGCTGCACGTGGTTTTTAGTTGGGGCCAGCTCTCCTCGTAGCCTCTAGTGCAAAAGCGATAGCCATTGACATCATAAACGGTGTATGACTTGACCTTACGGTTGAAGCCAAGGCCCACCTCTCTCAATTCAGCACTCATTTGTGAATTGGTCTGGGCCTGCAAGGTTAGGACAGTTCGACCGTTAAATTACTCGCTCCTAGGAGCAAAGTGGAATCACAAAGTCAGGAAACGATAGGTACCTTTGAACAGAACCAGGAAACGAAGTTGGGCTTGCCATGTCTAAGAAGACGGTCCTCTTGTTGCGAGGTAGGAGCAGTATTGCCCCTCCAGTGAATATTAATGAATTCCCTGAAAAACAAGAGACAGGGGGTCGAATCGATAGGTAAGATGATATAGTGACGGTGTATGAAACAAGCATACTGAGAACTTACTTCTGATAATCCAGGCACTCATCAAGGTTCAACAACAAGTACATCATGATAGTGGTCCACTCCTCATGGGTCAAGTTCTTGTTGGTAGCTGTGCTTCCTCTTCCGACATCACCTTTGAAAAGGCTGAGGTTCGATGAGTTCTCCTCGACGTTGTAACGAGGGGTTGGATCTTGCGGTCTTTGAAGTTTTTCGGTATAGTACGCATGTGTGAATGTCGACACCTCCTCCATAATGAATGCCTCGCCACGAAGCCTCAATTTTGGCTTTATTTTTACACTTCTTCCGAAGTAGCTTTAGACACCTCTCGATTGGATAGCACCAACGGTCTTTGCGCACGGGCCCCCAACCGTGCCTCCCTTGGTAGGTGCAAAATCGATCTTTGCATCGATAGGAAGAAGCCGGGTGGAAATATCATCTCCAACTTGCGAGCAACTTAGGTGCACCCTTCTCCAGTTCAAGACAAACTTCTCGAGATAACTGCTTGGCACAAAGCGTCGGAAGAAAAAGCTCAACTCTGCCCGGGACGCGCCACACCGGCTCGGGGAGGTATCCTCGGGTCATCGCGGGAAGGACATTTGAATCCATATGTGGAAGTCGTGACTCTTCATCCCTAACACTTTCATAGTCTCCAAGTTCACTCCCGGGCCGATTCGCCGCATACCCATCGGGGATCCGCAACGTGCTCATCCACTTCGTATTTCCTTCCTAAGCGGCCTTTTCGGGACGTAATCGGCCGGGCCCCTTTTCCACCTCTTGCCCGGCGCAGGGTCTTCATCACAAGCTTTGGTCTATCACAAATCGTTTCAATGTCGAGTCTAGCCTTAACGTTGTCCTTCGACTTCTTACCAAGGTCCATGAGTGTTGCCCAGAGTGCCTCGGCGATATTCTTTTCTGTGTGCATTACATCGATGTTGTGTGGAAGAAGAAGGTCCTTGAAGTACGGTAGCCTATGCAAGCCCGATATATGAGTCCACATGTGTGTGGTACCATATCCAATAAAACCACCGTTCACTTCATCAATTTGGAGAGCGTAGCTCGGCAAGGACGGCGGGGCTCCTAGGCTCGGGAATGGGATCGGTGACTTGAACACCTTTCGTGAAATGCTTTTCATCCCGTCTCAATTCATGGCCCTCGGGCAGGAATTGCCGATGTTTGTCGAAAGAAGAGTACTTGCCACCCTTTTTCAGCCGGGTGAACATCACATCCGTCTTGCATGTTGGGCAAGGGAACTTCCCGTGAACACACCACGCGCCGAACGAGGCCATACGCCAAGAAGTCATGCAATGAATACTTGGTACCACACATGCATTGTGAAGTTCCTCTTTGTAGCTCGGTCGTACGTCGGCACCCCCTCGTCCCAAGCATGTTGCAATTCATCCCACACCGGCCGCATGAACACACCCATATTGTTGCCCGGGTGTCCAGGTATTATCGGCGTCAAGAACACGTTCCTGGGTTCAAACATGACGCCGGGGGGAAGATTGAGGGGGATCACGAACACCGGCCAACAAGTGTACGGGGCCGCCATCATTCCAAACGGGTTGAACCCATCTGTTGCCAGCGCGACGCGTACATTCCGTGCCTCCTCAGCCTTTTCAGGATTCATGGCATCGAAGTGCCTCCATGCATCACCATCCGCTGGGTGTACCATCTTGTTAGTGTACCTCTTGCCTTTCTTGTGCCACACCATCATTTTCGCGGTATCCTCTTTCATATACAGCCGTTGGAGCCGATGTGTGAAAGGAAGGTGCCTTATGACCATCTCGGGGATCTTTGACTGTCGCTTGATGCCATCACTGCCTTCTACCTCCACATACCTAGAGATTTTGCACTTTGGACAGTGTGTTGCGTCCTCGTGGTCGTCCCTGAACAGGACACACCCATTCTTACAAGCATGAATCGGCTCGTACGGCATCTTGAGTGCTCGAAGCATCCTCTGTGACTCGTACGTGCTCTTCGGCAACACGTGAAGCTTCGGAAGCAAGTTGCCAACCGTCGCCAACAAGAGATCGAAACCTTCTCGACTGATGCCCAGTGACGACTTCAACGCAATTAGTTGAGAAATGGCATCCAGCCGCGAAACATGTGTGTTCTCGTGAAGGGGCTTCTGTGCCGCCTCCAGCATGGCGTAGAACGCCTTTGCGGTTTCCTCCGGATCCTCCTCCGCCTCTATTCCTTCAGGGAACCCCCCTTCCTGGTAGTCTTCCATCAGATCTGCCATCCCGGCATCTGCATCAAGGTCCTCGAGGAGCTGCCTCACCGGCACCTCCCTAATAGGATCTCGTTCACCATGGTGGACCCAGCGCGTATAGTTTGGAACGTATCCGTACTTAAAAAGATCTTCCATAACCGTACGCCTGTCTCTCCATTTCTTGTTCTTACACTTGCTGCACGGACACCGCATCCGAATCGACCCTCTAGCAGCTCGGTCAAATGCCGCCCGGGAAAGCACTGGTCCCCCTAACCCATTCAGTGGTCTGTTTCTCCCTTGTCCAGCCAGTGTACATCCACTCACGGTCAGCCATCCTCTGACATGCGCCAATGTAAGCGAGCAATAAAACCAGCATATGCATCTACAAGGCGTTCCTACCATCTAATATAGGTGAAGGATAGGTCCTAATCCCACCCGAGGATGCGTAGATGAGGTTAACTTCCATGCTCCGCGCCCGTCCGAGACGGAATTTCGGCAGCACCTCCCCGCTGTTCTCCCGATACACGTCCCGACTGGGAGAGTGTGCATCCGGAGAACAACGGGGAGGGGCTGCCGAAACTCCGACTCTAACAGGGGCGGAACATGGAAGCTAACCCATCTACGCATCCTCGGGCTGTCCAAAAAACGTGGACAATCCGAAAGAGACACTGTCGCAGATATGCACTGATCCGCATACCAACGACCGCGAATCTCTTTCGGACGGGAGACGCCTAACTCGGTTACGCAAATTAATTACAACAACTATAAGATACAGAGGTGATTTATACCTAGGGTGGCGGCGCAGAGGTGGGTAGCGAGGCGGTGGAGAGTCGACGCGGTGCAGGAAGACCTGCAGCGCCCACGAAGACGATCGTGGTCACCGAGTACCTCCCACAAGTCCTACAAAAAGGGCAAAAAAAGGTTAGTATCCATGCAAAATTTCGGCAGCACCTCCCCTGCACGGGGAGGTTTCCAAAACCTGCAAAAAACAACGGCGCGATGGCCGATAACCACAGCGGCTCGAAGGCCGATAACCACAGATCGGATGGCCTTATAAATTCGAGTGGAAAAAAAACGTGGAAATGCCGCAAACGCACCGTGCAAACAGTACCTAGCTAGTAATAATACAATACAGTAGTAGCCATCTTATTAGCTGATAGTGGATCCAAATAGAGCTTATGTGTGTGTATACAAGAAAAATTCCTCTCTGGAACTTTAGGCGCTACACTACATGCTGCCATCGAAAACAAGTTCTTTCCATTGTCAATATATAGGCATAAAATCGTACTAAAAAAAGTTCAAGCCCACATGATCTCTAACACCGGCGAAATAAACTAATCATATAAATTAGGGCCATACAGACAACATGATTCAGGACCATTCTCTCTGAATACGTTTGCTTCACTTTCCTGCTCCAATTACCAGGAGAATCCATATACAACTGCCCTTGCTAAAAAAAAGGCTGAGCCGAAGCAAGCAATCAGCGCCAGAACAGCGTGGACGCTACACCCAGCAAGCAAGCGCGACACGCGAGAGTTCGCCCGTAACCCGCACGAACCAAGCACCGCCAGCAGATCAACCAGCCGCGCCGCAAGCACCGGGGCCGCCAACAGACATGTCGCCGGCATCCACTCCTCAACAAATCCGACCACTGGTGAGGTGAGAGGGGGAAAGGAGCCCGGCCGTTTCGCTTCCCCACCGCAGGTCGCGTGCGAAATCGGGCGCCTAATCGAGCTCCCCGAGGCACCAAGCGCTCGAATGCTCCGCGGGTGACAGGTTTGGGGACGAATCGAGCAGGCCTGCCGAGGAATTGAGCGCGGATTGGGGATCTAGGGATGGACGGGGGGAGGGGAAGGGGAAGCGGCGGACGAGCCTGACATGGCGTGCGCGTGCTCTCCTCCTCCACGACGAGGCTGGCGGAGATGGCGAAGGCGAAGGAGGCGGCGGCGCCGGATGTGGAGTGGCGGCGCGGGTCGGGTCGGGGCGAGCCGAGTGGTCGGGCGGGCGGTGTGGGCGGGCGGTCGGGGAGCGATGTGGAGTGGCTGTGGGGAGCGGAGTCGCGGCGGCGCCGTGGGGGAGCGGAGTCGCGGCGGCTCGTGCGGGCGGGCGGGCGGAGTCGCGGGGATGTGGGGGTCGGGGTCGGGGCGGGAGGATGGGGCGCGGTAGGGTTTTAGTTCATGGGCCGGCTCGTCATTTTTTTTTTAATTTTCGACCGATTTGCCGGACAGCCCGGCCGGCCCGGCCATTTGTCGGCAAACAATTTTCCTTTTTTTTTAAAAAAATCTTTTCGCCGACAATGCCCGGCCCGGCCATTTGTCGGCAAACAATTTTCCTTTTTTAAAAAAAAAAAACTTTTTAAATCTTGCCGGCCCGGCCGGCTGTCGGCAAACAAGTGTTCTTTTTTTAAAAAAGAACTTTTCGCCGACAGCCCTGCCAAGCAAACAATTTTCCTTTTTTTTAAAAAAAAATCTTTTTCGCCGACAGTCGGCAAACAATTTTCAAGTTTTTTTTTTTAAAAAAAAAAAACTTTTCGCCGACAAACTGCCCTCCCGACAAAGTGTCGGCCCGAACATTTTTTGCCGACCGCTTCCAAGTGCAGTCGGCAAAGAAAGTTTCAAATTTTTGTTTTTTTAATCTTTTTTTTCTGGATCCTGAGTAACACAATTACATCTCAAATTCAAAACTTGGGGATGTTTTGAGTTATTTAGCTATATTTCATTAATTTTTTTCCTCACTTCAATTTTCCCGCATTATTCAAGTTTGAACTGCAGGTGCATGAAATAATGAAACTTTGGCCTTCGAAAAATGATATTCATGGTGGGGAGTGTGTTTTAAGTCCGTGTACCAACTCTCACCTAAAAGTTCCAAGTCCTTATCCACATAAGAGGCTCCAGAATTGGTAAAAGTGTTTTTTAATTATATAAAATCCAAACGAAGTCGAAAAATCACGAAAATTGACGGGGTGTCGTGTTATCGCATGTGGAGGCTATGAAAAAAATTTGAAAAAATTTGGAGCAAGTTGCGGTGTCACATGCTCAAAAGCCAGACAACTCCACATGTGATCACTTGTGAGATTGTGGAGTTGTCTGGGTTTTGAGCATGTGACGCCGCAACTTGCTCCAAACTTTTTTAAATTTTTTTAATAGCCTTCACATGCGATAACACGACACCCCGTCAAGTTTCGTGATTTTTCAACTTCGTTTGGATTTTATATAATTAAAAAACACATTTACCACTCCTGGATGGTCGTGTTACGTGGACAAGAACTTGAAACTTTTCGGTGAGCGTTGGTACACGGCCTTAAAACACACTCCCCACCATGAATATCATGTTTCGAAGGCGAAATTTTCATTATTTCATATACCTGCAGTTCAAATTTGAAAAATGCGGAAAAATTCAAGTGAAGGAAAAAATTAACGAAATATAGCTAAATGTTTCCAAAAAGTCCCAAATTCAAACATGTGATTGTAAACAATGTATCTAGGCAACAGAAAAATTTTGAAGTCAAAATTCGAAAAAAAAATATGTTTGCCGACAGCATCGAGTAGCTGTCGGCAAAGAGCATAGTTTGCCGACAGCCAACAGTGGCTTGGACTTTGCCGACAGCAAACAAAGGCTGTCGGCAAACCTGTCTTCGCCGACACCTTGGGGAGGCGTCGGCAAACTTTGCCGACAGCCCTAACGGCGTGGTGTCGGCGAAGCAAACGGCGACGACGCCGTTTGGTCGAGCCGTCTTCGTCGGCGACCTTGGTTTGCCCCCGGCCTGGTATGTCGGGAAAAAGAATCTTCGCCGACAAACTGAGTTCGCCGACAGCCAGCGGGTCCGGGCAATGTTTGTCGGCGAAGTTGAGTTTGCCGACAATGGTCTTGTCGGCAAAGCTTGGTCGCCGAAGCCCAGATCCTGGCTGTCGGCAAACCCCTGGGCTGTCGGCGAACAGCCGGATTTGTGTAGTGATAGGTATGTACTCGTATTGTTAGCGGAATACAATGGCACCATCATGGCAAGGCAGGCAGGGTCGCATATATACCAGACGCAGATTTCAAAGCCTTTTATTTTCCTACACAAAAATTGAAATATCTGCTGCCACTTTTTTGTTAGATACAGCCGATTGACAAATTAAACCATAAAAAGGAAGAAAGAAAGCGACATGGACATGGAGGAGGATTCCAGACGGCCGCAGTAAGTCGTAGTCCTCCTGGCTCCTGCTTTCGTTGTTTTTGCATGCATGCCCTAGCTAGCTCTATCATCTAATTTGGATTTTGGAGTGTTCGCCTTCTTGCTGCTGCCGTGCGGCCAATGCATTATTATGCATAATATATATAGTCTCAAGTACTCCGTATCTGCCATGGAAACTTTGGTGTGCCATGGCTGGGTGGCGGAGCGAGCTAGCTTAGCTACGGCTGCCAGGCTGCTGGCTTTAGCCTTTCCCGCTGCCACACCACAGCCAGCGCGTTCTGTGCGGTTGCCAGCGCTTTTTACGGGCCACGGCCCCCGGTACCACGACGCCGGCCGCTGGCGTCCCCGTCCCGTCCCGTCCGCCGTCCCCTCACCGGACCCTGCGCGCGGGTAAACTCATCTGACTTCTTTATGGAAGTCGAATCGACCCTCTCGCCTCGCGTCCCGCACCCTGATCCCGCCCCCTGGACCTAGCTGAGTACATACGCCTAGGGCGTGTTTGTGAGGGCCAAAATGCGCCCCCGGGTGCAAGTCACCGTGTTTGCGGTCTTGGCCCAGATTCCGGCCCGGCTCCGGGGAGCCAAAACCGATGCGTCGGCCAGGCCCTGGAGAAACGCCGCTAGGGTTCGTTTCTCTAGAGCTTGGCTGCGCGCGGCGCTCGTGGGCGATTTCGGGGCGGCGGAGGGGCTTTTCGGGGTGGCTCTGGCGGGCTCCCGCGGGAAGGTGAAACTTCCGCGCGCGCTTTGCTGCTGCACGCGAAGCCAATCCGCCGGCGATTTCATCCCGCCTTTATAAGGGCAGCCGCTCCCCCCTTCCTCCCCTTCCTGCTCTCGTTCCTCTTCCACCTCGCTCGTGAGAGACCGGCGGCGCGCTCATGTGTTTGGCCGCGGCGGCGACCTCCGGCTGCGGTGCCCTCCGTCGGTGACCTCTTGTTGCTGCCGTGACTCCGAGGCGGTGGTGTTCTTCCCCAACTCTGACCCCATCTGCTTCGAGCTGAGGCCGATGTGCTTCCTCTACTTCCAGATCTGCTTCCTCTTCTTCCACTCGACCTCGGACCCTAAGATGAAATGCAATCCCCTACCTTTCTTTGTGCTGGATGCGCCTTGTGTTAGGGTTTCGACCATTGTCATGTTCTTCCTCTGATTCATGTTAGGGTTCTTGTTTCGGCTCATGTTCTTGTTCTGGTTTTACGATTCATGCTGGTTCAGGTCATGTTCTTGTTGTTGTTCATCTGTTCTGAGATGATGTCGATGACAGTGGTTTTTTACTTTATGATGAAATATGGTCGATGCTGTTGTCCTCTGTGGGCACTGGGAGGCATCAGTTCATGATGTAGTCGTGCACTGCTTTATTTACTCATGTCACATACTAGTAGACGCCATAGCGGGGTTTGATAATCTGTTTTCCTCTTTATACTTATATGCTTGTAGGTGGATCCCTCTTTGAGCCGTGAGCAGATGTGTAGGCAGGCCGCTGCCTTGACTGTTGTTATGGTTTTCTTTGTATCCAATAAGCTAAAAAGGAAACATCCTGAACCTAACACTGATGAAACCCCACTGCCTAACCCAGCAACCCTTGCACTAATTAGAGATGAAAATGAGCAGCACAGAATGAGGACTCTTAGGATGATTTACCAGTGCAATGATACTGAGTGCATTTCCATGATTAGGATGAGGAGAGACCCCTTTTATGAGTTAGTCAAAACTTTTAGAGAGAGGAGCTTGGTAAGTGATAGGGAGGGGGTGTTAGTTGAAGAGCAGGTTGCCATGTTCTTGCATGTAGTTGGCCACAACTAAATGTTCAGAGTTGTCCACCAGTCCTTTAGGAAGTCAATCCAAATTGTGCACAGATACTTCCACCAGGTTTTATATACAGTTGGTGAGCTTAGGAATGAAATGATCAAGCCACCTAGTACATCCACTCATCCTAAGATCCTTGGGAGCCCTAGATGGAATCCTTATTTGAAGGTAACTATTCAACTATAGTTTTTAATGTAAAATATGTCATTAGACATTTAATTTCATAGAGATGATAATCGAGTAAGGGTTGAACTCATATTTTCTCTCTCTTCTTAAAAAAGTTGCCACATATCATAAAAAACACTTTTGTGGTAGCTTATTATACAAATAAAACTCTAGTTGTTAAATAAAAAAACTCTAAAACTCATGGATACCACCGTTAGGAAAATGATTTTTTTGGCTTTCCCTTGCTCCATCTCATTTGGCTACATAGGTGGTCCTATTGAGCATGTGAAAAAATAGTCTTTTAGTGGTGATTTGTGGGTAGGTGTCTTTTTTTCGTGACAGTACATTAGCACGTATTCAAAGGTGACAAAGTATAAATATGCTCGGAGGAGTCATCTCAGTAACCAAGGGCGAAGCTACGTAGTGTGTTGTGGGTGCCTAAGCACCCACAAAATTTTAGAAAAACCACTACTAGAAATAAATTTTCACCATGTTTTTAGATTTTTCAGACCTGTAAGTCACCCCTTCTATTTTGTTCTAGCTTCAACATTGTCGGTAACATCTTTGCTCTTACTGTGCCCAATACTTTTTATTATCTCTCTTTTGGCTTCGTCGTCTCTAGCGAGGTCTCTTTGACTCAACCACGTTCATATTTCATTTCTTAGGGTTTATAGGGTTCCTTCCTGTCTATAACTCCAACTCCTTCGAAGAAGCTTACCAAATATTTTGTAAGGAGCCATTTTACAGTGAGACAAATTGTGACACCTCTAAAACGGCTCTAACGTCTTAGGAGAAGTCCAACCAAACAACACTTCACTGTCGCCTAACAACTTGCCTCTAAACCCAAGCCAACCAAATCCAAAACTCAACTAGCTCAAATGGTGGCATAGATTGGCATAGGAAGGCGACCACAGCGCCTTGCACATGGTCACATGGACAAGGCTGAACGCCTGACACTGGGTCCCACCTACCTTTCTCCTGCTCGTCTTCTCAACTCTGTACTGTAGTCTGAACCAACTTACTAGCAAAACCGATGCCTGGTTCGCTGCTGAAACCGAGCTCGCGATCGATCTTCAACAAGGTGATGAATTGGGGTTTTCATCCTCGGACTGGCGGATCTATGATGATTATTTCCGTCCCCTTGACGCTCCAGAAACATTTAGCCAGCTCACACCAAGGTAAAGCTTGCGACTTTTCTTCCCTCTTACCCAGCTGCTAAGGTTGCGGCCACTCCAGCAGTGGACACTAGAGCCATGCACATCACATGAATCTGCGAGTGCGCTAATTCCTTTCCCTCGCGTTGCTGCGGCTTTAACCAAGAAACCAACTGCGGAGGATGTCTCGATGTGGTTAACTACTACACTTGTATTGTATTGGCGCCTCATTATTATATAATATATACTAGTTCATAAGTCAGTAACTAGTAAATTAGTTCCATCGTATTACAAAAACGACCGCCTTGCCCACATAAAGGCGGCGTCTTGGCCGTTGGCACTAGTGGCATCACCCTCCCGGCTCCCTCGGTCCTGCTTCATGTATTGCAATTATTTGATATACTACTCACTTCTTATGCTGATTAATATTAATGTCAGGCGTAGCTGGGACTGGGAATACCATCTATCCTTGAGGGGTGGTCTCTTCTATTTGCACACACCTGATGTCGGCTTCAGAAGGGGTCTCTTGTATGTGCCCCCACCTGATCCCCCCAGGCCTTTCCATACCCTAAGCGAAGCCACCGCCGCCATCAGGAGCCATCGCAACTGGGCAGCTAAAGTTAACAAGTTACGGTATGAAGGATCAACCTATCTTCTTTCAGCTTAATTCCACTAATTAATTAAAGCCTTTTTTTTTCTAGCTATAATATGATGTGAACAGAGTGCTGGCTAATGCCATGGTTCTTGATTCATGCAGCACCAACAAGGAGTACTATTTCACACTGAAGGATGGACGCTTCCGTGCGTATCCTGATGGTGTTGGTGGACCTTTTAAGTTTCTCGACGATGCCACAGATGCCGTGGCACGTCACCGTGCTTGGAAGAAGGAGCAGAAAGAGAAAAAGCGACAGTTAGATATATTTATGTACGTACTCTAATAAGACCAAAGTGTTCTCTACTTTCATGTTGCATTTTCTGCTCTCATATGATCATGCTTTGAAAATATAGGAAGGGATAATTGAGTAATGTAGCTGTTTTTTGCTAGTTTAGCATACCATCGATATTAATAGTTAATGACTAGGCATACGATGTATGTTCTTGAGTCAGAACCTGCGGTGTTTCAGGTTTCAACGGTGAGGCTTTTGCCTCCTGGAACTTAAGAATGTGCTTTATCCATTACTCAACTTTTGCAGCCTTCTATGATATATGAAATATAGTAGGCAACATTTGTGGTACACTTATAAACTAGATGACATGAGTTGCATATATCCAATTAAATCATAAATGTTGCCAGCTAATTATTTACTTGATCCCTGTAGGGCGCAAATTGATCCTGCTGTTTACAGACCAAAAATGGACGCACTATATGAGTTGATCCGGTCTGGTAAAAGGTAATTGTTTCCCAATTTCATTTCCTAGCTAGCTTGATGTGCCTGTCAATTGAACTTTTGAGTACATCCTCACATATTATTGCCAGGTCATCGTATCACATCTGCGTGCATTGTGAGGCATATTTCAATTAACAAAATCTTTACCTACTTCGTCAGTTCAGAAACTTATTTTATGGCTCTTAACATATATATAACTTATAATGATTATACATGTTCACTTGACACAACCTAGTAAATTAAAAATGTATATTGTATAAGACACAACAATGCCAAACACTTCCGAAAACTATGTTATGGCATATGTAGGAAATATCACATTACAAGAGTTAGTTCTTGTATGTGGATATACTTCTGATTGTGTATGGATATTGAGAATCATTTGATTCGTTTTTAGTGACACAAAATGTTCCAATTTTTGTTTGCTATGCTGGTTACTGAGTACTAAACACTTGTGTTTATGATGCAAATGCTGTACTGATTATATCATGCTCCGATGCAGTATATGCGGAGATAGTGAGCCTCCAAAACCTAAGGAGAAAAGTTGGATGGAAGAGCTTTTAGACAGTTTGGGACCTGGTACATGTGACCCGGTCATATTGGAAGAAGCTGACCGCTTTGAAAGGATCGAGGCAGAGAGAGAATTAGTTAAGAATGGAATGAAATGGATGGAAAGTGAGGTTCTTCAAGCATTTCAAATCTATAAAGAATCAAGCTGTTATCAAGTATGTCCAGTTTTCACCATTCAATTCAATTGCAACCACTACCGGAATCGGCTTATTTGCCGATGGCCGGCAAAGTCTGCGGCCATCGGCAAACAGCCGGGTTTGCCGATGGCAAAGTACGGCCATCGGCAAATCAGTGTTTGCCGACGGCCCAGCCATCGGCAAAGCATGGCCATGGGCAAAGCCATTCTTTGCCGATGGCCAAGCCATGGGCAAAGTATAGCCATCGGCAAACCCCTATTTTTGCCGACGGCCGGGCCATCGGCAAAGCCAGGCCACGTGGCTGCCTCAGGAGCTGCCGGGCCCACTGGCTTTGCCGATGGCCGGCCATCGGCAAAGTATCTTTGCCGACGGCCATCACAGGCCGTCGGCAAAGTTTGAATTTTTTTTGTTTTTTCGTGCCCATTTTTTTTGTGGTGCCTTCCTACACCAAATACAACTCAACTTCAAAAATTGGAACAATTTTGAGTTTATTTCCTATATTTCGTTAATTATTTCTGTTTCTTTGCAATTTTCGGCGACTCCAAATTTGAACCGGGTATATGAAAAAATGGAATTTTTTGATTCGAAACATGGTATTCATGATCCTCGGAATATGTTGAGGCCGTATCCAGCACCTCGCATGAAATTACGACCATGTTGGCGTCGTAACATGCGGAGTCACGTGCACGGAAAGTGTTTTTAAATTATAGAAAATCCAAACGAAGTCCGAAATTGACGAAACTTGACGAGTAGTGTGGGCATCGCATGCGGAGGCCGTGGTAAAAATTTCAAAATGTTTCGAGCAAGTGGTGACGTCGGATGGCCAAAACCCAGACATCTGCATATGTGATCACTTGTGAAGATGTGTGGAGATGTGTTGGTTTTGGACATCCGACGTCACAACTTGCTCGAAACTTTTTGAATTTTTTACCATGGTCTCCACATGTGTTGACAACACAACTCGTCAAGTTTCGTCAATTTCAGACTTCATTTGGATTTTATATAATTTAAAAACACTTTTCGCGCACGTAACTCCTCATGTTACGACGCCAACATGGTCGTAATTTCATGCGAGGTTCTGGATACGGCCTCAGCATACTCCGAGCATCATGAATACCATTTTTTGAATCAAAAAATTCCAATATTTCATGTACCTACAAGTTCAAATTTGAAGTTGCGGAAAAATTCAAAGAAAATAAAATAATTAACGAAATATAGAAAAAACTAAAAAATGTCCCAACTTTTAAAATTAGGTTGTATTTGGTGTAGAAAGGTCCTACAAAAAATAGGGAAAAAAAACAAAAAATTAAATTTGTTTTTTGCCGATGGCCCGAGATGGCCCTCGGCAAAGAGCCTTTGCCGATGGCTGTCCCACGTGGCCATCGGCAAAGGTGGTCCTTTGCCGACAGCCAAGGCCATCGGCAAAGGATTTTAAAAAAAAATAAAAAAAGTATATGGAGTCTAAGGCCCGGCCACCCGGCCAAACCCTATCTCCCAACACTCGCCCGCGCCTGCCCCAGTTCCCCTCCTCCGCCGCCGCCTCCGCCTCGCCCCGCACAGCTGCTCCCCGTGTCGGCGACGAGCGGCGCCCGCGCCCTAGCTCTAGCCCGGCCACGTCGCCCACGCCCGACCCCACGTCCGCTCCCCGCGCCAGCGGCCAGCGGCGCCCGCAACCCAACCCCGCCCAGGCCACACCCCTGCTTCCCGGGCCGGCGGCCAGCGGCACCTGCTCGCGGCCTCCCTGCTCGTCGGCGTCGTCCCACGCCATCAGCGAGGCAGCTGCTACCACAGTGATGCTCCTTGGCGACGTGGGCCTCCAGATGCCGGCGGGATGCCTGCTCGAACCCAACCCGAGCCTCAGATGCGGGATCCTGACGAGCTCCGATGTGTGCGGGAGATGCCAAGGTATCTGCCTTAGTTGTTGTTGTTGCACTTAGCTTTCCCGTGCAGATCCCTAAACCAGTGTGTCGTGGTGGCATGAATCAGGCAGGGCAGGAGCAGCAATGCAGCATGGATCTGGTGAGAAATCTTAGCTGAATCCACAACAATCTTAGTTATTACTCACGAGTATAGTAGTGCAGCAGCATCGAAGAAAACAAAGTTTGATAACCACATGCAAATTTGATATTTGATAATGTATAACATGCCTGGATTAGATAGCCTTTATTTCTCTACATTTTGGGCATGTTTATTAATCATGGAGGATTATTAGTTACAAATCTGCAGCTTATCTAGTACTCTAGTAGCCTCTGAACGTGTCCACTCTCCTGATCTTTCAATTCTACTAGTTGATCTTAGAGTTGCAGCACGAATGTATGTGTTGTTGTCTGATGAGTTACTGATTCCTGAATGTGTATTTGACATAATACTATGTGAGGCTATCAAGTTTCTCCAGGCTATGCATAATTTTGTGTTCTGTAGGGAGAAGTAAGAAGGTACACTGCATTTTATATTGGCTTGTTAAAATAAGTGACCATCGGTTACTAGCTTTTGATTGAAATGTCTATTGTGCTTTAAATGGTTTACTGAACATGAAGCTGTAGCACTATTGCTTCTCAATAACAGTCTGGTAGATCAGTTTATGAAGCCTTGTTGATTATAAAGATCTGAAATTTGTTTTTGCATTTCCCTATGTGGATGTTGATTGCAGGACTACTATCCAATCTTTATCCTGAGTTCCTGAGCAGTCATGTTATTTATAATTTTATATAAAAGTGTTGCTACACTCATTCATGCATTACTTATATATATTGTTTATAAAAGTGCTGCTACACTCATCTGTGGTAATAATCTAACAACACTGTGCAGGGAGAACAACCCCAGAGATTTCAGTAGATGGGATGTAAACATGCAGCAATTAAAAGGAAGCTATTCAAGGTTGGTCTATCCATATAGTTGCTTCTGTCTTTAATTGACTGCATATATCATGCAATGGCTATGTGACAGAACTATTGGCGATGGACTTTAGAGGTTGTTTGCACATATTTGCCCTTTAGGCAAGTTCATTATAAATGTTGGTCTATCCAACTTAGATTTGAAAAACACTGCCAGGTGGAGGAGAGCCACATATATCCAGGTCGTTTTCATGGGTTGTAAATGATACTGTTTAGGTTTTGACTGTTGTTCTTGTTCATGTGTTAACTGTACTTGTTAAAATAGGTTGTTTTAAAATCTGATCGATGGCATTCACCCAATATAGGTTTGTTCTTTTAGCATCAATGGCCTAGATATGTTCAAAGACTGCAATCTGGCATGCTTCTTTGCTGTTAGTGGATAGTTGAATCTTTAGAGTCCAGACACTTGATAAAGGCCATTTAGTGGATAGTTGAAACTTTAGAGCCATGAGAACTTGACAAGATTGATCAGGGACGCACTCATCACTTATCTGACAAGCTCATGTGTCTTCCTGCTACCATTAGTATACCCTCCGTTGCCTTTACCCATATGTGTAGTTGGACCAAGAAAAAAATCTTTCTTTCATCATAAGTAAGATCAATTGACAGAACTTTGTTGTTCTAGATTCCTGCAATGAAATAGGCTAACTACATCAGTACCACTATGCCTTGTATGGGTTCGATTTGATACTTGCAACAGTGGAGTTCATGTGTGATCGATGCTAATATTCATTTTGTGTTTTGGCTTCCAGGGGCTGCAGGGTACCAGTTCTGGATGGACGCTTACCATGTCTTAGCTTCTAGCATAGGTGGATGATGGTGGGCTTCGTGCTTTGCCTGTGAATTAGATGAAATTACATATTGCCTTGAGATTACATACTTTGCTTCGTGATACGCTTACCATGCTGTGAATCCTACTCTGATGTAATTCTGTTGTGAATCCTACTCTGATGTAATTCTGTTGTGAATCCTATAGGCAGGAACAACATTAATCCAAAGTGTGCGTTACTGCATACTAACATTTTTTTTAAAAAAAAAAATCTTTGCTTTGCCGATGGCAAGCCATCGGCAAAAAAATTTCAAAAAAAGAATAAAAAAATCTTTGCCGATGGCCGCGCCCACGTCAGCCGTCGGCAAAGCCGCCGTCAGCCTGACGGCGCGTCGGCTGACGTGGCGGGTTTGCCGATGGCCCACGTGGCCATCGGCAAAGGTTTGCCGATGGCAAAGTCGATGGCCATCGGCAAACCCGGCTTTGCCGATGAATTTTTTGCCGACGGGGGTTTGCCGATGGCCACGTCAGATTGCCATCGGCAAACCCTTTGCCGATGGCAATCCGGTCTTTGCCGATGGCGGCCGGCCATCGGCAAACCCGGCGATTCCGGTAGTGAACCTTGGTTTGTTCATATGAATTCTTTTAAGTTATAATTGGTTTATGATGATCCTAAGGATAAATTTGAGAATGCGTTCTAATAAACCATCAAATTTTCAGGGTCCCAAGTATGAGTTTGTCAGGCTTGACCACCAATGTCTCATACACGATGCCTCCTCAAAGTCATACCATCACTATAATTTTACAGTGAAGAAGAAGTCCTCTTTTTACCTCAGGAAAAAGAGAGGAAAGAGGTCTTGGGATTATCAGCTCTTCTTTGCTGAAGTCAAAACCACAAGGGAAGGAAAGGAAATCATTTGCTGCCCACTTCAACGTGGTGATAACGGTATAAATCTAATCTCATGTCACACTTTAAATTCTTAAGAGCCATATTTTAACACAGATCTTTCTTGGTTAACTCTGAAATAAATATATTGGTGAAAGAAACAATATAGATTCATTTTTAACAACTTTTGTTAATTGTGTATCTGATTCAAAGATGTATCTATACTATCTTTCAAAAAGGTCATTGTTTTGGCTGCGAAAATGTTGGAATCAATCTTATGCACCCAACAAGTGGCGGGTACGAGAAGGGCCATGAGCACTCTGGTTTTCCATTTGACACATTCAGTGACAGTGACTACGAATTATAAGGTATGCTTGTTGTTCCCGAATTCTTTATTATTTTTTCATTATTTTATTGGGTTGTTTTATCAATTTAGATCCAGTTATGTCAGAATGTTTCGTGTGGAAGTAAAGAGCTCCCACTAGGATTTGATTGAACCTAATATTACTGTTTTTCCTCTTCAATAACTGTTGTGAAGTGACTGCAGCGACAACTTTTCTATGAATTGAACATCTATGTAGCCTTAGGTTACTTTTCTGTAGATTTGGAGCGCAATTCTTGTATGTTTTGGAGTTGCCCATTTTTTTTTCTCGAACAGTGCAGGAGTTGTGAGTTAATTCATTGAGATTGGAGGAAAAAACAAGGGAGAAGCATGAGGCCTATTCCCAGAAACACCCCTGAAACTCCCTCACACACCCATACCTAAACTAGAAACTGACTTGACGAGAGGAAAAATATACATATGATCACAACCAAGAAACTCTAACCCATTCAAAGGCGGCATGGCTAAGTGGAAAATGATTTGCTTAGATAAAATTTGTTGGGTTACATTTATTTGATGAAGCTCATTGATATTATGGTTAGGTTGATTTGATGGATTCTGTATCATATGATAAAGCTCAACTATATGCTTGTTAGAGATTGATTTAATGGATTCTGTAACCTTTCTGTTCTCGGCAAAGCTGCAACCGCAATGGATGCTTTCCTCCTTTTATTTTTACTGAAATAGATGTTCTCTTCTCTGCTGCACAGGAAAATTTCGATCTCATTGTGGCTGCTTCATAGTCGACCACCAGTCTGCCTCCACCTGAATAACATTGGCGGCACCACGAACAAAAGGATCTTGTTCGTTTTGATGTGGAACTATGGATCTGTTACGTGTTGGATCCATGGTGCCTCTGGTTTGAAACTGTGACGTCATATTTTGTATATATCTAGATGTTTGTAGACTCTGAACCTCTTCATGTGTGTGCGTTTTAAACTTGCTGAATCATTGGTGGGGCACTAAATCGTTGCAAATTGCTAACGTGCCCGCTTAAAACTGATATGTGGGTGCACTGATGTATTCTAGACATATTGCCTTTGATTCTATCTACGACTTAAAACTTTCCACAGTAGGTGAACACATTTCCACCAGGTTGGTTCCACTCTACCCTCCTCCACTTCTCCCTAGGCCTCAAACGATCTCAAATGTAAATCCATTGTTATTTTTATTTTTAGTTCAACTTTACCAAATCATGTTCGGTGGCAACAAACCTAACCAATCAGGAACCTGCTTCAGAGCAGGGGAGCTCACGGTAAACAGTTTTAAACACCATCAAGAGATCACGTCATTAACAACCCAAGAAACCAAAGGCCAAGAACAGACACAAATATAGGAAAGGTAAAAATAAAAAAAATATGCATAACTGCCACCTGCCAACACAGATTAGGGGTATCAAGCTCGTGGAGCAACTCCAAGAAATCAAACCATTTTCAGTTGGACAATTAGATTAACAAAAGGGCTCATGGCCTAAACTCAGCTTATTGCCACAATCTCATAGATGAATCCTAAAGCTTAGGGGCAGGAATGCAGGAAAAAGCTCCCAACCAACTGAGCTCCAGCCTCCAGATCAGTGTCCCAGGTCCACTCCCACTTCGATCACACGATGATGTCGTTTACAGGAACCACGCCTGTCTGTAGTCGCTGCATCGCCTTCTCCACCTTCCAACGAAAATAACACAATCAAGACTACACTCAGGCAAAAGCTTCCACTGAACATGAATGGGAGAACAATAATGCGCACTCACCTCCTTGTCCCAATTAGTCCTTGCTGTGAGAATAATCAGGGTTATCATCTGCACAATGACCCGTATAATTAAACCACACCATATTCCCAGAACACAAAGACAGACTGTAGCTGATCAGCTCATCATCACCTTCCTCTAAAAACTGTAGAAGTTATTAACAGAGTAACAGTTACACTATTATATAAGAGCAACTCCAACACTACCCTATATGCACTTGGCAAATCCTAATTTTTGGCAAAACAAGAAAAAAGCCCCTCCAACACTACCCTAAAAGCACTTGGCAAAATAGGATGCTTGGCAAAAGGGGGGCAAATGAGCGCATCTTTGCGCGCGCATGTACGCTTGGCATCGGTGATTTCGGGCTACTCGACTCCTCCCGCATGCGCGAAGTGCTCCCGCTTTCCTTTCCCGCGCGAGCCAATAATAGACAGATGGGCCGGTCATACTATTAATAGTTCGGAGTCGCCTCTTTTGCCAAGCCCAAGTAGGGTAGTGTTGGAGAAGCCTCTTTTTTTCACTTGGCATTTGAGTTTTAGACTTGGCAAAATCCAAGATTTGCCAAGTGAAGTTTAAGGTAGTGTTGGAGTTGCTCTAAGTTACAGCTGCTCCAAGGCTTGTTTTGTATCATAGAACGCAACCAATTGAAAGCCCGATCAGGTAGTAGGCCCCAACATTGACATAGGCAACTGTCGTTGCTTGCCATCCACTCCCAATGGCAACCCCTGAGAAAAAATTCAGAACGGTTTCATTATGTGCCTATGATAACTCTTGATAAATACAAGCTAGGTGGCTTCCGTGCTTTCCTTTCCATACCTGAGAGAATTGGCTGAATTCCATTCAAGAAGATGCTGATTGCCAGCAGCGGCATCAGACTGATAACAGCCTCTATTACTGTTGTGCTACTCGTGTAGAGTGTACTTTCAGTGGATACCTCAGAATTAAGACTGTAAGCGTCACAAGAAAACTGAAGTCGATGTTAGCACCAAGCTCGTTGCCGATGCGAATGCTGTGTAAGAAGTTCATGAATCATGACAGCATTTATATTGATACTACAAATAAATTTATGTGATACTACCATGAAGGAGGTGAAACTACTACATTCAGAAAACTGTAAGAACCGATAGAGTAAATTCGGGCTATGACCAATAATCTTTTTTAATGAATAAAGAAAAATTGTGAATAAAAATACAATAACCACTAGAAATCCAACCTAACATGCGGATATAAAGAATTGTAGCCTATAGATTAAAAGGTGAATTTATTATGTAGATTCATGATGGCACACAAAGCCATGGAATAATAACACATATATAGTTTAGTTTCCAACTAAATAAATATCACTGTACGGAAATATAGAAAGCCTTTAAATTCTAAATAGAGGTCCTGAATAGAGTTGTGATGTTAATCTTTATGAGGCCCACTAGAAGAAATATAATTTTTGTAAATCATCACAAAATCATAAGCATCTAGCCATCAATTATTTAAACTATAATCACATTGATAATAATAACCCATAGGATCGATGCTATTTTTTAAATAATTCCCACCTCTATGAATGTAAATCAATATAAGGTAACCCATGAATCTTTATTAAAATATCCCACTTGTGCGATTAGATACATAATATTTATAACCCCTTAAATTTAAATCTAAATTACCACTTCTCATGTATTAACAAAACCACAAAATCATGTTAAAACTACATCTAAACTATGAATATATTTGATTGAAAAATAAAAAGTATAAAACATATATATGTTTTTTTATATTTTCTACTTCTGGCAATATATTACAATTTGATTAAAGTAAACATACATAATGCGTCATTATGAAGGTCAAATACATGTGCGTACATGAGGGATAAATATATATGTTATCAGGAATCATGAAAAATACTTCCTACAATAGTGATACTAGAAAATTACTAAAAATTATTATTAACCATGACGTATAATTTATTACGTCCAATAATTTGTATACATTAACTAGAACATTGGCATATCTTTATTAATAGTATAATCATTATTGCATAAATAACTTTATGACAATACAATTCAAACATCTTGACAAGTGGGGAGGATAGTGCAACAAATAATCATTATAAGGCTTAAATGTTAATATGTACTTGATGGTAGCACTGCTAGCCATCCTAAGCTTTTAACTGATATAAAGCAATGAAGTGTAGGTGAATATTTAGGCCAACCTAAAGGCATTATGTAGCAATAATATAAGGCTATAATTGAAAATCAAACTTTAGATTCATGATATCATATATAAGATATAGATGAAAACATATAGATTAGTTATTAGAATTGATAAGTTTATCACAAATAAACCAGCACTATACAAAATATTGTCATGTCTATTGTGTATCAAAATGAATAAAGAGAAAAAAATAATTTAATATAAGGATTTTTTTTATTATCTACATATATTAAAATAATAACTATTCTTATATATATAATATAAGATTCCAGCCTGTGCGATAGCACAAGTTGAGGGAGTAGTTATGTATAGATGCCCGTAGGCTTTACTTTGGACCAAAATACCACACACATGTTCCACATCCGGAGCATATTCTCTTGAACACCGTGGCAACTTGGTCGCATAGCTTCTGCTGCCCCAACTTTGTTGCTACCCTCAGTCAAAACTCGGCTGTACTCGGTAACATGGAGATTGGGGGCCGCCCAGACCGGATTACCCTAGCTTTCGCTATCGGCATCTTTGGTCTCTATTCGTCCTTCTATGTAACTATATGTTTTGCCCTTCTATCACTGCTTGCATTGAAACCTAGAGTCCACCTACAAAACACACCCACAAAAGGCGGCGAAAAGGAGATCATGGTTACTGAACAAGGCATATTGTTCGCGTTCTTTATATCGCCCACCAGCTCCACTCCAGGTTTCCCTTTTCATGAGCACAAACACTACAAAAAACACTTTTTGGTTAAATCCTAGTTTGTTGACCTTAAAGTTAGAACTAGATAGCTAAATATGCTCAATAGAACATTAGAAACCTATCCTCGAAAGGTTTTGGTCATGCAAACTCTTTTGGGATAGATTTGCATTTCAAATTAGCAAGGCGAGTTCATTGTCGGTGAACCCAAGTTGGCGGAGAGGCGGTGGGAGCGGGACTAGGAGGCGATGGGGTAGCGAGCTCGCCGAAGGAGGTCGCCGTCAGGAAGAGGACGCGACAAGACAGAGCTCACTAGATGATGCAGGCGAGAAAGAGGGAGGTGGAAGACGACACGGAGTGTGTGCAGCACAGTATTATGAATAAGGCAAGCGGGTAGCCGTGTGGCCGACGAGCGGGTGTGTGGACCGAACGTGTGCGCGGTTAGATGAAAGGATGCACGGATGAAAAGGTAGTTTTTACCAATAATATATAAACTTGGTTAGAAATATCAACAAACTTTCATGACAATAGAGAGTACCTATAGCAACCACAGAGACAATATAGCAATAGAGGGTGCATCTATTGCAACGCTATTGATGCGTGGCAATAGGGTCTATTGCAACACTCATTGTCGCTGCTAGTGTACCTATTGCTACACTTAGGCTATGTGACAATAGATATCTCTGGCAACACCTAGTCTGTTGCAATAGTCACTATTGCAACACCCACGGTGGTTGCTTTTACTATGGCTCGCAACACTTCATGGTATTGCAAGAACACTCCATTGTGTTGCAATAGAGAAAAGTTTATGGCAACACCAAAATAAAGTGTTGTGCAATCCTATTGCTACCATAACAATGGCAACGCCTCCCAATCAAATTTTTGTGTTGCAATTTTGTCAATCAGTTTTAGGTCGTTCCATCAGGAAGGAAACCTTGTATGTATCATCAAGTAGTAAGCAATGCGATACAATACACAATCATTGCTACGCACATGATTTTCTTTTTCACTTCAAGCTCTATTGGGTAGATCATTTAGTTGACCTCATATGTGTTCTTACAAAACTCATTCGGTCTTGGAAGCAACTTTCAAAGGAGACTTAATTAGTGAAGCCTTTGTTGATGAGGCCATTACTTCATTCCAACTCCAAGACCAAAAGGTTAGCTTCCAACTTGGCCAGGCTTGAACCTGAGTACAATGATGTTTTTGCATCCTTTTCCATTTGCTGTAACTTCTTTAGAATTCTTGCACTAATGAATCCATCATATACCAATACCATCTAGTCTAGACTGTCTAACACACTATTATCCGTTAAAGTTCCGTGGCAAGTTTCATTTTTTTTAGGAACAGGAGGGGTTTGATCCCCTACTGGATTTTATTAAAAAAAGCGTACAACAAAATAAATTCATTGATGGTATCCTGAATGGTTTCATTTATGGTTTACTAACAGTTTTATGGACTGTGTCCCGCAAAGAGTGCGTGGATTGTATCCCACGAGGCTTCATTAGATAAGTCATCATCATCTTATAGTTTTCCATAAAGATAGTCAATTCATGCTTCTCTAAGAAAAAGTGAAAACAAATACCTAATAAATATAGTGTTTATTTTAAGAAATCACTCAATTTCAAATAAGCAAGTTATGAGTTTATATTTCTTAATTCAGTAAAATGACTCTATTCGTTGTATTGATACTAATTATAAGTTTGTGAAGAATAAGATAACGATGAATGGACACATTTATTTCTCAAATCAAATACAAATAAGAAGTGAAAAATATGATGGAATATCATGCTCCTCTAAGAAAAAGTGGGGAAACAAAACACTATGAGCTCACGAACGAGTTTATCCATCGAACCATCACCATCAGAATCCGTACAAGGATACAAATCTATAACGGCACGATTTCTTAGTGATGAAGATAAACGCATCTCATTTACCACAGGGGACTGCGACAGCTACCGCACACTAGTCCTACTAGTATAATGCCCGTGCTAACGCTACGGTATAATCATCAATACAAGTATCACTTGAGGCATTATAATGTAGATAGAACTCAACAAAACAAATCACCAAACAGAGTATATATATTTTGAATTTCATAACAAAATAACTAAAGCTCAATTCTACACGTGTCTCTGCCAGATTAGACTTGTGCAAGCGTCCACACTGAAATACTTGATAAAAATCCAGTTTCTTAAATTGTCTCATCAAGTGCCAACTGAACTGCGTTGGCGATACCCTGACCAAGGGTCGTGTATAACAACCATATGGAAACCAAAACCTTCAGTCTTACAGTACAGCAGGGAAACTTGGAAGTGTTAGCTCTTTAGGTAGGAAAGCAGACCAGAGATAACTTCAACACCTAGTCTCGAAGTTTTCAGGTTGACCTGGTGTGCTGCTTGCCCATTGCCTTAACTGATCAAGTCCTCCTGCAGCACTATAGTAGCCATTGAAACAAATTCAGTCGCACAAGAGTTAAAATATTCCATATGAAACATCAAGTAACTCGGCTAAACATGAGTGATGAACGGTCCACGTGTGTAAGGTGGTTGAAAAAGTACTTTGCTTTCTTGAGTTTTTTTTATTCATCAAGCAAAATCTAACCTATGTAATCTGATGAGAAAGAAAACAAACCCAATTGCAGCTCAGAGGTACTGCAGCCCAAAATGGACTGTGGCAGGGCAATCCATGTTGGCAAACACTATAATCACATCATTTAGCTCCATTTGTTCTGATGCGTTGTTTACATTCCATAAGACTAAGGACAATACCGCAAGAGGAGCCAAGATCATTCAGTACATGCATGGAAATTCTGAAGATCTTAGTAATTCGATCAATGACAAACAGCATAGATGAAAATTTTTGAACCAGAGCACAGAATGATCTACCTGGCTGCAGCACCGTCGATAATCTAGCTTATTCAGCCACCAACCACAAGGAGAATTGTACAGCATAGTATCTGTTGCTGCAATATATACATCCATTTCAACTGAGTCAATTTGCCAATGCCATATATAATCTCTAATTTGAGGAAAATAAAGCATATGTTTTGCTCGTCCGTACCTGAAACAAAAAGGGGCAAAGTCCAGTGACAAACTATTTTTTGTTTCATCTTGCTTTCTTGCATTTTCAGAGCATCTAAAAACATCACCCTAGGCCCTAACCATGTTAATATATACTACAAGAAGAATCACTGAATGGATCTGAATAATATATACAGAGAGGGGTAAAGGTCCTGTCGCAATAACCAACCTGGCTGGCTGCCATGGCCGAGTCTAGCACATCCTCGATGGTGACAACCAGATCTGTGGAGGGCCGGCGTTGAAGCACCAACACATGCTCTTCCTTGACGTAGGTGGGGGCGACTTCCTCAGCATGGTTCTGAGCACGGATTGGGGCGGAGGCAGAACAAGGAGGCGATCCGTGCGTTCCAATGGATCGGGCTTCTCGAGCTGCCATTTTCGAACCCTCTGCTTGAGTGGTGCCCGCTTTGGAGCAGAGGCGTTGCGTGCCATCTCTTTTCTCCTTTAATCCTGCGGCAGCACATTAAACCTAATTATAAAATGTTAAAATGCTTACTAATATTTTAATGGTCTTTTAAATCCTATGATGGTAAATAAGTGAATTGCCTTAGTCATGCATCAGTGAGCATTCAGTTTCAGACTGCACTATATATTGCTACTGATTTACTGAACCAGATCAAGAAAACAAAAAAAATATAGACTACAAAAAAATAGATACTGTAGTATATATTGCATTCACCACTTCTGGTAACACAGACAAATGCAAGATGCCACATCCAGATTCACAATTTGCATGTCAAGTGAATACTGAACAGAACCAACGCACAAGGGAGAACTAAGACATTAAATTGGCTAATTTGTCTATGCAGCTATGAAGACAGCCATTCAATTATAAGCTAAACAGAAATGCACTCACCATGGTGTTAGCCCATTAATTCCAGAGAAAACCCATCGGAATTGGCTATCAGGTACGCCGCCCACAACCTCACTGCACAAAGACATAGAAACCCACAACATTTCATCAAATATCTGAAGGGCACAAACATGAATTACATCGAAGAGTCAAAGAGCGCTCGGTCACCTGGCCCTGACACCGACGACAGCTACAGAAGGTGTGGCCATTGCGTTGCGAGGACCGGACAGAGGTGTGGAGTGCGGACACGGGAGGAGAGCGGCCTGGTGCGCACCATCATTGCGGCCTCAGCAGCGCAGGTGGGGGGCGACGATTCTGGTTGCGATTCCTCTTCCTTCCCCTCCTGGTGCTCCTGTGTCGGGCTGCGTGGAGTGAGCAGGCGTTGGGAAACAGCAAGGAAGGACGACCCGTGCAGCAGCGACGATGTCTAGGAGCTCAGGGATCCCAAGCAGCAGCGACGATAGGATTTGATAGGGACTCACTGGTGCAGCCACCATCGAGGACACCACTGCCAGCAGCTGCTGCTGTTGCGCCGTGTCCGCCACATCGGCTCCTCCGTATACTTGGCCGAGCACGTCTAGGTTCGAAGGCGGATTGGGATCCGGACGTAGATCAGGGTGGTGTGGGGTGGCAGCCGGGTGTCGTGGATCACAACTTCCTAGGGTTGACAGGCGCAGTAGAGCGTACTCGTGCTTCGATGAGTGCACCGCCTCTGCTCCTCTCCGCGCGGCCACACCGTCGACCCTCCCCGCCAATGGTTGGATCAGGCGTGCTGGCGGCCGGAAAACCCTAGCAGCGCTGCCGCAGTTGGGGAGAGGGAGTCACGGACTCAAGGGGTGAAAAACAGGAAAAAAAAATCTGAGGAACCTAAGGATCGAACCCTGACTGCAGGGGTGCCGCCGCGGTGAGTTTGAAGCCGCCGGGGTGAGTCTGTGTCTGTGCGGTGGGGTAGAGGTGAGAATGTCTGATGTCATACAAGCACCAAAATCGTTCTTGATTTTTGTAAATCCTACGGCCGCCGCCATGTAGGTCTCTTCTAGTACAAGATTTTTACGTGTCACCACATAGCGTCAAGATAATGCTGCAAGTAGAGAATGTAGTTTTTGTCTTTTTTAATCTTGTTTTTGTCTTTATTCAATATACGATAACCTTTATGCGTGATGGGCTTCATTTTCATGGACATTTTTATCTATATATATAAAGATTTTGTTTTATACACATGGAACTGAACAATGTTTCAATCATAAACGCACGTAAGGTGCAATAAAGATAGTTGGACTTATATTTTCAATAATGGCATGGCAGGCAACAGCGATATATTAGCCGTAATATCAAAACACATGGCCCTTATATAAGGTTTTCTCATATTAACGCGGGACATTTTTTATGCCGTAGAGCATGGAGGTTTTTTCTTATTGGCTAAAATTAAGAGTGTATACATATAGATTAGAATGTAATTTTGAGATTTACTTGTCACATCACAAAACTTCTCTTGTGCTTCTTGGACAAATCCAAAACCAAATGCGCCCTGCTATCTTCAGTGTCTGAATATTCTTTGATGTGAATTTACATTCCTATTTACGGCTTTACTGTTGCTCTATTTTGTCGTACATTTGATTTTGAAAATTAAATTGAAACAAAATAAACTTTAATGGGAGTTAGTAAACCTCTGCTGGCCCATGACGTCCCCTCCCTCCAACTCTCGCTCTCCCTTTTTCTCAAAAGCCATTACTTTAATAATTTTCTACGTTCTTCTGTGTTTGTTAGTGGCGCTCCATTTCGCAAAGGTGAGTGACACCTGCTCTGCTCTTTCTCCACCTACCAAATTCTTCTTCGTCTTCCTCCTTCAGCTCAATCCTTTCTTTCCCTATCCGGCTCCACCAATCGGTGATCGAAACCTTCCCCACCATCGACCAGCAACAAGAACTCCTCCGTCTTCTCCCGAGCTTGCATGCTCTCGTCCTCCGCGTCCGCTTTCCCAGAGCAGAGCAGGTGGTAATCAGTGGCTGGCCGGCCATGATCCGGGAGTTGCTGGCCGTGGCGGCACGCGCGGCGCTGGAGTGGGCGCTGGCGTCGCTGCTGCTGGCCAACGGCGCCGCGTTCTGCCTCATCGCCGCCACCGCCGCGCGCCTCGGGCTCGGCCAGCCGTGCATCGCCTGCGCCCGCGTCCACCGTCTGCTCTGCTCCTCCTCTGCTGCCAGTGGCGAGGAACGCGACGCTCTGCGGCTTCTCCTCTGTGACGCTCACCTCGCCGCCGTCGCCGTCGCCAGGGCGGCCAGCTCGGCGCCGCCGGAGACAGATGATCCGAACAAGGTTTCAGGTAAACACTCGTCAGACTTGATTGGGTTGTCATCCATCCATCCTCTGAACTGAACTTTCTTGCAATAAGCCAATAAGTCGGTGGTATCAAGTACTCCTACATCTCGATTACCCAAACACCCAATAATCGATGATTGTTACACCTGATGTAGATAGTAGATGCTGTTGCAATCAGGTAGTACGTACTAAAACGAAAATTTTCTCCTATGGTTGGTAGATCGAAAACCTTGTGGCCGATGGATGATGGTGCATGCTCACTAGTTTTGGTTGGTGCAACCATAAGCATAACCTTGCAGAAGCATCTGCTGAAACATAGCATTGTGCCAAATTAGAATGCATAGTTGAAATGATCCGATGGCCAACTGCCTGAACATAACTGAAATGCATTTATGCCAAATTGGAAATGGAATTCCAGTTTTCCAGTGTAATGGCAGGGAACCAAGTTCAGATAATCTGATAAAGGCCATTTCAATCGTATAAAGGGTGGTTCAGTGCTGTTGTTAAGATGAAAGGGCAGTCTCAAACTTATTTCAAACTGGGGTACATCTTGGATTTCAAAGTTTTTGTTTTTCTAAAATCAGTGGCATTTAGCTAGTAACCAGTTGACCGATGTCGTGTTGCTTGAGAATTGAGATAGGAACACACTTTAATTCCGAGGCCGTGCAAAGTCAATGGTTCCATGTTTCAAATAAGGAAGTGTTGAACAGGATGTCGTGTTCCTTTAAATTTCTTACCACCTCCATAAAATCTAAACAAATCGCTGTCAACCAAAACAAAGTCTTGTTGCCATATGCATTCGGTCTCCTGTTGACACTTCTTGACGTGTTTGTGTCCATATTCGATCTCCTGCTGACACTTCTTGACGTGTTCGTGGCAGGCATGGAGACTCACCGCGTCGTCTCCATCGGCAGTGAGATATGCGAGCAGGACCAAGACGGCAACAAACCAGACGATGCCGGCGACGACGGCAGCGGCAGCATAGCAAGAACCACCAGCACCGACGACGGCAACGGCGCGCTCGTCTCCCTCTTCGAGCTCGCGCCGATCGTCTCGGGACCGCGGCCACGGGAGGACGACGATTCCATAGACCAGCTGGCGACGACGATGCGAGAGTCGTCGCTGACCGTGGACGACGGCGGCGAGAGGCTCACTCTCGCGGAGCTGGTCACCGCGTTCAGGGCTCAGAGGAAGGAGCTGCACGCGCTGCGCGCGGAGCTCGCCGCCGAGCGGCGGTCGAGGGCGGAGGCGGAGGAGTACCAGCGGCAGCTGGAGGAGCAGGGCGAGCTGGACCGGGAGGCGGCGCGGCTGGCCATGCAGCTCGTCCACGAGAGCGAGACGGAGAAGCACGGCCTGCAGCGGCAGCTCGACGCGTGCAGGGTCAGGGCGCAGCTCTACCAGTCCGATTCTGCCGCCGTGCAGGACGACGCCGGTGGCGGTGGGGGCGGAGGAGGCTGCCGGGAGGCGAACGGCGGGGGTGATGGCAATGGCAACAACTACCAGTCGCTCGTGGACTTCTTGCCCGGGTCGGTGTACTCCTCCTCGCCGGACCTGGCCAACCTCCTGAAACTCTACACCGAATCTGGCAATGCCGGCCGTCGTCAGAGGGAGGATTACGACGTGCCGGCCATTTCGGTGGTTGAGGAGGCAGAGGAGGAGGAGGAGGAAGTGGCCGTCGCCGTCACTGTCATGGATGAATCCAGCAGGAGTGGTGATGCTACATCCGCCATTGTTTCTGAATCTTTACAAGAAAGTTCCAATACTTTTCACGTCGAAACAGCAACGGAAGCCGCTTAATGGAGGAGTAGCAGTAGCAGAATGCTTTCTCTTGTAAAAAAAAATCGTCTTTTTTGTGAATATTGCATACTCTCTCTTTCGCATACAGAGCTTGGATGTGTGCTGTGTGTGTTTATATACATTCTTATTCTTATATCCTCTGTCTTCCATTCAAAGTCGTTTTAGCCTTCACCCAAATACTTAAGATTTTTAGAATCTTTTAAAAAAGAAATATATTGATATCCTAACTTATGTATCGATTAATGCATATGGTTATTCTTTATTACAAGCGGTGACCTAAAGTTTTAGAGCTCAAAAATAAAGTTTTGCACCATAATAATAGGAAGAACAAAATGACTACTAGAAGTCTATTTCTAAGAGCATCTCTAAGAGTTTGTCAAATTCTACTTGGCAAATCATCCCAAAACTATATGTCAAGTAAAAAAAAAGTTCCTCTCTAAGAGTTTGGCATTTTTTACTTGGTAAAACAAAAAACTCCGCTAACGGCCCGCTAAGTGAACGAAGAGTCCCGCTAACGAAACGAAGAGCCCCGCTAAGCAACAAAGCCCCGAATGCCAAACTGTATACGCACGCGTATATTTGCGCGCACGGAGAGAAGATATGCCAAGCTGCTATTAATGCCAAGTTGTTTCGCGCAACTGTTGGAGGCTATTTTATCTTATTTTGTCAAAATTATATGGATGCCAAGTTATGATAGCAAACTCTTAGAGATGCTCTAAAACTCCAGCCGTATCTTACAAACACTTTCATTGTGACTGTCTCAATGATTTTGCACCCATCTTCACTAAATGACGATCCTTCTCCTTTTTGTAGCAAGGACTAAAACCTAGTCGAGTAAGTCCCGCCTAAAGATAGTCTGCAAGTAAGATGATGCTACCACTTATCAAACACTATGTCATTTCTAGTCCTAACAAAAAGCACTTGCACCCATAAGTATTTGGGATTTCAGTTTTCTATTTATCCCTTCCAACCAGCCCATAAACATATTGTACACACTAGTTGGTGGTAGTAGATTAAAACAAACATGAATAATTCTACAAATGGACTTAGCAAAACTATAGTCAAAAAGTAGATGTTGTACCGACTTGAATAATTAAAACAACACTTCCTATCTACTTGCCACTGTCATCTTGCTAAATTATCTTTGGTTAGAATTACTTCCTTGTATTGTATAAGTACCATATGAAGACTTTAATTTTTAGGGGTAATTTTAGTTTCCATATGAAAGCATTATAAGGTATGGCTTCGGCTCCTAATAAAGCTCTATACATAGAATTGACCGAAAACACTCCATCTGGTGTAATTCCCACATAAAAGCGGCATGTCTGATTTGTTAGTTGCACGCTTGCTACGATAGTCACCATATTACACCCACAAGAGATCTTCTAAAGGTTGCATTCAATGGTGTCGTAGGCAACACTGAGCTTATGACGCGTTTAGATGGAAGCTCACCTAGATACATGCTTGATGTTTTGAATGAAAACAACTAAAAACATAGCTACAACGACTCTGAAATGGGGACATGAGAGTAAATTGTTTCTTCATCACGAACACGAATATAGAATGCTCAGAATCATTAACACGTTATGCATATCATCATGAATCATCAGCATTAATGGAGTTGGGTATTTAAAAATAATAATAGTGACGGATAATAAACAATTTTATTACAATCTCAACGGGGATTTTTGATATTTGACAGTCAACACGTGCACCTCTCTGTACTTAACACCAGTTCGTATGCCTTTAGAAAAACATAGGAATCCTTTTGATCATAGAGCCTGGTTGAAACTCTTTGGAGGAATTTGAGCCTACTTAACTAATTAGGATATTTAGCTAGGAATTTAAATTTCCATATGTTTTAAAGTTTGTATAAACTTATCTTAAATTTATTGGATGAGAGAAGATAAATGAATTCTATAGATCACTGTGTCATATTAGTACTCTCCAACTTGATTAAAGTTATAGAAACTAAAAACAATTATATTGCATTACTATCATTTTGAAATCTAACTGCACGTTTGCTTCTATTTTCTTAACTTTGCACCACGTTTGTCCTTGCTTTTCGAAATCTATGTGATGCTGATAAATTATTACTAAGATAAAAAGTCTAAAAAAGAACTTAAAAAGAACGCAACTTTAGCGGTGAATTTGACACGTTTGTGGGACCTACACAGAACCTTCTTCCATTCTCCCGACTCACATCCTTTGGTTTTGTGAAAGAAAAAAATCTACTTATAACCCCCTAAACTATCAAATGTGGTCTACTTCACCCTATTTTACCCTCTAGACTTTCTAAAATCGTCTCTTTTATCCTTTAGACGGTTTTAATGTGGTTTTGTTACAATTAAACTTGTTTTCTCTTTTTTATTTATTTTCGCTAAATATTTGAAAAATCGAGTAAATCGTAGAAAAATCATAAAATAGAAAAAATTAATTTTATGGACTCCACATAAGTATATCTACACAGTGAATATATAATATAATATGCTTTAGTATAAAATTTTTGTTGTACCTTTATAGTGAATAAATCTAAATTTTTTATAGCAAAAAGATTGCACCAAAGCATATTATATTATATATTCACTGTGTATATATACTCATGTGGAGTAAAAAAATATTAGATTTTTTATTTTATAATTTTTTTGTGATTTACTATAATTTTTCAAAGATTCAGAAAAATAGATAAAAAAGAGAAAACAGGTTTTACGATAGCAAAACCACACTAAAAACCTTCTAGAGGCTAAAATAGACTTTTTCCTTTTGTGAAAACTCGCCAGCGGCGGCGGTCCGACCTGGCAGGCCGTCGTGCTGGGGCGCGGCGGTAGATCGCTACAGGCGGCTTCTGGGACGCAGCGGGCGGGCCTGCTCGGTTGCCGGGAGGCCGGTGCGTGCGAGGCCACGCGGCGGGCGGCCGGCGGCGCGAGGCTGAGCAGCGGGCGTCCAGCGCGGGCAAGGCCGCGCGGCGGGCGGGCGGCCGACGCGGTCGCCTGTGCGGCGGGTGGCCGACGCAGGCAAGGCTGCACGGTGGTCGGCCGGCGCCGTTGGCTGAGCGACGGGCCTACGCGGGGGACCTGAACGGCGACCTGGGGACGCTGCAGGACAAGTGAGAAGGGGGCGCACCGCTTTCTGCGACATGGAACGGCTTGGGTAAGTTTCTTCATCCTTTCTGCAGTAGACAGATGCCTGTTCGATTAGGCCTTTAGGATGAACTAGCTTATCGAACATGCTGCCGGTTTGTAGGACGAGGCTCTATAATCTCACGAGGATCTCCACGAGCACCCTCTGCACCACTCGTGAATATTAGTGATGACAGCTGACTCTTTGACTTACAGATGTATAATCTGAAAATTCTAGTTACTAGCAAAAATGCCCGTGCGTTGCAACGGGTGAAAAAAGGTATTTCTAGGCACAATAATGTTAATTTGGCTTGCATATTCTCCCTTTTTATTTTTTCCTCAGCATCAATCATCAGATATTTTGATCTTAATGGATTGTCTGGCTAATATAGTTTTCAAGTGCCACTATGCACCTCCCGCATGCACATCTTAACGACATCAATCCTAGCATCTTCTTATTGTGGATTATTGGTTTTATCAATGTTGATATATCCATGATGTTGATTTTTCTTTTTATATATTATAATTACTATGGAAATTGGGGGAGTGATTTTCTTGCCATGTAAATGCTTGGTTTTTTTCCGTTATGGTGTTTTATGCGCTCTCTGTCTCTCTACGATATTATTTGTTTTCATATATGCCAGCTGAATTATTGTATGTATTCCTATTTAGACATGAACCATAGTCCTATACGAACTCAGTAATTTGCTGTTGAACAACTCAATAATATATTTTTTTAATTAATTATAATTATATATTGTTGCTAGCTAGAGAAGCAGGGTGCCACTGTGTGTGGACGGAGGAAGTATAATACCATAACTTTAGTTTTCCATACTCCTCGAACACCTTCGCGTATTCCGGTTCTGTCTCTACTACATTCTCGGTTATCGTCGAATCTTTATGCATGCAACATAAGTTTTTCATACTCCTCGACCTTCTTTGCGTATTTCGAGTCTGCCTCTAGCAATACATTCTCGGTCATCATCGAACCTATATACATGCGATATCTATAAGGATAATTTAACACACCTATAGACAAAACACAACATAACAAAATTCATAGCATCATGAATAGATCACAATTTTATGAAACTATCAAAACTGGTTTGATCTTTCTCTGATTTTTCTATGATTTTTGGTGAAGTTTACAAGACTCACTTAGTTTTGGATATTTTACATAAGGAACCTCGACCTATTAAAAAACTATTAAGACCCTCTCACTTTTTTCTTTCTGTCTAGTATTTTTATATCTAGAACCTTTCTTGCACCTAATCTCCTTGGGTTAATATAGAAAAATGTACTTGACTACTAATAGGATACGGAGAGGGGAGACTAAACGGAGCTAGCGTATACAAATTTGGGGAGGCTAAACAAGCGGACAGAAATTGTGTGGCAGAAGGAAAATGCCCGTACGTTGCGACGGGAAAAAATAATGTCATGTCATTGAGTTGAAAATAATGTCATGTCATTGAGTTGTTATCTTTTATGAATTCATGTGTTGATGAGATTGTTAGACACTACGGAGACCATTCAGAAAACTAAATATAGAATGGAACTGAAACCCAGAAAAAGATTCAAATCACATTTGTGCCGTTGGAAAAACAAAAAACAAAAAAAGAATTGGAAAACAGATCGAAAAACAGGGAAAGAATCTAAAAGTCTTTCTAGTAGTATGTTTAGATGCACCCAACTAAATTTTAGCTAACTAAAATTTTAAAGCTTTTGGTTCTCTGGGTGTTTGGATTTCCAGCTACAAAATTTAACTGGGTTGAAGTAGCTAAACACAGTTAAATTTTAACTACTTTTTTAGCTATGATGTTTGATGCCTAAGAGCTAAAATTTAGTTGGTGCATTCAAACACACCTTAAAATTTATCTTAGGATTCGTATTCATGTTATTCTGGATTGGAGGGATATATTTTGAATTAAAGTTCCTAACTATCCTTGTTATTTATATATAGAAACCTTGTGTATTGCCATATAAAAACAGTGAAACATTCGTAATTAGGAGAGAGGCAGAAAAATTAAAGAAAATGGCTCTTTGTAGTGCCATATAATTATTGTTATTGTAGAAAATAATTCCCTTTTAGAAAAATCAATACATTCATATCAGATCTAAACTTCGGCTTATGGCATCTATGGAAGAAAAACAAATTTTTGAGTCTACAGAAAGACAAAATTCTTTAGCAGGAAACCTAACAATAATTCTTTGGCAAGGGAACCTCATGATAGCTGGCACATGGCAACAAAGACAAATGACAGCTCGCAAGCCTCGCATGCGTGAAGGCGCGTACGTGGCATCGGAAATTCCTCTCCCTTCTCTCGTTACAGTTTTCTTCAGTTCTCTCTCGTTACAATTTTCTAACCGCACGCCCGACTCTCTCTCTCAGCAGTCAGGCGAGGGCGAGCGTATCTCGACGACCGGGAGTGGGCGCACGAGGCACGGCGTCACCAGCTGCGGCTCGTGAGGCTGAGCCCCCGGTGGCGGCGGGCGAGGGCGCATCCCCGGCGGTTCTCGTGGGGCTCCCGCGCGCCACGGCCACGACGGTGGTTGGCGAGGGGCCCGGGATCCCGTCGCCAGCGCGGACCTCGCCCGGGCGGTCTTGGCTGGAGACTGCGGAGCTCGTTGGGCCTGCTCGCTGGACCGGGCGGCCGCTGCTTCCATGGCGAGGAGGCCGTTTGGTGAGCAGCGGGTCTGGGAACGCGGTGAGGCCCGGCCCTGGCCGTTTTTTTTGCTACATGCTTGGTGACCTGATTTGCTATGTATTTGGTCTTGATGATCTGGAGTATATATGATGTGGTCTTGATTTGGTACTCTATTTGGTGTCGATCTAAATCGGTTCTCTACTCTCTTGATTTGGTATTTTATATCCCAATGGAGGTAGCAATAAATTAAGATTTAATTTGAGGAAGAGAGAACTACTCTTATTTTGGATTGGATTCCAATTAAGATTTGATTTGAGGAACAGAGAACTACTCTTATTTGGATTGGATTCCAATTTTATTTGGGACACGAAACGTGAGCGAGTTTAACTGGGTCGAGGGAAACGGTAATCCAAGACAGGTATAGAAACGTGCGTATTGCGTATAAAAAGGTGGGGCGGACAGAAATTAGAGGCAGACAGAAATTAGGGACAAACTGAAATTTTCTCAATTTATTATTAGGGTATAGATATAGATGAAACCTCAAGAGAATCTGCACAGGGCCGTCACCGTGTTGCCTTCGACTTTTTACCCCGACTAGGATTAAGCCTCGCCAACGCCAACGGAGCAGATCCCACAGCTTACATATGTTGAAAGCAAACCCGGTGAACGCAGACGTCAAACAGAGTCTGAAAACCTTGAAGCAGCACAGGGTGGTACCCTAAAGGCTACACTTGGTCACCACCACCACAATGGCTAACCACAAGTATGATCGGTTAGATTCGTAAGTTCTACACCTGCCCCTGGTAGTTGCATGGAAGTCTCTTTCTTCGATTGTCTCATTCACGCTGAACGCCGCCATGTCCGACCATGACTACCTAATCCACCTCACAGCACAACCCTCAGCCTAGTCACGCTATCGGTGTCGAGCCGACCGCTACATTCTGGCTATCGGTATCGAGGAAGGATTCCGTCCGGTCTCCACCTTTGGGGCCTGGCTCTAGTTCTTTTACTTCATGCTGCTAGTTCATTTGTCCAGTATTATTTCTCGTTCTCTTTTGGCTTCCGTCTGTGGACTTGAAACTAGAATGCCATGCCTGTGCTGAATAATAGTATCCATACTGCTCAATATTCTGTTTGCTTCGCTGAAGTTACTATAAATAGAACAAGTTAATTCTTCGTCTTGTTTTACCTGCAATTGAAATAATCTGTTCTGGCACTGTCCTGTTTCAGCACAAAGGAGAGTCTTGAAGGCCAGAGCACTGCTGAATCCACACTGTCACTGCAGGAACTCAATGATGCTTTGAGTGGGAAGCCAGAGCAGTCCCATCCTTCTCAAGTTGCAGCCCCACGTACCGGTACAAGGGGGAGATATGCAAGGTAAGGCTGATAGCTGCTTTTTTTTTATGAACTTTGATCGATCTCTATGAATGTACCTTGCTTGTCCCTTTCCATTGTGCTTTCCACTTCTTGTTTCTCGAATGGAAGATGCAAACATGCCAGCCTGTGGTCTGCAGTTTTTGCACTAGAAACATAATAATCTGCCTGATTTCAAGCCTCATAAAAAGAAAGGCAAAGGCCATAAGTTTGAGTGAAGTAAAATATGCATGCATACCTCTGATTCATCATGTATTCTTGTTAACTAAGACTGGTCACAACTCCGTTGTATGGAAATAAGGTATGAAACATATGGTGGTTGGTGGATCATATATCACAATTCACATAGAAGCACAAATGTGAGCTTTATCATTCTCCTGCGTGAACTTTTGATCATCATGTGTTGTCATATGAGAACTGATGAACTTTTGATCTTTATGTACTGATATATATGGGAATAATTGATACTCATTTGTTTTACGACATAGGAGTAAAGCGGGATGGGCTTCCAAGGAACGGAGTACTCCTGAAGGTTACAACCGGGAGGAACACGCTTGGCGGTTTGAATCCCCATTCCCGCAAGGGATGAGCGCAAGCAGTATAATGGATGCATACGAAGATGCATTTCCAGCTCCCACTGTTGTCCGTCCACCAAGGAAAAAGAGATCACCTGAGGAAAGGAAAGTGATCAAAGAAAAGAGAATCGTGCAGAGTGAAAGAGACTCAGTGCAGCATGTTGAAACAGCCTTGAGTAAATATAACAGCGCAAACAACACCACGGTAATGCCACTATTTCTTAGTTTTGTCTGTATATATATCCCCGTACCTAATAGTACCTGCCGTTTGAACTTTTGATTTAAAAATTGCCCTTTTGTGCTATTTTCAGTTTGAGCTCGACGAGATAACAGTGAAGTGCCTGTTTTTTGAGTTTGGAGGGCCTTGCTATCATTATAACTTCACAGCTAAGCCTAGGAAACATGACTCTGCTCATGGCTATACTGAGCTTTTCTTCTCAGAGATTAATTGCCCTCTTCGGAGTGAGGATGATGTATTGCTGTGTTGTATACTTGGAGAGAAAGATGCAGGTATGGTCTTATCTCTAGCTTCATTATTGATTTTCTGAATCTTCCTAACATTTTTTATTTACTCTTGTACTGTGAGATTTTTATAATTTTATACGATTTTTCTTGATATATTACAATACAGTCATTATTTTCACCCATGTCCATGTATAGTAAGCAAGATCGGTTTCTTTAAATAACAGCTCATAGGACAGTATTATGAAACACTGGTGCTTACCATGAATTTCTTTGTATGTAACAAGCATTGTCACATTTTTTTTGAAAAGGGAGGATTTTATTAATTCACAATCATTCCATCAAGTTGATACAATAATTGCAAACCCACTCCCGGCCTCTGCAAAAGCACACAGCCTGAACAAAATAAAAATAAAACTTGCCCGACATTCTAATGACTATCAATCCTGAGACTAGATCGCCACCCATGTGCCCGGGAGAAAAACGCCATGACCATTTGCGCCAATTGTTGCGATGCCGCCACAACCAAAGCCTGAGAAGTATGCTTCTGAAGGATAGCCCATGTACGAAGCCAATGGATAACCGAAGATACCACCTGCATAGGAGAATACCAATGTTTTGTTTCAAACACCAAATTGTTTCTGCATAACCAAAGCGACCAACAAGTAGCTGCCGCTCCCAGCAGAACTAAAGGTTTTAAAGTCCTCCCAAAACCCTGTAGCCAACTCCCAAACATATGAGGAATACTACGAGGTGGAGAAAGACCAAAAGCAATATTTATACAGGCCCAAATCGCACGAGCAAAGCGACATTCAAAGAAGAGGTGTTTAATTGTCTCATTTTTATGGCAAAAACAACACTTTTCACTGCCATGCCAATTGCGTTTCACTAAGTTATTCTTTGTAAGAATCACTCCTCTACGAAGATACCAAAGAAAATTTTTTATTTTTAATGGAATGTGTAACTTCCAAATAATTTTGTTGAAGTTGGGAACATCTACACAAATCAGAGCTGAATAGTGTGATTTCACCGAGAACTGTCCCTTTGGGTCCAAGTTCCACTGGAACACGTCATGCTCTTGTGTAAGCAAAATATTAGCAATGTGAGGATATAATTCATTCAAGGCTGCTAATTTAGGATCAATCAAATCACGTCTCCATGAAATATTTAGAGGTGATGTACTGAAGACCTCGGCTACTGTATCCTGTTTGCGTCGTGCAATGTTGTATAAGCAAGGATACTGTTTCCTTAAAGGTGAGTTTCCCAGCCACCGATCCTCCCAATATCTCACTTGGGATCCATCTTTGATAATGAAGGATCCAAAACAAAGAAAATCTCGTTTCACCTTCATTAGACTAGCCCAAAAATGTGAGTCTCCATTTTTCCAATAAGCCTGAGATAAAGGTTTGGAGCCTAAATATTTATTTCGGATTAGTCGTTGCCAGGTCGCATCTGTTGTAAGTAGCCTAAAAAGCCATTTACTAAGAAGTGCTGTGTTTTTAATATCCAGGTCATGAATTCCTAACCCCCCTTGTGCTTTTGGCTGACAAAGTATGCTCCATTTGGCCAAACGATACTTCCTCTTTTGGTTATCGCTTTGCCAAAAGAATCTAGAGCGGAAGTAGTCCAATTTCTTCAACACCCCTCTAGGAATTGCAAAGAAAGACATCATGTACAGTGGGAGACTGCTCAATACTGAGTTAATCAGTGTTAGACATCCCCCTGTTGAAAGATGTTTCCGTTTCCAGCTACTCAACCTCTTCTCAAAGCATTCTTCCACCTTTTTCCAATCCACATTCCTTAGCTTTCTAAAATGAACAGGAATTCCTAAATAAGTCATAGGAAAGTCCCCAGATATCCAAAAAGCTCAGTATATTGATGTGGAATTAAGAAAATTGGTAATTTCGGGATAAATTCTACCTGGTTCCAGCTTTAGTTTACTTTGTGTACCACAGAAAACTTGTATTGCGTTACTTGGGTTACCTAGATATAACTTGATTAGTGTAGTTACACAACTACCGTTTTTTCCCTTTCGATCTTCAATGTTTATTTTATTTATTTGACACTAACCATGTTACAATTTTAGGTCATTGCCACGCCTGCGAGGATTATCGACCTACCATGGTTCACCCATCAAGCCATGCATACGGTGGTGGTAATACTACTGCTATCGATTATCCTGATGAGGACAGCTCAAGCTCAGACAGTTCATGCTCAGATAGTGACTATTAAGCATTTTGTTTGAGCTCCATGAACAGCGGCAATATTATGTGGCCATTGTTAACTTTTTGCTGTAAAAATGGTTTGGCATCTCTGGGATATTTCCAGTGATGATATTTTGAAATCTGGACCCTGCTTGTAATACAGTCACAGGCATCAATTTCCGTTTCGTCTTTTGTTTGAGGTTCTTTTGTTTGAAAGTTTATTAGTTTAGGTTGTAGATATTCATCAGTTGATGATTGTATTTTGAATTGATGTTAAGCATAACTGAGATCGGAATTCTTAAGCCAGGAGATTTGGCTGACAATTAGAAAAGAGCAAAACTCAGATTATTACAAGGTAATTTCAATGTTCCTTCTTGGGGAACAGTCTCTCTCGTATAAAAACTTCTTTCTTCTTAATACAAAACATACGCAATGCTCTTGCGTATTCGAAAAAAAAGTATTCCTTTTACAATTTTGACGTGCATAAATATTTCTATTAATTACAAATCATAAACTTATGTTCATATTGGTATTTTTGCAAGAAAAAAAAACTTATCCATTGTATGCCTATCAATACGATAGCGCTGTGTGTATCCATATATTTGTAGCGTGTATAGACATAAAGAACGTCATTATCACTAGGCACCAAATGATAAGACAGCCAAACCTATCTACTGTTGCTGGAGCTATCTGAGGGAGCTGTCACAATGCTCACAGTCACTGATGAGGGATCTCCCTCACAAGTCGCTATTAGTCACTATCTGAGCTTGAGCTATCCTCATCAGGATAATCAATAGCAGTAGTATTACCACCACCATATGCACGACTTGATGGGTGAATCATTGTAGGCCGATAATCCTCGCAGGCGTGGCAATGACCTGAAATTATAATAGACTTAGCCAAATGTTCAGAAATGGATAAAATTGCAGCACACAAATTGAGCCCTCCAATGCCTTCATTAATCCAAGTAAATTTGACTGCTATTTATTGCTCACGGAGGTGATTACAGTAAGGACAGTATAAGAAGAAAATTATCCAAAAAGTACCACTTTTTGTGTGATTTTCTTAGTTCAGGTCTAACAATTTGGAAAGTGGCGACATTTAGTTCTTGCTGCCAAAATGGTAACTAATAATTGCCCCATATTTCATATCCTAATAAGAAGTTCCAAGACATTGTTTAATCATACTAATAATGCTTCTCCTGTTATAAAGTAGGTGAAGATAATGGCGTTAATATTATCCAAGTAAATTGTTGTTTTTAGCTAGGAAGAAAATTGTCAAGGAATGAAAGACAGAGTCAAGAAAAACCTAGGTGTATAAAAGAATCAGAAAAAAAAAAAACAGACTAGAGAATAAAGCATACCTGCGTCTTTCTCCCCCACAATACAGCACACCAATACATCATCCTCACTCTTAAGAGGACAATTAATTTCAGCAAAGAAAAGATTACTATTGCCAACAGCAGAGGGATGGTTGTCAAGCTTAGCTGTGAAGTTATAATGATAGCCAGGCCCGCCAAACTCAAAAAATAGACACTTCACTTTTATCTCATCCAGCTCAAACTGAAAACAAAATGAAAGAGTGCAATTAGATCTAATAATATGCAACCTCCAGATAACTATTCCTAAAGCAGAGAAGTAGTATTGTACCGTGGTGCTGTTTATTCTGTTATATTTGCTCAATGCCATCTGGACATGATGCAGTGAGGCCATTTCAGCCTGCATGATTCTTCTCTCTCGGATCACTTTCCTTTCCTCAGGAGATTTCTTGATTTTTGGTGGACGGATAACAACAGGAGCCTTAATGGTAGCTCGATAGGCGCGTGCTATGTCGGTTGGGTTCATTCCTGGGGGTAAGTGTATTCAAACCGCCAGGCATGTTCCTCCCTGTTGCATGGCCCAAAAACAATGTCGTGCCGGTTGCGTCCTGGAAGCTGTGCGCAGCATTTCCAACTCCATTCCACCTCGCGGTCTGCGCCCATCCCATCCATCCCACCTCGCGGTCTGCGCCCATCCCATCCATCCCAGGTTAGGCGGCTAGGCTAGCGAATTGACTTGCCCCTAGCTGTCCACACGCGCAGGAAAATAGATGCTCAAACATGATGCATCGGAAGGATACGGATACAGCAATTCCCCAAAAAACTCGATACGTGGATACGTTTCATATTTAAAAAATAAATAATAATACAGGTCTAAATTAACTACTTTTTTTTTTTGAGGAACCGGCAGGGAATCTCCCTACCTCTATTTTTTTGCTTTTCAAATAAATGAAAGAATGAGTCTAGCACAGTTACAAATTATACAACAAAGGGGAGAAGAGAAAGCTAAAAAAGGACTAAAGAGAAAAAGATTACAAGATTACAAGGCTTCTAGGCCCAAAAGAAAAAGACTTAACATCAGAACTTGCTGTCTCTCCAAATAAAGAGTTGTCTTGCTTTCTCTGGTTTGGCCTTTGCACAGACATAGCCAAATTCTCTGAAGAAAAGAGCTTTCCAAGCGTTCAGAGAGACTCTCCCTCTGTCAAAAATGATCGAGTTTCTAAGCAGCCAAATGGCCCAGCATCCAGTGATCACCACCTCTCTGAATATTTTGAGCCCAAACTCCTGCCTTGCATGGATCATCATGTCCAAAGGTTCTAGGCTTAAATTCCAAGACACCGAAAGAAAATGCCAACAAATGATGCTGAATGGACAGTCAAAAAACAAATGCAGAGAGTCTTCATCCACACCACAGTTACAAAGCACACATGAATAGTCTTCTAGGTGCATATTTTTTCTTTTGAGAAGTTCTCTAGTACTCAGCCTGTCTCTCAAGAGGAGCCAAAAGAAGAATTTTTGACTACCTGTATTAGCCGATGCCCATAGCCAGGTGAACAGAGGAGGAGCATCAGTATGTTCAGAGATTCTGTCATAAGCTTTCTTACTGCTATAAGCACCAGTCCAACATCTAAATTAACTACTTAAGTGTGCTTTTATTACATAACAACAGGTCTGAAGGTCTCAAGTAGTCTCAAACTTTTTTTTGTGAAAAATAGCAGTCTCAAACTTAGGAAAGTAATAATAGGCATTCAGGCATGCAATTCATGCAGCACAGCAGCAGCAAGCCAACAAATTTCCTATGCAGCACAGCAGCAGCAGCAAGCCAGCAAATTTCCTATTCCTCATTTGTCTCACTGCATTTGCACTAGCACCACTCAAATTGGGAGACGCCATCTACTGCATACAAGCAATCAAGCAACAAGAACTCAGCAACAAGAACTCACTACGCTGCTGAAATGGAATAGATCGAGAATGTGGAGAGGAAGATGATGTTGGGAATATGCTCTAGAGGTAATCATAGAGATGATGATATTCCGCATGTATCCATGATATGTAATGTGTCCATTGAATATCCATTAAAGACAACTTGTATTGATTGGCAATTATGTGAATTGTTTGTGGAACTCTTTTACTTGTATGGTTATTCTATATTTGTCCCTGGTCGGAGTTCATGTGAGGACACACATGAATATTAGACTAGCACATTATTAGTTGATGACTATGTTTCATAAGTCATGGACATGGAGATGTCAAACTAATAATGTGGGCACATGTATGACATGTAGGCTGGACTGACCCAACATGAGATTGTCTCTTTACACATCATATACGTTATGTCCTTCGACCTGAGATTGTTGTATGTGCTCGAGATGTGTATCAACTTGCTTAGGGACTGACAAACGCTACTCCGTTACTGGGTAGTTATAAAGGATGTCTTCGGGCTTGTCGAGAAGCATGCTACGAGACATAGACAATCAAGATGGGACTTGCCCCTCTCTAATAAGAGTGATATCACTGGATCACTCAAGTGATTGGATCAACAAATGCATGGCTGTGCTTGGGTTAAGTGTTAACCCATGAGTTGAACCAAATATCATGTGGCAAGGGAGTAACATGTATGTGGTCGTGGTGGTTCGTCTGATATGATCATTTGCGTGCACATAGGAGTTGTCACGCCTTGCTAGAGGCCGCTGTCAGCTATTGAGCGAATAGGAGTATTCGGCCCATGTCTATGTGTGCGTGAACCCATAGGGTCGCACGCTTAAGAGGCTGGAAGCCTAATTCGGGTTGGACCCGAATTAGACAAGACTTAGGGTTTCTAATGGGCCTCCAACTCGGGAGCACATGAGAGACGCCTATATAAGTAGAGGGGAGGGGCGCGGCCAAACCTAATCCACGCCTTTTGGCAGCCGCCGTCGCCCTCCATGCTCTCGCCTTCGCTCCTCGCGGACCTAGCAGTCCGGAGGCGCATCGTTTCTTCCTCGTACGTGTGTGATACCTCGGAGGTGCTGCATCTGGAGCACGAGGACGAACCGCAAGTGGTGGGAGGAGTTGTTGGACAACCACGCAACTGCACGGCACTGCTGCGATGCGTTCGACTACGTGGAGTCGTCTTCCGCTGCATCTGCGCGTCTAGTGGTAATCCCGTAACCTGTAACTAGCAGTAGATCCTGGGATATGAGGTAGAAAAGTTTTGTTTTCCGGCTAGCGTAGCACCCTCATAACCTTTCAGTGGTATCAGAGCTCTATACCGTGTCGTTATAGGTTCTGGATGTTGCATATGTGATATGCGCGGTTATAGATGAGTTTCCGATCTTGGTTCATGGTCTTGCCGCGTTGGTCTTGTAACGATCTACTCGTACCGGTCGGAATTCCGCCATCCGAGTTAAGTGATACATGTAAATCCAGTCACGGCGAGTTTGAGATCAATTAGATTGATCGAATTGAACCCTAGGTCAAGTGCCGAGCGCATGTGATGCGCGGCGGCGGCAGATTGGATCGGCCGCCGGGCGCTGGGTTGCCGAGAAAAGTTCTGTTCGTAAAACGGCCGTAACTTTTCAACCGTAACTCGGATGGAGACGATCTTTAAACGAAAGTTGTAGACAATTTCGTGATGGACCTAACCGAATCCACTTCGGCGGATTCGACGAGATTAGAATTGCGAAATAAGGTCCGCAAGATAGAGTTTTTTCGCGATTCACTTTTAGTAGTCGGAATCGGTTAACTCTGTTTTGCAGGAATTCATGACTGGTATAGCCCTTATGTGTATGTGATGCATGTATGTAATTAATTCATGGCTTGCATGTCATGAGGATGACAATATGGGCTGGAGCCATATAGATATTGTCAAAATTAATGTAATGGCCTGCGTGCCAATCTGTGATGATCCTATTCGCGACTATGTAATTTAATTCACTAGCTTTGGCGTTAGTGATAGATAGTCATAGCAGATTCATCACTGAAGGATGGCATACATGGATCATGGAGATGGAGATCACCATGATGAACAGATTATGGAGATGGAGATCTCAAAAAATAACAATGGGCTATACCAAGTCATATCTGTTTAATGCCATTCTTACTATGTTCTATTTTCATATGCGATGATGTTTTGTCTACCTGAACGCGGTAGTGAAATAGAACGACCCCTCAGTAATGTTTGAGTTCGTGCTCCCCCAAACCTTGCATTGTCGCTGTCTTGTACAATCGGTGGTGGGTCTATGAAATTAGGGTGCCACCGATTTTCCTTGACTAGACAGGTTCGTATCGGATACTTACTGCAGAAGGTTTGGTTGCTTGAACAAGGTCATCCTAATGGTTAGGGACCTTGGAGCATAAGAAGTTGGTAACCCAAGCATAGAGATGCTATCCAATAACAAGAGTCATATGCGATATGATTAGCAAAGAGTTGCTTACCGATCTATCATGTCTTCTAGCGGTGATGCTAAACCTCACTAGTTGACTTGCTAGTTGTGGGTCTTGAATCACTAAGTTTCAGTCGAGGGATATTGATTTTAGTGGGAGTAGATTATATTTGATATTATTTACTCTATCATGGATACTTTGTCTTAGTATTTTGCATTACTTTTGTTGTAGATTAAATGGTGTCTTCTAAGCAACCATTTACTTTGCATTCGATCCTTGAGAAAGATAAGTTGAATGGAACAAACTATGCGGATTGGATCCGCAATCGAGAATTGTTCTCGGGTGAGAAAAAGGAGGATTATCTAGACACCCCTTTACCGGATGAGCTCGCTAAAAATGCATCTCTTCTTGAGAAAAATGCTTACAAGAAAGCATGTGATGCCGATCTTGAGATAAGTTTGCCTTATGCTTGCATGTATGGAACCCGATCTGCAGAGATGCGGTTCGATAACAATCATTCGGCCCGAACGATATGATCGTGGCGCTTGAGGATATGTTCCAAACTCAAGCTAGGACCGAAAGGTTCAATGTCTCTAAGGCGCTTGCTGAAACCAAGCTAGCAGAGGGTGCAGGTTGTTGGGCCACACATAATCAAGATGGTTGGTTACACTCGAGGTTGGAGAAGCTAGGCTTCCCAATTGGCCCGAGTTGGCTCTTGATTTCATTCTCTCGTCTCTCGCCGCCCGGCTATGGAAACTTCATCTTGAACTACCATATGCATGGGGCGGAGAGGGGCTTGAATGAGTTGTGTGGCATCGAAAAAACAGAGGCCGACATTAAGAAGAGTTGGTGGCCAAGTGTTGGCGATCCCGAACAAGCCTAACTTTAAGAGAAAGAAGGGTGGGGAAGAAAAAGGGCAAGGCTAAAGATGAGATCTCCAAGCCGGCTCCGCCCGCCCCAAAGCCTGGACCACCAACCGATGCTAAATGTTTTCATTGTGGTGGGGAAGGTCACTGGAAAAGAAACCGCAGCGCAAGACTTGGCGTCCTTAAAGAAGGACGGCGGTAGTAAAGGTACTCCTGCTCATATGCTTGTTGTTTATATTACAGACATTTTCCTCGCTAACTCTTATATCAATTCTTGGGTATTTGATACCGGATCGGTTACTCATATTTGCAATACGATGCAGGGAATGATAAGAAGTAGAAGCGTGGAGAAAGGAGAGGTTGATTTCCGCATGGGCAACAATGCAAGAGTTGCTGCGTTGAACGTCGGGACGATACAACTTCACCTTCCATCAGGATTTATCATGGTATTGAATAATTATTATTTTGTTCCTAGTCTAAGTCGAAACATTGTGTCGCCTTCATGTTTGATGAAGGATGGTTATTCATTTGCGAGTAAAGACAATGGTTGTGTTATCTCAAAGAATGATATGTTTGTGGCTTTTGCATCCATTGTGAATGGATTATTTATTTTAAATCTTGATGATGCACCATCGTAACGTTAATGCTAAAAGGCCTCGGCTTAATGAGTTAAGTCCTACATATATGTGGCATTGTCGTTTGGGTCATATAAGTGAAAAACGCATGAAGAGGCTCCATGATGATGGGCTTCTAACTTCGTTTGATTTTGAATCTTACGAGACATGTGAAGCTTGCCTATTAGGCAAGATGACCAAGACGCCTTTCTCAGGTTTTCCTGAGAGAGCGTCTGACTTGTTGGAACTAGTACATACCGATGTATGTGGGCCAATGAGCACGACGGCTAGAGGCGGATTTCGCACTTCATAACTTTTACCGATGATTTTAGTAGATATGGCTATGTCTACCTAATGAAGCATAAGTCCGAAACATTTGAAAAGTTCAAAGAATTTCAGAATGAAGTAGAGAATCAATGTGGCAAGAAAATTAAGGCCTTGCGATCGATCGTGGAGGCGAATATTTGAGTCACGAGTTTAGCAATCATCTTAAGAGTTGTGGAATTGTTCCACGGCTTACGCCACCCGGAACGCCGCGAGAGAAATGGCGTGTCGAGCGGTGTAATCGGACTTTGTTGGACATGGTTCGGTCTATGATGAGCCGATCGGACCTACCTTTATTGTTTTGGGGATACGCTCTAGAAACGGCCGCTTTCACATTGAATAGGGTACCATCTAAGTCCGTAGTTAAGACAAAGCATATGAGATATGGGTGGGAAGAGTCCTAGTTTGTCTTTTCTAAAAATTGGGGTTGTGAAGTTTATGTCAAACGGCTTATATCAGATAAGCTAACACCCAAATCGGACAAATGTTTTTTCGTGGGATATCCGAAGGAAACTTTAGGATATTACTTCTACAACCGCTCAGAGGGCAAAGTGTTTGTTGCTCGAAATGGTGTTTTCTTAGAGAAAGAGTTTCTCAAAAGAGAGAAGAGTGGACAAAAGGTGTATCTTGAAGAAGTTCAAGAAGAGCCAGTTGAGAAGGACTCTACGAGTGATGCTAATGTAGCAGAACAAGTTGAGATGCCCGTGGCCACTGAAACACCTCCACAACCACGAAGATCAGCGAGACTTCGCGAGTTACGTGGGGATCTGTTATTGTTGGACGATGACGAACCTGCAACATACACAGAAGCTATGATGGACTCAGATTCCGAGCAATGGCAGAGTGCCATGAGATCCGAGATAGATTCCATGGGAGATAATCAAGTTTGGAACTTGGTTGACCCACCTGATGGTGTTAGACCCATCGAGTGCAAATGGATCTATACAAAGAAGAAAGATATGGACGGAAATGTTCACGTCTATAAAGCTCGACTTGTCGCAAAGGGTTTTTGGCAAGTTCAAGGAATTGACTACGACGAGACATTCTCTCCAGTAGCGATGCTTAAATCTATCTGGATCATTCTAGCAATAGCTGCCTATTTCGATTATGAGATTTGGCAGATGGATGTTAAAACAGCCTTTCTAAATGGAAATTTAGAGGATGACGTGTATATGATACAGCCCGAAGGTTTTGTTGATCCAAATAATGCTGGAAAAATATGCAAGCTTAAGACATCTATTTATGGGTTAAAGCAAGCATCTCGGAGTTGGAACATTCGTTTTGATGAGGTTATCAAAGGGTTTGGCTTCCGTCAGAATGAAGAAGAGCCTTGTGTTTACCAAAAGGCTAGTGGGAGTATTTGTTGTGTTTCTAATCTTGTATGTGGATGACATACTATTGATTGGGAATGACATTCCTCTCAAGTTGCAATCAGTAAAGACTTCACTGAATAATAGTTTTTCTATGAAGGATTTAGGAGATGCAGCATACATCTTGGGCATTAAGACCTATAGAGATAGGTCGAAGAGGCTAATAGGATTATGCCAAGATACATACATTGACAAGGTGTTGAAACGATTCAACATGGAGCAATCCAAGAAAGGGTTCTTGCCTATGTCACATGGTATGCGCTTTAGTGACAAGCAATGTCCTTCATCAGATGAAGAGCGCAAACGCATGAGTAAGGTTCCATACGCTTCGGCAGTTGGTTCTATCATGTATGCCATGATATGTACTCGCCCAGATGTCTCATATGCTCTAAGTGTTGCGAGCAGATACCAAGGCAATCCTGGTGAGAGTCACTGGACGCTGGTTAAAAACATCCTTAAGTACTTGAGAAGAACTAAGGATGAGTTCCTGATCTATGGAGGTGAGGAGGAGCTCATTGTAAATGGTTACACCAATGCTAGCTTCCAAACTGATGTAGATGATTCACAATCTCAATCAGGTTTTGTGTTCACAGTAAATGGTGGTGCAGTAAGCTGGAAAAGTTCCAAGCAGGAGACAGTGTCCGATTCTACAACAGAAGCCGAGTACATTGCAGCTTCTGAAGCTGCAAAGGAAGGTGTTTGGATGAGGCGTTGTTGGCGGTCCTTATCGATGATTTTATACCGCCAATATAAGATTAAAAAGGGAGAATTATTTATTTTCATACACATATACTTTTGCTATTGACCGAATTCCACTTATACCGGTAGAATTGACACTTGCAGGGATTATAGCCAAATACAAGAGGAATTATAAAGAAAACACACTTTTCTACAAAGTGTGATAGACGGTCAAAGAACATAGCCCACCAGCCTGGCAATTCTGGGCAAAACCAGCGACATGGGAGTGTCATAGCCCAAACACCAAATCAAGGTCGAGTTTGTCTTGGACTGCACGAACATGTTCGGGGGACGCCACGGATTCATACGAACTCCGATTGAGGCAAACGACCCGGCCACGCGAAGCTAACGACGAGGCCCACATGCCTGCAAAAGATGAGGCCCAGTAGAGCCACCCTTGGCGTGGCTGCGCCAAGGGAACGAGCGCGCCAGCGCGGGAGCTGATTTGGTCCAGCTTTGTTTGGAAGGTGCTATGGCGGTTGCTTATGGCGGTTTGAGGGTGTTTCCAATTTTACCTACACCGAACCGTCCTAGTTGGACTATAAAAGGGGAGAAGAAAACATTTCCACACACACACCTCATTTGGAGCCACCTCCTCTACCTCTTCTTGTATTAGATTAGTATTAGTACTATGTTTAGGAGCAAGGCAAGGCTAATTGGAGAGCTTGTCTCCTTGGAAGAAAGAGCGACTCTTGGTATGAATACTATGAAGAGTTCTTCCATATTCAAGTTCTCATATCTTTTATATAGCATTGCTTATGAACTAGAGTATAGTCTTGATCATGTTATATTCGATATTCATAGACTAGACCAAAGTTCTTATGAGTATTTCATAACATGTTCATCATTGTTCTTCATTGTTCATATGCTTTATAAGTTTAGAAGTATCGACGAGAATGGAGTAACGGTCCATCGTTCTTTTGGGTTTGCCTATGTTCTAGCTCGTCTATCCGTAGGGTGGGAGTCCATGGGGGACATGGGTAGTTCCTAAGTATGCGGGCGTGGTGTTCGGATACGAGGGGGCCTTCGGATATGACGGCATGCCACGGTTGAGGGGTAGGCGGCAGGTGGTGACAGCCCTGTCCGTCCCTCGTAATCCCCCACATCCGCATGTCGTGTAGGAGTTCGTAAATGCCTCTATCGGCTGGCAGACCAGCTGCGGGGGTCTCCCTGTTGCTGTAGGCTGACTTATTTCTAGACTTGTACATCTTATGACATTAACTTGTTCATTGCAAGGCTATATTAGAACATGCCTGCTCCACCTAGGATCATTCTTTTATTCTTTATATTCTTTCATTCTTTGTTTACATTTCATTTCTCTTTTATCCCTGAGGTTGGCTCTAGTGTGCGTCACACTATCTTAAAACTATCATGACTTACCCCAGTATTGAGTATTGGTCTATCATACAGTCATCTTGTCCATGTCCCTACTCTTGTACCATACCTTCCTACGGGAAAATATAAATAACGATACCCAAATACTCCCGGGTGAAGTGCTACAATGATAATTCCGTGCGCTTGCGGACTTGGTCTGTAAACAATCAGAACTATCGTTGAGGTATTTCTTGGCGACATTGCTAATTCTAGCAATGACGTTAAGAAATGCCAACAAGCATTTCTGGCGCCGTTGCCGGGGATGGACTTAAAACCTCCATACGTGGTGATTGCGCTAAGAAATATCAACAAGCATTTTTGGCGCCGTTGCCGGGGATGGACTTAAAACCTCCATACTTGGTGATTGCGCTAAGAAATGTCAACAGGCGTTTCCTCATTGATCTTGGTGTGTTTCCTAATGCGGCTAGCCCATTGAATCTACATTGTGACAACAATGGGGCGATAGCGCAGCCTAAGGAGCCAAGGAATCACCAGAAGAACAAACATGTACAGCGGAAATTTCACCTCATTCGACAGTTCATCAGCGAAGGTGAAATTAAGATGTGCAAAATACACACGGATTTGAATGTAGCAGATCCGTTGACAAAGGCCCTTCCACAGCCTAAGCATGAGGCGCACATGAGGTCTATGGGGATTAGACATCTTAGAGATTAACTCTAGTGCAAGTGGGAGACTGTTGGGAATATGCCCTAGAGGTAATCATAGAGATGATGATATTCCGCATGTATCCATGATATGTAATGTGTCCATTGAATATCCATTAAAGACAACTTGTATTGATTGGCAATTATGTGAATTGTTTGTGGAACTCTTTTACTTGTATGGTTATTCTATATTTGTCCTGGTCGGAGTTCATGTGAGGACACACATGAATATTAGACTAGCACATTATTAGTTGATGACTATGTTTCACAAGTCATGGACATGGAGATGTCGAACTAATAATGTGGGCACATGTATGACATGTAGGCTGGACTGACCCAACATGAGATTGTCTCTTTACACATCATATACATTATGTCCTTCGACCTGAGATTGTTGTATGTGCTCGAGATGTGTATCAACTTGCTTAGGGACTGACAAACGCTACTCCGTTACTGGGTAGTTATAAAGGATGTCTTCGGGCTTTTCGAGAAGCATGCTACGAGACATAGACAATCAAGATGGGACTTGCCCCTCTCTAATGAGAGTGATATCACTGGATCACTCAAGTGATTGGATCAACAAATGCATGGCTGTGCTTGGGTTAAGTGTTAACCCACGAGTTGAACCAAATATCATGTGGCAAGGGAGTAACATGTATGTGGTCGTGGTGGTTCGTCTGATATGATCATTTGCGTGCACATAGGAGTTGTCACACCTTGCTAGATGCCGCTGTCAGCTATTGGGAAAATAGGAGTATTCGGCCCATGTCTATGTGTGCGTGAACCCATAGGGTCGCACGCTTAAGAGGGTGGAAGCCTAATTCAGGTTGGACCCGAATTAGACAAGGCTTAGGGTTTCTAATGGGCCTCCAACTCGGGAGCACATGAGAGACGCCTATATAAGTAGAGGGGAGGGGCGCAGCCAAACCTAATCCACGCCTTTTGGCAGCCGTCATCGCCCTCCACGCTCTCGCCTTTGCTCCTCGTGGACCTAGCAGTCCGGAGGCGCATCGCTTCTTCCTCGTACGTGTGTGATACCTCGGAGGTGCTGCATCTGGAGCACGAGGATGAACCGTAGGTGGTGGGAGGAGTTGCTGGATGACCACGCAACTGCACGGCACTGCTGCGACGTGTTCGACTACATCGAGTCATCTTCCGCTGCATCTGTGCGTCTAGTGGTAATCCCGTAACCTGTAACTAGCAGTAGATCCTGGGATATGAGGTAGAAAAATTTTGTTTTCCGGCTAGTGTAGCACCCTCATAACCCTTCAGATGAAGTGGGGAGCAAAGAAATCATGCAGGAACCGGCTACAAATTGAAGAAGACGAGATCGATAATGGGGAAGGAGATTTACTCATGACTGGATCAGGGAGAAGAGGAGCAGGGATGCGGAAACTCCAATGGGGGCGGCTAAGCAGGGACTGTGCTTGTCATCGGCGAGCGAAGGCTTGTCGCCGGTGGCTGGTGGGCAGCGAGCAGTGGTCGTAGCCTTGCGGCTTCACCAGTCGCAATGCTGCGCGAGACGGGCGACTGCGGGAGTTCCAGTCCAGGGCAACAAGAGGATATGTGACTTGTTAATGGGCTGGGCCGTGTCCACAACACTGACACGTACGTATCTGCAGAGGGAACATATCGGAAATTTGAGAAATAAATAAAATTTGGATACTTCATGGATACGTATCCGGCGCGTACATCCTTGAAGTATCCGGGTAACGTAGCAGTCCAACCCTGCCGAGGCACGCGCCAGCCAGAACACCACATGAGACGGCGGCGTCGCACCACATTGCGCTCGCAGTCGCACTCGGCCTGGTGTGGTGGTTGGTTGTGCCACAGTGCCTCCTGATCGTCTTTGTTGACAGACGACAACGCAGCAGGACCACCATCGAATCCACTCTCGACAAGACCCATCACGTAGGCTGGCCTGTCGCGCGTGCAGACAAACCAGCGCCCGCCGTCCGACGGCCGAGGTCACCACTCACAGTTAACGACCCTGGCCAAAGCGAGAGTACTCCTCCTACAGCTACAATAGTACTAGTACACGCCAAACCAAACGTGACCTAGATGTGTTCCCGTGTTTGGCCGGCCGGGCGATATCCAAGTGCTCCACGGCCGATCATCCAAGTGCTCCACGGCCGATCCGGTGCGTGCGTACTGGACACGGACAACGATTGTTTAAAAGCCGCACAGTGGCTGTGGCTGGCATCCAAGTCGTCCTGCAACTGCTACACCAACACGAAAAAGGCAGAAGGCACCGCAACAGTGCTGCCCCGCCCTCCACAGCTCCAATTGCGTTTCCTTTCTTTCTCCATGGCCACTTTTGCCACGGCACGGTAACGGCAGTGATGCCAATCTGTGCCATTGTTGCTTAATGCTATTATAATACTCCATTACGCGCCATTGTTTCTCCATTAGAGCATCTCCAAGGGACTTTGCAAATGAGTTTTGCATTTGTTGTTGTTTGCAAAGTCTCAAACCAAAATGCAAAGTCTAAAAAAAGGCCATCTCCAAGGGACTTTGCATTTGGACTTGGCAATTACCCAATTTGTGGACCCACGTGATTTCCTGATTTTTTTTCTTGCGCGCGCGATTTTCTTCCCGCGGTCCCTAGCGCGCGCGTTTTCTCCTCTTCGCGCCGCCAGTTCTTCCGCTAGCCAGCGTCCAGTTCATCACGCTTCACGTCACTGCTGTCGCTGATGCCTGGCACGATTTCCAGATCGAGCCCCGGCCGGTGACAAGTGACCGCCGGCACTGGCCACACCGATCTCGTCTCGTTCTGGTGAGTTGCTGCAGTGCTGCTTCCTGCTGCTAGGTACCTCTCGGTCGTCGTCGTCGTGAATGATCGGTGATTTTGTTTTTGGGGAGAACAGGCTGTGAATGATCGTTGCTCCTCTTGCCACGATGCCACCGACGACTCCATCAAACAGGATTGCGCTGCGGATCGCCAAGGTTTGTCCTTCGTTAATGCTTGTGTCCGCCATATTTTTTTTATTTGTTTGCTTCAATATTGTGAGGCGCGTAATTGTTCTCAGTAGCGGCGGAAGAGGGCTTCCAGATCACGTCTCCGGAGACAATTGGATGACAAGTCTTCAGACGACGATGATTTCTTTATGTGCGTAGCTGCTCGGATTGTGCACAAATTTTCTAGCAAAAAACAAAGACATGCTGGTTCGGTCCCTGGGCATGCTGTCATTCATCGCGATAAAGAAGGCGGCCACCAGGGGATGTATCAGAATTATTTGGCGGATAATCCGACCTATGGTCTAGATTTATTCCGTCGGAGGTTGTTGTTCTTTCACATTAGATAATTTCATACTGTTTGTTTGTTTTTTATGTCGAGGTGTTGAACTTTTGTTTGTTCTCTTCAGATTCAGAATGAGGAAGCCTCTTTTCCTACGCATCATGAGAGACGTTGAAGCACATGATCATTACTTTGTGCAGAAAAGGGATGCCGCAGGTAAAAAGGGTCTTAGTTGCTTCCAGAAAGTTACTGCAGCTCTTTGATTGCTCACATATGGGGTTTCTACTGATGCTACGGATGAGTATATTCGCATTGGCGAAAGAACTGCACTTGAGAGCCTACGTAAGTTCGTTACTGCAATTGTTGAAATATTTGAAGCGGAATATCTGAGACACCCCATTGAGGCTGACGTAGCACGCTTGCTGGTGGTCAATGAGAAAAGAGGTTTCCCAGGTATGCTAGGGTCCATCGATTGTATGCATTGGGAATGGAAGAATTGTCCAATGTAATCATAGGGGCAGTACAAGGGGCATGCGAACAGGCCAACTATCATTTTAGAAGCTGTTGCATCTTATGACCTTTGGTGTTGGCATGCATTTTATGGGATGCTTGGTTCTCATAATGATATCAACGTCCTTCACCGGTCTCCTCTGTTCGACAACCTGGCGGAAGGTAGAGCTCCAGAGGTGAACTATACCATTAATGTCCATGAGTACAAGATGGGGTACTTGCCCGCAGATGGTATTTACCCCCCAAGGGTGACTTTAGTGAAGACCATCTCATCTCCTATGGGGAACAAGCAAAAATATTTTGCAACAGCACAAGAAGCAGCGAGGAAGGATGTTGAAAGATTTTTTGGGGTCTTGCAGGCTAGGTTACCCATTATTAGACAGCCAGTTCGTATTTGGGACAAGGAGACACTTGCATTGATCATGAGGGCTTGTGTTATCATGCACAATATGATTGTTGAAGATGAAAGAGTCGTCGGCCCCGATGAGCGGTTCCCGGATGTTGCTGAAAATGTGCAACCTTCTCATGGCATGCCTACTCGCACACTAGCTGAATTTATTGAAGCCCATAAAAAGATCAGACACAAGCCAACACACTTTCAGTTGAAAGAAGACCTCATCGAGCACGTATCTATGGAACCGTCATCCTGATTTGTACCAAATGGAATCGGCATCATGATTTATAAAGTTCATATTATCAATTGTCATAGTGTTTTCATTCAAGTGTAATGAACAATATGTCCTACCATCGATTTATTAGCTTCTGAACAAATATTTTTATATGTACTGCCATCGATTTGTTAGCTTCTGAATATTGCATGGTACTGTACTAGAATTTTGGCTTTTGTGCCTTTTGTGGGTTTGTTCAGCCTCGATCAGATGATGACAAAAAAACATCAGCCTCAACAGTAGTTCTATTGTTCAGTGTAATCATCATGTTCCTGTAGTAGTCTTGCAGGTGGCGCCAAATGCAACAGATGATCAGGTACATGTTGGCGCCAAAACTTACATCAGCATTGATGACCACCATGTACGGCAGAGCAAGCATCAGAATTGTTGTCAGTTCCGTCACCTGGATTTGGTCGGCAGCAAATATGCCAATCACGTCACCAATGATGAGATGAAAGCATGCTGTCTCGTCTGGTGGATTTGCCGGCCAACACGATGCTCCTCCACTCAGTACCATCAGGTGCCAATGATCAGGTGCCAATGATCAGTACAACAGGTGCAGCAGGCGATAAATGCACAGCGGCACAGCATGCACAGAAGCCACTCCCTGCTCCTCCAATCACAGTACACCAGCAAGCACGGCAAACAAAATAAATTACTGGTGCACACTATCTTAACAGGAGCAAGTGCTCATCACTCAATCATCACCTGACACCAAAATCTTTCGGGCCACATCGATGAACAGGACCATACACACCATGTCGCTTTCAAGAATAAAATGACAACACATATGATATAGGTTCAACTTTGAATCAAATGAAATATAGCACGTCCATGTATCACTAAAGCACACAGAAGTAAAATATAAAAGGTCTATTTTGTAGACTCTAGCACACCTATATAAATATGACAAGGGAAATAATGGTTGTCAAACTAATGTGCAAACTAAAACTAGTTTGCCAAGTCGTAACGCGCGAGGATCTTCTTCTTCATTATCTTGTGCCACTTGAGCTGATCTTCGTCGAGTTTACTCGTGTCTGCTAACATTATGTCTTTCTCCTCCTTTAGCAAGTTTGCTTCAGCAATTTTTTCTTCATTTGACAAGCGCTTCTTCTCAAGCTCACGTGCAGCCTCCTTCTTTACCAAGTTTGCTTCAGCGACTTTTGCTTCATTTTCCAGTCGTTGCTTCTCAAGGTCAAGTGCAGCTTTCTCCATCTCAAGAAATTCCTTCTCAGCATTCTTGTCATCCTCTCTTGCCTTGTCTCTTTCCCTGTCACGTGCCTCCTTCTTTTCCAACATCTTCTGCAAAACTGCAAGAGAGGCGTAGTCCCGCATGGCTTGTTTTACATGTTTCTGACCCGGTGGCCTCTTTCGTTCTTTGGAACCTGGTGTTGCAGCCTCTTCCACTTCATCATTGTTGGGCGATCGTACATTGCTCGACGTGGATTCCTTGGTAGTCTTCTGTTTTTTGTTCTTCTGATTCAGTTCAATCCTCAATGTCTTCCACTTGTCTTCATCCTTCATAATGTGATAACAATGCATAAGAGTGAACTTTTGCTTGTTCTCGCCGTCTTCTCCAACGTATGTCTCCAATGCTGCATTAATCTGCACATGTAAAATATTTTAAATGTTTATATCTTCACATATGAACCAAATCTTGGAAAACAAATGAAAGAACCAACTACGAAAACATACCATGTCTTGGATAGTGCATCCACTAGCATTTCTACGCTCAATTTTCTCGTAGCATGAACAAAACTTGTTCACCTCCCTCTGAATAGTCCCCCACCTATGCATAATAGAAGCCTCTATCCTCTCAATGGTAGCTGTCTTTTTATCCTTATGTTCTTCAAAGAATGCACAAATTCTTTTTCAAAATCTTGAACGAGGTTGATTGGCACCGACAATGGCATCTTTGCTAACTTGCAACCAAGCTGAGCATATGACTTTATCTTCCTCTATGTCAAATTTCTTTTGCCTATGGGACACACCCTTTTTAGCACGACGGACACTAGGAGCAGGAACTTCAGCTGGCTGTGATTGTGTAGGATTAGTTTGAAATTCAGAAGAAACATTATTACCACTGAACTCAGTGTCTTGCGTTAGCGAAAAGTTCAAGTGCAAGTCCAAGCCCAAGCCAACATCAGTAGGATCAGCGTCTGATGTGAGTATGCCCGTATAGTATCCAACGTTCTCCATTCCAAAGGAATCTGCTCATGCAAAGAACAACATATGTCATGCAAAGATCAACATATACACCTTGCAAAGAACAGTAGGGCACTAGATGATGCTACATGTTCTTTACATAGGCATCCAGGCTTCTATTCAACATTAAAACAAAACACAATCGGTGGCACGCCATCAATGGACGGCGCAGACCGCGAGGTGGAATGGAGTTGGAAATGCTGCGCACAGTGTATTCAAAACAATGTCGTGCCGGTTGCATCCTGGAAGCTGTGCGCAGCATTTCCAACTCCATTCCACCTCGCGGTCTGCGCCCGTCCCATCCATCCCAGGCTAGGCGGCTAGGCTAGTGAATTGACTTGCCCCTAGCTGTCCACACGCGCAGGAAAATAGATGCTCAAACATGATGCATCGGAAGGATACGGATATGACAATTCCCCAAAATACTCGATACGTGGATACGTTTCATATTTAAAAAATATATAATAATGCAGGTCTAAATTAACTACTCAAGTGTGCTTTTATTACAGAACAACAGGTCTGAAGGTCTCAAGTAGTCTCAAACTTTTTTGTGAAAAATAGTAGTCTCAAACTTAGGAAAGTAATAATAGGCATTCAGACATGCAATTCATGCAGCACAGCAGCAGCAAGCTAGCAAATTTCCTATGCAGCACAGCAGCAGCAAGCCAACAAATTTCTTATTCCTCATTTGTCTCACTGCATTTGCACTAGCACCACTCAAATTGGGAGATGCCATCTATTGCATACAAGCAATCAAGCAACAAGAACTCACTACGCTGCTGAAATGGAATAGATCGAGAATGGGGAGAGGAAGATGAAGTGGGGAGCAAAGAAATTATGCAGGAACCGGCTACAAATTGAAGAAGACGAGATCGACAATGGGGAAGGAGATTTACTCATGACTGGACCAGGGAAAAGAGGAGCAGGGACGCGGAAACTCCAGTGGCGGCGGCTAAGCAGGGACTGTGCTTGTCGCCGGTGGCTGGTGGGCAGCGAGCAGTGGTCGCAGCCACGCGACTTCACCAGTCGCTATGCTGCGCGAGACGGGCGACTGCGGGAGTTCCAGTCCGGGGCAACAAGAGGATATGTGATTTGTTAATGGGCTGGGCCGTGTCCACAACACTGACACGTACGTATCTGCAGAAGGAACATATCTGAAATTTGAGAAATAAATAAAATTTGGATACTCCGTGGATACGTATCTGGCGCGTACATCCTTGAAGTATCCGGGTAACGTAGCAGTCCAACCCTGCCGAGGCACGCGCCAGCCAGAACACCACATGAGACGGCGGCGTCGCACCACATTACGCTCATGGTCGCACTCGGCCTGGTGTGGTGGTTGCCTGTGCCGCTGTGCCTCCTGATCATCTTTGTTGACAGACGACAACGCAGCAGGACCACCACCGAATCCACTCTCGACAAGACCCGTCATGTAGGCTGGCCTGTCGTGCGTGCAGACAAACCAGCGCCCGCCGTCCGACGGCTGAGGTCACCACTGACAGTTAATGACCCTGGCCAAAGCGAGAGTACTCCTCCTACAGCTACAGTAGTACTAGTACATGCCAAACCAAACGTGACCTGGATGTGTTCCCGTGTTTGGCCGGCCGGGCGATATCCAAGTGCTCCACGACCGATCATCCAAGTGCTCCACGGCCGATCATCCAAGTGCTCCACGGCCGGTCCGGTGCGTGCGTACTGGACACGGAGAGCGATCGTTTAAAAGCCGCACAGTGGTTGTGGCTGGCGTCCACGTCGTCCTGCAACTGCTACACCAACATGAAAAAGGCAGAAGGCACCGCAACAGTGCCGCCCCGCCCTCCACAGCTCCAATCGCGTTTCCTTTCTTTCTCCGTGGCCACTTTTGCCGCGGCACGGTAACGGCAGTGATGCCAATCCATGCCATTGTTGCTTAATGCTATTATAATACTCCATCACGCGCCATTGTTTCTCCATTAGAGCATCTCCAAGGGACTTTGCAAATGAGTTTTGCATTTGTTGTTGTTTGCAAAGTCCCAAACCAAAATGCAAAGTCTAAAAAAAGGCCATCTCCAAGGGACTTTGCATTTGGACTTGGCAATTACCCAATTTGTGGACCCACGTGATTTCCTGAATTTTTTTTCTTGCACGCACGATTTTCTTCCCGCGGTCTCCAGCGCTCGCGTTTTCTCCTCTTCGCGCCGCCAGTTCCTACGCTAGTCAGCGTCCAGTTCATCGCGCTTCACGTCGCTGCTGTCGCTGATGCCTTGTACGGTTTCCAGATCGAGCCCCGACCGGTGACAGGTGACTGCCGACACTGGCCACACCGATCTCGTCTCATTTCGGTGAGTTGCTGCAGTGCTGCTTCCTGCTGCTCGGTACCTCTCGGTCATCGTTGTCATCGTGAATGATCGTTGATTTTGTTTTTGGGGAGAATAGGCTGTGAATGATCGTTGCTCCTCTTGCCACGATGCTGCTGACGACTCCATCAAACAGGATTGCGCTGCGGATGGCCAAGGTTTGTCCTTCATTAATGCTTGTGTCCGCCGTATTTTTTATTTGTTTGCTTCAATATTGTGAGACGCGTAATTGTTCTCAGTTGTGGTGGAAGAGGGCTTCTAGATCACGTCTCCGGAGACAATTGGATGATGAGTCTTCAGAAGACGATGATTTCTTTATGTGCGCAGCTGCTCGGATTGTGCACAAATTTTCTAGTGAAAAACAAAGACATGCTGGTTCGGTCCCTGGGCATGCTGTCATTCATTGTGATAGAGAAGGCGGCCACCAGAGGATGTATCAGGATTATTTGGCAGATAATCTGACCTATGATCCAGATTTATTCCATCGGAGGTTGTTGTTCTTTCACATTAGATAATTTCATACTGTTTGTTTTTTATGTCGAGGTGTTGAACTTTTGTTTGTTCTCTTCAGATTCAGAATGAGGAAGCCTCTTTTCCTACGCATCACGAGAGCTGTTGAAGCACATGATCATTACTTTGTGCAGAAAAGGGATGCGGCAGGTAAAAAGGGTCGTAGTTGCTTCCAGAAAGTTACTGTAGCTCTTCGAATGCTCACATATGGGGTTTCTGCTGGTGCTACAGATGAGTATATTCGCATTGGCGAAAGCACTGCACTTAAGAGACTACGTAAGTTCGTTACTGCAATTGTTGAAATATTTGAAGCGAAATGTCTAAGATACCCCACTCAGGCTGACATAGCACGCTTGCTAGCGGTCAATGAGAAAAGAGGTTTTCCAGGTATGCTAGGGTCCATCGATTGTATGCACTGGGAATGGAAGAATTGTCCAATGCAATCATAGGGGCAGTACAAGGGGCATGCGAATAGGCCAACTATCATTTTAGAAGTTGTTGCATCTTATGACCTTTGGTGTTGGCATGCATTTTATGGGATGTCTGGTTCTCATAATGATATCAACGTTCTTCACCGGTCTCCTCTGTTTGACAACCTGGCGGAAGGTAGAGCTCCAGAGGTGAACTATACCATTAATGGCCATGAGTACAAGATGGGGTACTTGCTCGCATATGGTATTTACCCCCCATGGGCGACTTTAGTGAAGACCATCTCATCTCCTATGGGGAACAAGCAAAAATATTTTGCAACAACACAAGAAGCAGCGAGGAAGGATATTGAAAGGTATTTTGGGGGTCTTGCAGGCTTGGTTTCCCATTATTAGACAGCCAGTTCGCATTTGGGACAGGGAGACACTTGCGTTGATCATGAGAGCTTGTGTTATCATGCACAATATGATTGTTGAAGATGAAAGAGCCGTCGACCCCGATGAGCGGTTCCTGGATGTTGCTAAAAATGTGCAACCTTCTCATCGCACGCCTACTCGCACACTAGCTGAATTTATTGAAGCCCATAAAAAGATCAGAGACAAGCCAACACACTTTCAGTTGAAAGAAGGCCTCATCGAGCACCTATGGAACCGTCATCCTGATTTGTACCAAATGGAATCGGCATCATGATTTATAAAGTTCATATTATCAATTGTCATAGTGTTTTCATTCAAGTGTAATGAACAATATGTCCTACCATCGAGCTTCTGAAGAAATATTTTTATATGTACTGCCATCGATTTGTTAGCTTCTGAATATTGCATGGTACTGTACTAGAATTTTGGCTTTTGTGCCTTTTGTGGGTTTGTTCAGCCTCGATCAGATGATGACAAAAAAACATCAGCCTCAACAGTAGTTCTATTGTTCAGTGTAATCATCATGTTCCTGTAGTAGTCCTGCAGGTGGCGCCAAATGCAACAGATGATCAGGTACATGTTGGCGCCAAAACTTACATCAGCATTGATGACCACCATGTACGGCAGAGCATGCATCAGAATTGTTGTCAGTTCCGTGTTGGAACCTGGTGTTACAGCCTCTTCCACTTCATCATTGTTAGGCGATGGTACATTGCTCGGCGTGGATTCCTTGGTAGTCTTCTGTTTTTTGTTCTTCTGATTCAGTTCTATCCTCAATGTCTTCCACTTGTCTTCATCCTTCAGAATGTGATAACAATGCATAAGAGTGAACTTTTGCATGTTCTTATCGTCTTCTCCAACGTATGTATCCAATGCTGCATTAATCTGCACATGTAAAATATTTTAAATGTTTATATCTTCACATATGAACCAAATCTTGGAAAACAAATGAAAGAACCAACTACGAAAACATACCATGTTTTGGATAGTGCATCCACTAGCATTCCTACGCTCAATTTTCTCATAGCATGAACAAAACTTGTTCACCTCCCTCTGAATAATCCCCCACCTACGCATAATAGAAGCCTCTGTCCTCTCAATGGTAGCTGTCTTTTTATCCTTATGTTCTTCAAAGAATGCACAAATTCTTTCCCAAAATCTTGAACGAGGTTGATTGGCACCGACAATGGCACCATTGCTAACTTGCAACCAAGCTAAGCATATGACTTTATCTTTCTCTATGTCAAATTTCTTTTGTCTATGGGACGCAGCCTTTTTAGCACGACGAATACTAGGAGCAGGAACTTCAGCTGGCTGTGATTGCGTAGGATCAGTTTGAAATTCAGAAGAAACATTATTACCACTGAACTCAGTGTCTTGCATCAGTGAAAAGTTCAAGTCCAAGTCCAAGTCCAAGCCCAAGCCAACATCAGTAGGATCAACGTCTGATGTGAGTATGCCCGTATAGTATCCAACGTTCTCCATTCCAAAGGAATCTGCTCATGCAAAGAACAACATATGTCATGCAAAGAACAACATATGTCATGCAAAGATCAATATATACACCTTGCAAAGAACAGCAGGGCACTAGATGATGCTACATGTTCTTTAGATAGGCATCCAGGCTTCTATTCAACATGAAAACAAAACACAATCGGTGGCACGCCATCAATGGACAAAGCATCAGATCAGTACCACACCATAGGCATTAATCCACGGGAAAGCTAGGGAATAATCCACATACAACCCTAGCTACTGATCGGCCATATCAATGCATTATATCAGAACCATATCAAGGCAATAATCCACATAAAACTCTAGCTATCGATCACCCATCCCTTCCACATAGAACCCTAACTAGCTAGCAATGATGCAAGATTCGATCGTATGGAGTACCTCGATCTTGCCTGGATGTCGTGATGAAGTTGGAACAGCTCGGGCACTCTTCCGTCACGGTCGGCTGGAGTCCCCTGGAGCCCTGGAGCCCTTCGGCCGCGGTCGCCTGGAGCCCTGGATGCCGCGGTCGCCTGGAGCCCTGGATGATATGGAGACGCGCGCGCGATCTGTCGAGAGGGAGGATCTGGAGTCGGGCGCGAGAGAGGGAGGACCTGGAGTCGGGCGCCAGAGGGAGGACCGGCCGCGAAGAGATTTCCTGCTCGTGAGGGGAGGACTGGGCGCGAGAGTCATGCGGGAGTCGCATTTTCCAAGTCGAGCGGACTCTGCATAAATGCAAAACCGAACCTGAGAATTGCAAAGTTTCCACAAATGCAAAAGTAATATGCAAAACCATTGGAGCCCTCCTTTTTAGATTTTTGGCAAATTCACAAATGCAAAACTCATTTGCAAAGTCCCTTGGAGATGCTCTAACCTTCAGGAGTGCTCCTCTCCTTGGAATCCCACCCAGCTTTAGTCCTTGGAGTGTTCCTCATACATAACAAAAAAGAGTATAAATTCCCATATATAAAACTCTAATAAGTAATTGGTCATTTCTGATTTCTATGCTTCACCCAGAACACATGTTGAAAGTGACAGCTGCTTGCTAAAGGCTACAGAAACAAGGTGAGGACACAACTCATAGGAGCAATACACAAATGACTAGAAGGCGCATATTTGACTTCACTTTCTATAAAATCAAAGAGACTACAGACAGTTTCGTTTGTGCAATTGCTGTTTCGAAAGGGGAAGGGGAGACCGAGTCAATCATGCTTACATACTTCCTTTCAAACAACAAATTACAAGTTTTCATGTAAGCTGATGAAGGGATGGACCCTTGGCGCGATACGTGAGGCTGCAGCTTGAAAATGATTATGGAGGTGTTTTGTCGTCCCTGTCGAAGTATCTTTGAAATCCTGCAGAGAAAGTGCACGCAAGGCTTCAGCACTGCCCTGGGCATGAAGATCCGCCTTGTCTACGCCCGCTCAGCGCCACCAGCGTGCCAGCTCGCGCGGCCCCGTGCAGTCGTCCGACCCACCCGCACCCACCCATGCGGCCCCGTGCGGCAGTCCGCGTCACCCTCGTCCGCTCGCGTGGTCCTGCGCGGCCGTCTGTGCCTCCCTCGCGACTCTGCGCGAACATCCGACACCACCGTTGCTCGAGACTTTGTGCAGCCGTCCGCTGCCGCTGCCCGCGTTGCCCATGCTCCGCGGGCTCCACTCCCACCGCCGCATCGCCAAGGCCCGCGTGCCCCGCTCCTGTTGCAGCATGCCCGCGCGTCTGCCTGCATCTAGATGGTACTTTGTCTTGCGCCTAGTTGCTTCGTCCCCTGCATCTAGGAGTTCCGCACTGTCATCACTAGCCATCTGGGGTATCTGGAATTCTCTACGTTCTCGTCATGGTCCGCTCTACTTCCTCTTCAGGTGCTCTCATCGAGCTCGAGCAAGATCCTGCCCTGGCCGCCTTGGTCAGGAATTGGGATTTCTCTCTAGGAAAGAAGAAGAGAACAGCTGGACCATCCAGACAAAACGTAAGAACAAGCAGAACTCTGCTCGCAAGAAGGTTTCATTTCATCACAAGCTCATCCAAGACTCAGCAAAGGCAAAATCTCAGCCAAGAGAGCTCAACTCGGTAATCAAGATTGGTGGTTTTTATTGCCCTATTATTCCTATTGATCCCTCCTCAGTTCGGGACTTCACCAAGGATTCTTTTGGTACTGATTCTTCTCAATTGAACAAAGATTTTCACAAAGGGCCTCGAAGTTCTTCAGGTAGCAACAGAGATGTTCCAGTGCAGTCTGTTTTTCAAAAACTCAAAAGGGATCTTCGCATTGATGAGAAGGGTGGTCGTTCTAACTTCCCCATGCAGTATAAAGTAGCAACTAATGGGAATGCCCACAAGGTGATCGTTGTATCTTTCCCTCCAGTGCTTCCCGCTGCTGCTTTAGATGCCTAAGTCCAGGCACTTCGTCAGAGACTATTTAAGTGATATTCGCTGTATCTACTGCTTTAACTATGGTCACAAGGCCCGGGTTTGTGTTTTACGGTAGGCCGCTGCAAAACTTAAATGGTTTCAAGGACCAGTAAGCCGTCATTGTTCAAGAAGCCAAGCCATACTGTTGCTGAACCCTCCATCCAATGGGTGCATGGGCCCAATGCTCCTCCTGTTGCTTCAGCTTCTACCGTGCTCTCCTCAAATATGAAGGCTCTAGCGCATGTCATGGAAATGGCTGACTAGGTGATGGATAATTTGGTGGCTGCTGACATTAATTAGGATTAGAACATGGAAATGGCTGACCAGATTGACATGAATCAGGATCGGAACTCAGAAGTACAAGTTGATCCCTCCTTAGCCACTCAAGTAGGAATGTAGGAGGGTCAAGGCTCTATTACGACACTTGAAGTATGTTGGCATTTCTTAACGCAATCACTAGAATTGTAACATCCCAGTGGTCACGCCAAGAAATGCCAGGGTTGATAGTCGTGTTCTAAAGATATTATCCGCAAGCGCACGGATCTATCATTGTAGCATTTCACCCGGGGAGTATTCTCAGGGTATAGTTATTTATATTTCCTATAGGAAGGCATGGTGTAGAGGTGTCTAAACATGGATATGGATACTTGACTTCATATCATCGAAATGTGACTCTAGTACTATACAGGGGTAAGTATAAATGGTTTTGCAAGATAGTGGACACACATTTGGCCAAACTCAAGGATAAAGTATAAAAGAAAGAATAAACGAATGAATGAATAAAGAATAAACCTAAGCGGAGCAGGTAGGTCATACATAGCAATGTCATGAACAGCTAAGTCATATAGTCTACAGGGTTAGAGATAAGTCAGAGCCTAAAGTAACAGGGAGACCCCCGCAGCTGGTCTGCCAGCCGATAGAGGCATTTACGGACTCCTACACGACATAAGGACGTGGGGGATTACAAGGGACGGACAGGGCTGTCACCACCTGCTGCCTACCCCTGAACCGTGGCATGCCGTCATATCCGAAGGCTCTCTCGTATCCGGACCCCACGTCCGCATATTCGAGAACTACCTATATCCCCCGCGGACTCCCACCCTACGGATGGACGAGCTAGAACATAGGCAAACCCGAAGGAATGACGAACCGTTACCCCATTCTCATCAGGATCTCTAATCCTATAAAGCATATGAACAATGAAGAACAACGAAGAACATGCTAAGAACTGATCATAGGAACCTTGGTCTAGTTCATATGAATCAGGTTTAGCAAGAACGCAACTATACTCTAGTTCATGAACAAAGCTACATAATAAGAATAAGAACTTGAAATAGGAAGAACACTCCATAATAGATTACCAAGTGATGAATCCTCTTCCTAGGAGACAAGCCCTCCTTGATAGCTCAACCTAGCTCCTAAGCTACTAGACTAGGCTAGAGAACAAGAGTAGAGGAGAATGGCTCAAATGAATGTGTGTTGTGAAATGACTTGATTCTCCCCTTTTATATGTTGAGCAGGTCGGTTTGGAGCTATACATGGCAGGAACACCAGCGCACCGCCCTCCTCTGCAATTAATGTACCGCCTCCAGGAGGATGGCCCCACCTGGCAGGCTGGGGGGCGCGAGCGCGCCCCTGGCGCGAGAGCGCCAGGTTGGTGCCTCCCCCCAACCGCCTTTGGCTGGTGGGCCTCTCCTGGTAGGTGGGTCTCGGTGATGTGGTGTTTTGGCCCATTTCGGCTCTGGTTGGGCCTGTCTCCTCCTTGTGCCTCTTTTACGCTTTGCCAAAAAGCGCCTTTTCTGTATAAAATCCCTTGTACTTGGTGTATTTCTTGTAAACGTTGCTAAACTCCAGGTACAAGTGGAATTCGGTTAATAGCACAAGTATATGCATATAAGAACATGTAATTCTCCCTTTTCTATCTTAAGTTGGCGGTTAAAATGTGTCGATAAGGACCGCCAACAAGATCCCCCAAGCTTACCCTTTGCTCGTCCTGAGCAAAGCTGGGCTTTTTGGGTTGTTGATCAGGAGCTGCTTCTATGCCGATCGTATTTCTAATATACCATAGTTATACGCATGTTTTCCACTGAATTTGAATAAACCGGCATTTCTATCCACCCTTTTATTATCTCGCTCTAATGGGACTTTTTTTTGCTCCCAAGTCTCGGGCAATTGCAAGGTAGAACAGCACCACGGCCTGTGCTTATCATTTGTCCAAAGCTTGACCATTCTTCCGGAGGTTTTAAGAATTTTTATAAAATGAACCCCAAGTTCCTCGAATGATTCCCTCGATCACTCAATGTGTATAGCTACCTCACCAAAGGCATTTTGAGAATTTTGCCTTCTTCCTACCACTAAAAAGCTGAGAGTGGAGTTTTGGGTAGGTATGTAAGTGGGCATACTTGTATCACATATATTGTACGGTCAAGGATCGAACCTTACGGAGATTAAGCCATACACTTTGATTGAGATGTGCAAGTGTGTGGGATGGAAGAAATGGTTCCTAACTTTTGGATATTTTTGTGTACTCCATGCATTATGTCTCTCTTTTATTTGAATAACGATGATGATAAAGGAAGAGCATGGGCTATGAATGGAACAACTTCTTTCTTTTCTTTTTCTCTTCTCTTCCCCTTTTTTTTGAACGGGGATCTAAAGATTTTCCCGTTGAATTATTGCACTATCCTATCCTTCTTTCTTTTCCTTTTGCTCTTCCTCTCTTTTTTTTTCGAATGAATGAATAGCCCATCTCTGACGAATGATTGATGAAAATGGAGAGAGATGTAATGATGAAAATGCAAGGAGTACTTTTTGGTGGCTAAAGAATGCGTGATCCTTAGGATAAGCATCGGCATTTTCATTTGGTGGAAAGATGGTGAGCAACTCTTAGTGTAAGAGTTGGCGGATGGAAAGGGGTGCATGTTGTGCGCGACTTCTCAGTGTAAGAGTCGGCATTTTATTTGGTGGGTGCAAGTGAAATCTCAATCGTGGGTGTAAGGTCATAATCTCGCGTCAGTATCGATCCGACCGAACTCAATGTACGAACAAGCAGCGTATGAAGGTTTTGCACTACAGATAAATCATATGGCTCTTGTGGGTATTTCATAATCATTGAGAAACTTTTCGTTTTTGATCATTTTGCAAATGAAAACTCCGGAAGTCAAGTCGTACTCTAGAGCAAAGTCATAGCGGTGGCTATAGTACTATATCATACCCAGCAATAACTTAGACAAGAAAACACAAGTGCTCCTACTAAAAAGCAAGTTTTCAGGATGAGACATTTCTAGCCGATAAACCCAAATCTAGAGAAAACAATGTTTATAACTAGGGTACACAGAAACAAGAGACAGAGCAACCTCATCATTTCAACAAGGGTGAACTACACTTTTTACAGCACATACTAGGTGGCACAGGAAATAAAATATTTTTGGGTTTTTTTAAATGCATGAGAACAAGAATTAAACATGCTAAAGAAAATAAAATTACTTAGAAAATTAAATATGCAATGCAAGGTACCTTTGGGGGTCCTCCCCCAAGCTAGCATGAAGCTCACTGTCCAGGGTGATATCCCATGAACCTCCAGAACTCCTCATGTTGAGCCTGGTCTTGCTGCATCTGTGCAATCAAGCCGTCCCACCTTTGATCCATATGTGCCTGCCAATCGTGGGTCTCCTGCACAAAGAAAGTGAGAGAGTGTTGTATTTCACCTGTCTGGATCTGCAGCTCTCCGATGCGGGTGCCGAGAGCTTCTATCTCGGGGTAATATCGTGGCTGGACAGGTGGGGGAACATCTTCATATTGCTGCCTTCGGCGCTCCCACTCGTCCATGCCCACCTCGGCCCACACATCTGTGGTCGGCGCGGGAGGTACAAACTGGTCCCAGCTCCCGCTGCCCTGTGGAGCATACCCCGTGTAGTCCTGGTAGGGGGTCCATCCTTGGTGTTGCTCAGGCTGCGAGGAACTGGGGCCTGCTTCGTCCTCTGCCCTGCCTCGTCGTGTCCTGCTGGTGAGTTCTTCCCTGCGAATATCTTCAGCAGTCTTGAGCACAACGGTTAGTGACTGGCAATTATGCAAATAGTAATCCGGGTTAGGTAACCGGATCCTATTTTCGTAGCCAGGGTAAAAGAAGTAGAGCTCATCCTTTGTGCCATGGGTAGTCAACGTGTGCCCTTGGATCAGAGTGGTCAAGTCACAGATGGGTCGAGGAATAGGAATGTACTCAACAACCTCACCCTCCAAAATACCCATCGAACTAGCAACACGAGTGACCAGAGAGGTGCACAGAACCGGGTACTTGTTGCGAACTATGTCTTGCCAATGATGAACGATCTCCCTCATGGGTGATACCTTGATTTTCTTGACAATGGCATAGAGCAACTTAAGTTCGGCCGTGCGCACCCATCTAACCACACTAGTGGGGAAGAAAACCATAGACATCCAACGATGCATAAATCTCAAAGTGGGATGATGGATTTGGGTGTTCTGGGGTTTGAAAGATCAGAACTCAACCCTCCCAGAAATCTCTTCCCAAAACTTGTTTCGATCAAAACCGATGGTGGCAAAATCAAGATCGAGGAAGCATCTTCGGTTAAAACCCAAATGAACACTAAGTTCCTTCCAAGTAAGCTCATGCTCCTCGTTGAACAAGCGAAAAATCACACCATCGTCGGTTTCTTGCAAAGTGTTGAGGAACTGTATGGTTAGGAGGCGTGAACCATGTTCCTCGATGGGTTCAACATCCTCCCAACCAACAGACCTCCACACAAGATCGAATTCATCATCTATACCTATGCGGTGGAGGAGGTTGGAGTCGTAAGCTTGCGTGTGGAGGAAGAGATGATCCTTGAGGTGGAAGTAGGCTTGCATCTCCCGACCTTCTTCCAGGTCGAGGTACAGCTTGTCCTCCTCGTTCATGACTTGCTCTTGTGGCGCTTCCGGCGCCACCTCTTCCTCTCCGGCTCCTTCAACCTCCTCGGGCTGCTGCTCTTCCACGGGGGCTTCGGGGGCTTGAGAGCTCGACTCGCCGAGGCGACGCTTGGAGCGTCTCCTAAGCAAGCTCTCGAATCCTACCATGGCTTACAAGTAGAGAGAGCTTCTTGGGTGTGAAGGGTTAGTAGAGAATGAACTTCTACACCCAAGAGTGCTCTTGCTACTTGCTCTACACAAAATACGTTGGAAAATTTGCTTGAAGAATGAAGTGGGGGAGTGAGAGGAGTGAAAGTGTGTGAGTGTGAGAGGGGTGGAGCTCCACCGCCGGCTCCTTCTCTATTTATAGGCCAAGCACTGGCCCAAGGGGGAGGGTGCAATGGCTCCTAGCCATTGGAGCCCTGGCCGGGTGGCAGAGCCGCCTCAGCTGGCGCGGCCGCGCCCTCAGCACGTGCGCGCCAGGCCGGGCCCGCCTGCCACCGCCCTTTGGCAGGTCGCCCCCAACGGCCATTTCAAAAAGGTGGCCGTTGGGGGTTGGTGTCCCGGCCCAAAACTTCCCCAAATTTTGAATTTCCAACAAATTTTGATAAAAAAAATATTTTTCCAAAAATTATTTTAAAAATAATTTTTAATAACGAAAAATTTATTCCTTCTAACTAACTAATTTTCAGAATTTTTGGGACAAAAAGTTTTGAAAATAAATTTTATTTTATTTGCTCACAAAAAAGTGAGTGCAAAGAAAATACTTTTATAAAATAAATAAATATTTTGTAAATAAAGGAAGATTTTTTTAGATAAGCGCGGTTTACCCGTCGTCGGGGCTCACCAAATTTTTAAGTCCGTTGAGCAGGACTTTCTCCCTCATCAATTTTTGCTTGATGATTCACCGGGCCCGGGAGAAGTGGGTCCAGATTTCTTTGCCTTGGGTTGCCGCTTCTTTGGCGGGTTCTTCTTTACTTCTGCCGGCTTGGGATAGCCATTGAATCGAAGGTTGATCACCTTCGAGTTAAAGTGGAAGCTGGCTATTCCTTTCCCAACATATATTGCTGCCTTGGTGGTGTAGAGGAATGGTCGCCCAAGGATGAGTGGTCCCTCATCTGTGTCTCCTGTGTTGAGGATGACGAAGTCCACTGGGACGTACTCATCCTGGATCCTGATTAGGATATCTTTTGCTATCCCCTCGGGCCATGTGATAGTCCGATCTGCCATTTGCATCATGAATGCTGGAGGGGACAGAGGTCCTCCCAACAATTTTTCATATGTTGCCTTGGACATCATGTTGACACTTGCTCCGAGGTCGCAATAGGCATTATCAATGGTATGTGGGCCTATTGCGATGGTGATAGTTGGGCGGCCAGGGTCTCCCTTCTTTTCCAAGATAGAGCCCCAACTGGGACATGGCTTACCAGGCCATGTCGAGATCATATTAACTGTTTCTAGTGAGATCTCGGGCTACCCGGGTATTCCTCCTGAGCCACTATTGTTTGCGAGAGATGCAGCTATCTAGGCTAACTGGGTTTCTATCATTTTGTTGAAGCCCAGCTGATCTCTAACGACAGTAGATAAGCCTTCTATCTTATCATTGATGCTTCCAAGAATTTTATCATTGTCGAGCATCTTTTTGGTCAGATTTTCATTGATCTTGGCTTGCCCAAGGACTAGGTCTTTGAATGAAGGCTGATTCGAATTATAATTGGAGTTATAATTCGAATTACCTTGGAATGGTGGTCTTGAATAGCCACTGTTTCCTCCTTGTTGTTGGCGGAACCCGTTGTTGATATATGTTGTTTCTTCACGGGTCTCAGGGCAGTCACCTCCTGAGTGGCCAACATTACCACAGACTTCGCAAGTCATGCGAGAGTCCATGGTTTTGACGGAGTCGGGCGTGCTAGCTGTAGCACGTTCCTCCATCTTCTTGAGGAGTAGCTCTATCTTGGCGGCAAGCATATCAGTCTCCTTGACTGTGTGCATGCCCTTCTGTTGCTTGGTTGGGGTCCTATCTTCCCCCCAAGCTTGATTTTCCACCATTTTGTTGACTAAAGCCGTAGCTTTGTCAACTGTGAGTGATAGGAATGCTCCTCCAGCAGCGGCATCAAGATGCCCCTTTGACATGGGTGTTAACCCATTGTAGAAATTTTGGAGCACCAGCCACTCCTCCATCCTGTGATGAGGACAATCTTGAATATAGTCTTGGAGTCTCTCCCACGCTTCAGGGATGGGTTCGTGCTGCGTTTGCTGGAAGTTGGTAATTCTTCCTCTTAGGGCATTTGTTTTGCCCATGGGAAAGAATTTGGCGAGGAATGCCGTGGAACACTTGTTCCACGTGCTCACTGCTTCTCTATCCTTGTAGAACCACTGCTTCGCCTTCCCTGAGAGGGAGAAGGGAAATAGGCGGAGCTTGATAATGTCAGCGGATATGTCCTTGATGATGACTGTGTCACAAAGCTCCATGAAGCGTTGCAAATGAGCATTTGCATCCTCATTGGGTAGTCCAGCGAATGGACAAGATTGCACCATCGTGATGAGTCCAGTCCTGAGCTCAAAGTTCTTTTCCGCTGCATCGACAATGGGCCCCGTGGGCACATGAGCGACAGCGGGAGCTGAGAACTCGCGGATTGGCTTCTGGGCCATCTTTGATGGTGTGGGTGGTACTGGTTCAACTGTCAGCGGAGCTGCCTCTGGATTCATATCAAAATTCTGGCAAATGAACCAGTCCTGCACTATCCTGTTTTCATCCATAACAGACGAAAACATAAAAGTTAGCCTGCATAGACTATGTCCATTTCTAATGAAGTCAATTCATATCCATGTTTATGCTAGATTCTTTTCAACCAATGCCTTCCCCGGCAACGGCGCTAGAAATGCTTGTTGGCATTTCTTAACGCAATCACTAGAATTGTTACATCCCAGTGGTCACGCCAAGAAATGCCAGGGTTGATAGTCGTGTTCTAAAGATATTATCCGCAAGCGCACGGATCTATCATTGTAGCATTTCACCCGGGAAGTATTCTCAGGGTATCGTTATTTATATTTCCCGTAGGAAGGCATGGTGTAGAGGTGTCTAAACATGGATATGGATACTTGACTTCATATCATTGAAATGTGACTCTAGTACTATACAGGGGTAAGTATAAATGGTTTTGCAAGATAGTGGACACACATTTGGCCAAACTCAAGGATAAAGTATAAAAGAAAGAATAAACGAATGAATGAATAAAGAATAAACCTAAGCGGAGCAGGTAGGTCATACATAGCAATGTCATGAACAGCTAAGTCATATAGTCTACAGGGTTAGAGATAAGTCAGAGCCTAAAGTAACAGGGAGACCCCCGCAGCTGGTCTGCCAGCCGATAGAGGCATTTACGAACTCCTACACGACATACGGACGGATTACAAGGGACGGACAGGGCTGTCACCACCTGCCGCCTACCCCTCAACCGCGACATGTTGTCATATCCGAAGGCTCTCTCGTATCCGGACTCCACGTCCGCATATTCGAGAACTACCTATATCCCCCGCGGACTCCCACCCTACGGATGGACGAGCTAGAACATAGGCAAACCCGAAGGAACGACGAACCGTTACCCCATTCTCATCAGGATCTCTAATCCTATAAAGCATATGAACAACGAAGAACAACGAAGAACATGCTAAGAACTGATCATAGGAACTGTTGGTATTTCTTAGCGAAAGCAGTAAATTCCGCAAGTGCACGGAAAGACCGTTGTAGCACTTCACCCGGTGATAAACAGGGTATCGTAAACTTCACGAAGAATGGTATGTTCAGGTTTAGGTCTTGCCCAGAGGAGAGAGTAGGTAACTGGGAAAGTGAGGTTTTCTATAGGACGAATCCTTTGGGAAAGATAACTCTACCGCTGATTACTTGCTTCGGGCACCGGATCGCACCTGGACTGCCAGGTGATGCCGACCTGTAGCTCTACGCCGTACCCGGACGTGGGGATTACAAAGGACGGACAGGGCTGTCACCACCTGCCGCCTACCACCTCAACCGTGGAGTACGAGGCAAACGAAGGTAACTAATTAGCTTAGACACCACGTCTACGCCAACGTTACAGTTCTAGCGTCGGCCAGGAACATCCATCTCTATCAGGAGTCCTCTACTAGAACTACCGCCACAAGGACGGTCGACGAACCCGCAAGCAAACGACGATAAAGATAACTTTGCAAGAAGGAACGTACGAATAGATAAACACAAACCTCTTACTTCAAGCGTAAGAAGTCGCCGAGGTACAAGTGAGGAGGGAGCCGACAAATCCGGCACTCCACCCCGTGGAAGACTAGCCTCCGGGAGTACTCAAAAAGAGTTACTCCGCTCTTGACCTCTCTCACTCTCCTACTTCTATTCTAGCTAGAAGCTAGGTATAATGGCTCTACTCTTCCTCTAGTGTAGGCTTGTGGAAGTGGAGAGGGAGGAATGAGAATGAAGAATGAAAGTTGGATATGTGAAATGAAAGAGAGAAGGGCTTTTATATGTGAAGATGGTCGGTTCCGCACGCCCAAATGACCAAAACACCCCCGCACCGCCCTCTGGAGCATTGAATGTACCGCCTCCAGCCGGCCTGCCCCACCTGACAGAGGGGAAGGCGCGAGCGCGCCAGGGTGCCGCCTCCCCCTGACTGACCTTGGCTGGTGGGCTTGGTCTTGGGCCTGGAGTTGGCCCATGCGGTGTTTCGTCACGTTGGTACGTCGGTTTGGCCTTTCTCTTCTTTTCTTCTTGTCTTGCCTTTGGGCCAATTTTATAATTCAAATATTTATTCTCTTTTTCTCTAGCTTTTGGCCCAAAACATATGTTTGCCTTGAATGTTCCTGCAAAAAACAAGTGTTCACCAAAACTATGGAATTTTATTAGTATAAATCTCCTATCTAGGTGGTTTTTGGTGAACTATGAACCTAAGTTGGCGGGGTTAGATATGCAATAAGGACCGCCAACAGGAACCTTGGTCTAGTTCATATGAATCAGGTTTAGCAAGAACGCAACTATACTCTAGTTCATGAACAAAGCTACATAATAAGAATAAGAACTTGAAATAGGAAGAACACTCCATAATAGATTACCAAGTGATGAATCCTCTTCCTAGGAGACAAGCCCAACTTGATAGCTCAACCTAGCTCCTAAGCTACTAGACTAGGCTAGAGAACAAGAGTAGAGGAGAATGGCTCAAATGAATGTGTGTTGTGAAATGACTTGATTCTCCCCTTTTATATGTTGAGCAGGTCGGTTTGGAGCTATACATGGTAGGAACACCAGCGCACCGCCCTCCTCTGCAATTAATGTACCGCCTCCAGGAGGATGGCCCCACCTGGCAGGCTGGGGGCGCGAGCGCGCCCCTGGCGCGAGCGCGCCAGGTTGGTGCCTCCCCCCAACCGCCTTTGGCTGGTGGGCCTCTCCTGGTAGGTGGGTCTCGGTGATGTGGTGTTTTGGCCCATTTCGGCTCTGGTTGGGCCTGTCTCCTCCTTGTGCCTCTTTTACGCTTTGCCGGAAAGCGCCTTTTCTGTATAAAATCCCTTGTACTTGGTGTATTTCCTGTAAACGTTGCTAAACTCCAGGTACAAGTGGAATTCGGTTAATAGCACAAGTATATGCGTATAAGAACATGTAATTCTCCCTTTTCTATCTTAAGTTGGCGGTTAAAATGTGTCGATAAGGACCGCCAACAAAGTAGTTCAGCAGCTGAACCTCAAACCCCAATGCTCAGGCGCATGAAGCTGACCCAATCCAAAATGCTCTCATCCCACACACAGTGGATAGACCTATGATAACCCAATTTGAGGCTCAGAGAGGCCTCTTTTTCTTCAAGAATTCAATTTTAGGAATATTTTGAAGAACCACATCCTCAAGCTCCTCAAGCACCAAAAAGATTATTGGAAGAAAAGATACACTATCAGATGGACTAAATTTGGAGACAAAAGTACAAAATTCTTTCATGCTGCTGCAACTGAAAGGTATAGGATAAATACCATCACTTTCCTTGAAACTAAAGATGAAAGATCTATGTGTGATCACATTGAAAAGTTGCTTTGCTTCTTGAGGAATATAAATAGAGAATGAGGTAAACCACTAGCCCTGACATGCTATACAACTTAAGTCAACTGGTCCAGTCCAATAGCAACCTAAGGCAGCTATCCAGAGCCTTCACAACTGAGGAGATTAATGATATCGTCAAACAAATGCCTGTGGATAAAGCACCAGGCCCAGATGGTTTTAATGGATACTTTATCAAAACTTGTTGGGAAATAATTAAAGGAGATTTTTATAGCCTCTGTTTTGACTTCTTCATTGGTACCCTAGATTTGCAATCTATAAACAACTCCTTCATCACTCTAATTCCCAAGACAAACAACCCTGTCTCGGTATTCCCAAGACAAACAACCCTGTCTCGATATTCCCAAGACAAACAACCCTGTCTCGGTAAACAATTTCAGGCCTATCTCTATTTTTAACTGTGTCCTCAAAATTCACAAAGCTCCTAGCCAACGGGCTCCAAGGCAAGATCACATCACTCATTCATACCACCCAGTATGGCTTCATCAAATCTAGAACAATCCAAGATTGCTTGGCATGGACCTATGAGTATATTCATCAATGTCAACAATCTAAGAAAGAAATCATTATTCTCAAGCTAGATTTCGAAAAACCTTTCGATACTATTGAACATAATGTGATCATTCATATGATGAAACAACTGGGCTTTAATGATACTTGGTGTGACTGGATCAAACGAATTCTTGATTCAGGAACCTCTTCCATCCTTCTTAACGGATTGCTTGGAAAACACTTCCAGTGCGGGCGTGGAGTGAGACAGGGAGATCCTCTTTCTCCCCTTCTCTTTGTTTTGGTTGTTGATCTCCTTCAATGCATTATTAACAAACGACACAATGAAGGACTATTTGATCTTCCTATCCCCTCTTATGAAATGGCTCAATATCCTATTATCCAGTATGCAGATGACACCATTCTCATCATGAAAGCCTCCCAAATGGCACTTTTCACTCTAAAAGGATTGCTGGAATCTTTCTCACAGTCAACTGGACTTCGAGTTAACTAAAAAAAGTCTTGCTTGGTGCCTCTAAATCTCTCTCCTGAGAAAGCTCATCAGTTGGCTGGGGTATTTGGATGCAAATTGGAATCCCTTCCCTTTGTGAGACATAATCTGCTGCCCCACCCTTTCTTTCTCCCTAGAGTATGGTCAAGGGCAGGTAGAAGGTCATCTCGTGGCTGTCCAAGTCCATGATCATGTAGAAGTATGGCAATAGGCCACTAGGAGTGGATAGAAGCTCACATCAGCCATACTTTGCTGATTTCAGCATAGTACTAGAGTAGTTTGGGGCTCTACCAGCCATACCCTTGTACCTTAGAGTAGGTAGCTTAGTACTTGTATAAATATGCTATGCAATGCAATGGAGAAGGCAGCTCTTTGCAGCACATTTGAGTCTTTAGCTTTCAGCCACTGCTGAAAGCCGAGCAGAGGAGTGTGTGTGTGTGTGAAGTGAGCTCAAGCTCATCTTCTTCCTTGGAGTAGGGGAGAAGGAGAGGGGAGGAGAGCAGGAGCTGCTCACCTCGGTGCAATCTTGTGCCAACGTGTGGTATCAGAGCGAGGTTCCCCAGTTGCTGCGCTTAACCGCCGGCGATGGGCGACACCGAGGCCGAGATAGCTGCGCAGAAGGCGAAGGAGAAGGCAGCTGCGGAGGCGGCGGCCAGCTCCAAGGCCCCCGTTGAGACTCACCAGGTGCGCAAGTTCAGCGGACCAAACACTTGGCCGATGCTGACCCGCACCAACTACGGCGAGTGGAGCGTCCACATGTGGAAGCTCAAGGCGCGGAAGTGGTGGAAGGCGGTTGAAGGGGGTGACGTCGGAGAAGATGTAGAGGTTGGCGTCATGGAGGTGCTCCTGGTGTCCACGCTGGCTGAGTACCATGAGGCGCTCGGCGGCAAGGACACGGCGAAGGAGGCCTAGGACATGCTCGCCTCGTTTCGCCTCGGCTCGGATCAAGCCAAGAAGGCCAAGGTGCAGCAGCTGCGGAGGGACTTCGACGAACTCCGGTTCAAGTCCGGGGAGACGGTGGAGGACTTTGTGTTGTGCCTGCAGATGCTGGCCGGGCAGCTGGCCACGTTCGGCAAGCCGATCGACGACGAGGACGTCGTGGCCAAGCTGCTGCGTGTCGTGCCGCCGAAGTATGCTCAGCTTGCTCTGTCCATCGAGATGATGCTGGACTTGTCCACGCTCTCTCTGGAGGATGTGACGGGGCGGCTGCGCGCGGTGGAGGACCGCGCACCCATGGAGAAGCCCAAGTCGCAGCTCATGCTGACGGAGGATCAGTGGGTGCCGAAGTGGAAGGAGAAGCGCCGGAATGGTGAGGGCTCATCCACGGATGGCGGCGGCGGCGAAAAGAAGGTTGGCAAGGCACCGGCGGACAAGAAGAAGGGGAAGAAGTGATTCCCCGACCCCAACGCCTGCCGCAAGTGCGGCGAGGTGGGGCACTGGGCGCGGGAGTGCCCAAACAAGAAGCCAGAGAAAGAAGGAGGAGGCGCACCTGGCACAGGACAGTGACAACGATGATCATGTGCTGCTTATGGGTGAGTATTGTGCGTTGCAGGAAGGCGTAGCAGAGGAGGCGGTGGCGGAGCAGGGGACTGCGCCGCAGGTCGTTCACCTTGATGAGCCGCGCGCACGAGTCCACCTGGGCGCCGTCGGGGATGAGCTGGAGCAGAGGTGGTACCTTGACTCCGGCGCGAGCAACCGCATGACCGGTTGCCGCGCCACCTTCTCCGACCTCGACACGAGCAAGACCGGGATGGTCAAGTTCGGAGATGGCTCACGGGTGAACATCCGCGGCCAGGGCACCGTCGTCTTCCGGTGCCGGAACGGGGAGCAGCGAGCGCTGACGGACGTCTACTACATCTCGTAGCTGCACGCGAGCATCGTCAGCTTGGGGCAGCTGGACGAGCGCGGTGCGGAGGTGTTGATCCACGATGGCGTGTTGCAGATCAAGGATGCGGAGCGGTGTCTTCTCGCCAAGGTAATGCGCAGAATTGCCTCTACCTTCTTGATTTGAAGGTGGGGCACCCCGTGTGTCTGGCGGCGGCGTGCACGGAGGTGCCATGGCTGTGGCATGGCCGGTTTGGCCACCTGAGCTTCGTTGCTCTGGGCCGCTGAAAGCTCCGGTTTGGTTTTGGTAATTAATGGCACTCAAACGTTGCTAATACTTTGCTCCAAGTGTGGTTAGACACATAGCAACGTGAGGGTGGATGATGGAGCATGGCGATCATGGTGATGAACATGGTGGACATGGTGCATGATCAAGCTCCGGTGATGGATGGAAACGCCCGTGGAGTTCAAGGCGAAGGTATGCTTGATAGGGCTTTCCGGATTGGTGATCGAGACACTTAGCGAGTGTGATCACATTTAGGATCGATGACCGACTATCAAGAGGGGTTTCCTCGGTTCATTCGTGGTCCTAAGTGCCTCTAGTTGTGACTTTGCATGATGCATGAGAGACTAACTAGAGAGCTAACTCTTGCCGACTTGTTCGTGACTTGTTCTACTAACTCCGGTGCATGAGACGAGGTCTACACTTGGTGGAGTTGGTACCCAAGGCAAGAGGTTTGGTTTGGATCGAAGACGGCGCGTCGTTTCGACAACATGGAATCAAGTTGACGGCGCCGGACGCAGCTGTCGCGAAGCTCCGGACGCTGTCCAGCAACTCCTTTGGCGGGCGGCTTCGGCGCACGCCGGCGTCGGACGCCGCAGGGCTGGCGCCGGACGCTGCGGGCGTCCGACGCAGGCTTGCTCGGCGTGCTGGCGAACGGTTGCCCCCACCACGGCGACGGACGCGCGGGGCCAGCATCCGGCGAGCGCCGGACGTAGCACAAAGCCGTCTCCCGGGCGCCGGATCGCCGGACGCGGCCAACAGAGGGCGCCGGACGCACGGTGTGCTGAAGCAACGGACGCTGACGTGGCGGGCTGTTCAAATGGCAACGGTCGACTTCAGCGGCAGCGAGCAGCCGCCGGACGCGTCCGACGGCAGGCGCCGAACGTGTCCAGTGCAGTTGAGATGGCTGGCCTGAGGCTCCAATGTCTCCTTTTGTTGAGGGGGCTTATAAATAGTGGATGGCCAGCCATGGGAGGGCTCTCTTGCCCATTCTAACACTCTTGAGCATACTTTGAGCTAGAGACTCCTCCTCCACTCATCTCTTTGATTCCCTTGCTAATCTTGAGAGAGATTTGAGTGAGATCAAGTGTGTTGCATTGAGAGTTGCATCTAGAGGCACTTGTTCATCGAGTGGGCTGTGGATTCTTGTTACTCTTCAGTGATTCCCGTCACCGTAGACGGATTGGAGCAGCGGGTGGTGGTGAGCTCGACTTGGTGATTGTTCGAGGCCACACCGGGTTCTTGTGAGGGGTTCTTGATCCTTCCCCGTGGGAGTTCGTGAAGGGATACTCTAGTGGATTGCTCGTGGCTTGTGGATCCTTGTCTTGTGTGGAGATTTCGGCTCCCCGTCGGGGTCTTTGGCATCGAGCCAATTGAGCGGGCAACTCACCAAGCAAGTGCATCACCACAATGAGGAGTAGCTTGCCGAGAAGCAAGTGAACCTCGGTAAAAAATCATTGTGTTGATTTTTGATTGCCGAGGCTTCGACCTCCATTGTGCTTGTGCTTGAGCTTGTGTAGGTGATTGATTTCTATGCCGGTGAGGGGCCATCTTCATCTTTACGCGGCGGTATAAACCTTCATCCCCTCTTTACATTCCCGCAAAGTAGAATTGCTTGTGTGGTTGGCCGCGAACCACTTTTGTGTAGCTTAAATCGCGTGGGTTAGAATTGCTTGTGTGGCCGGCCGCAAACCACACTTTGTGTAGCTTAAATCGCGTGGGTTAGAATTGCTTGTTCGGTCGCCGGTGAACCGTCCTTGTGTAGCTTAATCACCGTTGTTGTTGTGCAATTAAACTGAGTAGCCTTGCATTGTTTAGGTCGGCTTGCAAAGAGTAGTCGAAGCTTTAGCTTTTTACATTTACCGCCTTGCTATCTAATTTGTGGATTTGTGTCTTTGCAAGAATTTATTAGGCTATTCACCCCCCTCTAGCCATTGTGACCTTTCAGCCACCTCAGCAAGATGGTGACAGGCCTGTCGGAGATCAAGCATGCCGGCGAGCTGTGCGACAGCTGCCTGGCGGGGAAGAAGAGGAGGCTCCCGTTCCCCAAGGCGGTGTGCTACCGTGCGGCGGATCCGCTCGAGCTGGTCCATGGCGACCTTTGTAGGCCGATCACGCCGGCGACGGACGGTGGCCGGAGGTACTTCCTCTTGCTGGTGGACGACTGCAGCCGCTTCATGTGGCTGCAGCTCCTGAGCAGCAAGAGCGACGCGGCGGATGCCATCAAGACGTTCAAGGCCCAGGCAGAGGCAGAGTTGGGGAAGCGGCTCCGGGTGCTCAGGACGGACCGCGGTGGCAAATTCACGATGGTGGAGTTCGCCATGTACTGCGCCGAGGAAGGGGTGTGGCGCCACCTCACCGCGCCGTACACGCCGCAGCAAAACGGCGTTGTGGAGCGGCACAACCAGACCATCATGGGGATGGCACGCTCCATGATGAAGGCCAAGGGGATGCCGGCGGCGTTCTGGGGTGAGGCGGTCACCGCCGCCGTGTTCATCCTGAACCGGTCACCGGCCAAAGCTTTGAAGGGAAAGACGTCGTACGAGGCATGGCATGGGCGCAAGCCTAATGTCTCGTACCTGAGGACCTTCGGCTGCATCGGCCATGTGAAGACCACCAAGCCCGGCTTCGGCAAGCTGGAGGACAGGAGCACGAGGGTCATGTTCCTTGGCTATAGGATGGATCAAAGGCCTACCGGCTGTACGATCTGGTGAAGGGCAAGGTGGGATGTCGTCTTCGACAAGGCGGCGGCCTGGGACTAGGCTGCGGAGGAGATGATGGCGGAGCAAGGCAGCGGGCTCGACGACACATTCGTCGTGGAGCGCCTTGTGGTGCACGGCCACGGTGAGGCTGCGCAGGCTCCAGTGACAGGGGAAGCGGAAGCAGGGGAGCCGGCGGCCGGGGAAGCAGAGGAGCCTACAGCGGCAGAGGTGGAGGAGCCACCCAGTCCACCTGGAGCAGGGCACCAGGGCTCGCCGGGGCAGGTGATGAACACCTCCCCTATTTTGCAGGAACATGGGACGCCAGGAGTGACGGTGGTGGAGTATGCCACTCCCCCGTCGAACATCTCGGAGTTCGTGGACGCCTTCCATGAGGGGGAGGAGGTCCGGCTCCGCCGCATGGACAATGTGGTCGGAGATGCGGCGGTGCCGGGGCTGGCGACGCGCATCCTGGATGACGACCATGCGCTGCTGCTGATGAGCGCGGAGGAGCCAGCCATGTTTGCCGTTGCGGAGCGCGACGCAGCATGGCGGAAGGCGATGCTGGAGGAGATGAAGGCAATCGAGGAGAACGGAACCTGGGACTTGGTCGATCCGCCGGCGGGCTGCCGGCCGATCGGGCTCAAGTGGGTCTTCAAGGTGAAGCGGGACGAGCGGGGCGCAATTGTGAAGCACAAGGCGCGGCTCGTCGCCCGCGGGTTCATGCAGCATGAAGGGATCGACTTCGAGGAGGTCTTCACCCCTGTCGCATCCGTGCGGCTCCCGCTCGTGCTCGCCGCGGCCAAGGAGTGGCAAGTTCACCACCTTGACATCAAGTCGGCGTTCCTTAACGGGGATCTAGCGGAGACGGTCTTCGTCAAGCAGGCACCGGGCTTCGTCGTCAAGGGCGCGGAGAAGAAGGTGTTGCGCCTGCAGAAGGCGCTCTACGGGCTGCGTCAGGCACCGCGGGCGTGGAACGCCAAGCTCAACGCAACTATGGCGGAGCTTGGGTTCACACGGTGCGCCACGGAGCATGCCCTGTACACCCATCGACGGGGGAAGGAGCAGCTCATCGTCGGGGTGTATGTGGACGACCTCATCGTCACCGGCGCCCGAGCTCAGGACATCGCCGGGTTCAAGGAGGAAATGGCTGACAGATTTAGGATGAGCGATCTAGGCGTGCTCTCCTACTACCTCGGCATCGAGGTGAAGCAGGGCGCAGACGCCATCAAGCTGGGGCAGCGCGCCTACGCGCAGAAGCTGCTGGAGCGGGCTGGGATGGCGGGCTGCAAGGCGGTGGCAACGCCGATGGAGGAGCGCATCAAGCTCTCCAAGGCAAGCACGGTGGCAAAGGTGGATGCCACCCTCTATCGGAGCATCGTCGGCGGGCTGCGATGGCTCACTCATACCCGGCCGGACATTGCGTTCGCGGTTGGCTATGTAAGCCGCTTCATGGAGGATCAACGGACGGTGGTGAAGCGGCTCCTCCGCTACGTCCAGGGCTCAGTTGAGCAGGGGATTGCTTTCCCCAAGCGCGGCAGGCTTCAGCTGATGGTGTTCAGCGAGGCGCCGCCGGAGGCCAAGGAGGGCACGCCGGGGCTCACGGCGTTCAGCGATGCGGACATGGCGGGCGATGTGGATGGGCGGAGGAGCACCTCTGGTGTGCTCGTCTTCCTCGGCGGAGCGCCGATCGCCTGGCAATCGCTGAAGCAGAAGATGGTAGCGCTATCTACGTGCGAGGCAGAGTATGTGGCGTCGGCCACGGCGGCGTGCCAGGTGGTCTGGCTGCGCCGGCTGCTGACCGAGCTCACCAGAGTTCAGGCTCAGCCACCGGCGCTCAAGGTGGACAACCAGCCGGCCATTGCGCTGGCGAACAACCCCGTCCTCCACGACAGGAGCAAGCACATTGACGTGAAGTTCCATTTCCTTCGGGACTACGCCGATGGAGGACAGATTGTCATCGAGTTCGTCGACACCGGACGGCAGCTCGCTGACATCCTCACCAAGTCACTCGGGCGTCTTCGGTTCCAGGAGCTGAGGAAGATGATTGGCATGGTGGAGGTCAAGGGGTAGCAGCAGGATTAGGGGAAGATTGATTGTGAGACATAATCTGCTGCCCCACCCTTTCTTTCTCCCTAGAGTATGGTCAAGGGCAGGTAGAAGGTCAGCTCATGGCTGTCCAAGTCCATGATCATGTAGAAGTATGGCAATAGGCCACTAGGAGTAGATAGAAGCTCACATCAGCCATACTTGGCTGATTTCAGCATAGTACTAGAGTAGTTGGGGGCTGTACCAGCCATACCCTTGTACCTTAGAGTAGGTAGCTTAGTACTTGTATAAATATGCTATGCAATGCAATGGAGAAGGCAGCTCTTTGCAGCACATTTGAGTCTTCAGCTTTCAGCCACTGCTGAAAGCCGAGCAGAGGAGTGTGTGTGTGTGAAGTGAGCTCAAGCTCATCTTCTTCCTTGGAGCAGGGGAGAAGGAGAGGAGAGGAGAGGAGAGGAGAGCAGGAGCTGCTCACCTCGGTGCAATCTTGTGCCAACACCCTTCACATATCTTGGATTGCCAATGGGCACCACCAAGCCAAGAGTGGAGCACTTTGGATTCATAATGAATAAATTTGAAACAATACTTACAGCCACTTCAAATTTTCTCTCCTATGCCGGAAGACTAGGGTTAGTTGACTCAGTCCTCTCCTCTCTTCCTACATATGCCATGTGCACTCTTCAATTGCCTATTTCAGTTATAGAATACATTGGCAGAGCAAAAAGACACTGTCTTTGGAGAGGCTCCGACATTAATGCCAAAATGAAACCTCTGGTAGCCTGGAAGAAATGCAGCAAGCCAAAAAGAAAGGGAGGGCTTGGTATCATCAATCTTAGAAGCCAAAACTCTGCTCTACTTCTTAAGCACCAAGACAACAGGAAAGAGATTCCTTGGGTCAAGCTTGTTTGGCATGCTCACTAGTCACTACTCCAATGGTGACATCCCACATGCAACTATGGAGAAAGGGTCTTTTTGGTGGAAAGATATCTTAAAACTTTGTGATCTCTTCAGAGGAATCGCTAATTGAAAACTTGGGGATGGATCTACTGTTCTTTTCTGGTCAGACCTATGGAATGACAATGTCATGCAGAGCAAGATTCCAAGACTTTTCTCTTTTGCCAAAAACAAGAAGATTTTTGTGTTCCAGTTCCTTTCGAACAACAACCTCCAGTCACAATTCCACCTTCCTCTGTCCGAACAAGCTTATCAAGAATATCAAAGAATGCAAGATTATATTCAATCTATACAGGTTCAACAAGATACAAAAGACTCTTGGCACTATATTTGGGGAAGCAGCAGCTATCATCTACTAAATTCTACAATTTCCCCTACAGAAATGTTCAGCCCCCTGCCCCTTTTCGGTGGATCTGGGACTCAAAATGCAGTAACAAGCTTAGAGTCTTCTCCTGGCTCCTGATTATGGATAGGCTAAACACAAGGAACCTTCTTAAAAGGAAAAAACACAAGTTGGAGGGCAATAACTATAATTGCATTCTCTGCAATCAGAATGTTGAGGAAACTGCTTTCCACCTCTTCTTCAGCTTCCATTCAGTCAGGCCTGCTGGCAACACTTGAATATGCATTGGAACTTCCAAAGTGATTTCTTCCAAATGATGATGCAGTCAAAACAGCAATACCAAAATCCCTTCTTTATGGAGATCTTCATTATTGCTGCCTGGCACATATGGAAGCAGCGAAATAACTTCATTTTTGACAGAGGACGACCCTCTTTCTCCTCCTGGAAATGCTCCTTCTTGGATGGCGCTAGACTTCAAGCTCTTCGAATGTCTGATGACAAGCGCTCTGTTTTCCTCCTTTGTATTGATTCTCTTTCTTAGTTCTTAGCTGAACAGTGGCCCCCTCAACCTCTTGATTGAACTGTACAGTTTATGGCTCTTGTTTTTTTTTTAAATAAAATCCCACAGTGGGGGCTTCCCCTGCTGTATTTTTCGCTCAAAAAAAAAAGGACATGACAGGGAAGACCAGATTATATATTTCGATTGCACTACCACCAAATGATATAGGACATAGCCAAAGCTATCCACTGTTGTTGCAGGAGCTATTACAAGATGCTTATAGTCACTGAGGGACCTCTGACAAGTTGCTAATGGTCACTATCTGAGCTTGAGCTGTCCTCATCAGGATAATCAATAGCAGTAGTATTACCACCACCATATGCACGACTTGATGGGTGGATCATTGTAGGTCTATGATCCTCGCAAGCGTGGCAATGACCTGAAATTATAGATTTAGCCAATGTTCAGAAATGGATAAAATGGCGGCGCACAAATTCAGCACTTCAATGCCTTAATCCAAGTAAATTTGAATGCTATTTAGACAGAGGTGATTGACAGACCAAGAAGAAATTTTGTCCCAAAAGTACCACTTTGCTTAATTGCTTGATTTTATTAGCTCGGGTTTTAGCAATATGGAAAGGACAGCATTTAGTTCTTGCTGCCAAAATGGTAAATATTGCCCAATATTTCATATCCTGCTAAGAAGTTCCAAGATATTGTTTAATCATACTAATAATGCTTCTCTTGTTATAAAGTAGGTCAGAATAATAGTGTTAATATTATCTGAAAAAAAATGTCGTTTCAAGGAAGAAGTATTGAGGAATGAGAGTTATCACAAGGCAAATCAACAAAACATATAAAAGAATAAGAAAAAGAAAGAAAGCTAGAGGATGAACCATACCTGTGTCTTTCTCCCCAACAATACAGCACACCAATACATCATCCTCACTCTTAAGAGGACAATTAATTTCAGCAAAGAAAATATTACTATTGCCAACAGCAGAGGGATGGTTGTCAAGCTTAGCTGTGAAGTTGTAATGATAGCAAGGCCCGCCAAACTCATAAAACAGACACTTTACTGTTATCTCATCAAGCTCAAACTGAAAACAGAACGAAAAAGTACAGTTAATATCCAAACTCCAGATAATATATTCCTAAAGAGAAGAGACAGACCGCAGATAGCAGTAATGTACAGTGGTGCTGTTTGTTCTGTTATATTTACGCAAGGCCATCTGGACATGGTGTAGTGAGGCCTTTTCAGTCTGCATGATTTTTTTCTCTCGGATCGCTTTCCTTTCCTCTAGTGATTTCTTGACTTTTGGTGGACGGATAACAACAGGAGCCTTAATGGTAGCTCGATAGGCGCGTGCCATGGCAATTGGGTCCATTCCTGGGGGGTAAGTGTATTCAAACCGCCAAGCATGTTGCTCCCTGTTGTAACCTTCAGGAGTGCTCCTCTCCTTGGAAGCCCACCCAGCTTTACTCCTATATCTAAGTCATACATAACAAAAAACGAGTATAAATTCCCATACTTAAAACTCTAATAAGTAATTGGTCATTTCTGATTTATATGCTTCACCCAGAACACAGTTGAAAGTAACAGCTGCTTGCTAAAGGCTACAGAAACATGGCGAGGACACAACTCATAGGAGCAAAACGCAAATGACTTGAAGGCGCATATTTGACTTTACATTCTATAAAATCATCAGCTACATCATCAAACTGAAGGTGATAAGTTTGATGATGTAGCTGATATAAGAGACGTGAAAGGGTCTCTAGCCTAGTGGTTAGAGCACCCGAGAAGATCCAGGACTGGGTTCGACTAAAGGTGGAGCGAATATAAACAGAGTCTCGCATTATCGAAAAATTAAAAAAATAGGCTGGGGTTTCCCTTGCTGACTTCGTTCAAAAAAAGTGATAAGAGACTACAGACAGTTTCGTTTGTGTAGTTGTTGTTCCGAAAGTGGGAGAGCAGACCGAGTCAATCGCGCTTACATACTTCTTTTTAATCAACAAATTACAAGTTTGTATGTAAGCTGATGAAGTGATGGACAGATGTATCAATCAATCAATCAGAACACAAAGAAAAGAGGCTACGATCTGTACCTTTCATATCGCCCCCTTGGCGCGGTATGCGAGGCTGCAGCTTGAGAATTATGGAGGAGTTCTGGCTTCCCTGCCAGAGTATCCTTGAAATCCTGCAGAGACAGTGCAGACAAGGCTTCAGCACTGCCCAGGCCATGAAGATCCTCCTCCTTTGTTGGGCTGAAATTGGACAGGACAGGACAGACTAGATTATTTCGATTGCACTAAAGCACATTGAGAGTCCAATGGATCGGTAGACAAATGGAGCAGAAAGGATTATGAGCACTGTTTGCAGATGCAGTTAGAGAGATAGAGGAAATTTGAGACTTACGAATCCCCCTCATGATACTTGTCGCCCGCCATTGTCGATGACTGACGGCGCTTTCCTGCAGGGTTTAGGATTCTTGGCGCTTGCGTCCGATCGATCCGTAGAGTTTGGTTAACTTATATAAGCCGCGAGCCGATTGGCGTCCGATTGATTCGTGGTGGAGCCAAAAACGTGCGTTTTTTTTTTTTTAAACGGAAAAGGACGAGGAACCCGGCGCTAGTTCCGTCGGCAACCTCCATGGAGGATGGATGCCCACAACCTGTTCGACGCAATGCCTGCAACGACCAAGGTATATGTGTATCTATGGACTATATTGAGATGGAAGTGCTCTGTGATTGCCCTCGTCCACAAACTTTAACTTGTTTGGGCACATTAAGGACCTATACAAGAGCTCGAGCGTGATGGGTTACCTCTTGCAGAGGGTCCACTATGAGAAAAAAAAAAGCATGTTGTCTTGTTACTTGAGAGACGAGTATCAATTTTCTGATATTAGTATAATGCCCGTGCTAACGCTACGGTTTTATGTAAAGAATGAATACGGCGCTGGTATTGTGGTAATTTCGGAAACGATATTGTCGATCGGAAAACACAACGATAACGGTCGAAATTGACAAACCCGATATACTAAAAAACGATAAACATATTAAACCCTAAACGATAAACATACTAAGCCGTTCACACCAATCTTAGTCTCAAATAGTGACAAACCACGAAAGAGCACGATAGTTCTTAGACTATGACACAAATAAACGAAAGTTCTAAGTTGACTTGATATAGCATATTGATAGAAACCTGAATTATTAGATCGAGCTCCTTCTCCAGTGGAGTGGATGTTGTAGCCTTCCTAAAGATGAACCTCAGGCATGCTTAATGTTTTTGAGTGGGCTAATTGGACCAAAAGTATGTGTTGTATCGGTAATTACCAACGGTAAATTACCGGTTAAATACGGAAATCATGGTTTTTTCTCGATTACCGCTACCATTACCATTTATGTCCAAAAATCGGAAAAAGTTCGAAAACAATTTTCGAAAATCGAACATTACCTCGTTTTCATCCCTAAGTATAATGCCTGTGCTAACGCCACGGCTCTATCTTGAGATGCACGTGAAGACAACTAATGTTTTTTTATGTAGTTTAACTTCCACACAATTACATTTGAGCATGCATATACTATCCTAGAACCAAATATATAATTAGAAATGTATATATAGCTTCTAAAATTCTTTTTGACTAAAATTCTTTTAGTAACACCAACTTTCGGATCAGTGCCATGGTACTGCAGCATGCTAGGATGATGGATGCCCATTTGCATCAATAAATCTTCTGTCCAACATCTCCTTCAATCGTTTTTGAACATCAGCAAATTGCTAGGTTGATGGATGTTGTATGCTTCAAATAAATTACATCTTTCCTGCCCTTTTTTAGAACAGCAACTATATTAGTGCCAATTTTTTAATGAACGTGAAGAGTAAAGAAATTAAACTTTAAGCCCTATAGTGATCACAGTCCAATTAATAAGGATAGAAAATGGCATGACAAGTTATGAAGTGCAGCACATAAATTTGCCAGATGACCAATGACAAAATCAGGGGACCTATGAGAAATGGAAGGTTAAAATACTGATCGAAGGTGGAGACTAATATCGAGAAACACAGAGTTTCATCTATAGTAGAGATCACCTATTCGTTTAAGTAATAATTGTAAGAACTGTAGATTTTCAGATATGAATTTGACCTAGCCAAGGCCGCAGATTCTCAGATTGATGGAACAACCTTAACAAGACTGATATGTTTGTAGGAAGAATCACTGGAGCAAAGAATAAATTTCATGCATACCTTTTTGCAAGCTACTTTTCCTTCATTTCAGATGGCTCCCTGTCAAAAACAAATCTAGCACAAAAACCCAGTACAATCAGCAAAAAGTAAGATAACAGCAAGTAATTGACAAGGACCACAAGAGTAAACAGGATTTTATCCATTTCTTCCATCGGGTTTAACATACCCTACAGATGACTACACAGGATTTTATCCATTTCTTCCATTTTATCCATTTTGTGACACCAAAGAATTTTCAACCAACAGCTTCATAAAGAAGAACGACCTCGAGAAATAATAATTGTTGTATTTGAGTTGTATTTTAGGATAGTCAATGAATTTACATGATTTTCGTTGTTAAAAGTTCGAAGTAGTCTGCGGCGTGGTCCTTCTCCTGGCTCACCTCCCGGATGACGCGGCTGTAGAGAATGAGAAGGTCGGCATCCCCGGGGCACGCCAGCAGCGCGCGTCTTGAGTGCAAGTGCATGCTAGGTTAGAGTACTGAAGCAAAATAAAGATTGTCCATTTTCAGAGCAGATTTTAGTAGCAGACAATGTCATAATTGTTGTAGCTTGCAAGTTAGCACAAGTATTTGTTTCAAAAACATAAGCACTCTTCTCAGGATCACATAAAGAGTTATTAGGCTCACTAATTATAACAAAGGAGGGGATAACAATGGCTGATGCCAACTAATTATTTTCATATTATAAACAGTTCTCTTTGCGCATCTAAATTCTGTAAAACCATAATGATCTAACTGACAAATGACATTACATCCTCAGTTCCTTTGTGAGGTCAATACTAACTTCATGAAGCCCAAAAACAGTAAAATAGTTAATAATGTTCATTATAAAAAAGCTGACATAAAAATGACGATGGAAATACTTCCAAATAAATGTGGCATACCCTTCAAGTCAGGTTTCCATTCAACATGTCTTATTCCAGCGATTCCACCTTCAACTTGTACGGACGAGCTGGTGTGATGTAACTTAATTCCCATAGAACCTGACAGAAGAGCAACATGATGCTGCATCAATATGCCAGCAATAAGTGGGATTCAGCAATAACAATAGTACTCTATGGCACTTCAATTCATCAAAGTCAACAACCATTAGCAATAAAAATAACACTCTATGGCCCTTCAATTCAATTATTGAAATGTTTTCTGGTAGTGACAAAATATTGAGCAGCAGCACTCTATGCACTTCAATTCGAAAGAATCAACTACAGGCAAGCATTAGACCCAATTATACATCTCACTCATACCTCCAATATGCAGAGGACTGAACTTAGACCTCATCTCAGTGGAATACCATAGAATACCTACGCTGCAACCTAAAGCAAAAAATGTTTAGTTTAAACAACATGACCGCTTTCAATTGTTACCCTGCTCGCACACTGTTAATATGTTATAAATCAACACATGAGTTAATCGCACAACAATTCCGGATTACAGCTGATCCTGCACGCGAGCACCTGTTGAAGAGGAAGCTGGTTTGCAAGAAAAAAATGGTGGATGGTTACCTGAAGGTAGAGTTCGTGGTGGTGCTGCAGTTCGCGTTGGATTGCGACTGACCGCGCATGCGGCGGCGGGCGAGAACGGTACGGTGGTGCCTGTCCAGGCGAGCACGGCGCCGAGTGTTGGAAGAGCAGGGAGGGATGCGATGGTGGCAGCGGAGGTGTGGTTGAATCCCCGGCGAACTTGATGACAAATGTCAGGCGAGGGCAGCGAGAGGCTTCGGCAGGGCACCGCAGGATGGGGATGGTGGCGACGACGACTCCCGGCAGCGCGCACTGCGCGCGGTGGCGGTGGCGGCGGCGGCGGCGGCGGCGGCGGCATATGCGCGGGAGCGAGCGATGGGAAGGGAGGGAGGAAGCCTCGAGGCGGGCCTTTTTCTTTTTTTTCTTTTTTTAGTGACTACGTGAGGATCGAACCGTGGCCATGGAGAGCGAGCGTCGGGGTTGGTTGCGGCCGCAGGGGCGTGGAGGAGAGTGAGAGACTGGACGTGGGTCCGATGTAAGGGACATGCTTCTTACGTCTTGAGAAGAATTCAATTATAGTAGAGATGGAATACGCACTGATATAGATTTAGTCAAAAGCTTGTGCTCAAGGCTCGAGCAATCTTTTTATAAAATTTTTGTGTTTTTATCATCTTATATACCCTATTGGATGAACTATGCAGTTTGATTTTAAGTCTATATTGAAAATTTTAGATTTGAACTGTTACTGAATTGTAAACTTGTTTTCATTGATCAATGCATGATGCAGTATAGCATCCTGTACCGCTCCTAGGAGGAGATATATAGGCAAGGTAAACCTGCTGCTAGCTTTCATTGTTCTTTCATTCTTTGCAATTTCGATTTAATACTTCACCTGATTTTACGAGCTCCATTTGTGATGGGCAGATGCCACTAGTAAGGAAAGTAAAATATGGAGCCCTCTGATCATCCATGTATAGCTGTGCAGTTGACCCTATGTCCTCACCCTGTCACTACCCGAGTCCAATTCTTTCCCTGCGGCCTTCAGCATTCCCGTCCGCCCCGCACGTCCGTCAGGGGCGCTGCTGCTTCTCTGACGTGTGCGCTAAAACTGAAGGGAAAGGCACCGGCACCGTCAGGGACACTCCGGGCGCCCCCGAAAAATCAGACCCGCGCGCTTTGGTTTTAGTATGGCTCACATGTCAGGGACGGGATGAAAAGAATGGGCGCGGAAAGCGGCGGACGGCGGCCACGCAGCACAAGTGAAAAAAAAAATCCCGTACCTTATCCTTTCACCTGGGCGGCCTCCCTCTTCCTGTCTCCCAATCTCTTCGCCCTCTCTCTCCCAAAGACGAGACGGCAGCGGACAGGCAGACCACAACGCCGCCGATGCCTGTCCGAGGTCAGCCCCTTGCTCCCTCTCTCTGTTCCCTCTCATGGCTTCTCCCTATTTGCTTCCCACGCAGGGTCATGCGTCGCAGCGCCGGTCATGGTAGAGATTCCGGATGTGGTAGATCCAGCAGCCATGTGCCAGCGAGGTTCCAATGAAGGGGCGCCGAGCACAGGCAAGGTCCACAGCGGCTTCACTTCCCCTGGATCCAGCGAGTTGAGTTCTTTTTCCTCTAATCTTCCCCACGCATGTCTATGATGGTGGTGGGATCTAGCTAGGTGAGCCCCTGCTCCTCCCCACGCAGGTCCATGGTGTTGCAGCTGTGCAGAAGATACTTGCCCATGGAGGAAGATGCCAGGAGCCGGCAGATCCATGACATGGAGGCACCACAACTCCCGCAAGATCTGTCTCCACTGTTCCTTATTCAACAGTTAAGTATCCGGCCATATACGTGAGGGAAAAATTAATTAAATCTGTATGCATCCAGCAAAAGTTTGCTTTTTGTCTTAATATGGGTTGTTTGAAAAGGCCAGATCTGCAAAGTTTGGAGATAGTTGCATTTATTTTAATCTATACCTTCTATATAAACAAACCCCACTAAGCCTAATTATCCGATCTCCTCCGCGCCACGTCGCAGTTCCCTTCACACTTCGTACCTCTCATGCCCATGAAGAAGCCAAAACAAAATGAAACGCATCATCAATCATCAATTCTGGAAAACGCACCCCACCTTGACGCCGTCCTCCACTGCTGCCTCGCCTGAACAATCGTTCATAATTTTTCTGTCTCCTCCGCTTCCCCTTCCCAGTCATTGAATTAAAACGCCCCTCGCAAGGCCCATAAAAAGAGATGGAAGAGGAAGGAGGGTGAAGGGAAGTACCACACCACGATGTAGTGCATGGCGAGCCCAGCGTCTGTGTCCAGCCACATCTCGCCGCGGTCAGCGGGTTGTACGCTGGTGCCATCCGCGGCCCCGGCTGCAGGCTGCGACGACGTCCACTGGCCGGCCACCGCCCCTCCGGCTTCCTGCCTCCCATGGTGCTCCAGCTGCCGGTGATCGCTGGCCTATGACTCCGTAGGCGCCTAGCCTGGAAAGCCCTCCCCTCTGACCAGATACAGGAGTCTACTGCAGACAGATCGATGCGGGGATGTCAGCCACCCGCTAAGCCTGCTGCATGCGCCGCCACAAGTCGCTTGGAACCCGCACCACCGGCCGGACGCAGAAGCCTGCTAAGTGCTAACGCCGCCAGGCAGGAGTATCGTATGGCTCTTCGCCTCTTGGGTTGGTTGGGTACAGATCGAAAAATCCGTGAGACATCTCAAGGAGTCCTGACAAGGCCCAAGGCTGAAGCCCATGCGTCCGATGAGTTCGTGGGGCTACATCTTTTTTTTATTAGTCCATCATTCATTTGATGTTTATGTATATATATATACAATTTCTTTTTGTTTGCAATTATACTGCTGACCACATGTTATTGCAGAAAATTTATGAGCAATTGTATGTCCTTTGTGAACAAATTTGTTTTGGTTACAACATGTATAGATATTATATATATACTTCTTATATTTGTTCATGCCATCCTATTCCTCTTAATTTAATTAGAATTATTTTTATATTCCCGCAGCAACGCACGGGGAATTCACCTAGTTATTTGAATAGATAATGCCTTTCTCAACTAATTTTCTGACATAATTTGTTATGCACTATCCCACTGATTCAGACAACTCTATTATCTAAATTACTCACAAGACATAATAAAGAGATGACACCATCTGACATGCCTCAGCAAAAGAAAATGCATGGTAAGATTATCATCTTAATTGTTTCTCTAGTTCTTCTGCTTAATGTTGTCGTAGCCTATATCAAACTGATTCAGAGATTGTAGTGCTCTCTATGGTCTATAGTACTTTGCCAATATAGGATTAATTTGAGCGTGCCTGGGATTAATGAAATTGTAGTGCTCTCTATGGATTAATAAAATATTCAGTACCTGATAATTGGCTATTCCTTGCACAACAGAGTTGTCCAAACTCCAAAGCTAAAGATATTTTGATTCACTTCAGTTGTTTATTAGAACATGTACCCAAACTGCTTCAAATGCAAGCTGAAGACTGAACTGATGGTTCACAAAATTACATACATGCAGTACATCAGGGAACACTATCAACACTTAAATTGAGCATGTACCAGGGAATACCATCGGGCTCCAAAACATTGATACTTTGGTCAATAACATCTAGAGAAAGATAATATATTGTTCTCATAATGTGGGATCTAACTGTTTTCTGTTTCAGGCCTTATGGGATCTAACTCCTGCCTAGGTGATCCGTTCTCTCAGGTACTAACTACTACGTCTAGTGGTTCTGATTGTTATTCCTGTTCTCAACAACTTCGATATCCTGCAACATATAGGAATCACTAATAAAACATGTTGAATCTTGTGCAGAAGTGTTAGAGCTTTTGGTTAATTGATCACAATTTGTAGTATACTCTTGCCATCTAAACCAGTAGTTTTTTTACATTGGCTCTATTAAAACTGCAGTATACTCGTGTTCCTATGACTTGTACATAGAAAGCCATACTTTCATGTGCAGTTTATTCGTCCTCAATGAGTTGTGCCTTATTACGAACGCAGCTGCCTCATAGTAGATAGTGCTTGGTTCTTGTTGTATGGTACAAAAAAAATTTTTGGTCAGCTGCAACTATTACTATGTGTTATTTACAAAAATCATTTTCCTCACTTAGATTCAGGTCGTCCACCATATACAAACTGATTTAGTGTTGTACACAACACTGCAGATAGGCTTTATGTTTTATTAGGAGTATGCTTCTTTGCAATTCCTTCTTTTTACCTTGAGCAACATGCAACTCAAGACCTGAGTTAGGAAACTGATTTTTATTTTACCTTGTAGGTCATTGCTGACAAAAGAACAGATATACTACTTCTCATGCTTAATGAAAATGAAAGTGGCATGGTAAGATTATTCTGCGCACTTCATTTCTCCTCTTAGTTGACCTGTACAAGATCTGAGTCCATGGTGTTCTGTATTCTCAGTTTGAAGTCCCTACTGCCCAGAGTATACATGATCATTCATGGTGTTCTGTATTTGCTGTAGAAGGGCTTGTGGGAAGTAGCTTGTAGGAAGTAGCAATTACTAAATTCCTATCTTGGGTTTGCTTGTTTGATTTTGTAAGGACTGTATCATGTAGCTTGAGATTTGTTGATCATTGAACTATATGTATGAACAACTTGAATGATGATTACATATATATCAGACAATTCAGTGTAACATTTGATATTGGCTGGTGTGTGGTTGTTCAGTGACCTTTTCTGGATATATTAAATATGGTGTTTCTGTGGTGGTAACACAAAAAGTTTTGACGGTATTGTAAGTGATTGGGATAGGTTGGACCTTCCCTGACGGTATTATAGATGTCGGGATAGGTTGGGCCTTCCCTGACGGTACTAAACCGACACGGAAAGTTTTGACCTTCCCCGACGGTACTAAAACCGACGGGAAATCACTTTTCGTGACGGAAGCCAAAAAACCGGCGTGAAAACCCTTTCCTGACGGTTGCTACCGTCAGGGATCACTCCCGTCAGGGAAACCTAACTTTCCGTGTCGATTTTTTCCTGACGGCTTATCCCCGACGGTAACCGTCACGGATGACCTTTCCTGACGGTTATGGGTACTTTTCCTGACGGAACGGGCCGTCAGGAAAAAACTGGGATGGGGTAGTGTGTGTCCCACATAGCAAACAGCTGTTGAGATGCCACATCAACGGCTGACAACTTTGGGTATCTGTTTAATCCAAAGTTTCATATCTGAATATAAGAAAATCGGTGTTCATTTTTTTTTCTGAAGTCCACTGCTCTGCAGTGTGTGGTAACATGACTTTGCATGTTTCTCATCACTGTAATAATGTATCAAACATCTAGTCAGACATCTATGGCATAAAAGAAGCATATGTCAATTGAGCAATCGATCTTTTGAACCCATGAACTTTTGATAATTAGGAATTAACTGAATGCATATCCGAATGGATACTACAAGGAGTTAACCGAATGTAAAAGTAAAATTCATATGAAATAATTTGTATACATATTAGATTACCTCAAAATTTTCGTCTAATATTTCTTGATGTGAAGTTGTTGATGATGGTTTCAATATCAATCTCATCTAACAATCGCTTCTCAATGCATATTGTTGTCAATCCATCCAACCTCTCTTGTGAACATTGTAGATTTGAAATAGTTCTTCAACAATTTAATTTTCAGAAGCTTCTTTCAGCTAGCTGGCATACTAAACAAGATGCAATAAGCAGTAGAAGTGCTAGGATAACAATCACCTTTTGTAACAAAACTCCATAGTTGTCATTTAAATCAATTTCAGATCGATGAGCCCAAGGAAGTGCAGCATCGTTCTCTATCTAGCAAAGCGGATTGCAGAACCCTTAGTTCAGAAATTATATCATTTAAATCAATTTCAGATCGATGAGCCATTATGAGAGAAAGCTAGTACCAATATTTTTTTTGACCCAAACTGTGGGAAAGATTCCCACTTGCTACGTACTGCCACAGAGGAAGTATAACCGACTATATATGCTCACCTCTCAATTGTTCGAAACAAGTACGGCTATAGGATCGTCTACGTCGTCTACACACGCTATAGTACTAGAACCAGGCTCACACTTCCATCCAATCCTTTTTAATACGACATGCGTGCCAGAGTCGTAGGAGACTGCGTATCAGTCTTAAGTCTCGACTCTTGGGTTGGGCGTCCCATTTTTTCAAGCACCGGAGGGGAAGCATTTCCAAAAAAAATGAAAAAAATAAAATAAAAATAAAAACATCAATCCTACTGCTACTTACTGCCATGGAGTTCAATACAAGATCCATCACGAGGCCATGCCGGATTGCTGCCGCATCGCAGCGTTTGGAAGATTCGCACATTGCACTGTTGACACAAGGGGAGTAACAAGTCGATCCGAAACCTTGTCCAACTGGGTTACAAAATCTACGTTGGCTGTCTCTAGCCGTATAGTACCCTGACGTCCGGAGTCCGGACACCTAATCCGTGCATCGTAATTATTCGTAACTCCAATTGAACACGCCTGGCCAATCCAATACCATCTAAATTTTCCCTTTTTTGCGTCTCTTCGGAGACATCCAATAAATAATTTTCCCTTTTGCTCTTCGGTCCTCCTCGCCCGCCGCCATGCCGTAGAAGCTGCTAAGGTTTCAATCGCATCGCATCTGCAACGACGATGGCGACGATGGAAGGCTCCAAGAAATTGAGATTGTTCAGGCTCCGGGGATCTGAGGGACCTATGTTTCAGGTGGATGAGACGGCGGTGGTGGAGACTCGCCAGAATCAAGTCAAGCTCGTCGACGGTCAGGTGTTTGAGGTTGTTGAGACGGTCGACGTACCTACGCCTCCTATCCCTGATGATGGCGACAAGATTGACAAGCGGATCAAAATCAAGAGTTCAGATGGCGTGGGATACAAGGTGCATCGGGAGGTGGCGAGGCGGTCGCCGACGATCATGATGCTGATTCAGGCGAACTGTACCGGCAGCACCCCGGTCCTCAAGGTCAAATCCAAGATACTCGAGAGAGTCCTGGACTACTGCTACAAGCACACTGCTCCTGACAAGGCCTCCAGCTACAAGCACGGCGCTCCTGCCAAGGACGACTCCGAGGAGCTGAAGAACTGGGATGCAGATTTCATCAAGCAGGTCGACCTGGACACGCTTTACCACCTCACCATCGCTGCACGCTATCTGGGTATCGAAGGGCTGCAGAACCTCGCTTGCTGCGCTGTTGCTGGCATAATTAAGGGCAAGACGCCCGAGGAGATCCGCAACACATTCAACATCACGAGTGACCTTACCCCTGAGGAGGAACAGGTAGCAGTGGAGCAGCTGCATGCATGCGCAGCAGGGAGCCGTATCGGCATTGATGAATTAGGAACACAGGAGTAGTACAACAAGGATGGGAGTGGATGGACATACTGAACAGCTACTGCAACTTCTGATTTTGTGTCTGTCTTGGTGCTATCTGCCTTACGTCTATGTCGTTCTTAGTCTTTTTTTTGAACCTATGTCGTTCTTAGTCTTGTTATAACGTGAACACTGTCTGTTATATGTTGCTTTGGAGGGATTCTGGTTGTAATAACCATTGAGGCTGTCAAGTGTCAAAAAAAATCCAACCGAGTTTTCAAATTGGAAAATTTGTTGCATGTCATCGGCTTCCTGTTCACTCAGGACATGTACATTGGTGTTGTCTTATAACTAGTCTCATAGAGGGCCACGTAATTTAAGACAATTTAATAGACTACATGTACAATGGTTGTCCTTTTAAGTTATCTTATAATAACTTATAATTTCTTAATTTATGGAGAGAGTAAAAATAGGATTCCGAGGTGCATGACAACAACAATTCATATAATGGTAAAATAGTTGTCTCATAATTCTAAATTTTAGCTCATGAGATGGTTGTTTCACGAAGCAATGACCTTATTCTGTCTCATCTCTCTTTCCTCCACATCATCAAAAAAATCATGCATGACAATACATAGAACCGTTTATGTGTAGCAATGTACTTGTTCTCGGCAGCCTCTGTATAAACTCATGACGGTAGTAAAATAGACGACATGTATTTTTGAAATTTTGGAAATAACTAGCAAAAGTGCCCGTGCGTTGCAACGGGGAATCGGACTCTATATCATTGATAGACGCAAGTTGCTAATACACCTTTTTTCTAGATCACTCAAAAGGTATGTGCATCTTGATATTAATTAATAATGTAAAGGAGAAATTTTCTTGTACACAATGTAACATTATTTGTGAATCAATAAATTTTGCCTGAATTTTAAAAAAAGGGTAGAGGAGAAGTTTAGTACAACATGCATCTTAAAATCGGACTTCGTACTCATCAATGGAAACAAAGATCGCAATATTACATATCTATTTATATTTTACTAAAAGCTACTTTTTATTTTATGATGAGCATGTGTCTATAATATAAATTAATATTGGCAACAATATTATGATAATGTCCTATGAATTATGTAATACAACCTTGATACATTTTCCTTTCATTGTAAGGCATATAAAATATTAACTCACAAATAAATTGTAACTTTAGTTTTTATCCATGTGTACATCGAGTTAGATATCAAGCTTCTTGAATTGAATATTTTATTGAAGTCGGCAAGGCTTGTCGTCAAGTCTTGATTTTCACACGTCACCTTCTGTTGAAAGGTGCACTGGTATATGCGGATAGCTTTGAGATTTGCACGATTATACGCGCAGAGCTTGGTGAAATATTTGTTTGATTCGATATGTGACAAACCTCTCTAAGATTTGATTTGTTTGGCTATGCTAATTCATGTCAGAACAATAATTATTTCTATCTAATATAAAACCAAAAATTTAGTTTAATTATAGAAACATGTTTAATAAGGTCAAAATTTTGAAGACACCAATAATGTTATATTTATTATTTCGCTTTTCCTAACTTACAGAGGGAGTTCAGGCGACGCTCCATGCTCTCTCTCCCCTTCCCTAACGTACGCTAATATGTTGTATGCCACTCAAGTTTTTTACTTTATTTCATCGTCTGGACAGTTTTCAATTTCCCAGTCGTCTGGGAATTAGCAATGCCCTTATTATTTCTATAAATTTTTAATTTTATAAGAAAACCAGAGTTAATTCATTGTGAAATTATGTAGCACAATAATTCAATAGAAAGTGGACTACCAGCGTATAGGATATTGAAGTACCAACCAGATAACCGATCGAGGACAGCCCATGGGCCACCTTATTGGTTGACTCCGAAGTGACTACGATAAACCATGAGGGGACAGAAAATTTTGGAGCGGACAGAGCGGTCAGAAAAATCTGGCGGACAAAAACCTTGTGAGAAATTTTGAGGATTAATTATTAGGTAAAGATAAAGATAAAGATTCACTATTTCTACTATATTTTAAACAAATTTCTGCCAGTGAAAGAAATTCCATATTAAACTATATATGTATCCCAATAAAATTTTAAAATAATATAAAACTTGTATTTGGGCTCATATGGTCCATTATATATTCGAGCCCTTGTCATGGAGTTCCCAAATTACCACAAAATATTTTTCATAACAGTACCTAAAATTAGTTAGGAAAATCTAAAAGTTCGCGTGGAAGCATATTTTGCGTGTATATGCTTGCCATTTTTTTAAAAATACTTTGGAACAGCACTCTGGATTTGCAGATGATGGTGGTACGCGGAAGAGCAAACATGTGTTGTAGTAAGTAAAAAGGATGACAAATGAGGATGAAGACAAATCATATAATGTGACGACAATAGCGTGTCACCTGAAACGAAGGGATCTTTCTATATAATACATGCTAATAATAATGTTTAAATGCGACAACAAAGGGGTTAAACAGAGGACACTAGTCTAGGTGACGAGTTGACACGGGAAAATGTATATCTATATCTATAACTAATAATAAATTGGCAAAATTTCCGATGTGTTTCTTCGTCCATCTCCGATCTCTATTCGGATTATGTTTTTTCCCTAAACCCTAAACCTTTTGTATTTCTTGGTTTTCTTGTTTCTTTTCCCTGCTGCTTTTCTTTCTTTCCTTAGTTTGTTGTAACTTGTGTCCTGGAACCTTTTTTTTACTTTGTTAATAAATGCCTGCAGGGGCCACGACCCCTCCAGTTTCCTCAAAAAAAAAAGGAAAAGCTGCCGGACGAAATCAAACTTTATTTCTGATCTCAAATAAACTTATTCCTTATCCGAATCAAACATAGCTTTTTTCCGAATTACTATAAAACTAAACCATGGATCATCAAGAAATTCAAGAATCCGGCCTCAGCTTGTTGGCTTAGTTGACCCCGCCAAGTTCACTATCCACACAAGGTTCGGAAAAAAATAGCAATTGGTCGGCGGTTGGATCTGCCAACTTTTAATGCAAACGATATACAATAGTAACATTGACGTGAAGGAGACATTCTCCTCTTGCTACTGTTGCGGCTTGTAACTTACGCGAGCCTGCTGCTTTGCCCGCACAACCGCAACACATATGGCTGCTTGCCGTCGCATGTCATATGTCAAAGAATTGCGGGCATGCCACCCTTCATCACAGATGCCTCGTCTAGACGCTCGATGGGGACTCCTCAAGCTATCTTTTTGGACGCTCGATCTGGACTCCGCCAGCTCCTCGAGAGCTTGGATGCTCGAATGGGACTCGCCAGCAAGGAGCTATGGCTTGGATGAGCATGAGGCGAGACCGTGAGATAGATGATTGAGAGAACTCGAGAGAGTGGAGATAGGTGTGGACGTGTGGTGGAAACCGTGCATGTGCAGAAGGTGTGTCATGTACACTAGTACGCTGGCGATTTGTCTCAGCGGCTCCAGACGCGTTTCCACAGGCGGTAGCCGCAACCGCGAGCGATAGGTCGCTAGCACAAATAGGTAATGCTGCAAGCGGGTACTTGGAACCGCTGACGGAAATTCTGTTACGCTAGCGGCTTATATATAACACCGCCTGCAAAGTTTACTTTATTACACACTGCGTATCTAAGGAACCGTTGGTACAAATAAATTTTCCGTTACGGTCGCAGCTAATATCCGCCTACAAATATGTGCTTTCCACCGGCGGATCTTTTGCTACACAGCCTGTCATATTCCTCTTTACACAGTCGTCCTTTATACGCTGACGCCTATGGAAATGCATTTCTACTAGCGGGTGGTTTCAAGGTCACGCCTCTTTTAATGTTTTTTTCTACTGTAAAAACATTTTTAAAATTTTAAATTTTGGCGCCATCAAATTGCCAGACGCCTGCGATTAGAAATAAAAATCACAGCAAAACCAATAGCGCCACATAATTCCCACACGCATACAATTAGAATAAATTTCAAAAGAAATATATATATATGAAGCTCAAGCAAATCACAAACATTATTATTTAACAGTAGTGAGACAACTAAAAATTTACCATAACAATGTGTAATGAATTGCATGTCCTAGCTAATAAAAAACCTCATGCAGCACCGCAAGCCTGTCAAAATCTACGAGGTCTTGGTACTCCGGTTTCGCTAACTCACCACTGGGATCAAAATACTTCCCATCCTTGTGAATTACTTCATTCAATATGAACCGGGAAATGTCATCGCCCATATTCAAGATCTCTTCAATAGAAAGATGGTTATCCCTTTGATCAGCACACTTATGTACCTGCAAAAGATATTGAGTAGTTAACACAGTAAGCAATGTAGCGACGACATCAGCAATGAACTTGAGATGTGATCTCGTCTGGGCTAGCAAAAACATGGTTGCTGAGCTAGAGCCTACGGAGGTAGAGTCTCTACTTGGCTTTCCGAAACATCACACCAGATGTCGGGACGTCGCAGAGAGGTATCATGGTTTAGGTAGTGCATTTCAGGTTGATAGTGTCGCTTACTTACTCTCAGTCCTCAAGGGTATGTACCCACAAGGCATAAAGGTGCTGTCATTATTCTCTGGCATCGGAGGAGCAGAGGTGGCTCTCTACCGGCTTGGTATACCCATGAAGGAAGTTATTGCAGTAGAGAAATGTAAGTACAGCAGGGCAATTCTAAAGGATTGGTGGGATGAGACGCAGACTGGCCGTCTAACACAGGTTGAGGATGTGAGGTCACATGATTACATTGTGAAGCTTGTTAGAGATATGGGTGGTGTTGATCTTGTCATTGGTGGTAGTCCTTGGAATGAGCTTGATAGTAAGGGTTTGGAGGGCGATTTGTCTTCCTTATTCTTCGAGTATGTTAGGATTTTAAAATCAGTCAGGGCCATCAGGCAGCAGTAGATGTTTTGCTGCATCTTTTGTTTCGATGAAACTATGAATGGTTTAGCTTGCTAAGGTTGAGAAGAAAACTGTGTTTGGGTTGTAAGATGGGAACCAAAGTGTAAACGATTTGGTTATTACAACTTTAAATATTAGCCTTCAGCCGGTGATGTGCAGCTGGACGATTTTTATTATATTTTTGCTACTATGATTAGTTGGATATATATATAGCCTCACCGTTTCTAATTGAAGATTCTTTTTTTTTTGTTGCCCCAACGTTAAGCTACAGGCGGCTGGAACTACCAACGTTGCTAGAAACCCAATTTATGCAGGCTGGTCATACGACAAGACGCTAGTGTAAACTTCCTGTTTGTTCTAGCGTATCCCCCGAAAAACCGCCAGTGAAAAGAGCGTTTTCTCAGGCGGTTGTGTAATGCAAACAGCCAGTACAAAGGCTACATTTGTACTAGCGGTTGATATGATAAAACCGTCTGCATATATCGGCTTACACAGGCGGTTCGGCCCTGTGGGGCCCACTTTTTGTTTGTACCAGCGTCAGCTCGTTTCAACCCGCTAGCAGAAAAATTGGGTGGCGCTAGGAAAGTTCACCAGCGTACTAGTGGTAGGAGTACTCGGTATGTATTATTATTTTCTCAGTACAATTCACGGCATGTTTGGCTCTTGGATTCTTTGAAGGTACTAGCAAATTCTATTATTTTTCTAATTAACAATGAGTTCAGTATATGCATATAAGTGTAGATTGATTCAATATCTATAAGAAAAAACACGGATGGATTGACATGCTACTATTTAGGAAGCTTGTCAACTATTCCCTCCGTCCTGATATATAGGACATTCTTACTATTTTGGGACAAAATAATGGAGAGAACAATAGACGTATGTACCCCTCATTTACCTTCCTTATATATTCAAATTTGATTCAATTCCCATAATTAAAGGATAAACTCTCAATGTTTCCCGGATATACTATATTTCAGAAAAAAATTAAATGGCAGAATACCTTATATTACAGGACGGAGGGAGTATATACTCTTCATTTTTCTTGTAAACTTAATAAATCGGAAGCTGCATTTTAGTTCAGAGGCGAGATCCTCCTGATTCTAATACACATTGGATCACATCCTATGTATCTTGTTCATGAACCAGAGTCATGATCATCATAAAAAATTATAAATTATAAATTATATTTTAAAATATAAATGTTTTCTTACCCTTTTTATATATAAATAGATGTATATAAATAGTCCTTACACTGTAATTATTTTTTATGAATTCTGATAGTATTTTTTTATCCCGTTGTAACGCACGGGCAATATTTATATAACAAATATCCATTGATGTTACACAATTTTTTATGCAAATAGTGGACGACAACCAAAATGACACCATCATTATAATTAATCTTTTGGCAATCATAATACTCTCAAAAAAAATTTGTGCTCATAATACTTTTTAATGCAAAATTGACCAATAAAAAAATATCTTGGCTCTTGAAACAGTAAGGCCAAGATCAATGGCTAGTTCCATTGCACAATTTCACATACTATTTAAAGCTTTGAAATTTTGATACGAAACAACTCACTCCCTCATTGCATAGTTTCATTGCACAGTTTCACATACTATTTAAAACTTCTACGGGTCCACTGTTGTCTCTCTCTCCTCTCTTCCACCAATGACCTTCCTCCATGCATGCGGATAAAATGAAATAAAACTCTCAATGGGGGTTTTCATACACTTTCCAATGTTTTGAAAACACCGCTATATGGTTTCACCATAGTGAAACGAATTCCTTCTCTCTTCTCCCAATTCATGCAATTTCATGCAAATATTGACATGGCAGTCTATTTAATGTGCATGACACTCTCGTGAAACCTCCATTGAGACTGGCCTAAGCAGGTGCATTGAAAGTTGTTAATTTGCTACTCCCTATACTTATATTAAAAAATAGGTCAAAAAGGAGATGAATCTGGCCGGTTACCGGTTTTGCATGCATTCAGATGCAGGCATCTCCGGAGTCTTCATCGCGATTCTCTTGCCGTGAACGACTTGGATCTCGGCCGGGTACCACGGATTAGGGATACGATCGACCGAAGCCGAACCGAACTCAAATCCGGCTGGACTCCAGTAGCGTTTATATATATATGCGGGATCCCGTTTGCATTGATGCTAGCAGGGTCCTTGTTTGCTGCAATATAATCGTCGATTCGGCGGCCGATCGTTCTGCATCTGCAAATAGGCCGGTACCGTTGATCGTGGACGATGCAAGCGGAAGGAACGAATCCATCGACAATGGCGGCCATGACCGGCGGAGGAGATGAGACGACGGCTACGACGCTTGACGGGACGACGGACCACTCCGGCAAGCCGGCGGTGCGGAGCAAGACGGGGACGTGGCGCGCGTGCCCTTTCATCCGGGGCAACGAGTGCTGCGAGCGCCTGGCATACTACGGCATGAGCTCCAACCTCGTCAACTACATGATCGACCGCCTCCACCAGGGGAACGCCGCCGCCGCCAACAACGTCAGCAACTGGACCGGCACCTGCTACGTCATGCCCCTCCTCGGCGCCTTCCTCGCCGACGCCTACCTCGGCAGGTACCGCACCATCGCTGCCTTCATGGGGCTCTACATCGTCGGCCTCACGCTGCTCACCATAAGCGCCGCCGTCCCGGGCCTCAGACCGCCGACGGACGGGGGCAATGTCACCGCGGGCCAGAGCGCCGCCTTCTTCGTGTCGCTCTACCTCATCGCGGTGGGCACGGGAGGTATCAAGCCCTGCGTCTCCTCCTTCGGCGCCGACCAGTTCGACGAGGCCGACCCGCGCGAGCACCAGAGCAAGAGCTCCTTCTTCAACTGGTTCTACATGTCCATCAACGTGGGCGCCCTCGTCGCCTCCTCGATGCTCGTCTGGGTCCAGATGAACGTCGGCTGGGGATGGGGCTTTGGCATCCCCGCCGCCGCCATGGCCGTCGCCGTCGCCAGCTTCCTGATGGGGAGCAGGCTGTACAGGCACCAGAAGCCGGGGGGCAGCCCGCTCACGCGGATGCTGCAGGTGGTGGTGGCCGCCTGGAGGAACAAGGGAAAGCAGCCGGTGCCGGCTCTGCTCCACGAGGCGCCGGCGGTGTCCGCCATCCAGGGCAGCAGGAAGCTGGAGCACACGGAGCAGTTCCGGTGGCTGGACAGGGCGGCGGTGGTGGACAATGAGGACGGCAAGAACCCCAGCCCGTGGCGGCTGTGCACGGTGACGCAGGTGGAGGAGCTCAAGAGTGTCATCCGTCTTCTGCCGGTGTGGGCGAGCGGCATCGTCATGTCGGCGGTGTACAGCCAGATGAGCACCATGTTCGTGCTGCAGGGCAACACGCTGGACCCGCGCATGGGCTCCGGCGCCGGCGCCTTCAAGATCCCCTCCGCCTCGCTCTCCATCTTCGACACCCTCAGCGTCATCGCCTGGGCGATCGCCTACGACCGCCTCGTCGTCCCCGCCGTGCGCCGCTGGACGGGACACCCGCGCGGCTTCACGCAGCTCCAGCGCATGGGCATCGGCCTCGCCGTCTCCGTCCTGTCCATGCTCGCGGCGGGGGCGCTGGAGGTGGCCAGGCTCCGCGTCGCCGCCTCGCACGGCATGCTCGACGACACCACCAACTACCTGCCCATCTCCATCTTCTGGCAGGTGCCGCAGTACTTCATCATCGGAGCCGCCGAGGTGTTCACCTTCGTCGGCCAGATCGACTTCTTCTACGACCAGGCGCCTGATGCCATTCGAGGAGCATGTGCACCGCGCTCTCGCTCACCTCGAACGCGCTCGGCAGCTACCTCAGCGCGCTGCTGGTGTCCATCGTCACCGCCGTCACCACCAGGAACGGCGGCCTCGGCTGGATCCCCGACAACCTCAACCGAGGCCACCTCGACTACTTCTTCTGGCTGCTCTCCGTGCTCAGCGTCATCAACTTCGTCGTCTACGTCTGGATTGCAAAGTGGTACAGATACAAGCAGGCAACTGCTACAGGTTATGAACTTAGCAGCGTATAGATGATGGAAGTTAGATAGCTAGTGTGATTCCTGCCACTCTCGCCGCATATGTTTTGTTTTTTTATTTATTTATTACTTCATCCAGGTTCACCATATTATTGGCATATTTTGTACTATACTACACTACAGTAGTAAGTATTTTTCACGGCTGTAATTAAATTATTACTAGTATACAAAGTATTTTTCACGGTTGTAATTAAATTATTACTAGTATACATATATGGTTCTTGCAAATTTGTTTTACATTATTATTATTACTTTGTCCCTCCAGTCGTCTCCACCTACATACACGTATTACGTCAGGTAAAAATCAAAAATTCATCATGATGTCCTAAACAAAAGGCAAGTTTGCCTAACTTTGATCAGCGATTGTTGAGTTGAACACAGTTTTGATTCTAGCTTTGATCAGTGATTTGAGTAGAATATGTACTCCCTCCATCCCAAATTATAAGTCATTCTAAAAATCTTAGAGAGTCAAAGAATATCAACTTTGACTAAATCTATATGATTAGATAATAATATTTAGAGTAAATTACACTCAGAGTACAACAACTAGACTAGTAGGTGCAAATAACCCCAACAACTTGTAAAATGTTTAATTTTGTTCAAAAAAATTGGCACACTGGTGCAAGTACAGCCCAAATACGACGATGGTGACGTATTGAACCGTACAGACGTCGATCTAGCAAGTGTCACAACGTATTCAGCTGCTTCAATATGATCTCGGCTCGGCTTGCAAATCTATTCAGCTCCGCTTGCAAATATCGTCACGGGTTGGCTTGCTTGCACCTGTAGAATAATGCATACGATCTGCCTTGTCATGCCACAATAGACTTGCACACGATCTTCCTTGCCATACGAGTACACAACAAACTTGCACGTACTAGAGCGGTTACCAAACAAGCATATCTAAGCCTCTAAACATAGATTAAATGTTGCCGGCGGCGACAGGTAACCACCACCACTTGATCTGCTGACCATGGAACCTCGTCGTCGAGAACCAGGCACAACCATGGAACCTCGACGTCGAGAACCAGGCGGAGCGCCTCCTTCGAAGCCATGACACCCTATCCTTCATCCAAACTTCACGTGCTAGAACGCTTGGAACTAAACCAAATAGACAACACATGGAAATGTTCAGGACGACTTGCCGACGCCTAGCTAGAACGCTAGCAGGGCCAAGCCGACTCGGCTGATGAACATGGAAAGCTGCAAGCAAGCCAACCCGTGATGATATTTGCAAGCCGAGCTGAATGAAGCTACGTTCGATGAGTTTCACCATGCCGCGTTCCAGGTCGCACTGGCTGGTGAAGCAGAGGAGGCCATGCAGGCTCTGCTTCATGGACAGAGACGGCGGTCACGGAGGGCCAGGACTGGGTGCTAGCTTCACCCCGTTTGTGGTTTCCTTGGTTTCTGTTGGTCGCAATATTCGTTCATTATGTAGTCCCTTATGGTGTATCCAGTAGTTAGGTTAAAAAACTTTTGTCTGCCATTTGACGTCGGCTCCTTGCTAACATCAATGGTTTGACGCTCTGTTGTTGTTTTCCTTTTATTCCTCTTAATGAAAACGGGTGAAGGCCCGGTCGCGAAAAAAAAAAGCCGAGCTGAATAGATTTGCAAGCCGAGACGAGATCTAATCAGCCGAATACGCTATGACACTTGATAGTTCGATTTTTGTACGGTTCAATAGGTTGCCATTGTCGTATTTGAACTGTACTTGCACGAGCCTGCGAACTTGTCCAACAAAATTAAGCATTTTATAAGTTATTGGGGTTATTTGCACCCACTAGCCTAGTTGTTGTACTCTGAATGCAATTTACTCTAATATTTATGATACCACTTAAGCATTATTAGATTAATTAATAATTATATTTTTTATAGTATACTTATTTGATACCATAAATCTATATACTTTTTCTATAATATTGGTTAAACTTAAGATATTTTAACTTTTCAAAATTCTTAAAATGACTTATAATTTAGAAATAGAGGGAGCACTCCTGTCAACAAGTGAATGCATGGACCCGGCTGGGCCCACACACATCTGCATGATCGGGCGCATGACTTTATCCAGTGACCTGATGAACTAGCCAAGTAGGTTCCACCATATAATATTACTATACACGGCAATTTACAGTGTATAGTGTACAACCACTCCAGCCCCAGCAGCCACTGCAAAATGTAATATATACGGGGAAACTAATGATAGTCACCCGTATTATATTATTATCTCCTATATTACGTAGTGTCAGAAATCGGCACCCACACATGCATGCAAGATCTTTTATATATCTTCTTAAAGTCCAAACTGTCGGCAAGGGTTAAACGCAACACACCAGTCTAGGTGATGAGTTGACACGGGACGACGACACAACACACCCAGACTACTAGGTGATGAGTTGACACGGGTAAAAATAAAATCAAGTCCAAAAACTGTTGTCACGGCGGCGCAGAGCACGCAGGTGCGTTGGAGTGGACCGTGGTCACCCCCGCTTGCGCGGTGAGCAGCAACAACAAAGGCGGCGCGGGCGTCATCTCCGGTGGAGCTGCGCGCGGAAACCGCCATGCGTGCGTGCGGTGCGGGAACGACCGGCCGAGAACGATCCTATCCGCCCCGGCGCACGTGCGCATGCACCTTCTCCGCGCATGGGAGCTCCGGCCAAGCCTCCAACTCCATTTCGAAATTCGAAAATTTGTTGTGCGCCATCGTCGTCCTCCCTCCCGCTCTCTCCCCCGGCTCACCCTCCCTATATATAGGGCCAGTCGCACGCAAGTGTTCATCGCCTTAGGTCACAGAGCTAGCTAGCACTACACCCGACCTACCATACCAATATACCATGGCGGCGGCGGCGTCCTCATCCTATCTCCTCCTCCTCGCCGCCTCGTTGCTCTCCACCGTCGTCGTCCCGATCGCGTCCGCCGCCTCATCACCGACGCACCACCACCACAACCACCACCACCCAGCCACCCTCCCCAGCAGCGTGACGTCGCCCAACACCACGGTGGCGGCCACGGGCGGCAAGCTGTACACCAAGGTGTGCGACGCGGCGCGGTTCGCGGAGCTGGGCCTGGACATGTCGTCCTTCCCCTACTGCGACGCGTCGCTGCCGTACGCGGCGCGGGTGCGCGACCTCGTCGGCTGGATGACCGTGGAGGAGAAGGTGCGCAACCTCGGGGACCTCTCCGCGGGCGCGCCGCGCGTCGGCCTGCCGCCCTACCGCTGGTGGGCCGAGGCGCTGCACGGCGTCGCCAGCACCGGGCCCGCCACGCTCTTCGACGACGTCGGCGCCGCCAACCACTCCGGACGCGCCGCCGTCAACAACGCCACCGTCTTCGCCAACGTCATCAACAGCGCCGCCTCCTTCAACGAGACGCTCTGGAAGGCCATTGGCCAGGTACGTCGGACGTGTCTGTTGATCATCAGGTTGTTCAGAATTTTAGATCTGTTCAGGTTGTTCACATTCTTGGCGGTGCATGCCAACGCATGTCTTCCATGCAGGCGGTGTCGACGGAGGCTCGTGCCATGTACAACCTGGGCAAGGGCGGGCTGACCTACTGGAGCCCCAACATCAACGTGGTGCGCGACCCGCGGTGGGGGCGCGCGCTAGAGACCCCCGGCGAGGACCCTTACGTCGTCGGCCGGTACGCCGTCAACTTCGTGCGCGGGATGCAGGACGTGCCGGGCCACGACGCCGGCGCCGGCGGCGACCCGTTCTCGCGCCCCATCAAGACGTCCACCTGCTGCAAGCACTACGCGGCGTACGACCTGGACAACTGGCGCAACCACACGCGCTTCGACTACGACGCGCGCGTGACGGAGCGCGACATGGCCGAGACCTTCCTCCGCCCCTTCGAGATGTGCGTCCGGGAGGGCGACGCCAGCAGCGTCATGTGCTCCTTCAACCTCGTCAACGGGGTCCCGGCCTGCACCGACGCGCGCCTCCTGTCGCAGACCGTCCGCGGCGACTGGGGCCTCCACGGCTACATCGTCTCCGACTGCGACGCCGTCCAGGTCATCGCCGAGGACGTCCAGTGGCTCAACATGACCGGCGCCGAGGCCAGCGCCGCCGCCATCAGGGCCGGCCTCGACCTCGACTGCGGCCAGAGCTGGAAGGTGCGCAAGGACGACGGGGAGATGGTGGGCGACTTCCTCAGCAACTTCAGCCTGGCTGCCGTCGCGCAGGGCAAGATCCGCGAGTCCGACATCGACAACGCGCTCCGGAACCAGTTCATGACGCTCATGCGGGTCGGCTACTTCGACGACATCCCGTTGTACGCGTCGCTCAACGAGACGGACATATGCACCGCCGAGCACAAGAGCCTCGCCCTCGACGGCGCCAGGCAGGGCATCGTGCTCCTCAAGAACCACGGCAACCTGCTGCCGTTGGACGCCAACAAGATCCGTGCCGTCGCCATGCACGGCCCGCACGTCAGGGCGCCGGAAAGAGTCATGGACGCAGGCTACACAGGCAAGTAGTAGGTAGATTAGTCATGCCATGCATCGACGATCGACTAATAGATAGATAGATGTTGTTTCAGAGAAGAAAAATGTTAGTTGCTGACGCCGACAACGAACTGCTTGCATGCACTGTGCAGGTCCACCGTGCCGGTACGTGACACCACGCGAGGGCATCAGCAAGCACGTCAAGATCGCCCACCACGCCAAGACGACCATCTACGTCGGCGGCATCAACCTGCACATCGAGATGGAGGGCAACGACAGGGAGGACCTTCTCCTGCCCAAGAACCAGACGGAGGAGATCCTCCGCGCCGCCGCGGCCTCGCCGAACCCGATCATCCTGGTGCTCATGTCGGGCGGCGGCCTCGACGTGTCCTTCGCGCACAACCACCCCAAGATCGGCGCCATCGTCTGGGCCGGGTACCCCGGCGGCGAAGGCGGCACCGCCATTGCCGACGTGATTTTCGGAAGATACAATCCTGGTAAATAACAAATCCACACATTCGTTTTTTCGTATTGGTTTTTTGTTTGAACATTTTTTGTTCTTTATTCTCCTTTATTTATCAATTGTTATATTTGTGTACATGATGAAACGTACAGGAGGACGGCTGCCTTTGACATGGTACAAGAATAAGTACATCGAGCAGATCCCGATGACGTCCATGGAGCTCCGGCCGGTGGCGAGGCACGGGTACCCGGGGCGGACGTACAAGTTCTACACCGGGCCGGAGGTGCTGTACCCGTTCGGCTACGGCCTGAGCTACACCAAGTTCCTCTACAAGACCAGCTGCAACGGCACCACCGTGAGGATGCGCGTCGCCGGCGGCCACTGCAAGGGCCTCAGCTACCGCCCCAGCGCGCTGGCCACCTTCGCCTCGTCTGGTGCGCTGCCGTCCTGCCAGGCGATCAACGTGGACGGGCACGCCTGCGACGAGACTGTGAGCTTCAACGTGAGCGTCGTCAACGCCGGGAGCCGCGACGGCGCCCACGCCGTGCTGGTGTACACCGTCCCGCCGCCCGAGGTCGCGGACGCGCCTGTCAAGCAGGTGGCCGCGTTCCGGCGGGTGTTCGTGCCGGCAGGGAGCACGGTCACCGAGAAGTTCACGCTGAACGTGTGCCGGACGTTCGGGATCGTCGAGCGGACCGCCTACAAAGTCGTGCCGTCGGGCGTCAGCACCGTGCTCGTCCAGAACGGCGACTCGTCGGTGTCCTTTCCGGTCAAGATCCACTTCTCCGTTTAGTCTTGGTCGACGTTGTCGCTAGTTTCATTTCCCTGCTGGCTGCTGCCATGGATATTTTAGATAGGGTCGTTTTCATCCGTTTTTTTTTTTATTTTTGTGCTAGTGTCCAGCAAACATCGTGCTGAACTTGATGGGTCCGGATCGTGTCATGGTATTGTTCCCAGCGAGAAGACTTTGTTCTTGATTATCCAATGAAATAGCTGATGTTTTTCAGGAAGGAATCAAACCAATGAAGCTGATACAAAATGCCTTTGATCTCTCTAAGGCGAGTTTAATTGAAGTTTCATAGAGTTTCATGTACATTAAATATGCTAACAAAGAACTGAGAGGGAGATGATGGAAGTTTAACTAATAAATATTGAATGTTAAAACACTATAGGATCAGAGAACCCCAAAACACTTGGAGAAGTTTTAAGTTCTGGTTGTATATGGTGCAAGGTTGTGTCATACTCATATATCCTTCCAAAGATTTAATGGTTACTACACATAAACAAGGTGTATCAAGTTCTAACAAGGCCGTCCATCTTTGTATACTCTATCCATTCTCTTGCATAAGGCGCACATGCATATATATTAAGATCCAAACATTGAAACAAATTATTTAACTAACACTTTTTATTGTTATATAATACAAACTTCATACAATTGAATTTCTAAGTAAAAGTATTATCATATTATCATAAATATGAACAATTTATAATATAAAGGAAAATGAACAAATCGTTAAAGTATAGTTTAGGAGATAATGACATGTCAAATCACACCTTATAAAAGAGAATGGAGGATTATGTTGGTTCCAAGATTCGTGGGCCTAAAAATATGTAGCAAGAATGCACTCAATTCATGGACAAAAGGGACTATCTTCTTTCAAAACCCTTAAGGCACTATCATGACCTGGTGCGTCCTGTGTAGTTACGCCCTAACGCTGGAAGAGACGAGATGGGTAAGGAAATGGTTAATCTAAAGCTCACTCAAGTGAAACGATGAAATCGCTTACTCGATTTCTTTCCTGTCGCTGCCTTCTTCCTCTCCCTTCCTTCTCCTCCAACACTGGCAAGCTCAACCCCTTCTTCTCCAACCCCGGTGGACTATAGATTGTTCGGACGGCCAGGAAGGAGGAAGGGAGGCCAGACAGCAAGGATGTAGGCGGGCGGCTTACGGGTGCCCGGCGGCGGGGGGGGGGCAGCGGCCGGGCCAGGCTAGGGCGGGGGAGTTTCGCCGAGATGGGGGGGAGAGGGCGGTCGCTGCGAGTTCTAGGGCTCGCCGGAGCTCCAACGGCCCCTAGACCCCGCGGCAGGGCGGCGGACATCTGTGGAGGCGAGTGGTAGAAGATGAACAGTGAAATTGAGTGAGCGCGATGAACCTGTCACTCGAGTGTGGGGTAGACAAACCTTAAGGAAAGCAGGAGCCGAGGGAAGATAAAGGTTGTGTGACAAAGCAGACGTACCAGAAGATCGTAGTGGGAAACCGATCGACGCGAGGGCCGGGAGACTCTGTTGGTGAGCTGCTCACTTTCTCTATATGATCAGTTTCAACGGCCATTTTTTTAGAATTCCATAAACAATATTGGTTGAAGCTGGGGAAGAGTGCCTAAAGCAGCCAGTAAAGTCTCCAAGGGGTGGAGCAGCCGGTCCGGGGTTCAAAACCCGTCTCCCCCACATTGGCCTTCAGGAAAGTTGCGCGGGTGGTGGTGCTTTCTAAAAAAATATTGGTTGAAGCTTGTTTTATGTCCCAAAAGAATCTAAACTAGACTCAATCAAATCTGGACATGTCATATCACTTGGAGCTTTTGAACGAATCTGTGTCATGCTCATGCATGATGTTCCTTGCCTGCAGTGCAAGCGTTCCTATATCTCCATATCCATGCTACCCCAATTTTCACCATTTCAGCTTTCATTGAAGCGTACACCTATCTGCGGTCCTGCGCCTTTCACTTTATCTGTGCATCTCTCACGGCTTCAGCGATGATCTTCTTTCCGAAAGCCTGGATGTGATCCCAGTCAGTGTCACGTCGTTTGCAGCATTGCTTGTGCTGCAAAGAACCGCGAGAGAGAGCAAGAGACCACAGGACCACTCCAATGTTTTGTCTCTGCACCCTGCGGGCTGCTGCTGTTATTCCTGGTCCTGCTCACTTTGGCTGCTTGGCTGCTTCCGGCCGACTGCAAATACAAAAGTGCATTCGATCTGGCTCCTTCAGCACACAACGGCAAAGAACCAAAGAAGCTGGACGACATGGCAACAAGCCGACGTAGCAACATCGAGGAATGCGCTTGGGTGACAGAGGTGGAGAGGGAGGTTGCCGACGGCGGCACGTCGGAGGAGTCCGCGCAGTGGCGCCGCCATTGCATCTACCCCGTGCCTGCGTGCATCAAGGATCTGAACCCCAGGGCATACCGGCCGCAGGTCGTATCGCTGGGCCCGTTCCACCACGGGGAGCCCCACCTGCGCCCCATGGACGCCCACAAGCACCGCTCCCTCGTCCACTTCCTGCGCCGCTCGCGCAAGCCGCTGGCAGATTTCGTGGCCGCGGTGGCTGGGGCCGAGCAGCTGGAAGGCGCGTACCAGGGACTAGGTGACGAGTGGCGCATTGATGGCGGGGAGGAGAGGTTCGTGAAGCTGATGGTCATCGACGGGTGCTTCCTCCTAGAGATCATGCGGACCGCGACCAGCTGGGAGATCAATGACTACGCCGACGACGACCCTGTCTTCAGCGCCCATGGCCTGCTCTACAACGTGCCCTACATCCGCCGTGACATGCTCATGATCGAGAACCAGCTGCCACTGCTCGTCCTCGAACGCCTCCTCGCCGTCGAGAGCGGCAAGAACAACGAGGTACCATATGCAAATTTTGAGTCAAATAAATAGTTATTACATTGTAGTCAAATGCTTCTTTATTTTGTGTTTTACTTTTGCCATGCACATACCAAACAAAGTGAAAGCAAGTAACTATAATGTCGCGCAGAACGACGACTTGATCAACCGGTTGGTGCTTCTGTTCCTTTCCCCGACATCGTGGCCGCTGGCGACCGGCGTGGGCCTCGCTCTGCACCCTCTGGACATCCTCCGCCGGAGCCTCCTCTTTGGCCCGAAGCCGGCCGGTCCACGGGCACCGCCATACTCCTCGTCCCAGCAGACAGACGACATCATCCGATCGGCGGAGGAGCTCTACGAGGCGGGCGTCCGGTTCAAGCGCAGCGCGACGAGCAGCCTCCTCGACATCAGCTTCCGCGACGGCACGCTCTACCTCCCGGCCATCGCTGTCGACGACACCACCGAGTACATGCTCCTCAACCTCATGGCCTTCGAGCGCCTGCACGTGGGCGCCGGGAACGACCTCACCGCCTACGTCTTCTTCATGGACAACATGGTGGACTCGGCGCGGGACGTGGCGCTGCTCACGTCGCGGCGCATCGTGCACAACGCGCTGGGCAGCGACAAGGCGGTGGCGAAGCTGTTCAACGGCCTGTCGAGGGACGTGGTGCTGGAGCCGCAGAGCGCACTGGACGACGTGCACCTGGAGGTCAACGCCTACTGCCGGAAGCGCTGGAACCAGTGGCGCGCCAACCTGGTGCACACTTACTTCCGGAGCCCCTGGTCGATGCTCTCCCTCGCCGCCACCGTCGTCCTCCTCGTCTTGACCATCGCGCAGACAGTCTACACCATCCTGCAATACTATGGCAGCAGCTAGCTAGCTACCTTGCCTGATGAGTGTAGTTTTTTCCCCCCATTTTCAGCTACCGCTATAGCTTTCTTACTCTCTGGTTTTAAAACTTCTAGTATCCAATAATGCGTGCCTTTCTACAGGTAGCTCCTTCATAGCTTTAAATCTCCCCTTATTGCTGCTGCAATCTCTACAAATAACACTTTATAGATGGTGAAACTATTTGCACCTATGTACAGTTTAGCCGCTATAACCCGATTTAACTCACTTACTCACTATTAGTAGATGTTTAAGGAGGAAAATTGCCAATGACATAGCCTGCTAATTACAACATTGTCCCCTCACATTCGACATGTGAAAACTTGATTGAAGTGCCACATTTGTTATGTCGGGAAATCTTAACGAGAGAGGATGTCAGGGTAGCTCTAATAGTACTCCCTCCGTCCCAGATTAAAAGGATTCTAGCAAACTGCACAGCTACCAAGATTCGAGCCATATGACCTGCATGCCCCTACGAACATTATTGTTGATGCATAGCTACCAAGATGCATGAGCCTCTGGTAGCGGCGCAGGCAGCACCTCCATCCTTGGTCCCTAAAACGACTTGGTTTTTGGGACATTTTTTGAATCCTAAAACGACTTGCTTTCTGGGACACAGGGAGTAACACCTTGGCTGACTCAAAGAAATGTACCTCAGTTTTTTTTACGTGGAAGAGAATAGAAAGAGAGAGAAAAGAGAAAAGCTAAATTTTAATTCTATACCTAGCTTGAACAAAATACAATGCATTATTGGGCCCAAATCCCACACCGATCACATCTCATTCCCCTTGTTCCTTGCCATGAAAGAGCCTGACTTAGGAAAACATGGGCAGCATCGACAAAAGCGAGTTGCGGTGCAGAGGCATGGGGAGGTGTTGAATCGATCCATAGTGGCGGCCACGCCAAGGGGAAGTGGGGGATGAGCCGCCCAAGCCAGAAAGGACAGCCGCGACCGATGGTAGACTAGACGAGCAAGCGAGGGTGGCGGCTGACTGTGTAGGAGTGCCTATAGAGGCAACATTGTGAAGAAGATGTGGGTTGGCAAAACAATGTAGTCAGACCCATGGTACCGTACTATGTTGAAGAAGTTGTTTCATGGTTACTCTTAGATAGATGATGTTGCAAAAATTTAGGCTCTTAGATGATGTGGCAAAATTTGAGCTACCTAACTACCGTTGAGGGTACTCTATATATACATAAGTGAAGGACCGAGTAGGCGATTAGGCGGGGCGAATAGGAGCCAAAAAATCCAATTTTTCTTTTGATCACCCAATGAAGCATTCAAAACTCATACGGTGAACACACACGAACCAACTATGGCCGGATGTGCTTAAGTACCTGCGAATACAACACACTACCACTGAAGCAATCAAAGATCAAAATAAGAAAACACAAAACCCAACTGCAAAAACTATCGTAAGTGAGTTTGCAAAACCGGATTGATCCGGTTTGTTCTACCGACAGAAGAAAAAAAGTATGAACGATTTAAAAAGGAAGTTAAACTTGATAGAAGAGCTTAATAAAACACCAAGGAGAGATCTCCAATGAAAATTAGCTCAATCGGAGCAACATGAAAAACAAGCCCGAGCTGGTTCACCTAGATTTAGTAGAATTCTCTCCAAAAAAAATAATAATTTTAAACAAAATCCAAAAATTCTAAAAATTTGCGAGATGTTCCCTTTACGCTTAGAAGCTATTCCCCAAAGATCATCATCCAGAATTCAAGGTATCCACGAAGATTAAAAAAATCCATCAAAACATTCGAGTTTTTTCACTTTATACTCAAGGTGATAGATCTAAGTGCTCATGAGGAATCTGCCCAAACCACTTGGTAATTATGTTCCTCACATATCCTGACACGAATTTATCAACTCAAATCCACAAGAAATGAAAATCCACCAAAAGCATAAGAGAGGGAGACCGATAAGGGAAAACCTAAAACTAGAACAAGCAAGCAAGAACTTAGCCTCGCATCTCGAGGAAAGATTGCTTTATTTTCAAGATCAACTATGTCCGGTTCTTATCAACCTTTCGACCGTGGATCTCAACACCATGGAAACTACAAGTGGCTATGACAAGCAAATAACCTAGATGCGGGAATAAAAGCCTAGAAGAGATGTGGTTTGTGCAGTCCCCCTCTTATTTATCGAGCAATTACACAATCCAAAACTTGCCCTGATATATTTTGGTTGCACCACTTAATCGCAAGGACAAAATGGTCAAAGTAGAGTAGTGTATTAACCTTTCTGACGGCAATGACTTCACAAGATAGCTTTTTCTCGACATGAACTTCTTGATGACGCCATCTGCCACCCCAAACTCTACTCTCGGGTTTTGAGGCTCAAACCTAGCAAACCGTCTGCCCACCAATTTGAGGAAAAAATCGTTGAACCCAGCTAGAGTAGTGTATCCAATGCGCTCCCTCCACGATCTTGATGCGTGTAACCACTTGTCCTCGACCGCCCGATCATCACCAACTCTCACGTCTCCACTTGACTTTGGTTAACCATTGTCTTGACTTGGACAATATGGTCTACTCCTCCACATGTACACTTGCTTGTCGATCTCCCCAAGTTTAAGACACCCATGGTCACTCTTCTAGCCCTAAGTCTCTGCCAAACAACAGACCAAAAGACAGTGACATAGCACCCAGGTAGATTGCGGATGTTGACCTGAAGATTCTCGTTGACTCTAGTGGAATTTTGATGTTGAATAAAGCGATTGTTAGCTTATAAAGTTATCTTTCCATGTATAGGTGGATCATAAAAAATGGAGTCTATATGCCTTCTGGGCATCCATTTAATGAAGGCTGGTCCTAAAGATCGAGATACACTCGAACTTGAGTTGGGTCGAGCCTTCCGTTTGACTTGGACGTCCTTGCTCCTTCGCCTCCATACCTCTCTCCAAGTACTTCATGATCCTCTTTTTTTAGTTTTCCTTTCTGCTCTTATTTTCTTCTCTCCTCTTTTTTCTCTTGAAAGCTTTTTTCAGCTTACCGCCTTAACTTTTGTCTTGATCTATTTATTTCACAGAGGCCTGACCACTCCTGTTTATTAAAAAAAATTGTAAGCCCAATTTCTGGCCGATTGGACGTAGCATTCTTATTCTCCTCGGCCCAAGTGATCACCACTCGTTTTTGTTTGAGGGAACCCTCGGCCCAAGTGATCATCATTCGATTACATAGTCCATCCATTTTACATGACTACCGATATGGGCCTGCGATTCCAATGGAGGCTCACTGATGCCATGGCTTTAAACTTTAGTTCGTGTTTTTTTTAGAAGGACCTTTAGTTTCGTGTTAGTTGTTTGATGCTAACGTTAGATACGCACGGCAGGAATGCCGCAGGTAGAGGCTTTGCCAAAATCTGAACAATCCATTTATATATAAGCACACTATAAAATTTGATAAATCTCTTGTTCATCGTATTATTGTATCAGGATTTACAACATCATCCCTTGTACAGTACTAGCAGAAAGTTTTTCTATCAGACATTTCCCAATCCAGGAAACCAAGACAATGCGTAAATATGAAACTAGCTAAGCGAAATTTTCGTAGTAAAACAAAAGGAAGAACCTGGAACTAGGTAGGCCAAACAAGGGCATGCAGCTGTTCCTTCGGAGACATCACAAATGCCAGCGGTCGGCTGTGCCTGATTCCGTTCAGGCAGACGACAGCAACCATATGGGTTTATCACACTTCAAAAAAAAAAAAAACAATACTCTCTCTATTCCAAATTATAAGTCATTCCAAGAATTTTGGAGAGTCAAAGTTTTTCAAGTTTGACTAAAATTATAGAAAAAACTATAATAACTTGTGACATCAATTAGGTATGCAATGAAAATATAAGTAATGGAGAATCTAATGGTACTTAGTTGTCATCATAAATATTATTATTTTTTTATATAAATTTGGTCAAACTTGAAAAAGTTTGACTCTCCAAAATTCTTAGAATGACTTATAATTTGGAACGGAGGGAGTAGATGATTGTCCAGCTTTGCCTTGCACTCATTAATAAGCTATAATATAGCAGGAATAATGGCATGGAGACGATGATGCTTATGTACGTTGCTGTTACTATGTGCTGTTCTCCTGAGCGTCGCATGCAGAGCAGCTGCACTTGGAGCGTAGCAGCGCAATCAGGCGGTTTGGTGGCGCCCATGGTTAATCCTAATCCTGTACACGAAGCGTGCAGAACACTTATTATGATATCATTTGAACCGGCACAACTTCAACGTATACAGTTTCTTCTTTCTTGGGATACAGCTTTGAGTTGATGCAATGTTAATGTTCGATGAAATCGTCCATTTCAGTAACAAGATGACGACGACCTTATTTAATTACGCAGTATTTTGTTCTATAGGATTGAAAAACAAAATCTCGTCGCGTGGACCACAAATCGTAGTACTCTCTTCGGGTCCATTTCAGCTTTTGGGATTTTATTATAGTCGTGCCGTCCATGTACTTTGAACGAGAACGTGCACATGTTTAAAGAATGAAGAGGTACCTTTGGGCACAGATCAGTACTAACCTCTTGCAAATGAGGACCACACAGGGCAGGCAGAGAACTGTTACGCAATGCAGGGGTGGCTGGGCTGGCACGAAAAAGACCCGTCCGTTGCTTATGGAGGCCATCATGAGCCGCGCGCGGCCGACACGACACGGTCATGATTAGACCACACTTATCGTGCAGTAATGGAAAATTGCGTCGCCTTGAGATGTCTTGTTTAATCTGTCCTCTTCCCCTCGCTCTGCTTTCATTCCCTTTGCATGAATGATTTATTGAGCAAGCAACCTACAGCTCTGCATCGGACGGACGGGTGTCATGATTCACGTCACCAACAAGATCAATCAGTTCTTCTTAGGGCTTGTTTGGTTCCCCATACTAAAACTAAAGTGGACTAAAATGTTTTAGTTCCTTTTTAGTTCACCTTGAGTGGCTAAAGTGAATGCATACAACTAAAGTGTTTTAGTCTCATTTTAGTCCTTGTGTTTGGCTTTTTAGTACTAAAGTTTAGTTCACTTTAGTTTTAGTCCTAGGAACCAAACAGGCTCTTAGCCTGTGCCCATTTGTGAATATTATTACTACATGTTACTGAAAGCAGAACCATCATATATTCCACAGTAAAGTCGCTTTTTAGAAGAGACCACCTGAGTTTTTACCCTGGTTTTGTTCCTCCCACTCTCCACACACCACTGACCACACACACGAGAAATGTGACTTTAGTTGTTTTCACCTTCCAACGATTTTGATTCAGAGGGGCCGAACAAATATGAGAGACCTCTATGTGTGCTAAATATTTAGTCTTAATAACATGTACAATGTTTCTCCATATGTATTTAGCATTCAAAACCAAAAAAAACATCATAACAATATGATAAAAAGTAGATAAATTAATGTTTTGATGTGCTATATAATTAACATGTTTATAGGAGTACTATTAATAGATTTGCATGCATTTGGGGGGGGGGGAGTTCCTCGCTGCCAGCCTCCGTTCCAAAATATATATCACTGCACTATAGATTTATTCTAAAAAAAAACTTTAGATTGTCCAAGGCTAGTTAATGAGATTACTAGGTTCTTTTATTTGAACACGGGGTATGGGTCACGTATATGTTTCTATAAAGATAAATTGGGAGCATCACCTTTAAGAACATGTTTCCATCTTTGTCTAATATAGTTCTAAATTAGAATGATTTGGTAGCTAAATTGAAGTGGCACCTTTTGCAACTGAAAAATTAGAATGGTTGTTTAATTCAGATTGTCCTTAAATAAAACTACAATATTCAACGTTCAGTCAATGGATAGGGCTCTATAATGGAGTGTTTGTCTCATAGGACAAACAAATACAATCATATACCTAGAAAAAATATCTTGAAAAGTTAAATATCTAGAAAAAATATACATGTAGTCCATTTTATTTTTCTTAGTTATCTTGGTCGTCCATATCTACACCAAAAAAAAAATAACTCGAAACAGTGTTTTAGTGTTATAATCAGATTCTGAATATATATGCCATCATGTTTGTACATGTTGATTTGAGGAATGATCCATGTCGCAACTTTGACAGCATTTCTACTTGGCCTCATTGGGTTCCCATGCATGCAGCATGGTACAATAAAATGGTCCAGTCCTCGTATGAATCTGGAAAATTTTGCAAACGTGTCCTGACCTATTATTATCACACATAATTGGGTGCCACTGTATTCAAGAAAGTTAGTTGATGTGTGCATGTACACAACGCCTTTGGAACGTTCTTAGCCTGCACATGGAAAAGCAGTGCTAGTGGTGCCACGCATGGCGGACCACACACATTGCGAGACGGTATCCGAAGAAATGGCTAGGCAGGTAGCTAGGAAAACAATCGGATGTGATACAAGCCACGCTTTTTAATTTGGCGTGTGGTTAAGTGCAAGTCATGTGGGGATATCCATCGGCCTATATGGATTGTTCTTTTTCATGATGATGATTAGGCCAACAGGCAACAGAAGATGAAAGATCAACATGTATGGATGTGATCTTCGGTCTGTCTATCTTTTATTTATATATAAGTCCTCTCCCCTTTTTATCATGAAAAAAAAGCTATGTGCATTCTCTAAGCAATCAAATTTCTAGTGGTAAATAGAGTTTATGATGCCCGCAGGATGTGTGGTAATATATATGTCCTTTATCTGTAAAACAAAATTGTCACAAAGTGTTTTTAAGAACAAAATAATAAATATGTGGTGTGCCACAAGTAAATAGTACTAAGTGAAACTTAGGGTCAAAGAATCAATCCGAACCGCTGCAAGCAGTGAAATTCTAAAGGATTAATAAGGGTTCAAAACATAAGTCCAATAGAGCCCTATTTAGGCCCACAAAAGTATAAGGTCCTCATATTCTCCTCTATGTCCTCATTCCTGGGACTCGGAGGAGGCACATGTTTTTGGGGTCTGGTCGTTTATCTCCCCTTACAAATATACGGAGTATATGGATAGTGTTTGTTCCACTAGTTAGATGTGTCGCCGCCTAATGCTCCAATTCCAATGAACCAAGATGAGGTAGCAGAGTCACGCCATCTTGTCCATCTCGAAACCACAACAAATCTTCAAAGTGGAACCTCTGATGGTTACTCACCTCATAGTATTCTCAAATTTGAAAATGGTGGTTGGAGATCCAATTTCGGTGAACCACCAAGGCAGAGGTGGTGGTGACAACCGAGGGTAATGGAGAGCACCAAGGAAAAAAATGGATAGGAAGTATCAATCATCTATGATTCTTCTCCGTTGAATGTCTCCATTTTCCGAACATGCATGGATAGACTGTGAGTTAGGATAAGGAGTTGTTTGGTTTTTTTATCATGAAAAAAGATTGGGACTGGATGTACCAAACTGCTAAAGATGATCTTAGCCAAGTACAAGTAGCTAACAAGGACTAATAGTTCATTAGTAGGGATATATGCATATGTTTTAGCCTGACATACAAACTTGAAACATGGATTAGCTAAGGTGCCATTTACATGAAACATGGATTAGCTAAGGTGCCGTTTGGCAATGCTCCTTGGAGCTATTTTCTGTGAGCAGCACTCCTCGCCCAAACAACAAAAGTTCATACAAACTTTGATGGGAAGTAGACAAGAATGCATCTCCATTTATACCATGAGCTAAAAAAAGTGACTTCCCCAATACACAATAGAATGAAAAAGAATCACTCTATCGAATCAAATAGATCATGCTAAGAATCAAGGAATAAAACCTACCAAACATATCCTAATAGTTTAGATGGTTAATTTTAGCTAGCTAAACTAATAATCATCCTTAGCCAATTCAAAAATGGCCTAACCTCAACCTAAGCTTGGAGCAGCAAGACCGTGGCACGAAGAATTCGAAGGCGTGTGGAGATTGATGCCGTGAATTATGGCGCGGGTGTTGGACTTGCATTGTTTAGACATTCGAGGTCGAGGGTGGCTTGCTCCTGAGCTTGCTTAGCACACATTGACAGAAATGTGGTTGCGATGTTGCGTTCAAGATGATGCACGTCCCTATTCCCTAGTCACGATCCAGACCCGGCCCTCTGCTCAATTGTTAACACGCCAGTGGATTATAATAATATACTAGTATTGAGAAAGTTGCAACAGCAAGAATGTGCAGGTAACAATCGTTGAAGATTTCATCTCTCAAATACTATAATGGGTTGCTATTACTAGCTAGATGCCTAATGAAAAGAGCTAAAACCATCCATGTCAAGAGGATGACTAACGCTAGAAGTAGTAGGCTTTGTAGGGGACAGGGACAACGACGTTATCTTTGTACCGATTAAAGTTATTCAGAGCCTGAATCTTCCTAGCCAATTGTTAGATTTTTGTACATTTTCAATATGCACTACTCTTTCGGTCCAAAAAAAGTTATTATTTTAGACTTTTTAGGCATCATATTTGACTTTTTATTTTATTTAAAATATATATAAATTCTAAAATAAATAAATCATTATTAAAGTGCCTCTAACTATAAAATAAGTCATAACAAAATATATAATATTTGTATAAAAACATTTGAATAAGACATATGGTCAAAAAATAAGTCTAAAAGTCTAAAATGATATTTTTTTTGAGACGAAGAGAGTAATTATTTATTTTATCATTGCAACATGGCAAGCAACTTCGGTCAAAAAAAATGGCAAGCAACACGTCACCCTGAAGGCGTGAACACATTATTTTTCCGCACCGAACTGTCAAACGAATCCAATTTTGGCATTCTGAACTCGAATGTCATATATCTTTGGCCATTATACTATGAAAAATCGATAAATTTCAGTCATTTTAGCTGTGTTTTATTTAAAGGCGAGGGTTGCTAGCGTGAGCTACGTGTTGCAGTATGGTCCACCCTCCTACCATCCTTGGCAAATTCAGCACAGAAACAATTTAATAATAATCCTTAATTTAGCAAACAAATGATCAACTAAACTGGGTCCCATATGTCAGCCTATTCCGCCATATATACATGAGAGAGCATCGATAATGGATGGATCGTTCGGGTCGGTGACAATTGAAGATATAACAAATAGTATATATGTATATGATTAAAATAGTTTGCAACGAAAACGACAAGATTTGTGCTATAAATTTATGGTTAGTTTGAAGTTTGTTCGGAGCCTGAATCTGATCACGTTCCAGCGACACCAAATTATGCCTATACACCCAACTGCGACAAGACCCGGGGCGGGCCCCGCCTTGTGCACAGGGAACTCGTCCGTTCTTCTGTGGCCGCGGCTGGTGTTGTGCGTTGTGGCGTGCTCTGCCACCGTGTTTTCTTTGCTTGCTCGCGTCCCGCGTGGGTACAATAAAAGTGGGCGCGTCATCGCAGGCAACGGCCGCGCCATATACAAAATCATTTTTTCATCAAAATCGGACGACACTATCTCTTCCAAGTAGTTTTTTTCATTTAATCATTTTCAAAAAAATTTAAAGATCCTAAAAAAATAAACTAATCACACCAAACTTTATGTCAAAGTCTAACTAGGTTGGCCATACTACACTCCCTGACGCAACCAAACTACTATGCCGCGCCAGGCTTGCCACCATGGTTGGTCAACCAGGCGATGACGGGTGGCGCGCCACTGCGTTGGCCGGCGTCAAGGGCCTTCCCTTCCTTCTTCCACCTCAGGTGACCGCATCTACATTTCCCTATTTCTCCGCCCCAACCTCTCAAACCCAATTTTCCCTACTCAAAACAATGTACTCCCTCCATCCTAAAATAGATGTCATTCTCGCTTTTCGAGAAGTCAATGTTTTCAAAATACCAGCAATTTTATATTAAAATATATAAATGTTTATGCTAAGTAATTAGTATCATCGGAAAGATCTTTAAGTCTAGTTTTTTTAATAAATTTATTTATAAATATAAATATTGCACGTATTTTCTACAAACTTAGTCAAAGTTGAGAAAGTTTGACTGACACGTTTCCCATAGCGTCATCCTTTTTGGGACGGAGGGAGTATACCAAGTGCATTTGTGTTCCTCATAGTTTAGACAATCGGCTAATTATAATAGATAACGAAAACTTATACTAGCACATGAGCAGCAAAATGAGTCCATCAAGGTTCAATAATTTGAAGCTAGGCACCATAAGATAGAGCATGATTTTAGGAAAAAAAACTGAAACTAGTTTTATAATTTTTTAAGGTAAAACATTTTTTCTTACATAAAAACAGAATTTAGAATTTTAATTGTATTATTTTCAATTTAAAATATTTTTGACTTTTCCAAAATTTATTTTTGTATATTTTCTTCCTTAACTTTCAACTTAGTGCAATTTACATGCCTTTCATCAACAAAACCATTATGAAAACTATTCAGTTATGAAACAAAAGACTGATATTATAGTTTAGAGATCACAATTGAATTACCGTGATAGTTGAGAGGTAAATTAGACTTTTTTTCAAGAAAGTACTACTACTATGGTATTGTGCTTTTGCTGAATGTTTGCATCTGATGATTGATTCCAAACCAACGCCGACTATTAATTAAGATAAAGTAAAAAAATAAGTCATAAAAACAAATTATCTTATCCATAGCACAAGAGAACGGAAGCTAATGAATGGGTTTGTTAGTAACGACGGCAAGCTGCCATTCTTAATTCGGCCGCAAAGTATCCAGCCTACTGTAGTGAATTCTTCAACCAATCCACCAAATCGGTGTGCATCGATCAATCAATCAGTCGGTCGTTGCCGTTACCGACTAAGATTCGCTTTTTCACTAGCATGTCCATAAATTATTCTACGTACGCGTCACCTTTTTCTCGCTCACTCTCTCTCACACACACGGCAAAGACGTGCCTGACGTACATGTACGGTGTACCGAGTACTACGTGAGTACGTAGCCGGCCTGAGAAAAGTGTGTGCTGCCCTGGCCTGTCCCGTGAACAAATTTGCCGGTTCATAAAGAAGTACCTTAGCTTTACATCTACATCATGTACAGCAATATTAAAATGCATGTATATTGTTTTATCTACACATACACACGCATATGCCAGATAATAAATTGGTTTCAGATTTAGGAAGTACTTAAATAGTAACCTAACTAATAAGACCTATATTTAAAATATGCTAGTGTCATTGTGTGTATAATTTCATTGATAGGTTCCCTTAAAAAAAAAATTCATTGATAGGTTTATAAGAAAATGTATCAACATAAAATTTCTGGTCAAGCTCTCTGTCAACGTCTAATAAGGACATCCATTTATGTTTGAAGGGCATACGATAACTGTCAAAAATCAACATAGACTTGTCTGGACTCTATGTGGTACTAACCCACTGCGTGTATACAAATTAAGGCATTCAATGGCTGTACTTGTCTCTTGTAGTCTTTGCCATGGTTTTCCATCCACACGTACACAAGGTGTCACAAAATGTCAAATGATGGAATGAAAAACTTCACTACTCTTTTGATTCTCACCGACTTGTCTTTTGATTCTTTAATAATATTGTTGTCTTATTTCTGTTTTCCATGTGTATGTAAAGTTCATATTCAGATTATTTGTAAGCTAGCAAAAATTCAGTATTGTTACTTCATTGCGCATGGCATGTACGCACCATCCTCCTGAAAATGGACAAATTCTTCAGGCCCCAACTTCTTTGCCTCCATTGTATTCCAAAGTAGCAAAACCCCAACACTAAAAGTCTACCAAAATCCAACAATTTGGTCAAGATCTTTTGCACATTATGCAAGCAACTTCCTTATTCTTGAAAGAGACACTTGCAAGTACTTGCAAGTAACTTATGATGCTCAGCAACCACAGGGTGATGATAGCTAAGTTACTCCTCATTTGTCTAGAGAAATTTCTTGAACCTTTATTAGGTGAAGATTAAATATGGTTGCAAGCACACATATAACTTCATAGCGTGTTCATGAGCGGTTTTGAGTTTGTGATCATGCATGATGTTGATCTATATATGTCTCCTTCTAGCTGGTTTGGTTCTCTTTTCATGATATATACAACTTATCTATTTTGCAAGGGAAAAAATGGAACCGTGAGGTCTTCATTGTGGGATTTTGTGGTTGAATGTTGTTCCATTTTTCCATCTAAATTCCTCAACTTCTCCTCCTAAAAAGAATACATTTTCAATTTTTGTGAAACCAAACAATTTTAAGTTTAGATCAGATCTATATAAAATATATTGATATAATAAATCTAACTGAACACATAATATTGAATTTTCCCTACAATATTTGATCAAACTTACAAAACATTGACTTAATCAAAATCTAGGATTGTACTATTCTTTTGTGATGGAAGGGGTAAAACAGCGAACAATTGCAGCAGTTGAGATCTTGATTGGACAGCTGAGGACGAGCCCAATCGGCACCAGGAGCTGCCATAGGTGGCCTCTGCACGGAGGATCCTGGATGCCTTTTATGCCGATTCGTCTTCGTGGGACGCACCCCCCCGTCTCCTCTCTCTCTCTACCCCTTTCTCTCTCCTCTCTCCTCTGTGTCCCCTACCCTCTCGCTCCCTTGCCCTCGCTACGCCAGTACACCTTCTCCGAAGCCGCCATTCCCATTCCCAAGCGCAGCAGCAGCCGAGCTCGCGCCCCCAGGACGCAGCGCCACCGGCACCACTCCGCCGCCGCTGCTCCCCCTCCGACGCGTGGAGATCAGGGCCGGCATTTCCTGGTAAGCTTCACCCTCCAGCGCCGCTCTTGCGCCGCTTCCCCGATCCCAAATCCGGTCCACGGGCGAGGCTGGGTTCAGATTAGTTGCGAATTTGCTGTTTCCGCGTGGTTCGTAGCGGCTCCGCGAAATGCGGTGTCGCTGGAGCCGAGTCGGCGCCGCCGTCGTCTGGATCTGGAGCTAGCTTCGTGTGTTTCTTCTTGAGCAGAAAAGTTCCGATTTTTCCTCTCTCTTTTCCCGGTCTTTAGTAGATTTAACTGGCCTGGTCTGCGAGAGGCAGCTCTTTGTGTTTCCGCTGCCTGCTGATTCGAAACGGTGAGTGAAAATGTGTTCTTTGTGGAGAATCTGGCCTTTTATTTTCCCCTAAACTCTGGCTTCCCAAGTTCTTGATTTGCAGTACCCTTGCTTGCCAGTTGTTACTTCAGTTGATTCGGTTGTCAAGTGTATACTTCTCCTTGGCCTTGCGTGCTGGCCTCTGAATTCCTTTTCTAAAATTCCTCAGCAGTTTTGAAGACGTAGCTGTTGCCATTTCTCAATCACTAACTCTGGATCTTATGATCTTTGCAGGATGGGCACTGGTTGCTGCTCTTGTTATTAAAAATAAAAGGGCCTGCCTTTTTGGGAGCTCCCCGGTGCTCTCATCTTGGAAGACGTTCAGGGAAAGGTGCTGGTATTGTACTATGATTTGCCTGCCCAGGATGCCCCTGCCGGCGAAGGACTGAGTTGGCGTACTCCTTGTCTGCCAGTGTTGAATCAGTCTAATTGGGCCATGGGGTCGTCTGGCTGTAGCTCTGAGATAGTTGAGTCCACCGAGGAATTGGACAGTACAACCTTTGGTGGATCCAGCTTGCTGCATATTAAACTCAAAGATGAAGAGAAACGCGGCAAATGTCATGATTATCCTGTGGAAGATGACCTCGACCAGCTTCTTAAAGCTATCGATAGGAGGACCTTCCGAAGGGCGCTTACTCCTAGTCCTGGTAGCACAGGTGGAGATGCACTGGGGAAGAGTGTTCTCAAGAAACCAGCTAGGTCCGGGTCTGGGTTGTCTCAAAGTTCAGGCATCGGGATATCCTCCAAGACTGTTAATATGAAGCAAGCACTGAGAAGGCTGTGCATTTCCCAGGCATCGGAAATGGCTGCAATGAAGAAGTTGTCGATGTCACCTGGATCTTCAAGTTCATCCGAAGCTGGGACTATCCACAGGCTGTATGCCTCTTTGATGGTCCAAAGTAGTTCTGAGGGTCTTCTGCATGATGATGAGAAGATGAACCTGATTGAAATATCGCTCACTCCAGAGAAGATTGATAAGAGTTCATCTAGAGGTACGAGTGAGTTCAGTGAAGACTGTGAATTTGAGACAGCTGATGGAAGTGCAGTTACCTCTACCTCTATCTGTTCTGCTTCGTCATCATCCGCTGAGATTAGAAAGATCAGAATCCAAGATGTCATCAGTGGTGATCATATGGATAACGAGAGTTCCTTGGTGGAAGATGGTAAACTAGGAAGTAAATTTTCTGCAGCTACTGATGATGGCTCTCCCAGAGTCCCAATCTTGAGCAAACCTATCACTACATCCCGACTTGTCAAGCCAGTCTTCCGATGCAAGCCTTCCGGTAAGAAGAAAGTGAAAGAAGAACTATCTTCATTGGGTGATTCTTCCAATAGTACTAAATTTTGCTCTTCAAAGGAGTCAATCTCCCTCGCATCAACCAGCTGCTCTTCAACATCTAGTGTTACAAATCCCACAAGCTGTGCAGAAGAAGAGAAATCAACACCAGGGCCAGAAAAGTCTGATGGAACATCTTCTGAGTGGTTGGCAGAGGAAAAGGGCGAGTGTTCCCAGTCAAAGAGCAGCATTAGTGAGTATGGTTGTAGCACAAGTATCAGCGGCGAGAGCCAATTTGGATTGTGTGGCTATAGTAACAGGCCACACATGGCAAAGGATCTGCGCTGGATAACCATTCGTCAGTTGGCATTGCAACAGGGTTCCTTAGGACTCGACAATTTCAAGCTTCTGAAGAGGCTTGGTTGTGGGGACATTGGGACTGTATATCTTGCTGAGTTGGATGAATCCGATTGCTTATTTGCTTTGAAGGTTATGGACATTGAGTACCTTATTAATAGAAAGAAGATGCTACGAGCACAGGCTGAGAGGGAGATACTAGAAATGCTGGATCATCCATTTCTCCCCACTCTTTATGCCCATTTCACCACAGACAATCTCTCATGCTTGGTCATGGAGTACTGTCCAGGCGGTGATTTGCATGTTCTTCGTCAAAGACAACCTGGAAGAAGCTTTCCAGAGCCAGCAGCAAGGTAAATTCCAGTTAATACTTAAACAATATTTTATATTCAGTGCACTAATCATTTATCTGTTCCTTTTTTCACTTTGGTAATTCTTCTAGAACTAAATTTGCCTAGTGACCACAAGTTAAATGCAATGATCAATATACTACTGTACACTTTCTACTTTACAAAGTTGTTTCAATCTGATTTTCTTGTTTATCACCAAGATTAGAATTGCATCTTAAAGCTACCCATGTAGTCAGATGAAAATTTTAGCTCATACTTGCTGTTTTAAGTCAATATCTCCTTGAGAGAACTATGAAATTGTATTTGCACTCCTTTGAGTTTCAAATACACATGGAGAGCAATACCCATTTGATGAAAGAACATGAAACCCTTCTGTTTCTATAGAGGTACTTAAACAGTTGCGGGCAAAAAAGTTGGTGAAGTGGTGGCATTTTGTGAGTTGTTGCAACCACTGCGAGATGCAACTCCAAGAGCGAGAATGAATACCACACAGAAGTGTCAAGACTATGCTCCCTAATAGAATGTAACTGATCCATTCTGGACCAATCGAATTGGTACGGAAGTTATAACATGGAAAAAGCACAGAAAACACAACTTATTTGAATAACCCGGTGACCTACCAATCATAGAAGTAGGATTTTTGGCAAGCAGTAAGTTCTTAATGCCATTCAAGTGTACCAGATTCTTTTTCATTTCGAGGAAAAGTTTCAGTAGGAAAGGGAACCAACAGAGAGATTGAAATCAAACCTAAATGGGAATCACATGAAAAATCTCTTTTCAAAGCCTATCTTAAGGGGGTGAGGATGATATACGGAAGGAATAAAAAAAACTTGTGATTGGTGTGGAGAGGAAGATCTGTTTATGAAATTGTTCAAGAGAGTTATCTCATTTCATTATTTCTTTGTTCTTTCCAGTTCATTCACCTGGCGCTACGCAATCTGCTATGTTCTTTTGCACAAATAGCTAAATTGTCTGATTGATCATTTCGTTAGGATCTTGCATCTGTGCCTCCATTGTAACTGTTACCTGGGCATGTAGTTGTAGGCACCTCAATCTTTAATTGGCTTGTCAGGCATTGTAACTGTTACCTGGGAATGTACTTGTAGACAGTTAGACACTCGAGAGTAGTTTTGGTTGGTTTGTCAGGCATCTCATTCAGTGCCCATATGCCATCACAAAAACAATGTCATAGGCCTTCTTTTTGCAACAGTAATAACTTATTGTTATGAGTTAATCGTCGGCCTGTAGCTTCTGTTTGTATTTTTCTACTCTGTTGTGCTTGTGAATTATGCATGGACTGTTTGCTTTCTTGCACATTCATTTGGTTCTCAACTAGTTTTTTGTTCTGCTTTGATTGTTTATGATAGTGATGAAATGGTTGTATTGCAGGTTTTATGTTGCAGAAGTTCTCCTTGCTTTGGAATATCTTCACATGCTAGGGGTCATATACCGTGATCTAAAGCCGGAGAATATTCTAGTCCGTGAAGATGGGCATATAATGTTATCGGACTTTGACCTTTCACTGAGGTGCTCAGTGAATCCTGTGCTCCTTCGGTCATCTTCTATTACGGCAAATCAGCAACCAAGGAAACTTACAGGACCTTGTGCAGAGAACTACTGCATCAATTCATCTTGCCTCCAGCAACCTTCTTGTGCCCAAACATCTTGCTTCACACCACGCCTACCATCAATTCCAAAGCCTCGGAAGCCTAAATCCTCCCAGAGAAGGCTTCCGCAGCTTGTTGTAGAGCCTACTGATGCACGCTCTAATTCCTTTGTTGGCACACATGAGTACCTTGCACCAGAAATCATCAAAGGGGATGGCCATGGAAGCGCTGTTGACTGGTGGACCTTTGGTGTCTTCCTTTATGAACTTTTATATGGCAAGACACCCTTCAGAGGAGATGGGAATGATGAAACATTGGCAAATGTGGTCTCACAGAATCTCCGGTTCCCAGACAATCCATCTGTGAGCAGTAACGCGAAAGATCTGATCAGAGGTTTATTGGTGAAGGAGCCTGAGAACAGATTTGGATCGCTGAGAGGAGCTGCTGAGATCAAGCAGCACCCTTTCTTTGAAGGCTTGAATTGGGCTCTGATTCGGTCTGCTGCTCCACCAGAGACACAACCTTGCGATGTCGTGACTCTTGCGAAAGAGCGGAAGAAAGAAGGCAAGTGCTTGGAGTTCCGAAGCAACTCCGAGGACCTTGAATTTGAAGTTTTCTAGTGTGGTTCTGGTACAGTTTAGCACCATTTCTGCTGATATAGCCTACAATTTTTCTTTGAGTAGCCAAAGGCTGTGGGTGTACATGTAGATTCCTGTATTTCAGTAACTGCTATGTCCCTGTCAATAGCTTCACCAAATTGAAAAGAATAAGCACAGCTTATGCTATTATTATCATTGCTGCTGCATATGAGTTGGTTTCTAGTGGAGGCTCAGTAAAATTTACTTTCACAAACCTTTGCTGACTGACCACTTTCATGCTAACACTGAAACGGATCCTGGAAATTGCATTTGATTTCATAGATAATTGTTAACAGTAACAGTGAGGCAATAGCATCATGTTTTTTTTCTCTGTTTTATATATAGGAAATTTCTCCAAATGCAATTCTGTGTACAACTTTACTCCAGCTGAAATTTACAGTTCTATTAAGCCCAGAATATTTCATAAAGGGGACCCCATTTTTAATTAAAAATCTGCAAATTTCTTGGTCCCCGTGACTCAACCAGTTTCATTTCATTGAAGAGTCCCAAAGTAATAGAACTGCTGCGATTCAAGTTGTACATCTTTGTCTGATTTCTCCATAGGATTCTGCTGCAGATGGCATCAGCACCATATGGGCATCACATGCTGGCATCCAGTCTTCCACATGTCTGTAACATCACTTGCCAAGCGTGCATGTATATCATTCGTACTGTCTGAATCCCAAGCTGAGCCAGCAGCCCAGCACAAATGCAGTTTCATCCTACAGATGTCCTGATAGCAATTCCGCAACTAACAGGCTCGGATTGTCGGATGAGCCCCAGTGCTATGAATATGACAAGGGACCTTGCTTGTGTCTGTAAGAAGCTATCATTTGTGATCCATGACCGACACCACCATGATTAGGGCAAACACCTAAGCATTACAGTAATTAAAATGGCCATGACGCGTCAAATAAAAAATATGCTGGTGCCATGTATTCCGACCATGAAACTTTATTCTGCTTGTGTTTGCTAGCAGCCTAGCATCAGCGATATGCAAGTTTGCAGCTGACGGTGGCTACGTTAGGAGAAGTCTTGGCTAGTTTTTTTTTTTTTTTTCTTATTGCGTTCATTTACATTTAATATGGTGAAGAGGGAGAAAAATAACATATTAGAGTTGAAGCCTGACGATGCCATGTTATGGAATCGTCCTTTCACACTCGGCGGGCATATATGAAAGCTGAACATCCACCTTGCCCTTTTGCTCTAGGCATGGAACTGTATACAAGAAAGTGATGGCCATGGCAGCCTTTATAAGGTTCACTCACATTCCTTATAACAGTGCAGATGCACATCACTTTACAGCATTCGAAGCAATGTCTTCCCTAAGCACAGGTAAGGAAACACCCACTCCACTTCTTAAGATGCTTGAAGAGTGTGGTTCAAGTACAAGTCTTGTGGAGATACATAGGTGCGTTTGGTTCGCATCCACACATTGCCACTTCATGCCACAACTTCGGCGCCCTATTTTCGGCTCGTGTTTGGTTCGTTGCATGAGTTGTGGCATGCCGCAGCCTCGCCATCACTCTCCAGTTCATTTTTCATGCCAAAACTTGCTGCAAGTGCGGTGAACAAATCTGGCGCCGAAGTTTTGGCGCGGCCAAAAGCACCCATAGTTATACATGTTCTTGCACTGATTAGTCACGTGATCCCAAAAAAAGCAGTTGTGATAGGTGCTTTGGTTTGGAATCTATAGTTTAAAAATGTGACAGAGTGAATTTTTCGAGACGATGGATCAATCATTACTAATAGACTGCTCCTCGATCAAGAGCACCGTCCACGTCGCCCGAAATGTACTATCATCTTCAATGGTACGGTCTTAAGCGGCTCCGGTTAGAATGCGCTTCTTATTGCTCCTCGTCATTCATAGCTGATTTTGCTAGCTTCAACCGCTTCTACCTAGAATGGGTACGGGCTGGCAGCCTCCTCCCTCATCACATCCTAGGCGTGATGCTCCTCAACGCCTTCTCCCTCTGCTGTGTTTGCTCCTGTGCTACATATATTGAAGAATCATCAAGGGTTATGTGGGTTTTTGTGCTTGTGTACCAATCAACAAGAGTTATGTATATTCTCACATATATGTTGGACGGGGCCTCCACCATGACTTAGCACACTCAAGCTTGTCTTATTTATCTCCAAGGCTTGTATCTAGAGGAATGATAGCCTCACCACTCTTTGGCGAGATTTGTGGTATTTGTATGCCTTTTTAAACACTTTTCAAAAACTATGTGATAAAAAGGTAGGAGAAAATAGTACTTCACACATCTAGGTTATGTTGCACTTGTTGCCTCAGCTAAAAGTCTTTCTTAAGAAAACCCAGTGAAAAAACTCACCAAGAGAAAAAGAATACAATAGTATATAATCACGATCTCAGGCTATGACCTCAAATTTGCCTTCTCCTGAACCTAGTAGTTCTCTAAGTCTTCTCATGTTGATGCTATAAACATATTTTTAAAATACGAGAAAGCTAGATTTTCACAAGACTTACTCTACATGATATTTACCTCTTTGCCCTTCTAGTTGTAGACCTCATGGGATAAAAGAACTTGGGAGCAATATGCTTTATGAAATTGCTCTCGATGTATCTCATATGCATTTATGCAACATGACTTTTGGATGTGGTTAATCATCAGTCTCCACCAAACACATTATCTCCACAGTTTGATGTGTGTCAACTAGGATCTGCGTCATAGACTGCTATGCGCAAGCACAAGAGCTTGCCACCTCACTTGCCATGAGCTGGCCAAGGAGAGCACCACCACCTGAGTGTTTGTCTTCTCAGACGGCAGCCCCTCGTGAGGTAGATGTACCAGTGGTGGACTCCTGCTCTCCAATGACGTAGGTGTACCAGTGGTGGACTCCTGCTCTCCAATGATGGTTGCTCAGTGGGCGACGAACTTGTTTATGTTGTCGCCAGTGCAGGGGTTGCCACAGCTCACGCCACGTTGGGTGCGTCAACCCGTCGTAGATGACTGCACAATGGATACAAGATGCCCAGTGCCTCGCATGCTTCACTGAGAAGGTGAAGATCAAGCGAATATCGTCGTTAATCGCCATCCCACCAAAGCAGAAGTTCGCAACCAGAAGATTCCCTCTGCCAAAAAGGAGCCGAAAGATTGTCGCTCAGCTGCTGGCGCATATTCCGACCTCCAAGCAGGGGTACGTGCACCGGTAGGTCCAGTTTCATCCACGTCCAAGCGAACATATGACGACTTTTTTCGCAGGAAACTTAACGTTGAGCGAAGCGGAAGTGATGGACGAGCTGTTCCCGGCGACCAATCTTAGGACTGCTAGAAGATTCTTCTCGGATAACGGAGCCAGGGCCGCGCGGCTAGTGGCAGAGCTGCCCAGCTCCGTAGGTGCCGCTCATAGTTTCGGTTGTATATTTTTGTGTAATATTGAAGTTTGAAACAATCTGCTAGGAGTCATAACTCTACCTCCTAGAGCTCATTTAAAGCGTGTCACGTGTATATAGTTAAAAGATACATAAATCTCTTAGGTATTCAAGAAAAAAAAATCGAGGGCAATATTTTCTGACCTGCGCCTATATTTATCACATTATATATATATCATCTAGTATAGCTATAGCCTAGCTATAAATAAGACTTGTAAGCATGCATTTTGTTTTTTGTTTTGAAATTATAAGTGGCTTGCGCTAACTGCGATCAACGCCGCGACGGTCGGATTTGTTTCTGAACTAATAATAAAAAAGAACAATATCATAGGCTTAGCAACGGTCGGGAATAACACAGAGACCAGGCCAACTTTGCTACGCTTCGAATTTGAATCCCACATTTCATAAAAGAAAAAATGAATTCCACACGTTGGCAGTCAAAATTGGCTTTCCTTTTTTTTCCTTTGGGAGCCGGCCGCCAGCCCACCCGAAACAAATCTCAGCCCAACCGACCTACACCAGCCGTGCCAAACTGCCAACGGTAATCTCAGGCCCTAGCACAAAACCCGCCCGCCCAATCCGTCTTGTCTCTCGCATCTGCTCGCATTGCTACGACTCCGCCGCCCCCACCGCTCCTCTTCCCGTCGAATCCTTCGCCCACCTCCGCCGCTCCTCTTCCCATCCCACTCCTCCAGACGACGCCGCCGCCGCCGCTCCCCTTCTCATCCCGCTCCTCTTCCCATCCCACTCCTCCAGACGCCGCCGCCGCCGCCGCTCCCCTTCTCATCCCGCTCCTCCGGACGACGAGAGTGGCGGCGCACATCAAGCCGCAGAGTGTCTTCTTCCCCGCCCCTGGTCATGGCGCCCGCGGCCACCATCTCATCTCCGTCATCCCATTCCCCTTGGCGCCGGAACATCCCAGGTATTGGGGGAGGGAGGTTTCTCTCGTCTTTGAGGGGCTGGGGTTGGAAGATTGATTTTGAGGGACTGATAATTTCCTTTTTTTTTTTTTCTCATTGGGGGCTAGAATAGGGATCTGGAGCTCTACAGGTTCTTCTCACTGAGGATGGGGATTGCGGGGCTGCTGGAGATGCTAGGTCCGCCTGCCTGCTCATTTCCCGCTACTCACAGATAGAAGGTGCTGCTCTGGCAAGTTGCTTTGCAATTCCTTGAAAAGTTGCAATTTCGTTCATATTATCTGTTCGTAGCTTCCAATTCGTGTATGCAGAAGTTGTTTTGCTGGATCAAATTTCTGTTTTGTTCATATTATCTGTTCGCAGCTTCTGATTGATGTAATGCGTGGTAGCGTAGCGGGGTATCAATGTTGGGCTGGGCTTTGGAGTTTTGGTTTTATCATACTAATGCCAAGTATGATAATTTGTCTAACAAGGATATGGCATCCCCAGTGTCTAAGATGTAAATTAAATCTAAAATTGCTCCCAGTCATGCCATGGTTAAGGGGTGACCGCATGGTTCCCCTCAACTGCTCAACTTGTCTCCAGAAGAGAGGCTCTGTCTGATGTGCAGATTTGATGGGAAGCTTGAGGTCTATTTCTTTTGTAATTGTTCCAATTCACCTGCACCTATTTAAATAGGCTTCCTAACTGAGTAAACAACCTGTGATAAACTAATATTAGTAAACAACCTGAAGGTAATCCTCTTAATGATTAAGATGAAAGTTATCTCCTATGCTGCCTGAAATGTTGGAGTTGTTGCCGATCACAAAGGCATTGCTATATTTTGATTGATCTTGTATCTTACGGCATCCCTAGCAATACACTTCATCTAGGAATTAGGATGCCTAGATCTTTGCCTACATGGGGAGAGTCTATTTCACATGCCAACACCCCTGCAATGGTGCAACCTCTAGCGACCTATCAGATATTATCCCATATTAAATTTGGGCTGTGTGCTACAGTCAGATGGATGGAATGCTTTTAAATCGTGCTATCAAGGTCAATGGACAACTCTTGTAGACAGTTGGCTATGCTGTTAGATATGCCCTTATAGAAGTCTAAAATGATATTTATTGATACTGTGTACTAATTTTCTTATACTGCTACTAATAACTAATAAGTAGATTTACTTGATTCTGGGTTTCTAAATCAAATACATATACAGGATCTATGCTTGCTTTTCGAACTAGTAAGTGTAACATACTTGTGGCATAAACTATATCTGGTGTTTCAGACTCATATAATGTCTGTACATATGCAACACTTGGCTAACATTTTGGTGTTTACTCAGTTAGGGCCAGCCTATTTAAAAGATATTATGTATAAAAGATTAACTGGGATGACAGTGAAAATTATTTCTATTTATTTTATGATAAATGTAGTTAAACTGATGTTGCCGAGCTTGGGTATTGGCCATGGTGATATATTCTTACATGGGCAAAAATTAACTGGGATGACAGTGTAATGGTGCTTTTATTCGTTTTCTGATAATGTAGTTTGATATTGCTGTGGCATGGATATTTGCCATGATGGTGTATTCTAACATGGGAAAAACCAACTGGGATGAAATTTTTGTTTAGTACTATCAACTACACAACTCTGAAAATATGTTGGTGTTTAAGATTAAAATTTATGACGAACATGATGAAATTTAAAAAAAAAGGCAAGAGACTTAATCTAGCTTGTCCATTGATACTACCAAGGTAATTATACATTGGTAGGCAAATTTAATACCTTATATAATTTTAATCTTTAGATAGAAGGATATTATATAGCCTACTAGCTGTTTACTGGGCATACTGAACTACTTTACTAGGCCAAGATGTCTGCATCTAAAAAATGCTTGGATGGCATACTAAATGAAATATCAATTCTTATTAATTCACCATGATAGGAAAAAAGAACTTGACCACAGTTTCTTTTGCTTTATCTTAATAGAGGGCAGTACCGATTCCTTTAGGTCTTGTTCGGATTGTGGAGGGGATTGACCAAACATGGCCTTATGGATGCTCACACGACTTGGCATGAGGGTTTGAGCCTAGGTATGGGATGCTTTACCAACTTCACTGTAGAAAGAGCAAATAATGTTTGAGACTGCTATGTAACTTTCTTCTTACTTCTCATTGTTTCAAAATTTTCATGATCAAGTGGTCGATATCCAACAGCAGTAGTGACAGAATTACAAGAGATGGTATGCTGTTCCAGCATTTCAACATGAGGCCACCACACTGAACGACCACATCAACAACTAGCTTGGTGGAGAGGCACCCTCGTGTATCAAGATAAGTATCTCTTCCCTTTCCTCTTGTTTTACTTATGTTGTTTATTATGTCTAAAAAAAGATGCATAACTAAAATAATTATAAATAAATGGTTCTCTATACTAGTATTTAAAATTGGAAACCAAATAAAAAGAGAGTGTTTATAATTTGTTTAGTCTTTTTTTGTAAGAGTTGATAATAAATAAAAAGGAACTATGTCTAATCTTTAAATATGGAAATGATGGATAGTTGCTCTGTTGTAATTCCTTTGAAGTACCTTAGCTTTCACCTGAGGCTTATTTTATGCTTATTTTAAGAGTTATATAAATGTTCTCGTTTCTCCTTTGTTGAAATGATGAATAGATGCTCTGCTTTATGTTCCACTAGTGTCTAGTTTATAAATTCGATTTCTTTAAGATTTGGGTTTAGTGGCTATAATATTTGTCTTGAAGTTTTTTTAAACTTGTGGGTTGCATAAAGTTCAAACTCGGTCTAAAAGTGGTTGTAGAATAAGAATAGAAATAGAGATAAAAAATACTATGGAATAAGCAAAATATGCACTTTTTTGGACTCGAGGTCCGAAATTTTCTTAGGAATATTAAAAATGTATATACTATGCATTTTTTTTTGCTTCCATAACGTTGCAAAGAACAATCTAAGTCAGACACCATCAGTGATAAAGATCATTTCTAAGAGGCTATTTAGAATACTACAATATATCCTCATATTGTCATACAAGTAAATGATACTTTTATTTAAAGCTTTCTGTGTTATAGAACATACTACACTGAAATTGCAACTAGAGACGCAAAGAACAAATGCGGAAAACAATTCGAGATGACCGGAAAAATTATGCAAACTCCCCCCCAAGCTCAACCTGTGCTAGCCCCTTAGCAAAAACTAAACTTAGCTATGGATCAGGAGATGCTGCAATGTCTATTACATTCCAAGAGTATCAGGGTACTAAGATTTCCCTTGAATTTGAATAAAATGGAACTCTACTCACCTATCTGTCTTCTCAACAATAGGGCTTATAATTCTCACTAAGTCCTTGGGGAACTGCAAAACAGAATAGTACAGAATCTGCTGATCTTTCATTCTTCGATCACTTTCCTACCGGAGTTTACTTGACATCCAGAGAATTTTTCTATAAAAATTAAAATAAAACTATCATGTTGAGCTTTGTCAAACTGTTGTGACCACTAGTGTAGATTATAGTTATATGCTCAAGATCAAGATTCACTTACACTAAATGTCTTGTACCTATATTTCTTCTCTGATTAAGATTTATGAGGCTATCATTATAAAAAAAAAAAAAAACAAATTATACATATATATATACATAAAAGTTCGGAAATAAAAACGACGGACAAGTGTCCGCCAGAACCGAGCTAAAAGATGGCCAAAAGGCCCAATAGCCTCATAAGTTTTAAAATGATTAGAAGGAATATGTGTGTGAGAAAATAAATTTGAAAATCAAAGTTAATAAATTCTTGATCTAAGCATATGCCTTGTATCTCCTTATGGTTCGGTTTTTGACTTTGCAAAAATATATGGTATGATTTTCTAAAAGAAAACTCAGAAATAAAAACGACGGACACGTGTCCGCGAACTGAGTTATAAATTTCTAAAAGAAAACTCGAAATAAAAACGACGGACACTTATCGCGTAACCGAGTTATAAATATAAAAAAAAACTCCGGTAGGAAAGTGGTCGAAGGATGAAAGATAAGCAGATTCTGTACTGTTCTTTTGCAGTGCCCCAAGGACTTAGTGAGAATTATAAGCCCCATTGTTGAGAAGACAGATAGATGAGTAGAGTTTCATTTTATTCAAATTCAAAGGAAATCTTAGTTATAACCCTGATACTCTTGGAATGTAATCGACATTGCAGCATCTCCTGATCCATAGCATTGCTAAGGGACTAGCACAAGTTGAGCTTGGGGGGGAGTCTGCATAATTTTTCCGGTCATCTCGAATTGTTTTCCGCATTTGTTCTTTGCGTCTCTAGTTGTAGTTTCTGTGTAGCATGTTCTGTAACACAGAAAGTTTTAAATAAAAGTATCATTTACTTGTATGACAATATGAGGATATATTGTAGTATTCTAAATAGCCTCTTACGAATGATCTTTATCATTGATGGTGTCTGACTTAGATTGTTCTTTGCAGCGTTATGGCAGCAAAAAAATGCATAGTATATACATTTTTAATATTCCCAAGAAAATTCCGGACCTCGAGTCCAAAAAAGTGCATATTTTGCTTATTCCATAGTATTTTTTTATGGTACTTATTTCATAGTATATACATCTCATGTGATCAGATCTTTAGCAAATCCTTGATTTCACATTCTTCAATACCTGTTGCAGGGATGATGAGCAGGATGGGGAATGGACAACCCCAACCATTCCTAACCCCGATTACAAAGGACCATGGAAGCAAAAGGTATGAACATGACTAAGTGGCTTAATTATGCTAGACAAAGTTGTAGTGCACCACAGCACAGCTGCTAACATGAGTTGATCTTTATATTGTTTAGAAAATCAAGAATCTGGAGTACAAGGGCAAGTGGAAGGCTCCTTTGATTGATGACCAGTACAGTTCAATTTTTCACCTGAGGTTAACCCTGCAGTCCATTTCAACTTTCATGCTTATTTTAAGAGTTCATGTGCATTTGTTTATTAATGCGTGCAGAATTCAAGGAAGATGGTTACTTCTACGCTTTTGACAGTTTGAAGCACATTGGCATTGAGCTGTGGTAGGTTGTTGATTTACTTCATGAAGATAATGACTTTCTTAGTTATCTTGTTTGATGCTCCACTAATTTTCATTTTCTATCATACTAGGTTAACTCAGGAACTTTGTTTGACTACATTCTGATAACAAACGACAATGAGTACGCCAAGAAGTTTGTAGAGGAGACCTTGGGCAAGCACGAGGACGAGAATGCGCTTCTCTCCCGCGCCGCCCACACCGTAATCTCCAGGATCTTCGATCACGAGATTGACCCCAATCCCTGCCTCCACGACACTCTCGCCACCATGTGCGAGCTCCATGAAGCTAGGTCAGTGTTGCTGCACCTCACTCAGTCACTGTCTGCTCCTCTCTCTCTCTGTCTGTCCCCCCCCCCCCCCCCCCAACTCTCTTTATTCCTCTGCTTACCTATTTATGAATTTAAATGTTGTTCTATTCCATTGAGTTGATCCTCCTCCCTGCTAGTTAGATTGCTGCTTCCAGCTTCACTTGGGGCCAGGTTGCACCACTGCAACACTCTGCTTTGCATATTCGCATTACCTATCCCTATTTGAAGTACTTTTGTCTGGCCAACTTAACCACGTCGACTGGATTAAAAGTCACATACTAAACTAAAACGCTGGCAATATCGTCTACTCTTGCCATCCTGTCCGTGAGGCTTCATGCAAATAGCTAGTTGAATTTTTACCATGTGGATGCGGAGTTGCAAGCTTATGAGGCAAAACTGCCGTTCACACTTTAATTCAGTTATTACGTGTAGCTAACCCAATGTTTAATGGCACAAACACAACTTGCTTGTTCGATCGCCTCCTAACCCATTTGTTTGCCTCTGCAGATATAGTGAGTTACGTGCAGCTGACCCAACGTTCAATAACACAAACACAAGGAGCACATTTACAATTGGGAAGCTGGCTAATTTGCTCCGGGTACGTAGCCTACTATGCCTCTGTGTGATTTCATTTTGGCCATCATTCTATGACTAAGCACTGTTACTATCAACAGGACAATGACAAGTTTTATGAGTTGGTGTTTTGTAAATTCTTGTCCGATACCTACTCTTTCGTTACATGAGCTGTTGCTGCTAGGCTGCTCCTGAGCTGTCACTCTGCCTGGACGGTTAGCTTTTCCTCTATGCATTTGTGTCATGTACTCTTTTCTGTTTTATGTTCTTAGTACTTCTAGCTTTTAAAATCCATTTTCTTATGCAAAAATGTTGTGTTTCTTCCAGGTGAATTCTGCCCTGCCATATCAAAGGTTGTCAAGACTTTGAAGAAAAACGAGAAGGCCCACCTCACTGTCATTCCAGTGTGAGTTTGCAGTATGTTTGTAATGGACATGTTACAGCGTGTGAGTATATGCATATGTAACATTTGTCGTGTATAATGAACAGATGGCTTTGGTGTGAAACGTAGACCAGCCTCTGGAGAAGCTTCTGTGCCTCCTAATGCGACATTGCACTTTGATCTTCAAGTGGTGTCCTGGAGGACAGTCACTGAGTTGGGCAATGACAAAAAGATCCTTAAGAAGATCCTTAAGGAGGGTGATGGTTGTGACCGTCCTAATGATTATGCAATTGTTCCAGGTACATGATAACCTATGATGAATTGATTGTTTTGCATAATCTCATAACTGAATTTGTGGTAATGTTCATTACTCAGTATGATGAAAGGAGAAGTAGCCTTGGTCACTATTCCTCCTCGTCATGCCACTGGAGCTAATGAAGCAAATCAACATCTGGCTACAGTTCCACCTAACTCATCTGTTTGCTACTAAATGGAGTCTCGTTTGACAAGGTAAATATGCAATGCAGGAGCTTGTATGGTGTATTGGTCGGTGATGAAATTAAGGTCCTACCTGCCATTTCATGCAGGAGAAAGACTTGGATAAGCTGCAAGCTCAACAATGCTACATGTAAACTACGACTTAATGATTACAAGAAAGCAAAGAAACCGTGTACCAAGGTATTACACACAGAATAAATTGAAAAATCTTGGAAATTACATAGTTGTAGTAAGAAAAAAAAACTGTGCTTACAGGTATTTAGGTCCTGGAATCTGACAGGACAAATGTGAAGGCCTTGTACAGAAGGGCACAGACACACATGCATCTAGATGATCTTGATTTGGCAGAGGAAGACCGGGATGATAAGGAATACATTCCTGATCCTGAGGACAAGAAGCCAGAGGTATATATTCTTTTTTACTGCTACAACTTTATATGATTTATATCAATCTGGTGGTTTTAATTTTGGAAAAAGTCTAAATCCCCCCTCCCCCCGCGGAGTATGAGCATCGGTGAACATAATACCCTGGACTATGAAACCATTTGTTTGGCCCCCTAAAGTTCGATTATGGGTCTAAATAACACCCTGGGCGGTATTGGAGGGTGGTTTTGCCCACTTGCCCAGGGGGTTATTTAGACCCATAATCGAACTTTAGGGGGCTAAACAGACGGTTTTGTAGTCCAGGGTATTATGTTCACCAATGCTCATACTCCAGGGGGGATTTAGACTTTTTCCTTTTAATTTTAGGCCAATTTCACTTTACTGAGCTTGGCCACAGTAGTTTGGGTCATATTCTGTGTTGTATGTTCTGTAACTCAGAAAGCTTTAAATAAAAGTATCATTTACTTGTATGACAATATGACAGTACATTGTAGTATTCTGAACAGCCTTTTACGAATGATCTTTATCATTATTGGTGTCTGACTTGGATTCTTTGCAGGGTTATGAAGATATCCCCAAGGAAATTCCTGACACTGATGCAAAAAGGTGCATATTTTGCTTATTCCATAGTATTTTTTATGGTACTTATTTCGTAGTATATACATCTCATGTGATCAGATCTTCAGCAAATGGGAAATCCTTGATTTCACATTCTTCAATACATGTTGCAGCCAGATGACTGGGATGATGAGGACGGGGATGGACAGCCCCAACTATTCCTAACCCAGGGTACAAAGGACCATGGAAGCAAAAGGTTTGAACATGGCTAAGTGGCTTAATTAAGTTAGACAGAGCTGCAGTGCACCACGACACAGCTGCTAACAAGAGTGGATCTTTATATTGTTCAGAAAATCAAGAATCTGGACGTAGTAGTGGACGACGAGGCGATCATGCTTGATGTAGAACTCTGTGCGGAGGTGCTGTAGCGTCTTTTGAATCCCCTCGTGAGCTTGAGTGTGGGCGAGCTGCAGGATGTCGTCGAGGACGGCGGACGCCACGGGCACGTACACGCGGCCTTTGTGGAGGAGGAGGCCGTCGTGCACCGTCCAGTCCGTGCCCTGCGTGCCGGAGGAGGCCGCGTCATGGAGGGCACGCAGGTCGTCGGAGGCCTCAAGCTCGGCGCGGAGCGTGTCGAAGAGCTAGAACGTGGCCACCGAGAGCGCCGCGAAAGCTGGAGCTGCTGGGGGCGGCGCGACCAGCAAGGGCGCCTCGCCATCTCGCCGCGAGAGCGCGTCCGCGACGACATTGAAGCGGCCGGGCCTGAACTCCACCCTGAAATCATAGCCAATAAGCCTACTGATCCACTGATTCTGGGGAATCGTCGAGAGGCGAGGGTCGAGGAGGAATTTCAGCGCGTAGTGGTCGGTGCGGACGACGACGGAGCGGCCTCACAGATAGGGCCGCCAATGGCGGACGGCTTCCACCAAGCCGATCAACTCGCGCTCGTATGTGGCTACCTCGAGGTGGCGCGCCGCAAACGGTCGGCTGAAGAAGCTGACGGGGCCGTCACCCTGGTGCAGCACAGCGCCGAAGCCCGATGCGTCGCAATCGACGAAGAAGTCGTGGTCGAAGACGGGCAGGTGAAGGATGGGTGCTGCCGAGAGTGCGGCCTTTAATGCCGCGAACGCTGCGTCGGCCTCGAGCGGCCACTGGAAGGCGTCCTTCCGGAGCAGGCTCGTCAGCGGCGCCGCGATGGCGCCGTAGTCCTTGATGAAGCGGCGGTAGTAGCCAGCGAGGCCTAGGAAGAGGCATAAGCCTCGCGCCGAACGCGGTTGTGGCCACGACTGGACGGCTGCCATCTTGGATGCGTCCATGGCCACGCCCTCCTGGGAGATGACATGTCCAAGGTTCTGGACGGAGGGGGCGGCAAAAGCGCACTTCGACCGCTTGAGGTGCAAGTTGTTGGCGCGGAGAACGTTGAGGACGGCGCGCAGCTGCAGCAAGTGCTCCGTCCATGTAGCGTTGTACACAAGGATGTCGTCGAACACCAAGACGTAGCGACGCAGGAACGGTTTGAGCATGAAGTTCATGAGAGCCTGAAACGTCGAGGGGGCATTAGACAGCCCGAAGGGCATCACCAAAAACTCAAAGTGCCCATGGTGTGTGCGGAACACCGTCTTTGCCACGTTGTCGGGGTGCATGCGGACTTGGTGAAGAATTGAGCGCCGTGCAGCTCATCCAGCAACTCCTCGACGACGAGGATCGGGAACTTGTCCTTGACTGTGGCGGGAACTCCCTATATAACGAAGTTATGGTTGGTGTTGGACAAATGACACAAAAACTGGTTCTTATGTGCTTGCTCCTGTCATGGAACACTTAGTTCTTTGCAAGAGCAAGTGCAGACTTGTTGTCAACCTTCAGCTCCACAACTTCCACTTTCCTTACCAACAGATCAGCCAGCAACCTTGACAGTCAAAGTGCTTGTGTTGCTGCTGAAGTCATGGCCACATATTCTGCCTCACAGCTTGGCAAAGCCACCACTCTCTGCTTGATGGATTGCCAACTGACCAAGCTATTGCCCAAGAAGAAGAGGCAGCCAGTTGTGCTCTTGCTGGAGTCAACATCACCAGCCAGATCAGAATCACAATAGCCCACAAATCTTGCTGAGTTTGGGGCCTTGGTGAAGTGCAAGCCATAGTCAAGTGTACTTGCCAGGTACCTCAACACCCTCTTGACTACTTGCTGATGCTCAGTGGTTGGCCTCTTCAGAAACCTGCTCACAAATCCCACTGCAAAAGCTAGGTCTGGTCTGGTATGGACTAAGTACCTCAAACTCCCAATCAGCCTCCTATAGTGTGTAGGATCCACCTCCTTGGCAGTGTTGTGCTTGCTGAGTTTCAATCTCTCCTCCATAGGTGTGGCAGCAGGGTTGCAATCTGCCATGCCACCCAACTCCAGGATCCTCTTGGCATAGTGACTCTGCCTAAGAGTGATTCCTTCTCTACTCTGATGCACCTCAACTCCAAGATAGAACTTGAGCAACCCAAGGTCACTCATCTCAAAGATGGACTTCATCTTCTCCTTGAAGGCCTTGACATCTTCTTCCTTGGCTCCAGTGATGATGAGATCATCCACATAGACCCCCACTAGCAACACTGAGCCATTTGAACCCCTCTTGTAGATTGCTGCTTCATGGTTGCTCTGCTCAAAACCCATCTTCCTCAAGGTTGAATCCAGCTTCGCATTCCATGCCCTCGTTGCCTGCCTGAGCCCATACAAAGCCTTGTGCAGGCGGTACACCTTGCCTTCCTCTCCAGGAACAGCAAACCCAGGTGGTTGCTGAACATACACTTCCTCCTTGAGCTATCCATTGAGGAAGGCCGACTTCACATCCATGTGATGAACCGACCAACCCTCTTGAGCAGCCAGCGCCAGCAGCAGACGCACTGACTCCATGCGTGCAACAGGAGCATAGGCATCTTCATAATCGACTCCTTCTTGCTGCACAAACCCACGAGCCACCAGCCGAGCCTTGTGTTCGATCAGAGCTCCACGCTCATCCTTCTTCAACTTATACACCCACTTCAGAGATATCGGCCTGTGACCGGCACGGGGAGTCGCCAGCTCCCAGGTGCCGTTCCGCTCGACGGCGCGCAGCTCCTCCTTCATCGCTGCCTGCCAGGCCGGATCATCCTTCGCCTCTCCATAAGTGGTTGGCTCGCCGGAGTGAGTGAGATGCAGCTCGGCGAACAACCTCTGCGCCGGCGGCGGCGTGGGCTGCTGCCCGATGATATCACAGACAGTGCGGTAGCGCAGTTCTTCTCCATCGTAGCGGGCGTCCACCCGCTCCTCATCGTCCTCCAAGGGAGTCACGTGCTCGACCCGAGGACCGGATTGGGCGGGAGGTGGTGTTGCCATCGGTGATGCCGATGGCGGTGTAGGCGATTGGGGCAGCGCAGAGTCCTCTGCCTCAGCCGCTGGTGGAGAATCAAGCGAGGCAGAGCGTGGCGGAGGAATTGGTGAAGATGATGCCGAGCTCCCCGCTCCACACAGCTCCTCCGTCCACGGGAACTCCACGAAGAAATCACTGCTCGCCACCTCCGATGTGCCCGCCGCCGGCGATGCCCAGTCCCAGCCGCGCTCTGATGCAAACACAACGTCGAGACTGATGCGCACGCGCTGGGACGCTGGGTCGTAGACTCGATACATCTTGGCGCCCTCCGCATAGCCGATGAACACGCCGGCCTCGTCGCGGTCGTTGAACTTGCGGAGCTAAGTGAGCCGCCGGGTGTATGCCACGCAGCCGAACACCTTGAGGTGGCCAACAGTCGGCGCACGACCGTGCCACGCCTCGTAGGGGGTGATGCCCTCCAGCGCCCTCGTCGTGGAACGATTGAGGATGTGCACCGCCGTCATCACAGCCTCCCCCCAAAACCGAGACAGCATCCGGCGCTGCTTCAGCAGGGATCGCGCCATGGCCACCACAGTCTGGTTCTTGCGTTCAACCACTCCATTCTGTTGGGGTGAGTGAGGGGCACTGAAATGCCTCTTGATACCTTCATCGGCGCATCGGCGCAGTACGCAGCAAACTCAGCGACGGTGAACTCGCCGCCGTTGTCGGTGCGCAGAACCTTCACCTTGCGCCCGCTCTCCACCTCTGCTGCAGCCTTGACGCGCTTGATCGCCTCTGCAGCCGCGTCCTTGGTCGGCAGCAGCATCGCCCACATGAAGCGGGTGGCGTCGTCGACGAGTAGCAGGAAGTAGCGGTTGCCCGCCGGTGTCGTCGGCGTGACCGGCCCGCACAGGCCACCGTGCACCAGCTCGAGCTGTTCCTGGGCACGGTACGCTGTCGCAGCCGGGAAGGTGCGCCGCCTCTGCTTGGTGGTGACTCAGGTGTCACACATCTGCTCCACATGGTCAATCTTCGGCATCCCACGCGCCATCTCCTCCTTGCCGAGCCACCGAAGCGCGTCGAAATGCAGATGGCCGAAACGCTCGTGCCACTGCCACGCCTCATCCTTGCGCGCCGCGAGGCAGAATGGCTGCGTAGCTTCAAGATGCAGGATGTACAACCGGTTCTTCCCATGGCGTACCTTGGCGAGTAGGCGGCGGCCCTTGTCCCAGATGCGGAGCATGCCGTCGTCGATCTCGACCTTAGACCCTCCTTCATCAAGCTGCCCCAGGCTCATGATGGAGTTCTTGAGAGCCGGGATGAAATAGACGCCGTGAAGAACCCGGTGCTCGCCGGTCTTGCCCTTGAAGACGATGGACACGACACCCTTGATCTCCACCTTGGACGCGTCCCTGAAGCGGACCGTTCCATGGACGTCGGTGTTCAAGTGGGCGAAGAGCTCGCGGCGCCCGATCATGTGGTGCGTCGCGCCGGAGTCCAGGTACTAGCCACCGTCGACTTCATCATCATCCACGTCGAGGTAGGCTCGCGCACGCGGCTCGGACAGCTCGACGTGCTGCGCCGCATAGCTGAACGCTGGCGCATCCTTGTCCTGCTCGTTGAAGCCGTGCGCCGGGAACAAGGCGCCGCCTTCCTCGCACTCGGCGAACTGGGCGCACGCACCATGTCCACCTTGGTCCCCGCCGCGCTGCCCAGCCTGGTTTCCACCACCACGGCCTCCACCGCGGTTGCCACTGCCACGGTCTCCTCCACCGCCGCCGCGGCCACCACCGCCGCGCTCTCCGCCATCTCGGCGCGGGTGGGGGCACTCGCGTGCCCAGTGACCCTCCTGGCCACAGTTGAGGCAGTTGTTGGGGCCGCAGTCGTCGGCGGCGTTGCCATCTCCATGTCCGCCGCCGCCACAGTCTCATCGTCGTCCGCCACCACTGCGGCCGCGTCCACCGCCACCGCCGTCGTGCCGGTTCTTGGAGCCGGAGCCGCCGGAGTCATCCGCGCCCTTCTCCTTCTTCCAGCGCGTGCACCACTGCTTCTCGGTGTACATCAGCTTGCCGTTGATGGTGATCGGCTCGTTCGGCGCCTGCTCCTCGCGATCGTCCACCGCCTTGAGTCTCCCGGTCACCTCCTCGAGTGTGAGCGCCTCAAAGTCGAGGAATTGCTCGATGACGATCTGCGCGTACTTGGGCGGCACTGTGTGCAGGAACTTCTCCACGACGCACGCCTCGTCGATGTCCCTGTCGCCGTGGATGATGAGCTGCTGGTGCAGAGCTGACAACCGCAGAGCAAAGTCTTCAACTTGCTCGCTGGGCTTGACGCTGATGTTCTCCCATTCCCGGCGGAGGCGCTGCAGCGTCGCCCGGCGGACCTGGTCCACGCCGATCTGAGCTGCAGCGATGGCGTCCCACGCCTCCTTCGCCGTCGCCTTGTCGAGGAGCGGGAGGCCCATCTCCTTGGGCACGGCCGCCACGATCACCTCTAGCGCGCGCCGATTGTTGCAGAACTGGACGGGGCCGCCCTCAACGGCGTCCCACAGGTCGCGCGCCTACATCCTCAGCTTCATCGTCTGACTCCATTCGTGGTAGTTAGACTTGTCCAGCATCGGCCACGCCGGGCTGCTCCCGGAGTCGCAGTACACCACCCTGTCGTGCGGCGATTCGTGGCGCCCGCCGCCGCGGCCGCGCCTCGGATCCCGCGGTGGTGACTGCGAGCGCCGCCGGTCCCGCCAGGGGCTCTCAGCCTGTTCCTGTCCTCCTCTTCCTCCTCCTTGTCGAGCTTCTTCGCGGCGATCTCCGCCCGGAGCGCCTGCGCGGTCCTCGCCGCCGCCTCTGCAGCTGCCACCGCCTGCCTCGCCGCCTGGATTGCCTGCGCCGCTGCATTCTCTGCAGCCTTCAACCGCGCGGCCCGGCTGTTGGGGTCGCCCTGCGCTCCCACACCGGTGGCACCCTCATCGGCGGCCTTGGCCTTGGCCTCCCTGGCGGCGCGCTCAGCTGAAGTCGACATGGCTGGGTAGGTAAGAAGGTAGGGTTTTGGCTTTTTGGTAACCAGGCTCCGATGCCAATTGTTGGACAAATGACACAAAAACTGGTGAGCCAAAGGCAATCAGCCCCATAGCTTAGCACTTCTTTATATAGGGTAAAGTTCTTCTTGTGCTACAAGTTGATCTAGGGGATATTCTCAGGAATAATGCTTAAAGCAAAAAGCTATCCTAGATAGGTGCCTTGGCTGCCAAGTGAGCAAATGCTTGACACTTTGATCAGCCTAAGGACTTTTACAGAAATGTAAATGATGATTAAGACTTAAGCTAATGATAAGATAACTGGGAGCAGGGCTTATCTACTACACGTGGAGCAGCGCCACGAAGTCATGGGCTTCTCGGGGTCGAACGGCGCTGGCGGATCAGCTGGTTGCGGGCGCGTCGTCATTGTCGTCATCGTCGGGCTCCTCGACGATGTAGTCCTGCGCTTCCAAGTAGAACAAACGGCCCAGACATAAGGTTCATCGCAATTATAACAGAGGCCCATCTTACGCTGCTCCGCCATCTCCTCCAGAGAGAGGCGCTTGAAGGTGTTCAAGAGCGATGCCGACTTGGTAGATGAGCCGCCGGAGCCATCTGGCGCCGGCAAAACTGTTGGAACGCTCGATGCGCGGCGTGCTGACCGTGGTGGTGGTAGGGTGGGCCACAGATGGACGTTGCGGCGCTCGTAGGCGCGGGCCAGGCGCATGGCGTGTTGGAGATCTTTGGGCTCGAGAGTTCCACATCAATGCGAATGTGTTCCGGCAGCCCACCGGTGAATAGCTTAGCCTTCTGGAGTGTGGTGAGTTCGCCCGCGTGCGCCGCGCGGGCTTGGAACGCCTCGATGTACGTGTCCACCGAGGAGCCAAAGGGAAGGCGAGCCAAGTCGGCGATATGATTGGAGCCGACTGCCGGCCCGAACCGTTGTTGAGTGTAGCAGCGGAAGTCAGGCCAAGACGGGCGACTGATGTCCTGCTCCAGGACGAGGTACCACTGTTGGGCCATCCAAACTTTGTCGACCTCCCGCGTGAGCTGGCCGCGGAAGAACTGCTCACATTTGTTGAGCCAGCCCAGCGGATCCTCTTTGCCGTCGTAGGTCTCGAAGGAGTTCTTATGATACTTGGGGACGCAGGCGGATTCCCAGGACGGTGGCAGCGGTGGATACGGCTAGGACGGAGCCATGTGTGCGGGGAAAAATTGCATGTGGACCGTCCGCAAGCGGCAGGGTACGGACGTCCACTTAATTCTGACAGTGGACCCATTAGTCTGACCAGCACCGTTCTGCAATCGCGTGTTGGGCTCTTGGTTCTGTCCACACGTGGCGCCTTCTGATTGCGCATCCGCATACAGGGTGCGGATGGTCCGCATGCAATTTTTTTTTTCCGTGCGCGGATGCCGGCAACGTCTGTCCAACAGAGCCGAAGCCCGGGATCGGCGACGGAGAGTGCGGTTGGACAGACGTTGCCGGCCTCCGCGCACGGTTGGACAGACGTTGCCAAGGCCAAGGGCACCGAGGATGGTGCCTTCGCTTGGCCGCGCGCTTGAAGGCTGCAGAGGATGCAGCGGCGCAGGCGATCCAGGCGGTGAGGCAGGCTGCGACTGCAGCAGAGGCGGCGGCGAGGACCGCGTAGGCGCTGCGAGCGGAGATCGCCGCCCAGAAGGTCAACAAGGAGGAGGAAGGAGGAGAGGAACCGGCGGGAGGATCGGCGGCGTTCGCAGGCACCACTGTGCGATCGCAGACGCGGCCGCGGCAGCGGGCGCTACAAGTCGCTGCACGACAAAGTGGTCTACCGCGACTCCGGCAGCGGCACAGCGTGGCCGATGCTAGACAAGACAAACTACCACGAGTGGTCCCACACGATGAAGCTCAGGATCCAGGCGCGCGACATGTGGGACGCCGTCGAGGGCGGCCCCGTCCAGTTCCGCGACGATCGGCGCGCGCTGGAGGTGATCATGGCGGCCGTGCCCCCGCTCATCGACAAGGCGGCGGCGAAGTAGGGGTGGGACGCCATCGCTGCAGCTAGGATCGGTGTGGGTGGGTCCGCCGGGCCACGCTGCAGCGCCTCCGCCGCGACTGGGAGAACATCGGCGTCAAGCCCGACGAGGAAGTTGAAGACTTTGCTCTGCGGCTGTCGACTCTGCATCAGCAGCTCGTCATCCACGGTGATAGGGACATCGACGAGGCGCACGTTGTGGAGAAGTTCTTGCGCACGGTGCCGCCCAAGTACTCACAGATCGTCGTCGCCATCGAGCAATTCCTCGACTTTGAGGCGCTCACGCTCGAGGAGGTGACCGGGAGGCTCAAGGCGGTGGACGATCGCGAGGAGCAAGCGCCGACCGAGCCGATCACCATCAACGGCAAGCTGATGTACACCGAGAAGCAGTGGCGCGCGCGCTGGAAGACGGAGAAGATGGGCGCGGACGACTCCGGCGGCTCCGGCTCCAAGAAACAGCGCGGCGGTGGTGGCGATGGACGTAGCCAGGAGGGCCACTGGACACGCGAGTGCCCCCACCCGCGTTGAGATGGAGCAGAGCGCGGCGTTGGAGGTCGCGGCGGCGGTGGAGGAGACCGTGGCGGTCGCGGTGGCTGCAATCATCGTGGAGGCCGTGGTGGCAATCAGGCTGGGCAGCGCGGCGGGCACCAAAGAGGAGGATATGGTGCGCGACCCAGTACGCCGAGTGCGAGGAAGATGGCGCCTTGTTCCTGGTGCGTGGCTTCGTCGAGCTGGACCAGAGCGCGTCGGCGTTCAGCTACACGGCGCAGCACGTTGAGCTGTCTGAGCCACGTGCCCGTGCCTACCTCGACGTTGATGAAGATGAGGTAGACGGTGGCTGGTACCTGGACTCCGGCGCGACACACCACATGACCGGGTGCCGCGAGCTCTTCGCCGACTTGAACACGGACGTCCACGGGATGGTCTTTTTGGGGACGCATCCAAGGTGGAGATCAAGGGCATCGGCTCCATCGTGTTCCAAGGCAAGACCGGCGAGCACCGAGTCCTTCATGGTGTGTACTTCATCCCAGCACTCAAGAACTCCATCATGAGCCTGGGGCAGCTCGACGAAGGAGGATGCGCCAAGGTCGCAGCGGAGGTGCAGAGCGGGCGCAAGTTGAAGGTCCTGCGCACCGACAATGGCGGCGAGTTCACCGTCGCCGAGTTCACTGCCTGCTGCGCCGATGAAGGTATGATGCAGCATTTCAGTGACCCCTACTCACCGCAACAAAATGGTGTGGTTGAGTGCAGGAACCAGACCGTGGTGGCCATGGCGTGAGCATTGCTCATGCAGCGCTGGATGCCGGCTCGATTTTGGGGGGAGGCTGTGATGACGACGGTGCACATCCTCAACCGCTCCCCGACGCGGGCGCTCGAGGGCATCACCCCTTACGAGGCTTGGCACGGCCGTGCGCCGACCATCGGCCACCTCAAGGTGTTCGGCTGCGTGGCCTACACCCTGCGGCTCACCCAGCTCCGCAAGCTCGACGACCGCGGCGAGACCGGCGTGTTCATCGGCTATGTAGAAGGCGCCAAAGGTGTATCGTGTCTACAACCCAGTGACCCAGCGCGTGCACGTCAACCGTGATGTCGTGTTCGAGGAGGGCCGCGGCTAGGACTGGGCATCGCCGGCGGCGGGCAGCGACTTCATAGTCGAGTTCTCGTGGACAGAGGAGCAGCCTGGAGCGGGGAGCTCGGCATCTCATTCACCAAATCCTCCGCCACGCTCTGCCTCGCCTAGTTCTCCAACGGCGGTTGAGGCAGAGGACCCTGCGCCGCCTCGAACACCTACACCGCCACCGGCATCACCTGAAGTTACATCGTCGCCCACCCCATCTGGTCCTCGGGTCGAGCACGTGAGTCCCCTGAGGAGCGGGTGGACGCCTGCTACGACGGAGAACAGCTACGCTACCGCACCGTCAACGACATCATTGGGGAACAGCCCACGCCGCCGCCGGCGCAACGGCTGTTCACGGAGCTGCACCTCACCCACTCCGGCAAGCCCACTACCTATGTAGAGGCCAAGGATGATCCCGCCTGGCAAGCAGCGATGAAGGAGGAGCTGCGCGCCGTCGAGCGGAACGGCACCTGGGAGCTGGTGTCTCCCCATGCCGACCGAAGTGGGTGAAGCAGCGATGAAGGAGGAGTTGCGCGCTGTCGAGCGGAACGGCACCTGCGAGCTGGTGTCTCCCCGTGCCGGCCACAGGCCAATCACCCTGAAGTGGGTGTACAAACTGAAGAAGGATGAGCATGGAGCAGTGATCAAGCACAAGGCTCGGCTCGTTGCTCGTGGGTTTGTGCAGCAGGAAGGAGTTGATTATGAAGATGCCTTCGCCCCTATCGCGCGCATGGAGTCAGTGCGCCTGCTGCTGGCATTGGCTGCTCAAGAAGGCTGGCTAGTTCACCATATGGATGTGAAGTCAGCGTTTCTCAATGGAGAGCTCAAGGAGGAGAAGAAGGCAAGGTGTATCGCCTGCACAAGGCCTGTATGGACTTAGGCAGGCGCCCAGGGCATGGAATGCCAAACTGGATTCAACTCTAAAGAAGATGGGCTTTGAGCAGAGTGGTCATGATGCAACCATGTACAGGAGGGGCTCAAATGGTTCAGTGCTATTGGTGGGTGTCTATGTAGAGCTAAGGAGAGAGATGAGATGTCAAGGCTTTCAAGGAAGAGATGAAGTCCACCTTTGAGATGAGTGACCATGGGTTGCTCAGCTTCTATCTAGGAGTTGAGGTGCAGCAGAGTGTTGGTGGAATCACTCTTAGGCAGAGTCACTATGCCAAGAGGATCCTGGAGCTGGGTGGCATGGCTGATTGCAATCCAGCTACCACACCAATGGAGGAGAGACTGAAACTCAGCAAGCACAGCACAACCAAGGAGGTGGATCCAACTCACTATAGAAGGCTAATTGGAAGCTTGAGGTACTTAGTCCATACCAGACCAGACCTGGCATTTGCAGTGGGCTTTGTGAGCAGGTTTCTGGAGAGGCCAACCTCTGAACATCAGCAAGCAGTCAAGAGAGTGCTCAGATTCAGCAAGGTTTGTGGGCTACTGTGATTCAGACTTAGCTGGTGATGTTGATTCCAGCAAGAGCACAACAGGCTGCCTTTTCTTCTTGGGCAACAGCTTGGTCAGTTGGCAATCCATCAAGCAGAGGGTGGTAGCATTGTCAAGCTGTGAGGCAGAGTATGTGGCCATGACTTCAGCAGCAACACAGGCACTATGGTTGTCAAGGTTGTTGGCTGATCTACTGGGAAGAAAGGTGGAGGTTGTGGAGCTAAACCCTAAACCCTAAGGCTGACTACATCCCTACAACAGAGCGGTTGGCTGACATTCTCACTAAGGCACTGGGAAAGGCCAAGTTTGAAGAGATGAGAACCAAGATTGGGCTCAAGGAGATTGTCAAGACAAGCTGAAGCAAGGCTTAGGGGGAGAAATGTAGTTGATAAGCCCTGCTCTAGTTATTAGTAGTATTAGCTTAAGTTTATCTTTACTTTACTTTATGCTAAGTCCTTAGGCTGATCAAGTTTGAAGCATGAGCTCCCTTGACAGCCAAGGCAACTATCTAGGAGTAGCTTTATGCTTTATGCAATATCCTATGGAATATGCTCTAGTGAGCAACTTGTAGCACAAGATGACTTTTTCCCTATATAATGAAATGCTAGGCCAAGGGGCCAATTGCCTTTGGCTCACCAGTTTGTGTTGCCTTTGTCCAACAGGCGTGACGTCCGTGATGAGTGGCTGCGAGGGCGCCGTCAGCTGGGGCACACCAGCGAACTCGGGCATGCCAAATTGAGGGTAGGCCGAGCGACCGTCGTGGGCGGTCAGGCGGCCGCCTTGATCCGCCAACTGATGGTTGATGGCGGATACCTGCAGCTGCATCCCATTGAAGGCGGCGGTGAGCTTGGCGAGGGACTCGGCGATGGAGGCGAGGGTGGGCGGCTCGGCGGGCGGTGTGGTGTTGAGCAGGGCGTTGGCGGTTGGCACGAGCGGCTATGACACGCTCGTGGAGAACAGCCCGATGGAGGGCACAACAGGCGTGGGCACGCCGGTGGACGGCGTCACCGTCCCGGTCAAATCCCCGGATGTCGACATGAAGCTGGATACCAGGTTGCTACGACATCGGGCCTTGCTGCATAGGGCGTAGGGCGGCGAGTGTGCTGCGTGTGTTGGCGAGCTCGACGAGATGGCGCCGTGATCAGGGGCGATCAGGGCGCGAGGGCATGGAGGCAGGGTAGGGGACGTTGGGCGCCCAAGGGTGTCTATATGACACAATCCCAGGCTAACCTTTTCATTAATCAAGATAGGACTCTTATAGTCCGGTTACAAGACGCTAACAACTTGACTCCAACTCACTCTGCTAACAAATCTCCTGAATAATCTCCCTAATAACTAACCAAATCTGAACTAATCTAGACTGACTCGTGGAGGCTTGGGCCTTGCCGTGGTGACCGCGCGCGCGCGCCTGGCTTGGTGCGTCGAGGTCAGCCACTAGCGTTCCTCCTCGTATACACGTTCCCGATCATAACAGAAGAAAGAAAGAAAGAAAGAGCCCCAGTTTTTCAATCCTTCAAAGTTCCAAGTTGAGAGAAGTTAACCTTTGTAAAGGAGCATTGTAGAATTAGGCTTTCACCCCTTCTTTCTTCCACATATTCTCTATCATATTTTTGTCCGTTATACACATGCGCTTCTTGATTTGATTGTATGACGGGTTCCTCTTGATCCATGGTTGGACTAGACTATTGCAAGTTTGAGTTGTTTCTTCCCGCCTATGAACTCCACATAAGCCTATTAGTTATAGGGTGAGAGAGAAGGCACAACGTTACTCGCCTTACGTGAAAAATACCACATATTCTGAGAGGAGAGAAAAGGCAAAACAACATTGTTGCCTGGTGAGGATCCACAAATATCGGAGACTTGAGAGGGTCATACAAAGGAATCTCTGAGTTTTATTTTAAAATTCTTGCAAAAACTCTAGAACGAAGGTTGATAAAAAACTCGATGCGCAGTGCTTGACTTGATTGCAACTCCTGATCCATAAGTTTAGTTTTTTGCTAAGGGACTAGCAAAGGTTAAGCTTCGGGGGGAGAAGATGGTAGTTGATGCTTATCATGAACCATCAATATAACTTGTAAAATGAATGAATATGATCACCAGGTATAGGGGTTTGAATTGGCAGTGTTTGCTTTACATTGACTACTCTAACACTATAAGCGCCCCCCTTGGTAAGTCAACAACGTGCTCCAAGAAAACCGAGACCGCCAACAAAAGGCAAATTGCTGGGCAATATGACAAAATCTTTGGGAAAAAGGTTGCCAATTGAAATTGTTTCAGGGAAGAGAAGGCCAGAGAAACTTGTACAAGCTGCTTGAAAGAATTAATGGGCAAATCATTTGTAAGTAAATTGATACCTTCCATATCTGATGGTGATTGACTTCTGCATGTTAGTTTGGTGGAAGCCTGGAGCAATGTACTTAATGTGCTCCAGAGACAATAAGCCAATAGTGGAAGTGGAGCAATGTACTTAATGTGCTCTTTTCGATGAGAGGATTGGCAGGACTTCCTGATTACAAATTTGTAGTATGTGGTGCCTTTGTCCCTTTTCTAGTTTAATTTGTTTGATAGGCAACAACTTTGTTTTCATCAGTTTTCAGAGGAAGGTGAGGAAAGAAGGTTTTACTATCATACCTAAAAGACTAGAGAATTGGACAACCTTCTTGAAGTGAGCTCCTTTTAATTTTTCTTGATCTTGTCGTACTGTTGTAATTTCTTCATGAAATTCTACACATGATTGTGGTTTATTTATTCATGTAAAAGTCAGGAATCTATTGTCTCTATGCCTCATATATTTATGCATGTAAGGTTATCTGCACTATTTAGGGCTAGAAGTAAAACAAAATGGCTGAAGTTTGTGTAATTTATGTTCATATCTAATTGATCCTTTGTCAAAGTCAAGTTTAGTTCTATTTTGTGCTTTCTGGACTATTAAACATGTTTGGGCTCACGCATGGAGGACCTTTTTTATGTTTTTAAAAATGTATTGAAAACTCACAACCACAAACATATTTTGTCTTGTAGCTATTCATATCTCATACAGACATGGAGAGAGCTATCATAAGGGATTTACTGTGTTGTGTCCTTCAATTTCTACCTCAACTAACAAAAGCAGTGAACTTTGTAGCAAAACTTGATTGGTATGTATGCTTTTACTGGGCATGCAAATTGTATAGAACATCTTACTAACAATACCTCGGTTAACGTGCTCTTCTTGATACTGTTACATCAGTATTTTATCATTAGCAATTGTTGCCCACCAAAACAATTATGTGAGGCCCGTCTTAACTGAAGATTCAATACTCGAGATACAGGTTAGTATTTATTTTGTTGGTTTACAAATTTTTTGACTTGTCTCTTTTGGGTTTCATCTCTAGCCTACCCCAACTTGGTTGGGATAAAATGGCTATGTTGTTGTTGTTTACAAATTGCATGATAGTTTGCTAGTCTTTAGTTTTACAATGTCTACAACCTAAACTTACGCCCATAGCATTTAGACATGCTGTGTAGAAAGATCAATTTGCATTGGCTGTGCTTGTTGCCTTGATAGTTTTTCTTGCTCATATTAGAAGCTTTGTTCCTGCTGATTCTGCTATTGTTGGATTGACAGATAGGTTGGTCTAACTGCACTTTCCTTGTCTGTCATGGTTTATATGTTAGAAACGATTATGTATTACGGTTGTAGAGCAAAAAGCATATGTATGTACACACATGGGTTTGGACCAAACCTTGGCGTGCTCAAGAATCTTTTGCAGGATATTCTGTGCAATGGGAAGCAAATCCATGACAACCGAACAGTCAACTTTTATGATCGACTTACACCAAGTTGGAACAATGCTCAGGTATCATGTTAGTGACCTTGAAGCTTGTGGTGTGTTTGTTGGATGAATTTGGTAAGGGCACTCTAACAGAAGGTGAGAGTGGGACCACAGTAAATCTAACTCCTTTCTGTTTATCCTCAACATAGCTCAAGACTACATGGTTTGTCATACTTTCCTGATCATTTAGATGGCACTGATCATTTTGCAAACTGTGATCCCCCAAAGCTATCTTGGGAAATGTTGTTTTAGGAATTCAATCTGATAGTTTTACCAGGTTGGTCTTGTGGGCTTCCTTTCAATCACTTTGAATTTGTGAACTTCATTGCATGATTCTTATATTTGTTCTTATATTTCTGCAGATTCTTTTCTGCGTTCTATTTGTTCTTATATTTTCCTCCAGATTCTTTTCAGTCCATTTTGTAAATTGATTTCATTTTCTGCTTAAGTGGAGAATTGGGCTGTGAATCATTAAAAAAAAAAAAGACTTAGACGAGAAAGGCAGATTTTAGAAATTAAAATAGTACTGTTGGACGTATATGAATAGGAAAAAAAATTATCAGGCCAGTTTCTCAAATCATATCGTAACCCCCCCCCCCCCCCCCCCCCCCGCTCCTTCCATATCTATTTCATTCAATGGTGCTTTTGCAGAGAAAAAGCATTTTGACATTACATTTCTCAAGCATGAGTAAAAATATTGTCCATGCACATGCAAATGTTAGGCATATTAAATATAACTGATTAGTTTTCCCTAATTTTTTTTCCTAGCAATGTTTGTCTCCTAACTTGTAACCTTTAATTCCAGTGTACTCTGCCAACATACTCGAGCAGAATTATAGTTAGTGCTATTGACAACATAATTATGTTAAAAGGAGCCAAGCATATTCCTTAAGCTATTCATGCAATAAGTTTCTTTCGAAGTGGTCTTTATTTGAACTCAAAATCCTTAAGCTATTTCCATGATCTTTATTTGAAGTTCTTTGATAAAGTAAACTCAAAATCCTTGAACAAGGAAATACTGAAAGCTACATATGAGAACTGCAAGGTTTTTGTTCACTTCAATTCGCCTGCCTTGTTTTTATTTTTTGCTAGCCATTTTGTTTAAACTTGGACACTTTTGCTGCAGGTCTTGTTAAGATCAGACCTTATCAAATATAGTTCTGAGGAGCGCTCCTTGCTAAAAAACTTAGGCAGCTGGTTCGGAAAGTTCACCATTGGTAGGAACCAGGCACACTAAGGGCTAAGGAGATTGACCCTGTCGTCCAGATGTAGGATGGAGAAACTATTCAAGGTCGCCGATGGAGCAAAGCAGCAGGTGGGCCGTGTTCGTGGCTCCTGTCACCTCGACGGCAGAGGAGGGGCGCGCTGCCTTCGCCTCGTCCTGCAAGGAAGAGTTCGCTCGTGTGAGGAAGAGGAGACGACCCGACGTCTCATTCAATTTCTTTTTTTTTATATATACTTCTCTTTTTTTCAAAAGATCCGTTTTACCAGCTTTCATCTTACTACTAAAAATCCTCAAATGATATCGTAGCCACCGCTTTCGGCCTGCCTCCTCCGTAATCCCGCGCCCGGCTCCGTAACACCTTCCCGTAACCTCACTGCCCTCGCGTGAAACTTCCACCCGGCGCTCCCTCTCCCGCACGATCAAAACCAAACCGGCGCTCCTTCGCTCCCTCGCACGCTTGCCTGGGCGCTCCAACAACCGCCCTCGCCCTCCCTATCCCGACGCCGCCGGATGCCACTGCCTTCACGATCTGCCCGCCGCGGCGCCCTGACGCTTCACAGCCCCACTGCCCACAACCTCGCCAAAGCGTTGCCAGAGCTGTGGAGAACGAGAACGCAGACCCCACCCCGGCACCCCGGCGTCCTCTCCTCCCCGCTGCGAACACACGCCCAGTCGCCCCAATTCCGGCAGCAGCAGGACCCCGCCGCGCCAAGGCCGCTACGCCGTGCTGGCCCTAGCTCATCGCCCGGAGATCTTGAGCCGCGTCATGACGCCCTAGCACGTCGCCGTCGCCCAGAGGAGATGTGCCCGCGATGTGCCCGCCCTAGCCCTCGCACGTCATAGGTAAGTCATCCAGTGTTCCTAATTTGTGGGGATTTAGCTAATACTTGAAAATCTATGCATTGTCGTGCTCCTTGTGTGTCGTTTTCTCAGCTTGGGCATTCGCCTGCTTGTATGTATCCATTCTAATGTATATAGACTTATAATATGCTAAAGGACAGTTACATGAAACTGTACCTATGCTGCAATTAAATAGTTCTGTGATTTTTCAGTAATATGCCTCGCTCGTGCTCCAGTTTCCTGACAGAGAAGAGAACTCTTCGAACAATTGACAGAAGACTTTTAGTTTCTGAGAGCTGTGAACATAGAACATGTGCCCTAGCTTTGATAATTAGATCATATAGAACATGTTACTGTTCACGACCCTACCTAATCTTGTCGTATGTTTTGAAACAATCCAAAATGTTTAGTGCACAACCAATCAGATTCCCTTGATAATTACCCCCCTTATTATTTACTGTCTGAATAGTTTTGATCTCAGTCAAGAACCTACTATCAGGATCGATCGCTTCACTTTGCATGTCCTCCACAAAGCCAAGCACAACGAATCAAGCACTCTCCACTTGTGGACTCTGTTTTGATACATATAGGACTGTTTTCTTCAGATCAGGCACAGTATGTCTGCAAATTGAATCACAAGCGCAAATAGTTTTCAACATCACGAGCTCTATCTCCTTTATGTGAAATTGTTATGCACATGTTCCTCTTGCCTCTCTACTCATATGAGAATATCAGATATCAGACTTGGTGGGATAGTGGCATCTTGACGCTTTTGCACATGAGAATGTGTATGGCACATGAGAATGTGTATGGCCCGGATGCATTCAGATCTTGCAATACACAGAATACTTGTTGCGTGTCGGTGTAGATATTACTATGTGGTTTAAGTGCTATGATTCCAATTAATATTAACTGTCGCCTATTTCTATTGTAGATTCATACAATGGAAAATATACTCGTGCACCACTGGAAGACAAAACTAACACCACCAAACAAGGTAACATAGTGCAACATCATCGTCTCAAATATTGCATGGTATGTATTATATGTGTGTTATATTAATTCAAATTAACTGCAGCTGATGCTAAAGAACGTAAGAGGGAAAAGGATAGAGCTAGATGGCAAACGTAGAGTTATATTTTAACTATCTATCTTTCTCGAAGACTTCGGTAATACCATATTAATGTTTCAATCATCATGGTTGCAGTACATGTTCTTTCATTATAGACAATTGAAATTGATATTTTAGTTTACCTATCTATCTTTCTTGAAGACTTATGCAATATTGATTGAGTAACAATATAACACACTCATACATATGTTATGAATGGTATTATGGGATAGAGCTAGATGGCAAACGTAGAGTTATATTTTAACTATCTATCTTTCTCGAAGACTTCGGTAATACCATATTAATGTTTCAATCATCATGGTTGCAGTACATGTTCTTCCATTATAGACAATTGAAATTGATATTTTAGTTTACCTATCTATCTTTCTTGAAGACTTATGCAATATTGATTGAGTAACAATATAATACACTCATACATATGTTATTAATGGTATTATGTGTTTCCGTTGCAACGCACGGGCATTTAACTAGTTGATAAGTAAAAAGCAAATTATGTACAAGGTAGCCAATCGTGGCGTGAACCACCACGAAGGCGAAACCCACAACGTAACACACGATGACCCGAAAAAGATGAGACCAAAGTTCTTTAAGAGCAGCTCCGACTCCCGACCATGGTCTCGTCCTGCCGCGAGACATCCCGACTGAGTTGAATTCCACAATGATGCCTTCAGGAAGGTTACAACACCCAATGCACCGCACGTTGCTCGTCCAATGATGGACTGGGTTTTCACCCGTGGAAAATGTTGGGGGCGCGTCGCCCCCCATCAGGGAAAGCGGCGCCCACAAGCGTTGCAATCACTAGGCTTTCGCCTGAGGTACCCCCAACACAGATGTCGTCCCAGATGTCGGATCCTAGCCTGTCACCACCGCCGTCGTTGCCAGCCATCCTGCAGAAGCCTTGTCTGAGGGGCATTGACGTGTCTGCTAAGCACAACAGCAGAAGCTACGCTAGCCACCCCCGTCGACTAGACGATGTGCCGAGAACCAGCTATACTTCACTGCACGTGTCCACCTGCGGCACGTTGAGGCCATTGCCGCCAGCCCTAACACCCGCCTCCATTGCTGCTGACCTTCGCCTGCAGCAGAGGTAGGGCATGTGCCCCACCATTGTGGGCACCGCCCCAGCCCTAGGGCCAGTGGATCCAAGTGTCAGGCCCTGAATGCGGTTGCCCTACCGACACCACACCATCGTCTTGACCACGTCCCAGGTACCGACTGTCGTAGCAGCCATGGCCGACGGCACAATAGCAGCATCCAAGACCATTAGAGGGAGGGGCAGCAAAGAGGCGAGTGCCACCCCCAACGCCTGCACAAGCGTCTCGCAGCTTTCGCCAGGCGTCGGTCAGATCCGCCCACCTGGGTCCCGGATCCACCCACCTGGGCACCGGATCGGGCCGCCTGGGTGTCGGGCCAGCGAGCCCGGCCGTTGCTGCCGTCGCCGTCAATACCGGTGGAAGAGAAGACACGCGAAGGAGAGGAGACCACGCTGTCGCTGTCGTCGCCCCTTGCATCGGCTTGGGCACCAGCTGGCGCCGCAGAAGCCACGATGACCCTTCCCACCGAGCTCCACGCACCTCGCGCGAAGGACGGGCCACCAGCCAGTTGCCATGCACACACCCTAGCAGGGAGGGTGGCCCCGCCGCCAACATCTCAGTCACCCGACCACCTGGGGCGACCAGCTTCAACGGCGGCGCGGCTGGAGGTGTGGAGGGAAGGGGTGGCACTAGGGTTTTGGGAGGTCCTCCTGTGTCGCCCGCGTGGGAGGCGATGTTGGGGCCTGGTGAAAAGAGGTTCTATTTCGCTTGGAATAGTTCTCTCTTTCATAATATCCCTCATGTCGTTCAAACATATGAAAAAATATCCGGATATGAAACATCTGAAACCATGTATTGTCCTTATCCAATTCAAAGCATGACTTCTGAACGGACAACGAGGGATATTATGAAAGAGTTGCTTCGAATTGGATAAGGACAGGACAGGGATGCAGAATTAGATTTGGTCATATATGGAATCATGGGTACATAGAAGTCCTTTACGAAGGATAGTTCTTTATGGATAAGGAAATATAGAAGTCCTTTTACCAATAGAGAAATTCTTTTACGATAGAAAATACAAGTCAGGCTTTTTACGATAAGATTTCAGGCGAGCGGACAGAATACGAGGCAGAAAAATATGTTGGGCAGACTGAAATTTTGCCTTTTTATTATTAGGGATAGACTAGCAAATATGCCCGTGCGTTGCAATGGGATAATAAAAATTACTAAAATTTATTCAAAATAATAGCTTGAATGACAACTTTTATTTTATGCTTTTACTATCTATTTATTTATTTATTTATTTATTTATGTATTTATTTATTGTATAATGACTATCACATCCATAGTGTAAGTTAATACTCACAATAAATAACAATATCCTTTATAAACCTGTATCAAATTAAAATAGATCTTCCATTCCAAAGCATGTAATTATTTAGATAAAAATAAATATATTATAACTTTGTATCTTTTTCATATTTAAATACACCTTGGTATATTTTTCTTCCATTAAAAAACATATAATTATTTAGATAAAAACAAATATGTTGTAACTTTATAGCTTTTTTATATTTTATTTCGATCTTTGCCATCATGTTCATTTGAATTTACCAGGTTAACTTATCGGTCATAATACAATATTTTTCTCTCACAACAAAACAACACCCGTCGACTTATCAGTCACACAAACTATAAAGCAAATAGGTAGATGGCTTTTTTGACTTATCATATCAACTTCTATAACATTGTTGTCGATGCATTAGGATTGGTCTATCCACCCATATTATGACAGGAGATCTCTCTTTTTTCAAATGGTATTTTTTTCAGGGATCACATGTTGTCCAACATTTCGGTTCATAAAATAATTAGTTATACCATTGACTAATTAAAATTTTAATATAAATAGCAAAAATGCCCGTGCGTTGCAACGGGACACGTAGCTTATTGCACATATGATCTGTGCCACAAATTTTATTTAAATAACTCGTCATTTGCTCCAAATTTATTTTTAAATCAGTTGTGTCTTGCTCTAAATTTTTTTAACACAGTTTTCATCTGACTCATACAAACATAAAAATTTTGGAGATTCATCCAATAATGCATCATACATTTAATTGATCTTATCATTAAACACCGTGGGACATTTTCATATAACTTGAGACCAAATACTTTTATGAAATAAAAAGTTTGCCTTGACAACATCTCTAAGCTGAGTTGTTGTAATTTTTTTCTAAGAACGATTAACTTTCCTTTTGAAGTAGAAATTTTGTTGTTTTCCAAAAAAGATAATCAATGTGGGTGAAATTTTTTATACTACAGTGTATTGAACTTGACATGATCACTTAAGTCAGTTCTCAAAAAAAAAAAATCACTTCAAGTCGACTAATCCATTTAAAGTGCAACACCAATGTTCACCATATCTATCTAAGGTTAATTTGTGGGAACTGTTATTTGAATATGTCTACTTTAGATAAAATTTTTATCTTATTATTAAAATCGCTTTATTTGATTTTCGGCGTCGAAGAGTTTTTTTCTTAAACTAAATTTTTTTGACGTATATGATTTTCGATGTGGAAGAGTTTGCCTTGAAATTTTTTTTGTCCGTATTAGTGATTTTCAAAACTTTTTCACTGTATAGAATCTTTCTTTCTTAAAAAGGGAACGGTTGTTTTTAGCATATATTTTTACACATTTACTATGTTGTCGTCGTCTGGAATTTGTGTTTGTCGCCAGGCGACACGCGGCGCGCGCAGGACAGACGCGAGCGAGGCAACGCGTCACGGGAATCGGGTCCGCATTTCTTTATCGGGTCCAGAATGGAGAGCACGCCCGCTACCGCCTTCGGACACCAATCACTCGCGAGGCCACAGGAAGGACTCGTGTTGGAGCTCGTCACGGCGGAGAGGGCGATTCCTCGCCCTCTCCGTGCTCCTCTCCGTCCGGCCGCGCCGGAGCTCCTCCTCGTTGATTTGGGGGCTCGGTCTCGCTTCCATTGGTGGAGATTGTCGGGTAGCTTCATTCATGGTTCCCCTCCCCTCTCCCCGATCTTGGCTCTTATGTTTGGGATTTCTAGATCCGGGGAATGGTGGGGGTCGGCGGGTCTAGGGGATGAAGCACCGGCAAGTGGATTCGTCGTGGCCACTATCTCGCCGGCGGATTTGTCTTGTGTAGTGTTTGATTTGATGGGGCGAGAGCATGCGCGGTGAGATACAGTTGTAGAACAGTGAGAGCGATTGGATTGCGGCATGGGCTGTGCATGCTCGGTTGTCTTCTCTCTCACCCTCCATTCCTCTCTCTCTCGATCTGGTGGGGTTCCTTGCTGATTCAGGATATGGGGAGGGGAAACAGAAAAGGGGATGAGGAGTGGTGGCAGCGGTGGATGTGGTGTTCGTTGATACTATCTCTAGTCTGTGTTGACACTCATGCATGATTGGTAGGCTGTACCTCGATCTGTCGTGCGGATGAGGCTTTTTGGTTCTACTATTTTTGGCACTTTCTGTTCATCTCGTGTCCACTTGTGGTGGAGTGTAAGACCTTCATCCTCCTTGTATTTGTGAACCGTATGATGGGAAGCAAGGAGAGCTATTCTATTTTTGGTGTTTTCCTTGGGTTTCATCAGTCATTGTACAAGTCATTGTATAAGGCTCAGATAATACTCCTACTAATACTTCTACTACATGATATGATAGAGCATGGTTGTCTGGACAAAGCATCAGGTCCTCTCTTTACAACCATTTGAGGGCATATTGTTGTTTGTACAAGTAAATGCTAGAAAGCCACAGCCACCAGTGTACACTCCACAACTAGTCTGATTGTTGAACTTGTTGTCAGGTTGCATCTTTATTCAGTCATTGTGGTTGTTTCTTTGTTCGTTCATTTTAGCTTTGAGTAGAAAACATTGTTGATACCATGGTGATGCTATGGTATTTTACTGGAAGTTGAAACCTGTGTGCTAAAACATTGTTGTGGTTAATTTCCATCTGATCTCATAATGTTAGGCAATGATAATGTATAATGATGCTCTCAAATGTGAGAGTGAAACTACACCCTATTTGGTATGCAAAACTGGGGTCTAGGGACTACTCGTAGATGACTTTTTTTTTTTTTGTTTTGCCCAGCTAAACAGGTTATTCTACTTGTTTATCGAACTGCCAGCTAGTGGTAAGCAAGACCACCAAGAAACTCACTGAACTGCACATCTTGTGTTGTTTTTTCCCTCAATATTAAATGGCCTACTTTTCATTAACTGAAAGTATCTAAAATAGATGAACTCTGCTAATCCAAAAGCTCAAATAGATAAAGCTCACTGTCACTAAATTAGATTAACCAAAATTAACTCTTTGTACTTGTTTGATTGTTGCTGACGCACATTGTTCTCTTTGTTCCTAATCATCTGTGCGGTACTTATGTGACTAATTCTTCAGTTTTGACTTGGTGCCTCAATTTTTGTCAACCTACAACAAGTATATGATACCTTTGATCGGTTTTCAGTTTTAGCGAATAGGTTGTGACAGGCCAGCCAACGATCTCCACCTCTTCCCCTAGATGGTGGAAGTGTGATTTTAACTTAGCCCAAACTTGACAAATATCTGTCAAGTTGTTGCAAGTGTATCTGTTAACTTATAAATTCAAGAATATTAATTGTGATTTCTATCAAACTACTATAGCCTACATATTTATACTCATATTTTGTTCAGTTGCATCAATAAAAAGTAATAGTTGCAGTATTATGAAAGGTGCAATTTTCATATTTGTGTTCAGAATTTTCAGATTTGTTAGGTACAGCTGCAGTGCAAAGATCTGTCCTATATGGTTCTTCTATATAGAAGAAGCACTCAAATGGAAATAGCCTCATCAATTCATTCTCAGGTCTGTAGTGTTCGTACTGCTACATAGGAGGTAGTACTAAGCCCTTGGTCCATCCCTTTTCCATCTCTATTCTGATGTCATTGTTTGTTTTTGAACTTGTAGAAGATGGGTTCCTCATGGAGGAAAATGGTCTGGGGATCTTGGATCCAAGAAGTTGACATCTTTGTTTTGAACAAAAGAATAGTCAACAAAAGTAGTTGGCCTACTCTTTCTGAAGCACTAATTCCACTATAGGCTCAAAATGGTGAGTTTCCTCCTAGCAACACTTTTTGTCCAGGGCAGCAAAGAAATGTTATTGATACTAATTTCTTCAGCTGTGACTTGCTCTGTATAGGGGAAGACAAAATCCTGCTGCCTGGGCAGGCAGCATGGGCAACAGCTGGAGAACACTAATGGTATCGCTGATAACTGGGGCAGGTGATACTCATTTCATTTTAACCCAGTTGGATAGCTACTGAATGGACAATACTGATCACAATTACCAAGATATTTCAGCATGACATCTCGTGCAGAAACTTCAGGATCCGTATGCAAACTTCAGGCTGTAAACTTTGGGTGAAATCTATAAATGGAATACCTTTTTCAGGACATTGTCTTGTGGTTGTAGTAGAATAGTAAGAGGTCACTTTTTACTATGTGTTGCATATACTGTATAATAAACATGTGTAGCATCCATTTCTTGATTGCACATTTATAATCGTAAATTGCACACTTAAATTGCTGCAATTATGGTGTTTAACATGTGCAATATCAAGTCTTTATAGTGATTTGTGCTTTGTTATGTGATTTGTGCAATTATTGTTTTTGTGGAGGAAATTTTGTCTTTTGTTCTTCCATAGAAAAAAAAAAATGTCCGTTGTCTTTTGTGCTTGTGCCGGTGTAAGAAGAAAAATTTATCTTGTCCTTACATAGAAAAAAATTTGTCCATTGTCTTTTTACTTGTATTCTCGTGTTAACACATTCTATACTTTTGATTGTCTTTGTCCTTGTCTTTCCATAGAAAAAAATGTTTATTATCATTTGTTCTTTGTGATTTGTACCAACACATGCCTGTTCTTTGTCCTTGTCTTTCCATAGAAAAAAAAATTGGTTTTTGTCATTTGTTCTTTGTGATTTGTGCCAACACATGCCTCCTCTCTGTCCTTGTCTTTCCATAGAAAAAAATTGTTTCTTGTCATTGTTCTTTGTGATTAGAGTCAACACATGCCTCTTCTTTATCCTTGTCTTTCCATAGAAAACAATTGTTTCTTGTCATTTGTTCTTTGTGATTTGTGCCAACACATGCATCTTCTTTGTCCTTGTCTTTCCATAGAAAAAAATGTTTCTTGTCATTTGTTTGTGGTTCTCATGGATTGGTAGGCGCATGCGTGGATGTCCCCCTCACCTGAATTGGCCTCGTCTCGTCGCCAAGGAGTTGCCTTGTGTGGTGGGGGATTTGTCGAAATGGCTGGTAGATCATTGTCTTGCTAGAGATGTAACTTGTTCCAAGCTAGGCAAGGGGGAATGGGGATCAGATGGATTCTAGACATGCCACACCAGTGTAGTGTAGTGAAGGTAGCATGTGGATTTTAGTTCCTTGCAGTCAATGACTGTTGATTTCAGTACCTTGTTAGAAATGTCATTTGATTTCTGTCTGCTTCATGGCTATCAGCCTTTGATGAAATCATGCACAGTATATCTAGTTTGAGCCCCCCTTGTTGTGGTTTTGTAAATCCTAAATTGATGCATGGTTTGTGCTGCTCCTCCTCCCCCCTCTCTGATTGTGCTAGTGTGAAGAAAAAGTTTATAAATTGCCCTTCCATAGAAATTAATTGTCTCTTGTAATATGTGATCTGTTATTGTGATAGATGAAGGAGGGTGGAGGTAGTTACTGTGTTATTGCAGATTCGTTAGTGTGTTAATTCTAGTACCGATAATGTGATTTGTGGAAACACATTTTCCCTTTATTGTCCTCTCGTGGTCTTAATTTTGGTCATGTTGCGTTTTTTCTTAGCAGGTTGGTTCCATTCCATCCTTATTCAAGTGTGCATGGGACGGATTGTATATGGAAAATCTATGTCGGTTTGTTAGAGGTAAGCTCTTTGGGTCCTCTTTGTACACTATGTCAATGAACTAGTTTTTTGGACCCCAGGTTCCACAAACACTTGTGCTATAATGAAATTTAATTAACATGACGACACCTCTGTTCTTATTTCTGAGGTCTTAGCCATGAAACCACACCTGTTCTAGTTTCTTAGTTAATGTAGGCTGATTTGCTGATAATGGATGGAACTGTGCAGATATAACCTAGTTAGTCTTCTATCTCGTTTTTTGTGTGTTTGATTCTACAATCCTCTTTGATCTGTGTGCAAAAGGATTGTCTGTGTGTGTAGAAGGCCATCTTTGTTCCCTCTATTGAGCTAGAGTGCAAGGATCTTAGAGATAGAAGCAGTAGATGTGTGTGCTAACCTTTGCGGTTGAGGTGAGTCCTTTTTTCATTGGATCTCGTTGCTTGTTGCCCTTCTCATTTGTTCTTCTTGAGGAGAACGGGGTAGAGGTTTTGCCCAAGCAGGCAGATCGGCTTAGGCTTTTAGTTGAAATGTTACTTGAAATGTTGTTATTCTTTTTCTCTAATTTGGATAGAATCATAGAACATGGTCGCTTCCGTGTGATATATCTTGATGTGCATTAGCACTAAATGTCCAGTTTGCTATTGAACCTTGTTTATTGTGTTCCTTTGTGGTCATCATTACTAGTGTCTTAACTTTGTGATTTATTGGTTACCTTCTCCATTACAGCCGTGGCAGGATTGGCACCAGAAGGGTCCCAGTTTGACGACAAGCAGTATGATAAGCAGTGAATCACCAGAATGTGTTTTAGTAGGATGACTAGAAGATGCACCTAAGATTCCTACATATTAGTATAATCTCATAATTTGTTCAGTTGCATTAATAATAAGTAGTAATTGCAGTATTGTAAAAGTGTAATTTTCATTTTTGTAGTTGTGAATTTTCATAGTCGTATGCTTTTATTGGGCCAATAGCTGTATTGTGGCCCAAATGAGCACAAATTGAGTTAGCGGGTTTCGAATCTTGCATCCGATAAGCTTTGGCAGGCCTGTTAGCCACCTTGGTTGGGTTACGGGTTCATTTGCGGACCCGTTTTGGGCTGCACTATACATAGATAGACAAAGATCGTTGGATGCAGATCTAAAGGTGGAGTGCGTCGCCTGGTTTTTTTTTAAAAAAATCCAGGCGCGGCAAATAGCAAGTCCCATATTTTTATTTCGGACTTCTATTTATAGAAGAAGATCTGATTTTGCATGTGTGGGCATGCAAACCGATCCGGATTCTTTTTTTTTTTTTGGAGAGATTAGCGGACAGAAAATTTTAGACCATGTGGAAAAATTTTGGCGGACTGAAATTTGCCGTTTTATTATTAGGGATAGATGTCACTTTTTCTTGTTGAGACATGTACGTTAATTTTACCGTGAAGGAGACCGAGATGGAGACGGAGAGAGCGGACAGAAAGAGCCGGCAGAAGGAAATTTGGGCAGACTGAAATTTTGGCAATTTATTATTAGGGATAGACTAGCATATATGCCCGTGCGTTGCTACGGAAGAAAAAAAAATATCAAACTTTAACTTGTTTCCTTTATCTTTTTTGCACAACTACAGCGGCCACAGTAAAACTTAATTCCTATAGTTGTTAGCGGCCGTAATAACATAATTCCTAAAGGTGTTACTTTTGATGTTGTGGGTGATTGCTGCAACAATCACAAACGCACACCCTTGTTAATGAAAGGATGACAATATTACATATCTATTTACTATTTATATTTTTATATAATTAAAGATTTTATTTATTTCATGCTGATCATAATATCTATCATATAAGTAATTTATTTTGCGATGATTGTGATATCTATAATATAAGTTAATATTGGCAATATCTTATGAATTATGTATTGAATGAAAGTAGAACCTTGATGCATTTTTCCGTTGTAAAGAATGAAATATTTACCCAGAAAAAGTATCATAACTTTAGTTTGTTTTATGTTGACTGTCTATGTGTTTGTAGATTTAGATATTTAGTTGTCATGTTTCAGTTTTCACATGTCAGTCCTTGTTGAAAAATTTGATTAGATTTAACGTGAAACTGCTCAAGATTTGAGTTTGATTGATTAGTTAGATCATCGGATAACTCATGTCATGTTAATAGTTTATTTCTAATTAAAACCATCAATTTTATAGAAATATCTCTTTATATTAAGTAAATATCAAACTTTAGAAACCCAATAATATTATATTACTATTTATCTATCTATACTACTATTTTTAGACTAATCTATATTTTTTCTTGAGACCAATTCAGATTTTGTTTGAGGCCGATCTAGCTCCGTATTGCATCAGATATTTGCATTGCATGTGGACATGCAAATTAATCTGTTTTCTGGCGCGGAGCTATATGTTGCATGCAGCTAACCGATCGAGATTCCTAGGAACGTGGCGGGCAGGCGCAGACACCGATCCGGATTGTTTTTCTACGTGGGGAAACTTTTTTTGTGTACGTATTACGGCGGGTGAAAAACGGGGCGGACAGAAACAATAGTGAAAAAAGGCGGACAGAAAAGGAGGTGTTAAACTTAAGGCAGACTGAAATTTTGCCTTTTTATTAATAGGGTATAGACTAGCAAAAATGCCCATACGTTGCAATGGAAAAAAAATTATATCTCTAGACACAGTAATGTCAGTAATGTTAATTTGGTGTCTTTGTGCATACTCTCTCTTTTTCTTAGCATCCATGATCCGATATATATTTTGATGTTAGTGGGTCGTCCGCATAATATGGTTTTCAAGTGTCTCTATGCACCTCTTGCATGTACATGTCGACGGACATCAATTCTAGCATCTTCTTGCTATAGAATATCAGCTTTAACAATGTTGATATCTATAATGTTCGTTTTTTTTTGTGTATTGCAGTTAGCATGAGAATTGGAGGAGTGTTTTTCTTGCCAATTAAATGCTTGTTTTTCTTCTCGTGTTTTATGCTCCCTACGGTATTATTTGTTTTCTTTATATGGTAGCAGAATTACTATATATTTTTTTTATTTAGACAATGACCATAGTTTTATACGAACCCAGTAACTGGTGTAGGAGAGTAATTCAAACAACTCTTATCTATTACTTCCTCCATTGATTTATTCTAGTCATCTTAAGGTCGTGCGCAGTGACCAAGGTGTGGACGGTTGAATTATTTGGGCCAGTGAGAGGAGCCATAGTGCCTCGCTTAGACAACTCTGATTTTTGGAGAAATTTTTTTGATGAGATGGCTCTGATAAATAGATGGATAGAGTATTAGTTATTGTTTGAGGCTAATAACAAAATACGAGATATACTTTAATTAATTTATTCATGTTTGGCAAAGTTGGTCTATACCGAGGCTAGGAATAATATATATAATTATATATTATTAATCATAATTATATATTGTTGCTAGCAGAGAAGCGAGGACGTCACTATGTGCGGCCGGAGGAAGTAAATTACCATAACTTTAGTTTTCCATATTCCAAGACCACCTTCGTGTATTCCGAGTCTGCCTCTGCTACATTATCGGTCATCGCCGAACCTATATGCATGCAACATATGTAAGGTTGATTTAACACACCTACAGACAAAGCACAACATATCAAGATTCATAACATTTATAGATAGATCACATTTTTATGAAACTAACAAAAGTGGTTTGACATTTTTCTATTTTTCTATTTTTTGGTGAATTTTAATTTTTCTATTATTTTTGGTGAATTTTACAAGGCTCATTTGGCTTTGGATATTTTGCATCTAGAATCCCGATTTAGTAAAGACCCTTTCATCTTTTTTTCTCTTTAGCATCTTTACATCGAGAACCCCGTAAGGTAATAAAGATACAAAAGAGATTTAGTCCTTTAATTTTGAATCACGATTTGGTCTCTAGAATTAATTTGGGATTGGTCTCGAAGAGTGATTTGTAGTGTATGGACGTAATATTGGACAGAGAGATTTATTCCTTTTATAATCACAATATGATCTCTGGTTTTGATTTTGGATTGGTTTTGAATTGAGATTTGCATTGTATATTATTATGGATAATATAATACCGGACTATGACGACCTGTGATTTACTCCGTTTATGTTTTATACGGACATGCGGACAGAAAAGGAGGTGGCCTGTGATTTATTTGAACATGGACTCTAATCTGTATCGGATGCCAACTCTATTTTTAGATGTATACAAAGACAATTGCCTGGTATATTTATCTCCTGTACAGGCGGACAGAAAAGTGGACAGAAAAGACCGGCAGAAAATTTTTTTTGGCGGGCTGAAATTTTGCCTTTTTATTAATAGGGATAGAGGTATAAAGGTATAGATATATCTTTGTGTATTTTAATTCAAAAGATTAAAATCTGATGCAAGTACTACTTGATGGAAAAGTTGCGAACTAATAATGCAGAAAAGAATATCATCGGATATCTACAGTGATATTGCACTTTACTAGGCATGCTTGTGAGGGCAGCCCCTACGCAGGCAGCACACACTATATGCTAAGGTACACTAGACTCCACGTAGATAGAGAAAAAAATAAAACTGTTATTTTCTCTTACTGCCCTTTCATCCTGCTCTAAAGGGTGGGTAGAAGCGGCTTTTCTCTTTTCTCCCTTTCCGAGACCACCATCCATCGCCACAACGCGCTCTTGCGTGTTCTCCTCTGCTCTTTCTCTGATAGAGCTACTAGTTCTTGTGCAGGCTATCACTGCCCTCTGCGAGACCACTAAGGAAACGACTTGAAGTGGGACATAAGAACACATGGTTTGAAACACTTGTTTATATATTTTGTAACATATTCAAATTATATGAAACAAATATTTATTTCATCCATACATGTAGCACGCGGCTTATTATCGTAAACATGACACTTTGCAAAATCAAATAAACCACATATTTTCATAATCACAACAAGATCAGGATGATTTCAAACATTGTGCTTGTTTAAATCAAATCATAGTATATGTACATAATGATATGACTCTAGAGAGCAAAACAAATAGTCTATACAAAAAAAGAAAATCTAAGAACCAGCTATGATTCATAAGGTCCAATGCTTCTTCCATGTGGGAACTGAACCATTCATTTTAACCTGCAAAGAAATTTAAGTTGTAACACATTACAAATTAGACCACATAGGTACAGTGATGTAAAGTAAAAAAGGTAATTTGAACATACAACCATCCATAGGCCAAGCAATTGCTGAGGCCGAGGGCAGTTCGCCTGGGTGGCGCGATGGAGAAGCCCTGAGTTTACGTGGGTAAACTATATAGTGCAATTTTTAAGTTATAAAAGGCAGTGGCTAAAAGCATACAAATCTTCCACAAACTACCCGTCACGGTACCCAAGCCTAAATATGCGTCGTTCACGTTAGTTTGGGTAGAAAAGGCAGGGTTCAACGGAGTAGGCAAAGCAGATAGCCAATTTGCGTTGTAGTGGTGAAACCCAAAAATGCATCTTCTGTCTCCTCACCCATAAGTCTGCCACGGCCAAACTGTGCGGCTGAAATTTCTGAGTTGTTTGGGAACGAAAGGTGTAAGTCAGGCGAGACATGCAAACCTTTGGCTTTTAGGTTGGTCGTTGGAGAAGAGAAATTTTGGGTGGGTGACCCCGTAACTGTGCATTGGGTTTGGGTTGTTGAAGATAGCTTCGTGGAAGGATGTGTATTATGGCCTTATGTAGGGATGAAAATAGGACAAAAATATTTCTGAATATCCATCTGTCTCAAAAAGGGTTATAACGCTAAATGGTAGTTTATGTTTGAGTCTAAAAATTTAATATCTGACCGTATACAAATTTAAATACTCAAAATTGGATTTCTGACATGTATATTTTTTCTATTATGAGGTAGATACCAATATCCGAATGATCAGTATCCAGTTCAAACTTTTGAGAAAAAAAATCCGGGATATGAAACATCTGTATCCCTATATGAAAAACAATCCTCCAACTCTTTAATTATATAAATTAAATTAAAGGGTCATAGAGAGAGTAAATCTATACCTCTATTACCTAATAATAAAGCGAGAAAATTTCAGTCTGCCAATACCTTTTTGTCCGCCAATAACTTTCTGTCCGCCAGCCCGTAGCCCCCTCCCTCTCCGTATCCTATTTTCTTTAAAGTTTCTTTCCGTATCCTATTAATAGTTCTATACCGTTTTATATTTGAACACAAGGAAATCGGGAGTAAGGAAGATAATCTATATCTATACCTACCTACTAATAAAGAGGCAAAATTTTCGCTGCGTTTTTTCGTCCATCTCCAACCTCTATTCGGATTATGTTTTTTTATTAAATAAAAAATCTTGCTACTACTCCAGTATTTCTTTTCTACCGCTATTTCTTTTTTCTGCCGGCCTTGCCGAACTCGAAAAAAAGACTCGGTCTCCTTGTCCAAATGCATATATAGGAGTAGGAGCGATGAAGATAAAAAAAAGGTTCGAGCGTAAAAATGCTAGAGGTGTTATTTTATTAGATCTGGATTTATTAGAGGATTGTATTTATTAGTAAAATCAATTAATAAACCAAATAAACATAGCCGAGCCCGTATTCTTTTTTATCGTCCAATGTGAGTTGCAAGTTCTTTATGTGCATCTAAAAGCAATTCAAAATATGGAGGAAAGAAAAGTGTATAAATGTCCATAATCATAGGCACTGAAACAATATGGATTCCTAACTTTCTAAAAAACAAGTAGGGATAATCTAAGATAAATCGAGATGACCCCGTATCCAGCTCGTGGACGGTAAGTAGTGTTCCATGGAGGTGATCGAGTCGATCAACAAAAAGGCCTTGAGAGTTTAAGAAAAAGACTTGGAGGGTGGAGTACATCATTAGGTGTCTCGTGAAACCAATATTGTGTTGTTGCTACTCGCAATAGCTGCCAACGTCGACGTTTGAGAATCTCCATGGTCTGCTCATCCAAATGCCTATCTTGGTGAGGACTCCAGCCACATAAACTTGGTAATGCGACGGTGGAGTGATGAGTAAAGAATGACATCTATGTGAAGACTAGCAACTGAGGACGACGAGCGAGTGACGGGCGACGTCTACATGAAGATGAGCCACACATGATCGCGGCGCAAGGCTCGGCGTGTGTCGACACAAGGTGCGAGACTTATCATCTATCACTGTGGGGCCTGGGACTCGGTGTATATTGTGCATTGTTTCCAGACATGGCATCCATGCTAATAGGGCTCGACGTCATCACCATGGGGTTCTACATTAAGTTCGCCAAACCACTCGCCGGCACGAAGATAATGCCCATCTGAATCTCATTTTGGAACACCGGAGCAAGCGAGCAAGCGAGAAAGAACGACTAGCATAGTATCGAGAAAGAACGACTAGCATAGTGGCACAATGCAAGTAACCTCTTTTCTCTGCTTATAATAATGTTAATGAAAAACCATTGCTTTCAAGACAAAACAAGATATAGATGCTAAAATTTTAGGCAATGGTATATCTTCCCGTTGCAATGCACGGGCACTTTTGCTAGTATTAATAAAAGGAGAAACTTTCAGTCCGCACAAAAAAAATCTGTCCACTCGGCCAAAAAAAATCTGTCCGCTCGGTGGTTCGATGTGAAGTCGGAGTCGACAGTTACACGGTAAGTTACTTGCTAAATATAGACAAGGAGCTAAGAAGATAATAAAAAATATAGGGTTCTAGATGTAAAAATGTAAGAAAGAAATACTAATAAAAAGGTAAAAAGGTCTTAATAATTTTTGAACAAGATCGGGGTTCCGATGTAAAATGTTACAAATCTTACAAAACTAAAAAAATTAAAAAATAGAAACATATGAAATCTGTTTTGTTAGTTTATGATATATCCAATTTCAATAAATAAATAATATATCCATAAATCCTTCATTCTTGCTAGGTTGTTCTTTTTCTATAGGTGTGTTATATTATTTGTGCATATGTTGCATGCGTATAGGTTCGAATAGGCAGAGGATGCCCTGCTTGTTAGTCCGCCCGAACCTTTACTAATTTTTCGTTGTCCAGTTCTTGCCCAAGACAAGCCTCAATACATAACCTCTACTTTTAAATAATTATAATGTTTATTTTTGCATTAAGTTTTGAGGAGAAATATTTGCACCATTTGATAGAAAAAACTTATTTGTATTAAAATATGGATTAGTCAATGGTATAACTAATTATTTTATCAACTAGAATGTTGGACAATATGTAATCCTTGAAAAAAAGGGACAATTGGTTGTGGGACATGTAAAATGGATGCCATTTGCTGGAGAACATCATCACTTTCAAGTTTTGCTAGAGGACACTCTGATTCGATGAAATACTGCCAACGAACACCGCGCCCTGGTCCACGCGGTCAAAGGGGTGGAAAATGACCTCTGGTGCCCCTGAGCCGCTTTTGGCGCCTGGCGCGTCCTGGTCTGGTTGGACCAGGTTAAGATGGCCCGGTCCCGGTCGATAGGTCCCCGTCCCCATTCCCGTACTAATTACTCTGTGCTCGATCAAGTCAAACGGCGGCCGGGATTCGTTCCTCAAATCAGCCGGAGGATCTCGTCGGCAGCTCACCGCTCCAACCTTGCGCCGCCGTCGTAGTCTTTCTTGTCCTTGAAAAAGCTGAAGACGGGGCACAAGCACACGGGCATGTTTAGGAGCGGTTCATGAGCGACGAGTCCACGCCTCCACGATCTTTCTTGTCCCCTGGAACACGATCTTGCCCGACGAGTTCATGACCGGCGAGTCTACACCTCCACGGACAGGCACCGCGGCAGTGGAGGTCCAAGAGGAGGAGGAGGCGAAGTGGTGGTGATGGGAGCAGACCAAGCGGATCTTGAGGCGGGTTGGAGACTTGGAGTCCGGGGCAGAGTCGAGCGAGAGGCGGGGCACATCGTCGTGGTCGTGCCCGGTCGCCCGGAGGAAGAGGACGAGGACGAGAGCGAGAAGCAAGAGGACACCAGCGACACCGATGCCTCCGAGTCGGAGCTGTCACGGAGGAGCAGCGGCGCTGACGCGAGGTCAACGCTGCTGCGGCGGCGCTCGACGACGCGCGCCCGGTGGCGTTCCGCTGTAGCAGCAGCTTCAGCGACCTCGCTGCCGCAGAGTTCATCGCCCTCGCCACCGCGGAGGTCGAGGCCTTGGTGCCGCTCGGGCTCCGCGCAGCTGCGACCGCCGCTCGCGCCAACGGCTGGAGCAGCTGGGCCATGGGCAAGGACGCGTAGGGGTCGGAGCTGTCCGCAGCCACCGCAGATCGGGATGACGGAGAAAGGAGACCGAGATCGGGGACAGAGAAATAACGGCGCGGTTTGAGTTGTCTATATCTGGTTGAACCAGACCAGGATGATACAGCTCAGAGGCACCAGAGGTCATTTTCCACCCCTTTGACCGCGTGGACCGGGCCACGGTGTTCTCTGGCAGTATTTCACCGAACCCGAGTGTCTTCTGGCAAAATTTGAAAGTGACGATGTCCTCCATCAAATGGCACCCACTTTGCATGTCTCACAGCCAGTTGTCCCAAAAAAAAATTACCATGTGCAAAAAGAGAGATCTCCTATCATAATCATCGGTGGATAGACTAATCCGAATGCATCGACAAAAATGTTATAGAAGTTGATATGATAAGTCAAAAAAGCTACTTGCCTATTCGCTTGATAATTTCTATGACTGATAAGTCAGCTGGTGTTGTTTTGTTGTGAGAGAAAAACATAGTATCCCAACTAATGAGTTAAGCTGGTAAATTCAAATGAACAGGATGACAAAAAGGTCGAAATACAATATGAAAAAGTTACAAAGTTACAATGTATTTATTTTTATCTAAATAATTATATGTTATGCAATGGAAGAAAAATATATACCATGAGGTATTTTAATATGAAAAAGATACAAAGTTATAATATATTTGTTTTTATCTAAATAATTACATGCTTTGCAATGGAAGAGAAAAATATACCAAGATCTATTTTAATTTGATACAGGTTTATAAAGCACATTGTTATTTATTGTGAGCTTTATTATAATATGGATGTGATAATTATCATAAAATAAATAAATAGTATAGAAGCATAAAACATAAGTTTCCATTCATGTTATTATTTTGAATAAATTTTAGTAATTTTTCTTCTCTCGTTGCAACGCACGGGCATATTTGCTAGTCTATACTTTATTAATAAAAGCTTAAAATTTCAGTCCGCCACTGATCGGTTAAAAAAATTCTGACCGCTCGGTATGCCGAGTCCGGTCCGGTCCGTACTCGTTTCACGAAGGAAGCTAACGGTGCAAAAACAAGATTAGAGTGAGAAAGAAACTAAAAAAATTATAAAGGTTCCAGATGTAAAAATACAAGAGACAAAGAAATAGTGGTAGGGCTCTAATAACTTTTGAAATAAAATTGGGTTCCTGATGCAAAAACTGTTTGAGATATTGCAAAATTCACAAAAAAAATCATAGAAAAATCAAAAAAAATGTCAAACCAATTTTGTTAATTTCATAAAAATATTATCTATCCATATATGTTATGAATTGTGTTAGGTAACTTAGGTTATATTTTGTCTATAAATATGTTATAAACCATCCTTGCATATATTGAATCTATATAGGTTCAACATTAAAGAGAACGAGCTAGAGACAAATCCAGAATACGTGAAGGATGTCCTCATCGTCAGTGTCCCTAGGCCTCCACTAAATTTTCGATGTTCGATTTCTGCCCCAGACGAGCCCGGTGCATAACCCATATATTTTTTCAATAGTTATGATGTTTGTTTATGCAGTAGCCTTGAGGTTTGATAAAGAAGGACAAGAGTTGCCTTTAAAAAATAAAGAGATCTTTCGTCATAATCATTACCGGATAACCAATTCTAATGCATCGACAAAAAAATTATGAAAGTTGATATGATGCGTCAAAAACCTACAAAGGGCGATACTGAGTCATAGAAATAGATGAGCAGTATGAAAAAGTTACAAAGTTGTAATATATTTATATCTAGATAATTATGCATTTTACAATTAAAAAAGAATATATCAATGAGTATTTTGTTCGATATAGGTTTAACAGGACACTGTGTTTTTTATTGTGAGCATTAACTTATATTATGGAGCTATGATCATCATAAAATAAATTATAGAAACATATAAAATAAAGGATAGATATGTTTTTATTCATATTAGCATTTTATATTGATATTAGTAGTTTTTTCTCCCGTTGCAACGCACGGGCATATTTGCTAGTATTATTTAAAAGCCAAAATTTCAGTCCGCTTTTTTGTTCACTCTTTTTCTGTCCGCCTGATCCACTCCCTTCCTTCAACACCGTGAAACAAAAAACAGAAACGATTTTGTGTTGCATACCGTGAACGAACAGGAAAGCCAAGGAAAAAAGTCTGCATGCCATAACCGAATAAGAAAAGAAAAAAAATCTGCATGCCATGTCCAAATAAGAAACAAAAAGAAACATGGCCATTGGTCTAGGATAAAAATAGCCAACCTGCGTTTTGAATGCCGCGTGCTCCCGCCATATACTAATTCTCACCAGCCTATTATTAGTTAACGGTAGTCAACACGTCTATTTTTAGTTACCTAGCAAATATGCCCTTGTAATGGGAGAAAAATTATTGAGCATTTATGCAAAATGATAACATAAATGGTATACATTTTTTTTATCCCATGAATGGTATATATCTACTTATGTTTTAAATGTGACATCCATAATACATAAATTAATGCTGAGAATAATTAATAAAAAAATCTGCATGCCATGTCCAAATAAGAAACAAAAAGAAACGTGACCATTGGTCTGGGATAAAAATAGCCAACCTGCGTTTTGAACGCCACGTGCTCCCGCCATATGCTAATTCTCACCAGCCTATTATTAGTTAACGGTAGTCAACACGTCTATTTTTAGTTACCTAGCAAATAAGCCCTTGTAATGGGAGAAAAAATTATTGAGCATTCATGCAAAATGATAACATAAATGGTATACATTTTTTTTTATCCCATGAATGGTATATATTTACTTATGTTTTAAACGCAACATCCATAATGCATAAATTAATGCTGAGAATAATTAATAATGTTCCATTAAACTTGTATAAAATACATTGGCTGCAAGAGCACAAGCCGTCGTGGCCGCGGAGATGCCGCCAGGACATGCAGTCGCTCGGGGCACGGACGACGCGAGGCTGGAAGGGCGGGGGTACGGAAGCCGACACGGGGAGGCAGTGGTGGCCGGTGTGGACGTGTGGTAAGGAATGGAGGAATTTGTGGTGCGTGGAGAATATCTCTGTGACACTCAGGTGAAAAGGTTCCTTGCGGTCGGAATATAGGAATAAGGTAGAGAGAGAATAGAAACAAAAGAAAAAAAACAAAAGGGCCCGAGGAAGGAAAAAGAGATAAAAGTAATAAAATAAGAAAGTAAAATATCACTAGATATTTCACTCTTCAATAGCAGGAAAAGTTGTTTTATGACTTGTTTTTTTTCAAACATGTTCGGCTCCATAAGATAATCTGCTTTACCATAGAAGTCACGGCTAGAGCTAAGCCCTACCAAATTGGCGCTAATAAATAAAATAAATATGGAGCAGTTCGGTGTCGTTGCTCCGCCATACCAAGTAGAGCTCTCTCCCCGCATCACCACTCCACCATACTGCACAGAGGTTCGGCATCGCTACTGCCTATACTATTCAGACGAATCTGCCCGATGCTAAGAAATTGAACAAGATCGTCGACATCGTGTAGAAGTAGAAAATGCTAAAGAAGTGGGTGTGGCCAATGATTAACGACATTATTTCAACAACGACGACTACTACTATTAATACTAAACAAATAGTTTAGAACATTGTTTCTTATACTCACTTAGTCCAAATGAAATAATTTTTAGAATTAATATTAAATTAAACTATTATCATTTGAGTTGACGTCTATGAGTCTAGAGGTACTACTTTTTTTTCTCTCGTTGCAACGCATGGGGATCTTTGCTAGTAATATTTATGCCATGAATATCTATGACTTAGTGTCATCAAAATTGCACTGGCCCTGCTTCTACAACTTTGAAAGAATGGTTGAACGAGGTTACCCAGATCAGGGGCCTCGGCTTCATGTTTATAGGGACGGGAAAAACCCCCGCCGTGGTGTTTACAACAGATTGACTTGTACATGAAGAATATCTATCTATCTATCTTAGACTACAAGACACTTGTTACACAAGACAATATCCCGAGCCTATCTAAACAACCTTGATACACAAGTACATACGTGACAAGTATACAACTTGTTTTACATTCCCCCTCAATCTTAGCCACTAACAAGGTTAAGATTGGACCTAAATGTCTTCAACTTATACACCGGCAAGGCCTTTGTGAATCCATCAGCAAGTTGATCCCCAGTGTGAATAAACCGGATGTCCAGCAAACCTTGCGCCACACGTTCCCGAACAAAATGATAATCAATTTCAATATGCTTAGTGCGCGCATGGAAGATAGGATTTGCAGACAAATATTTAGCACCAAGATTATCACACCACAATCTGGCGCTTCTAGGATGAGGCACCTTGAGTTCAGTTAGAAGCTTCTGAACCCACATCATTTCAGCCGTGGCGTTCGCTAACGCCTTGTACTCCGTCAAGCAGTACTTGACCGAGACACTGTCGCTTGTTTTCGTGCAATCCAAGAGACAAGATTGCTGCCAAGAAACACGGCAAAGCCGCCAGTAGAGCGTCGATCATCGACACAACCCGCCCAATCGGCATCCGAGAAGGCACTGACCATCATGGAAGGAGACTTGCGAATCCGGAGTCCAAGAGAAGCAGTACCACGAACGTAGCGCAAGATTCTTTTGACAGCACTGTAATGTGTAGTAGTGGGAGTATGCAAAAATTGACATACCTTATTAACAGCAACGGAGATGTCGGGGCGGGTTAAAGTAAGGTACTGCAGGGCACCAACCAAGCTTCGATAGCGAGTGGAATCATCGTCATTCAGTTTCTCACCATCAGCAATGCTGAGCTTCTGTGAACTAGGCAGAGGCGTGTCCACTGGTTTGCAACGATCCATACCAGATCGTGCCAAGATATCAGCAGCATACCTCCCTTGAGATAGCACCAGTCCATCATTGTCACGCCGCACTTCGATCCCCAGAAAATAATGGAGTGCACCAAGATCCTTGAGAGCGAAGTCACGCTGTAAATCAGAGAGCAAAGCATCCGTTGCATCCTTGGAGGAACTAGCAACAATTATATCATCAACGTAGACCAAAACAAAGATTGTATATCCTCTTGTGCTGTAGTAGAAGAGCGAAGTATCAGACTTGGACGGCAGAAATCCCAAGGATTGTAGCTTCTGACTCAACCGAGCATGCCATGCTCGCGGCGCCTGCTTAAGCCCATAAAGAGCTTTATCCAATTTGCAAACATAAGTGGGATGAACCTTGTCTGCATAACCCGGAGGTTGTGCCATGTATACATCTTCATCAAGCACACCATGAAGGAAAGCGTTCTGCACGTCGAGCTGCCGGAGCGACCAGCCCTTGCTGACAGCGATGGAGAGAATGAGCCGTATAGTAGCTGCCTTCACAACCGGGCTAAACGTATCTTCGTAGTCAACACCATACTGTTGCTTATACCCTTTAGCCACTAGACGCGCCTTGTACCTTTCAATGGAGCCATCAGCCCGACGTTTTACCTTATACACCCATTTGCATCCGATGAGATTGGCACCTTTGGGACGTGGAACAAGGTGCCAGGTACGATTCTTGAGCAATGCCGCATGTTCAACATTCATCGCCTCCACCCAACGAGGATCAGCAAGTGCAGCCTTAAGCGTAGCAGGTTCATCTGTAGGGGAGACAGCCATACACCAGCGGACAGTGCCATCTGTAAATGTTTTAGGCTGTGTGATACCTCGCTGAAGCCGCGTGACAGGGCGCTGCTGCTGTGGAGCAGGACCGGGTGAGACCACACCAGATCCCTCCTCGGCCATAGAAGATCCAGGAGCGGGCGGAGAGGTTCCGCCGCTCGGATCCGGTTGCGGCACGGAGTCGTCGTGTGCTGGCGGTGGCTGCGCCGAGGCAGCCGCAGAGGATCCCGGCACAGAATCTTGTGCCGCATCGCGACGGGGAGACAGATCGGCTGCACCAGTTAGCGATCCCGAAGCGGATCCGCTGACACCGACAGGATCCTGCGCAGGCGAATCTGCCTGGGATCCCACGCTGCCCCCTTCCATCCGACACATGCGATATGGGGGCGTCTCATCAGCTCTTTGACGCGGTTGAGGCTCCGAATTGTTCCCTGAAAAATCAGAAGATGTGCTACCAGAAGGCAGACTATCAGTAGGTACTGGAGAGCTTAATGCACGGTCCAACAATGCAACATCCCCAGTAGTATTAGGATTAAGGAGATGATCAGGAAGAAGCAAGATCTCAGACCGAAGCCTAGCGCCGGCATTAGGATGCATAGATGAAAAGGGAAAAACTTCTTCATCAAAGGTAACATCTCGGGAAATATAAACACGTCCCTCAGAGGGATCAAGACACTTGTATCCCTTGTGAATATTGCTATAGCCTAGGAAGACACACCTTTTCGAACGAAACTGGAGTTTCCTAGTGTTATAAGGCCTCAAATTTGGCCAACAAGCGCACCCAAAAGCACGAAGTGAAGAGTAGTCTGGATCTTGGGATAGTAGACGATGATAAGGACTATCATTGTCAATGACCTTGGAGGGTAATCGATTGATAAGATGGACAGCAGTAAGGAACGCCTCATCCCAAAATTTGAGGGGCATAGACGCATGAGAAAGAAGAGAAAGACCAACTTCGACTATGTGTCTATGCTTTCGCTCGGCTGACCCGTTTTGCTGGTGAGCATGGGGGCAAGAGACATGATGGGATATCCCAATGCGTTGGAAGAAGGAGTTTAGGGAACGATACTCCCCTCCCCAGTCTGTCTGGACAGCGAGAATTTTGCGTGAGAATTGGCGTTCTACTAATTGCTGAAAGTTATGGAAACACTGGAACACTTCAGACTTGTGACGCAACAAGTAAATCCAAACAAATTTGCTGTGATCATCAATAAAGCTAACATAGTAGCTATGGCGTCCAACCGATGTTGGCGCAGGTCCCCACACGTCCGAAAAAATCAAATCTAGAGGTCTATCAGAAACACTTGTAGACCTAGGGTAAGGTAGCTGATGCGCCTTCCCTTGTTGACATGCATTACAAACATGTCCTTTATTGGAATCTAACACAAAAGGGAAACTATGGCGACTAAGAATCTGCTTGACCACCGAGGTAGAGGCATGACCTAGCCGATGGTGCCATAGGGAGAAGCTCGGCTTGACAGCGCCGAGGGCTTGCTTATTTGGGGACGATTTATTTGATGATGATCGCAGTGGGTACAGGCCTCCCTTACACCTGCCTGTGAGAAGAGGTTTCTTCGTCTGCTCCTGTTTGATGACATAATGGTTTGGATGAAATTCAACGAAAACATCATTATCATTTGTAAGCCGATGAACGGAAAGGAGATTTTTATGTGCGGTAGGGATATGCAAGATGCGATTAAGATGAATATTACTAGCTGGGGTGCGCAATGTACTGTGACCGACATGAGCAATCTCCATACCTGTTCCGTTCGCGGCGTGCACTTGTTCGCCTCCATGGTACTTCTCGCGGAAGCTCAGCCTCTCCAGATCACCAGTAATGTGATCGGTAGCACCGGTATCCATGTACCAGTTGCTGTCGATGCCGTAGGACGAGGTCTGTGCAGACGAGGCAGATTTCTGGGGCGGGCCGGTGTAGTTGGTGTCAAACCTTTTGAAGCAGCGAATGACTACGTGGCCCTCCTTGCCACACAGCTGACAGAAGACACCGGCCTGAAAGCCGCCTCCATTGCCTTGTGGACGTCCACCGCCACGCCCTCCACGTGGCTGTCCGCGTCCCTGGCCACCGCGACCAAAGCCGCCGCGGCCGCCACTCTTGTTGTTGTAGTTCTGGCCGCCACCGCGGCCACCTTTCGCTGCCACGTTGGCCGAGGATTGGAAGGAGCCGCCATTGCTCCCTCCCTTGATCTCCAGGCGCTGCTCGAAGCTTGTAAGCTGGGTGAAGAGATCACCCACCGTGATGGGCTCAACACGAGCAGTAATAGCAGAAACAACAGGATTGAATTCAAGATCCAATCCGGTGAGAATATAGGAAACTAATTCATCATCCTCAAGTCTCCTACCAGCAGATGCCATCTCATCTGCTAAACCTTTCATCTTGGTGAGATACTCACTGACAGTGGAGTTGCCCTTGGTCGCTGTAGCCAGCGCCATCCTGGTGCTGATGATTCTTGCACGCGATTGAGAGGCAAACATGCCCTCAATGGCTGCCCACGCCTTGGCAGCCGTGGTCTCGGAGTTGATCTGCCCAAGGATGTCCTTGGACATGTTGCTCTGCAGATAGTTGAGCACCTGGCCATCCTTGGCCACCCAGGTCTCATAGTCGGGGTTGACGATCGGCGTCTTGTCATCAGCACCCTCCTTAGGAGGAAGGTGCATGGCCGGCGGCGCCGCCGCCGGGTCGAGGAAGCCGAGGAGACGTGTGCCCTTCAGCGCGGACACGACTTGAGCCTTCCATGAGGGATGGTTGGCTCGGGTTAGCTTCTCGTTCGTCGGCAGGAAAGTGACGAGCGATTGCAGTGCAGAGGCAGCGGAGGAGGTTGGATCGGTTGCCATGGCAATAAGGAATTTCCGTGAGGAGAAGGGCTCTGAATACCATGAAAGAATGGTTGAACGAGGTTACCCAGATCAGGGGCCTCGGCTTCATGTTTATAGGGACGGGAAAAACCCCCGCCGTGGTGTTTACAACAGATTGACTTGTACATGAAGAATATCTATCTATCTATCTTAGACTACAAGACACTTGTTACACAAGACAATATCCCGAGCCTATCTAAACAACCTTGATACACAAGTACATACGTGACAAGTATACAACTTGTTTTACAAACTTATACATAGCCGCTGATTTTTATAACTTAAAAATTGCACTGCATCAAGTTTACCCTATGTAAATTCACAACCACAACATATTGAGTGTGGCCCGGGACATGGACATGAGATCAGCTCAGCATCGAGAGCCTCAGCAACGGCAAAGACCAAGGTGGAAGCATCGAACATGTCACTATCGTTTTGGTGCTAGAATCGAGGCTTACCGGGTCATCAGGTGAAGAAGAACCAAAGATTTTCTGATTCCACTGGAATAGGGGTGCGGCTATGCAATTCTTCGCGTCCTTTGGATGGCCTTTAATTTCACGAATTAAGTTATGAGACTATGATGGAGAATGAGATGGAGATGGAGATGGAGATGGAGATACCGAGGATGCAGAGATGGAGATTATGATGTTGCCGAGGAAGCAGATGCAATATGAATAAGAATATGTCTCCCTAGAAATACTGGGGACTAGGAAGAGAACAAATTTGTACTGTTACATTTTTATTACATAGTATGATTGTTATTTACACATCCCCTGTACCATTCTTCAACTTCAACAGCCAGCTTTGAAATATACACTCCGTGCTAAACCAAACCAAAGGGAAACATTCTATTGCAATCATACACATGTACAGGCGAATAAACTTCTGGGATGATCAGAGCTACCTTTCTGGTGCGTGTTTTGCGCAGAAATGAGAGGAAAGGTACAACCCATCTTGACTTGGAAATGGAACCTACGAAGCAGCGTTCTGTTGTGCTCGCATCACCAGTTCTTCAGTTGTTGTACCAATGATCTCGTTCGCGCGCTTCAACGGAACGCACAAGATCCTTCCAATCAAGTCCTGCAGAAAAGGAAAGCCTTACTGCATTGTGACTTACTGCATATGATAAACTGTGCGTTTTAGAACACCATGCAACCTCCTTTGAATGTCGACTGCACATATCCATTTGTTATTCGGTTATTAATGCACCTATCATGCTATTGACACAGTTGACTACCCAGGACACAAAAACTATTGTGCCAAGACCAAGAGCAATGAAAAAATAAGTTTGAGATAGCAAAAATCACATATTGACCCGATGAACGATGCTAAGCTTCTCTAACTTCTTTATAGCATCGTGAACAAGTTTGTAAGTTTGTACCCAGGACACTAACTTAATGTGCATAAAAGTTAGTAATATATACTTCAGCATTAGAAAGATTTGATTTACCCGATGAACAATGCTAAGCTTCTCTAACTTCTTTATAGCATCATGAACATCAAAATTGCACTCTGCGCCAAACTCTTCTTTGATCAGCTCTTCACAGCGTAAATCAAGATCCTGGTAGGAAGAAAAAATGAAAATAAAAATTGTAAGCTCCATAAATTTGCAGTAATTTGTCCCAAAGAAAAGAGCATAGCTGATGTGCACTCCACTTGCATGGCTTTTGCTGGAAGACATCTCGTAATGTGTAATGTGTTCGAGCAAATGACATCCAAGTGGAGCCAAAGTTTCAAATTTTGTTGTCAAATACTCCTGACAACAAGTCTATAACCACACAGAAATTTCTTATCACAACTATTCTGCACAGATCAATTTTGTCTAACTATAATTGCCCATCTAAACTTCAGTCCAAACATTTGATGCAACATGCCATAAAAAACGCACAAAAGGTTTGGCTTTTGCCCCATTGATAAATAGTATGTATTGGATTACCATCTAGATAGGATGTGCTGCATTCTAACAAAAAGACAAAACAAACCTGAACAATGCTACTCCGCTACAGCTGTTAGCACAACTCCCAACATCCTAATAGTAAACAAGGGCTGAGTTGCTGAAATGTGTAATTAGTGAATCTAAAGAAGAAGGTTAACTTGAGGACACAAATGCTCTATATGTTCAAAGCAATACAGAAGCAAAAAATAATGGAGAGTGCAACACCAGTTAGCTATACTTACTTGTATAGTGGCTTTTCCCTGCTCCATTAAAATGTAGTAACAAATTATGACCTCTTTAACCTACACCAAGGATGATGGGATATCAGTGAACACAAGGCATAAGTATCAGCATGTGGTTTGAAGTACTGTTTTCAACTAGACAACTATTCGTACTTCTTGCTGTATCACGTCATCGCATAAGTGAAGAAGAGTTCCCTTCCCACTATCAAGCTGTTTGTCATACATTGATTTTGTAATCAAATTCTGATAAATTGTCATATTTTGTTGAAATCTGTATATAAACAATAAAGAAATGTGTCATATATCAGCAAAAGATTAGAATCACAGCACTAGTATGGAAAAGGTAGCAAGATTAACAAGGGAATTTAAAATTTATTAAACCAATAGAGAAATAACATTAACAACCAAATGAAGTTCAAGGTAAGAAGGAAAAGAAAAGCTGTCAATTAAGCACTTACGTGAAGTATATCTTAGCACAGTATCCAATCACACCAGACAATATTGCTATTACAACCCATACATCAGCCTTTGGCATTTCAAGAGAGCCTACTAGAGTGACCTGCAAGTAGTAAGCTATTGATAATTGATATACTAGTAAAACATCGCTGTAGCTGGATAGCCAAGACATTACAAACATACCAAACCGATAACAGCAGAAATGAGAAACTTGACCCAATCCATTGGTGTTAGTGACGGATTTTTCTTCTCTGGCTACAAAATAATAATTCTGGTTATTATTGATAACAACTAAAATGATAATCAAACTGCTATATATCAATTTAACTTCTTGTGATCTATCCCTTACAAGAACAATTTCCATGTCAGCCATTGGGATATTCTTGAAGTGCTTTACAAATATTCCTCGATCAGGCTTAGTCTTTGTACCAGCCCTCCTGTACATATACAAACAGCCCAACTAATATAGCTGCATCAAGAATAAAAGCACCAGAGTCCATCATGAATTTGAAGGTTGGGCAATCAGAACATTGAATCTACCTGTACACCACAATCATCCTATCGAATGTAGGTTCTTGAATTGTCATCTTACTCATCAGATTTTTCAAACTGTCATCACATAGGTGAAGATACTGCATGTTAGATACTAAGTTTGGCAGTCTAACAAATTTTACTAAGAACATTGAGCAACCTTAGTTCAATTTTTTCTAATCGAACTCTCTCAACAAACAATTCTGGATCTTCTTCATCTTCATTAATTTCATCAGTCTTCTTCGGGTCATTCTTTGGCTTCGAATGTTGTTTCTTAGAAAACAATCGGTCAATCCTGGAATAAAATAAGAACTCATTGGTATAACGCCATACAGTATTTTGGCAAATTGGAGTAGATTGGGTTAAAACAAACAGGTTGCTGCATAAGAGTGCATATACCTGGTAACCCTGAGCAATGAGCTCCAAGCTCGGGATATCATTACATCTACTTTTTCAATGAAAAAGTAGTCAGTTGTTCGATCAATTCCAATGCCCCGACGAAAGATGATATACTACGAGATATGGACAATGAAGAATGTGACTTAGGAAACCATGAGAAAAAAACAGAGGATGGTGAACATCCAGATGCTATTGTAGATTTCTAATCATCACTCAGAAACAAGTGTTGCCAGGATGAAAAGAAAAGCTGCATGAACGAATAATACCTTGTCTGAAAATTCTGGTAGATTGTCATGTGGGTGCTCTTTAAAATATTTCGTCAACAACTTCTTGTCTAGCTACATTTCAAGGTTAGCAAATAGATCATCAGCAAAATACTAGTTATGTAGTTACTAAGATTAATTTAAAATGTTAAAAAAATCAAACCTTAGATTCATCAACTTTGATCGGAAGATTCAACAAATATTTTCCAGATTGCGCAATATCGAACTCTTCATCTGATAACAACTTGAAGTTGCTCTTTTCCATCACCTGCTTGATACAGAACACAAATAGAAATGATTAAACAAAACTAGTTTTACATGAAAATACTAGTTGCTTTGGTTGAGGTTGATATTTTGTTGTATACAAAGGGTGTGAATGCATTCTAAGAAATATGAGTGTGCGAGTGTGTGTGTTGTAAGGGTTCTTGCCCCCTTTTTCTTCTCAATACAAAGATACACAGCTCTCTGTGTGTTGGAGGAAAAAATGATAGCTGAACATCTCCTAGTCGCCTAAGAAACAGGAATCTTATCTACATCGAAAGGACAAAAGGTAGTTTTATCAGTTATATATCAACACACTGCAAAGCCGATCTGATCCAACTGAGTTAATTGGTGATGCAGGTTTTCTCTTAAAAAGGATCATCGTATAATAAATATAAAATGGTGGATTGTGGTGTTTCAATTTCCTTCTTAGGAATAGCGTGGAAGTCATGACAAACGAGAATCTAAATCCTTTCAAAGCACCATATTCAGTCAACTTTAAGTATGAGCTACATGGCAACCACTCAACAGTAAGGCGGTGGAGAATGTAGTATGCAAAGCAATTCATTTCCTATGAGGATTTAGGCATCGAGTTGAAAATCCATGTACTCTAGCCCATACAGTCATAGCTCAGTGGTATGAATCAACGCATGGTAATAAATAGGAACAATACTTGCTACCAGGTTGCTCTCACTGGTCCATACCATGGCATGTATTCATATAATTAAATATTTTTCACATATTTTCAATGCTTTTGGCACAAAGTAACAGTGAACATAATGTGCTAAGCAATCCATTTCCCATGAGGATTTAGGTCTTTTATCATAAACCATGTACTTAAGGCCTGAGAGTCAAAGCTCAGTGGTGCAAATCAATGCATGGGAAGTACTAAATAGGAACAATGGTTGCCATCATGTGGCTCTTGTTGGTCCATTCTCCATAGCCTGGATCAGTTACAGCTGTGTGTATCCATATTAAACATTTCTAATTCATGTATCTTACACATCCGGCGTAAAGTAATAGTTCCCAAGTGTACATGAGGATGAGGAAGATGTCGGTCCATAGTAATAGTGTGCAGGTGTGATGCTAAACAGAGGAACATGTACCTAACCAACCTGAAAAAGATATGTCATGAAATTGAATTCGAGGGTCTCGATTTCCTCCGACGTCAGGTTCTGTTGCTCCAGCCTCTTCTCACCAGAAACCGGATCAAACAGCGAGTACAGTTGCTGCATCGGGAACACAGAACAGACAAATCAGCCATCTGAACCAAATCGCCCCTTGAGCAAACAAACAGAGAACTTTTTTTTTTTTTGCGAGTAAAACAAACAGAGAACTAACAACAAAAGAAGAACAAAGGCAGAACGAAGGCTTGCCATGAGGTCTTCGAACTGGAGGAGGTACCAGGCCCGGATGGTGTACTCCACCTTCTTGCACAGCTTCAGGAACTCGTTCCGATCGGCCTCATGCTCTGCGCGCAGTTTCCAAACACGAAAATAGTTAACCAAACGGTGATTAATCCTGGATACAGAGAACATTACTGTTTGCACTAATCCGTTTTGGCTGTTGCAGCATAAGCCTCCATGGGACTGGGAGCATCACAACACAAATCGTCTACAACAGACGAATAGACGATTAAGCATGGTTGACACTTGACAGTCGTGCCGATGGCCAGATAGAGGAAACTCTACTTCTGGGGGAGCCCGAAACGACCAAATCGGCCGCTGATGCTTCGAGCCGGATGAGCAGAGCACAGCGTACAACTGAGTTCGAAATCCGGCCGACGCCCCAGAGACTTCCTGTCACTGTCAGTCATAGAGCACAAGCGCCCTCGGCCCTCGCAGCACCACGCAACTGCTGCTGCTGCCGCTGCTGCTACAGAGAGTAAAGCGAGAAATCGGGAGGAGCGGCGGCGGTAGGCGGTGGCTCACCGATGAGGTACGCGAGGCGCATGACGAGCTTGGGCTTGAGGATGGGGATGACGGCCTCCCGCTCCATCCGGATGACCTCCCGCGCCACCCCGTCCTTCCGCCCGTCCATCGCCTTCTTCTCCTTCTCCCCCTCCGGCACCCGCCCGTTCGCCGCCTCCGCCGCCATCCGCGCCGGCCACCACTCCAACAGAATCGATTCGGCTTCGGCTCTGCGCGTTGCAAAAGCCGAAAAAGAAGTAACCGCCGCTGGTGCGCGACGGGGTGGCGCTAGCGGAATTATTATCTGGGCGGGGCTCGGCCCACGTGGCGACGGCGAAAGCTGTCGGCCGGGGGCTCGGGCGAGGCACGCGGCTCAGTCGCTGACCTGCGGGACTGCAAGTGTTGGGGCCCGCTGGCAGAGACACGTGCCGCGTCCCCGCTACCGGATCAGGATTGGTCGGACGTGGCAGGGGAACAGTCAACCGGAAGCCGTTAGCTGGGCTTTCTGTTTCATCGAATCGACGAGAAGACCGGCCGCGTGCTTGTTCTTTTGCAGCCTTGCTAGTTGCTCGCTGCCACGCTTTCTTCCTTTTCTCTACGTGTTGCGTTGAGCTGTAAGGAAACGAGAACGAGCAAGGAGATCATCTTCTTCTTTAAACCTAAACTTCGTCCGCGTTTTTTTAGTGTAAATAAAGTGTAAAGAATACCAGCTGTGCTGAATGCTATTCAGCTATTCTTTCAAGCAACTGTCTAGGTGGACCAGCTGTTCACTGATTCCAAAAAATAAATAGCCACTTTAGAGATGTTTGGTACAGTACTAGACATAACCAAAAGATAGTTTATGGTTTTATTTTGAACGGTTAGTTTTTTTGTTTCGACGCCAAATAGAATGATTAAAAGTAACGGATGCCAACTTCGGATGCCAAACTAGTTAGACTTAGAGCTTTGTTCTCAACGGCGTTCGCCAAATAGTAACGGTCCTAAACTATTTGCTTCGCTTTGAGACTGGAATTGTTGGGTTTAATTTAGTGGCCCTCATCTTTCTTGGGCTTGTAGATATTGCAGAGATGGTCCGTGACAATTAGGTAATTAAATTCAGTAAAGGAGATCGGATTAAATATTTTTTAGTTCTCTCTCGCCGTAGCATTAGGTCACGTCTCGACGACTTGGGATTCTAAAAATCCAGATTATCTACCATGTGTAAGGGATTCTGAGATTTTCAAACTTCGAGAGATGTGATTTCAAGAATCTAGCCTACTATCTCTCCCGTTTGGATGATGCATATGTTCTTTTTATCAGAATCCCGAAATCTCATATGGATTTTAACGGACCTTAATACAAGCCTTACTTCAGAATTAAACACTTGAGACGTATCGCACTCGGTCTTGTGTATATAATAACTTTTTTTGTAGCAAAATGCATATATATAACTAAAATAGAACATTTAGACTATCCATTATAGCATAATGTCGAGTTTGATAGGATTTCAGGTCTAATAATTTATTTTGATGGAAGAAAATGTCTCTCGTACAGCTGGTGCAAGCCTTGACATGCCGTGCCGTGCCAGTACCACTGCCACCAGCGTGACAGCACCCCGGTCGTCAAACTAGCTGCCAATACAAATGGGAAATGGCGCAATAGTGTTCTTTTTTTCTTGACTGGCGGGACTAAAAAGCTACTCTCTGCTGAGCGTCGACTACTCTCCTGCCGGGCCATAAATGGAAGGCGATGGGCTGGCCCACTCCAAGGTGGGCGGCCAAAGCCCACCGGTGCCCGGGGCCGCCGGGCCAGAGCGACCACAGGTCCAGGAATGGGCAAACCGCAGACCAGGCCAGGGCATTTGCTCAAAAAAAGACCAGGCCGTGCACCGCACCATTCATGGACCCTACTTTTTGGCACGGACGACGACGGCGAGAGCGAGACCCCGCCAGGCTGCCACGAACGCGGCGGTCGCTCCTCTCCTGGCGCTACGGCCGCCGGCTAGTCCGACGGATCGATGCCACGCACCACGGAAGCCCACGAACGCGCCGCGCCGAGGCGCCCGGCACCCACCTACCCTTCCTGCCTTTGCCTTTGCGGGCGAGGACGGCGGGCCACGGGCGCCAGGCGCTGTCGAGTGGGCCGGGACGAGAGCAGCGACCGGTGGGCCACGCGCTGCCCACGGCATGGGGAGCACCTGCGCCCTGTGGACCACCTCTGGACGTGGGGCCCTTGTCACGCCCAGGATTCCAGGAACACACTGCCCTCTCGCTTTCGTCCCTGTCTCTCTCGTCCCAAAAATTTCTCGTCTCGGGACGGGAGCATGGGCGATCAAAGACCCTGCATATATGGACTGTTTCCATGAACTGTATATGCATCAGATCTCTGGTGAGGTTATATGCATCTGATCTCTGGTGAGGTTCTCTCTCGCTCTGTTTTGGTCTGTCTGGTGAACGAATTCTAAACCCGAGAGCAGTTCGGTGGGTTTTCTAGGCTCAAAAGATGCTAGGTTTGTTTTTGAAACAAATGCATGAGTCTGGCATCGAATTTCGTCTCTTTTTGTTTCTCTTGACAACTATTTTTACTTTTGAGCCACATACTATTCAAAGGAGTCGACATGGAAACATGCATGCATGTTTAGGATCGAACGGAGTCCCTGGTCGTCTTACTCGGTCAGGAATCACAAACCAATTGGCTATTTTCTTTTTTTCTTTCAAGATATTTATAACAGAATAATGAGTGAAGGTAGTATAGTATATCATACAACTTTGATGCTACTTTTCGTGAACAAACATTGCAACCGTCCCTGGTAAACCGTGAACGCATCACTGACCATCTGACCTGCAAAAAGCGGGCATTTTGATTGTGCGACTCGTGAGGCCCAAACCCTTTTGGCCAGGCAGCAGCAGCAGCATCAGCAGGCAGTGCAGGTGCAGCGTTCAGACCAGAAGGCAGACCCGCGAGCTGCTGTAGTGTGCCCGCCCGAAAAAAGGATGGTTGCCCTCACTTCAAAGCCTGTCCCTCGTCAAGGAGGACAGGCAGCCCCGGCGTGTCACGGGGCTCGCCAGCTCACTTGGCATCCCAATTCCCAAGCGCCGTATGCTACAGGACCTGCGTATGCTAGGTCAAGGCCCGTCGCGTGCCAGAGAGACCAGAAGTTTACTCCAACTATACGTAGTGGATTTGTTTCCACGACGTTTCTTAATTTGCTAATAAAAAATACGAAATAGATACCTTAATTAGTACTATGTATTACTACGTTCCTATTCATAAGGTTGCTGGCGATGAGTCACATTATTTGCATGTGTCTAAATCGTCATTTAGAGAATCATTTAAATAATAAACACTTTACATATATTTTCACTTTCCAACAACTTTTCAGGTATTATCGCTTTTCATCTTTGACTAGTGAGAAGTGATGTAAGGCTAGTCTCAATGGAGGTTTCACGGGAGTGTCATGCACATTAAATAGACTACCATGTCAGCATTTGCATGAAATTGCATGAAATTGAAAGGAGAGAGAAGGAATTCGTTTCACCATGGTGAAACTGTATAGCGGTGTTTTCAAAACAATGAAAAGTGTGTGAAACCCCCATTGAGAGTGTTATTTCATTTCATCTATATGCATGGAAGAAGGGTATTGATGGAAGAGAGGAGAGAGAGACAACAGTGGACCCATAGAACCTTTAAATAGTATGTGAAACTGTGCAATGAAACTATGCATTGAGAGAGAGAGTCGTTTCATATCAAAATTTCATGTTTTGGAAAGTGTGCGGTGAAACTTGCCATTGAAACTGGCCTAAGACTCAGCTATTTTGAAACACATGCTGCAATTATAGACTCCCGATTCTTCCAAATTGCCTGAAATAGGATTCCACAAGTCCAAATAGTTGCTCTTTTGGAGCTGCTCTTAGACCGGAAGATTGACAAGGTTATTTTTTCCCTATACTTACCTTAGTTCACAGGAATGGAAAAGGAAATATTCCATAGGATTGCATTCCTATAGATAAATTTCACCTAAAAAATCACTCATGTCTATTTACACTATTTTTTCGTGTTTGGTGGCAAATAGTAGCATCAATGCTTCTTCTAGAAAGGACTTGGCCTTGCTCAAAACTAAAACAGCAAAAGAGAGCACAGGGGCTTCTCCCTATACCACCCACTCAGCACGCGTGGCTGCAAACCAAGCAACCCCCATCCGCTAACCATGTAATGGCCGCCTGCTAGCTACGTGATGCAATCTTCCTTATCGTCAGTGACTTGCCGGCCTCATGGATGACTGGCAATGCGATCCTCCGCTTCGCTAGCACACAATGTCCGCCCTGTTCGCTGGATCATTTCTAGCTGACCAATTCTAGATGATGCTAATTTATTGTGAGAGAAAAATGTCGTTGAATGATGGACTGATAAGGCTGATACGAACAAACGAACATGACGGTCAACCCCATCACAAATTCACTAATCTATGGGTCGCCGCCCTATAGTCAACCACGAGCCCAACAAAGGGTTGCACAGAGCCACTATGTCTTGCAAGTTATCCATAAACTTCGTATCCATCTTCTCGGAACTTTCTTTTCCCCAATTTGTGAGTAGACATTCTAGATTTGATTTGGGCGCATAGAGCTATGAATCAGCTTACAATGTTAAGCTCTTTCACTTGAATAAGTAATCGCGCCTTCATTCTTTTTTATAACACCTGGTATTTTGATCTCAAACAAGTTTATTATTAAATTGTATATCATGATCTAATAAATATTTATAAGCTAAATTAGTATTTTGTATTTATTTACTGCTCCTCCGTTACTCAAAAAAATGACGTTTTGGACAAAGCATTTAGAATACCAAGGAGTGATTAATTAGGGGAAAATTTTTCCGCCCTTGCCCTATTAAATATGGTTGCGGGCGCATACTTTATGAGAACATTCATTAGCTCAAATGGTTAGCGCAGTTATGTGATAGGCCTAATGTGCTTGGTGTGCCGGGTTCAAAGCCTAGCGGCCACATAAGGGGTTTTTTTTTGTATGAGAACATTCATTAGCTCAAATGGTTAGCGCAGTTATGTGATAGGCCTAATGTGCTTGGTGTGCCGGGTTCAAAGCCTAGCGGTCACAAAAGGGGTTTTTTTTTTTATTTAAAACGCGAGTGGAGAGCGGCGAGGGCCATGGCACCGTTCGGTTTTGCCTAATTTTGGCTGAGGCGCATGGAGCGACAAAGGATTTAAAACGCGAGTGGAGAGCGGCGGGGGCGATACGAGCGGCCACGGCGTCGAACTTGCTGCGGCATCGAAGGGTCCCGTAATTAATTCACGGTGCATGATCTATGAGGCAGGGGTATTAGCGTCCACAAAATTCTAATTGAGCCAGAACGTCGTGTTTTTGCAAACTTGCGTATGGAGCCAGAACGTCGTTTATTAGAGTAACGGAGGGAGTATTTCATTAAAAATATATTAGTTCTCAAGAGTGAAGATGTCCATTTGTTTTAGGAACCAAGGAGTCGTTGCCCAAAGTATAGTTTTCCGTAAGGAAAAAGTCTACATAACCCGTGAGGTTTGGGGTGGTGTCTACTTAAGGCCCTAAAGTATGAAACCGGTTAACGAACACACTAAAGTTTGCAAAACCGGTCAAATTACCCCCGGGGTGGTTTTGTTAGGCGGTTTTGCTTATGTGGCGTGGTTTTGTTTGCATGCCACATTTGTTGTACACGCTGGCGCTTGGGTCCACTCGTCAGTGCCTTTGGCACCCAACCCAAATACGACGGCTAGACTCTGTGGCTGAGCGGGCGCAGTCTCTATGGGCGGACACGGCTGGCAGGACGGCGGGACTCTGGAGCACATGACTTCGCCGTGCGGATTTGGCTCCAGCGGGTGCAGCTCGAGCAGACTTGGCCGGCGCGACGGTAGGACTCCGGTGGGCGCGGCCTCGCCATGCGGATGCGGCTCCGGCGGGCGCGACCTCGCGGGCGGGTGTGGCATGACCGTTGCAGAGCGTGTGGGTGCACGCGAACCCGAGTAAGATGCTGTTGATGAGCTCCGTGACCTGAACAACGTCGGGATCACGTGGCCGTCGTAGTTGATGGCGTCATTGAGCGGGAACGACGAGCGGGATGTCGGCGTTGAGAGGTATCACGTCGGCTACGGCGACGCCGTCGGGGTGGATCTCGACGTCCTGGCCGTCGCAATCAATAGGATGGTCGTCGCGACGTTGTTCTGCGATGGAGCATCCTGCCACAGGAGAGTAGGCGGAAAGCACGTCGGCGAGGGAATCCTGAAGGCGGTCGACAAGCTCGGCAGTCTGAAGCGGTCTCTGCGGGAAGAGGAGGCCCTTCTGATTGTAGTTGCTCAACAGCATCGAGACGCAGACGACCCGCGACGTGAGCGGGATGCGCTCGCGTGGCCGTGGCGGCGGCTTCACGATGGGCCTACATGACGCGCAACACGGGACGGGGTCAGCCATTGCATTCTAGCGTTCTTCTCTCTAAGCTTCTTCGTTCTCCTTGCAAAATAGAACAACCATCATCCATCGAATTACTCGTTGGCCATCCCTTGAACACTCTGATTTGTTACGTACGTCTCAGATTGGCTTGGGTGGACACGCCAGCGCGACGGCGGGGCTCCACCCTCCAGCGGGCGCAACCTCATGGGCGGGTGCAGCCACAGAGGGCAAGTGCAGCTCTGCCATGCCCGTATGAATTTATCTTCAGCTTCCTCTGCTCTGCTCTGTACCGCCAGTGATTAATCCGCTGGCCAAATTCCATCGTCGCCGTGGCACCTCCGCCCAATTCCTTCCACTACCAGGACTGTATCATCCTTGCGCTCCTCCATAACCTGCTTGCAGCGCTTCTCGTCGCCGGAATCGTCCCCGCGCCGGCGTCTTCGTCGCGGTGCCTGCCATGACCGTCATCAGGGCCAGGCCTCTCCGAAGCATCTCTCCCCCATCGTCTGTTGCTCTAGCTTCCATGTGACCTGATGATGCTCATAGGCGCGTTCTTTTGTCTTTTCATCCACAGGATGCGCCGAGACGTGAGCTCGCCGCCGGTTCACGCCGCCGCGCTCGCCATCACCACCGGCCTGCACATCCACATCGTCTCCGCTTCAACCACCGAGCCAAGCAATCCCCCATGGCCGCACGCCACCATCATGAGCTGGCCGCCGCCCTGCTCCGTCAGGTGCCGCCCCTACTCTGTCTGGTGCCGCATTCACGCCGCCGCCCTTGCTCCATCCGTCCACAGCATGCATATTTGGCAACCAACAGGGAACTGACAACTGAACCCAAGCGCCAGCGTGTACAACAAATCCAACCTGGACTGACATGCAGACAAAACCACTGTCATGTAAGCAAAACCGCCTGACAAAACCACCCCAGGGTGTAATTTGACCTGTTTTGCAAACTTTAGTGTGCTGGTTAACCGGTTTTATAGTTTAGGGCCATAAGTAGACACCACCCCAAACCTCAGGGGGTGATGTAGACTTTTTCCTTTTCCGTAAGGAGACCCACGTATACACATCCCGAAAGCCCAAAAAACCGAGCTTTGCAAAGACGGGGACGCAAAGACGGGGACCTAGGCACCTAGCGCTAGCGGTCCAGTCGACCTCAACCCAGTACTCGGTCACTCGTCAAGACTAGAACTTTGCCACTCAGCTCACCGACAGTTGGGTCCCGCGAAGGTCAGTCCCACAGGTCATCCCCACGCCCCACGTGTCTCGATGGCCTGCGGTGGAGAGCAAAGGATCGGAGCGGGGGCGTGACTGGCACACGCCTATCTCCACCGGGCACAGGCGCCACGTGCCCCTGCACCCCACGCTGAGAAGACACTGACGCGGCGGGCCCACAGACTTCAAACGGGGCCGCCTCCGCCGTCCTTCGATCCTCCCGGTCGATTGGGGGCCACCCGAACAGCGAACACCGGGTCTCTCCGATCCTCCACTCGCCGTTGGCGCGGCTGGCCTCTCGCCACGAGGCGCTGCCGGACGGGTGGTCTGGCGCACGGGGCGGAGCAGCGGATCCCGTCGGCCATCGCAGAGGATTTGGACAATTGGAGCGCGATGGCGCGTGCGTTTCCGGCGTTCCTGGCCGCTCCGGGCGCTGGCCGCTGCTAAATGCTGGAGTGATATCGGATTAGCAGCAGTAACAGCAGGTAACGCATGGTTAATCGCTGCCTTCCGCTGCGTGGGTGGGGCCTCAAAACTCACAGGCCAGGGCGCGCAGCGGCGTGAGGTGAGACTCCTCCGACTCAGCTCTGGTCACCGCCGGCTGCTCTTTGGTTGGGAGTGAGATTGCCTTGGAGCATTTGGATTTCTTTTTTTCTTTTCAGAAGTGCAATGCTGGCACGAGCACTAACGCTTTTTTTTTGGCAGACAGTAGTAGTTGCGATAGCAGGTCGATAGTCCAAGTATAGTCCTAGAAACCATCGAAACAAACTGGTCAAGTTGCAATAGCGAAGTCACTAATCCTGCACATTCAGTCCAACTTCAGAGTTCCACATATTAGAGCATTGTTTGGATTTTGTCATATTCACCTCGTTCCATATGTGTTAAAGTGGATTAGTGTGAAATTTAGTTGAAGCTTCACTCCAATTTACCTCAATACAATGGATTAATGCGGAGACGACTACATTCAAATAAGGCCTAAGGCCCGATTTGAATCCATGGAATTGAATTGAATTAAAAAAACTATAGTTGTAGAAGAAGAAGGAATTGATACTGCTAAATAAAGTCTATATGGAAAGGAGAATTTATAGAATCCATTTCTCATCTCCCATCCTATAAATTTGAGATATGCTTATATATATGTGTACTTTAGAAAGTTATGGAATCTCGAATTCCAAACCAAATAGCCTAATTTCTTAAGTTGATTTCAATTCCTCTAAAACTAGTATAATGGCCCGTGCTAACGCTTACATGCTTTATCTTAGCGACGCTCATAAAAATAACTTTTTTATAGTTTAACTTTTACACAATTGTAACCTCATCTGCCGCCTTATTTCTTCTTTCTCCCAAAGGTTGATGTTGTCAGCTGCGGTTTAAATTATATCTATAACTTATAGTCTCGGACGACATGCGCTAGTGGCCTTGTCGGTGGTGCACACCTCATGGCCACACGATCGGGCTGAGCTCTGCGTGCTGCGCTGGCGCCACCACCAGGAACGAGCTCCGCCGCGGAACCAAGGCATGCTTCTGGAACCAAGGTTGGGTGCTCTCAGCGGGGGACCTAATCTGGTGTGCATAATATGGTTGGCTCTGCATGCATCCATCCACTTGATCCATAAGCAAGGACATGATGATCATATTTAAGATTACTGGCATAAATATTCAGTTAAGTCGTCAAAATTCTGTTTTTTACGTCAAACTCAAAGAATCACCAAACAATAAAATGAAGGCTTTACCAGCTTGATTTGCCTCTCTGGTGAACATGAACGTGACACAGTTGTTGAGTGCGCGCGACGCATCACTGGAGTTGTCATCTTCACCTGCAGTGATCAAACTGACAAATCAGTGATACACATAAAAAAACAACGGCAAGCAGTTAAATCAAGAAATGTTGGATGCATTGTTGGAGGAGTTCAGTCATAGATTGGACAAGGAGATACCATCTATGTCAACAGCCTCATCCATCATATCGATAAACGATTGATCAGTACATGCAAATAATTAGAAGAAAGCTAGAAGAAGTGGGCAACAACATACAAAGAATTGGCAACCACAGATTGGAGTCAATTTCAAAGTTTCAGCAAGTAGCTGGTACGTCTTGAGACAAGGTACAGGTCTTCAAAGAAACCATAGAATTTTTTATCTAAATATAAATAAAAATGCAGCAACAACCACACAGGACTGAAGATTTATCTAAATTGTCTTGGCACAAAGATGCTTGCATGAATAGTGAGTACCAAAGAAATATTTTTCACACAATGGCATAAACGCAGGCTCTGTACTCCGATAATAGTTTCATACAGAGGCTATCTTATTTACTGCCAACGACAGGCTATATTATTTAGCATTAACTCATGTCGATATTAGTAGAACATCTGAAACACAAGACTACAGAGTTATTATTTACCTGGAGGATGATAATAAGACCTTAGGTGTTGAGATTATGGGACTGAGTGGTTGATGACACTCAGAGAAGGCAAAAGAATAGATATTGATGACACAGGACTGAACAAGATGACTCATACCATGTTGTAAATTTCAGTTTCAGGTGGTGGATGTAGACAACAAACCTTATCCTTTGTTGGAGATTGGTTCTATGGGTTCCTTTGTTGGAGATTTCAAGGGGATCTGCAAAATAGATTGGCAAATATGAGAGTAGACATATCTTTATCGAAAGATTATTGCATCTGTGTCCTAGGAGAAAGGTGCAACCAATACCTAGCAATGTAGCAAGTTGTCCATCATCAAACTATACTGTAAATTGCAGGAAGTGATACTGGGATGGAGAGCGAGTAGACCATCAGTGGTTCAACTTAACAAACACGAGTACCACAAGATGATGAATAATATTTCATCGCAGTTCACACAAACACAGGACACAACCACGTCACACACATCAACAATGGCGTTCCGGCATGTCGGCGGCCAGTGGTGAGAAAGGTAACCGAGGAGGAGTAAAAGGAGCTACAGCCCGGGGTACACGAGGAGCTGCTCACCGGATCTCACGAAGATGGAAGCGAGATATATAGGGGCTCGGCGTCCTTGAAGCATGCCTTGGTCCCATACCTGAAGAGCTCAAGCATATTTTCATTTATGTGCGAACAAATAAAGATAGTCCATGAATTCAACTTAGCGATTTTGATCAAGATTAAAACTACGTACAAAACTCACCACACTAAACAAACTATTATCACGTAAAGACAAAAGAAATGTGTTTTACCATTCATCTCTTACCAAAGCCCTGTCAAGATCAAAAGAGTCGTGCTTTACCTCCATCTTCACAATCAAGTTGTCTGAACCCATCGCAGATGCAGACTTGTAAACACATAAGCACCTACCTATCAATCGATCGTGTCATAGTGAATATACCGAGCATTTCCATTGGAAAAAAACATGATATATTATATTGCACCGGAAAATAAACCGAACAACAAGTGAATTGAGTAATAATAGCACGCAGCACATAAATCCCGCAAGTGAACTGATCAAGGGAGAAAAACTGGAGATTGGATTTGACTATGAACGAAATGGGAATCTATCTATCCAGGCGGAGGCTACTCACACCAAGATGACGAGACCAACGACCGGCTGCAGGATGGATGGATCTCCACTCCGGTCGAGGGGCGGCGCCGCGGCGGGTGGAGGGAAGATCCTACTGGAGCAGGGTATGAGGGGCCGGGGCAGCGGCGACAGACTCTGTAACAACTCCAGTTTTCGTCTTAATAAATCTTGCATCTTCATGAGCATAATCATCCCATAAGCATCTCATGCTCATAATTGCCTAAATTGCTTGATGCTTGTTTCCTTGTGGTTAAATAGATTTATTCGTTATATATATGCATTAAGTAGTTTTCAAACTTTTCCAAAAAGTCCTGTTTACATTGCTCGATCAAGTTGGACCCTTAATAGAGTTTATGGAGAAAATTATTTCGAGAAAACTTTGTTTTTACACCAATTCATGAAAATGCTTTTAAGGCTTTCAAAAAGGGCAAAACAGCAAAGGGGAATATTGAAAAATAATATTTTTATAATTATAATTTGACCCTAATTCACATTTTTAAAACTAGGCCGAATTAGCAAAAACTTCCAACATGAAAAGTATTCTACTCTTCAAATGGAGAAACTTTCATGTTTGGAGTTTTTCCAAATTCGCTTTATTTTGGGAGTTACTCGCGGTCAAAATTTTCAAGTCGGGACAAAAAGGTGGGACCCACCCGGACCCACCTGTCATCATCGTCCCTCTTCCCTCTCTTTTCCCCCGATTCCGTCGGGGCGCCGGAGCAGCGATGGCGCGCGCCTCGCTCGCGCTCGGCTTCCCGCCGCCGCCCTCGCTCGCCGCCTCGCCGCCTCGCGCCGATGCCGCACGCGCTCCGCGACGCGCGCTCACGCGACGCGGCCACGCACTCAAGCACCACGAGCACGCGCCGCCGCCATTGAGTGCGCATGCCGGGCTCCGACCCGCCGCCCTTCGCCCGCTCGACTTCGCTTAAAGTGGACGCACCGGCCTCCCCGCCCATCCTCGCTCTCCACTCGCCTCCCACTTTTCTTCTCCCTCCCTCGCCTCTCTTCTCCGCGCCGCGGGAACGGCCGCACGCAGAGCCGCCATTGCCGGCCATTGGCGAGCTCGCGTCGGCGCCCCTCCAGCCGCTCCCGCGCCAGCACGCCGCCACCGTCGTCCTCGCCACCTTCCACCGCACGCGCCGCACTCCGTTCCCGGCCGTTTGGCGGGCCGTCGCGTCGCCATAGCGGCGAGACCTCGCCGGCCTCTCGGTCTCACAGGCCGGGGGCTCCGGCCATCCCTCCTCACCGAGGGCACGGGCGGGTGCGCGGTGATCCGCGTCCGTCCGACGCCGCCTCGAGGCCGCGGTGAGCTCCGACGGCCGGCACCGCGAGCTCCTCGACCTCCTCTGTCTTCCCGAGCGAGGACCTCGTGACAAGAATTCAAGATAGGTGAGGGGTGTTCGTGCATATGTGCATGACACAAGGAACTTCAAATCTGGGCTTATGCATTTCCTAGAAAAGACAGGGGCCTTTATGCAAAACTAGCCGTCCCCGTGTCAGTGACAGCCGGGACCGACCGACGTCATCGCTGACGTCACTGATGACGTCAGCATGGCTGGGTCTGGGTGTATGACATGCGGGACCCAGGGTGACGTCACGATGACGCCATCGCTGATGTCATCAGTCACCGAGCTGGGTACAGTCGCGGGGTGTACCTAGCGCAGCAAGGCCTCTGGGTACAGTTTGGGTGCGCCTAGCAATTTCGGTTATGGATTTTCAGAAAAGATAAAGAAAAATGATTTCTGCAGATTTTGATTAAATGCTAGTAAAATTCATACAGGGAGTTCTAGGGCTCCGATTTGAGTGAAACCAATTTTGTTGGCTTCCTTGTGATGAGTAGTATATGTTAAAAATATGAGATGACATTTTTGGGATACTTTTATATTGAGCTTAGAATTAATTATTGAATCGCTTAATACTTTAGAAAATGCATAATAAATAGGCTATTGCTCAGAAAAATATGGTTCTTATTTTGTTGGTCTTCTTGTGTGATGCCCTGTCTATGAAAAATATATCATGTGCTTGTTATATGTAAAATTATGAAGTTGTAGTTCAAGTGGGATTCTAGGGCTATTCGAAAAAATTCAAAAAGGCTTTTCGTTGAACTAGTTTTGGGTTGATAATTTTTGTAGGCTCCTTATATGACATAAGGTAGCCCTTGATGTAGTGGAGCCGAGGTTTGGTATACTTTATAGTACAAAGTATTTTTAGGTTCCCTGCCGCCTTGTCATTTTTGTGTAGGATAGCATACCGCTCAAAATGAGGTGAAATTTGGATGGTAGGCTAGATTTGTTATGTTTTATGGACTGTAATTTTTGTAGGATTTTATGAGTAGCCAACCATGGTGCTCCTGTTCAACTCTTGGATGTTCAAATTAGGGTTAAGTCCATTGATGCTAGGCTAATCTAATGATAAGATGGGTTTTCGGTTTACTTGTCTAAAGATGATAGTTAGCGTGTTAGCTTGACCATCTACTTTTAAAGTTTCATGGTCATTGCATAAATGGTTTAGGAGTTATGGGTGTGACAAGACGGTCACCAGGGCTGTTTTAGTGGCTGTTTTTCCGTAATCACCCCGATGTTGAAGTTTTAGGTGTAGTTAACCTGGGAATCAGTTTGTGATGTCTTCATATGTTTGATGGATAATTTCATAAGCTTTCCATAATGTCTTCATTCATACCCATAGGGTCTATGGTTATTTATTTATGATTTATTTACTGATCTATTAGTTATATGGTTAGGATGATTATGTGTGAGTGTAGTCTCTTTGGCTTTACTGACTTGTTTGCGGATGATAGTAGAAAGGGATGTTGTACTAGGATTACATTGTTGTAGTAGAAAACGTAGTAGATGACATGTGCTTATGGTACACGTTCTTGGATGATGTTGACTATCTTGTAGAAAGAATAAGCAAAGCACGCATTCGCATGATCATACCATGTGTATTCTTAGTATTCATACATGCACCCGCATCATACAGGATCGCTAGGAGAACAGAACGTGACGTGGGACAAGGATCCAAAGGAGGAGTCACCAAGGGGAACCACGACACGTGAGGTGATCGAGAACCAGGAACCAGACGTGGAGTGATCAAGTGCTGGGAGCTTCAACATTGATCGTATTAGGAAGGCAAGCCCCGGAGTATTTCTCCTACGGTTTGCAAAATGATTTACTTTGCGTCCTTTATTGTTTATGATGCATTAAGTTTATAGGCGTTACTTGGAACCGTTACTGCATTATGAGTACCTTGATCCACCTGAATACCTTTACCCTTTTAAGTTCAGGATCGTGCATATGCTTAGCACTGCTTAATTAGATCGGTAGAAGACGGGTGATTGACCCTCATCCGCGAGGTAGGTGGTTACTACCCTTTGGTTGATACTATGGAGGTTGGTTAGAGAACATAACCATGTGGCCTTGTTAAATCACGACTAGTCGGAGTTTGTGGTGTGATAGACCACGGAGACTCCGGCGATGTCACTTAAGGGACTATGGCTTTGTACGTCCTCGGATCATGTTGAACAATGCCTCACAGATAGCTGGAAGGATGCGGACATCCGACCGCGAAGCCTTGAGGATGTTTGGGCCGGAATTTCAGCAGAGTTGAGTGTATTGCCCACAGCGCGGTATTAAAGCCGGTGGCGGTCGCGCGGAGAGACCGGTAGCCGGGCATGCCCCGTGTAATCGTATTTGCTGAAATCCGCGATTCCACCCGAATAGACCAAGGTGATCTAATCGACTCCGATGGGAGACGTGTGGTTTGTGTGAGGAATACCCGCCAGCTGGTTTGCAATCGATTATAATCGCCATCGTTCCTGGACAGTGAACACTTGACCGAGCAGCGGCATTGTCGCAAATATGTGTGCAATGTAAGATGGTTATGGTTCTGATATTGTTGATGCTGGTATGCTCAACCGGAAGGATAAGATAGTGTTGTTTGCTCATACCCGGAGTTGGAGTAGTACAAGTGCTAATCTAGTGATGTCGGATCCAACCTAAAAGATGATAAGCTAGAGAGTCCTTTATCACTAAATGATTATTTAATAAGCTCATCTTTTATCGCAAGTTTAAATGAGTCGGCTATCCCACTTATAAAGCCTTGCATACTCCTTGGTGTCACTTTATTTTTGGTTTATGACGGGTAAGTCTAGCTGAGTACCTTCTTGTACTCAGGGTTTTATTCCCACTTGTTGCAGATCATAAGACCTTTGCTGTGGCAACAAGATGGACCTGTATCCCACTATGGGAGGATTAGACCTTGGGCAAGGTCATCTCTTATATCTCATTCCTCTATGCTTTTGCTGGATTTGATGAAGGACCAGGCACTATCTTTAACTAAGTGTGCGTTTGTAAAACGACATTTTATTTTGCTTCCGCATTTGGTTTTCAACTTGGCGTGTAATAAATATTTCATAACTCCGATGTAATCAACTACTTGTGAACTTATATATTACTATGAACGGTTTTATGTTGAACTTAATTCTATTCTGGCCGTATTGTGGAAAGTTTGAAATCCTTCGTGGTTTCACGGACTACCGGGTTGATATAAGCGTCATGTGCTAATTAAGTTGCTTAGGCGACATCATTAGTACATTATGTTTATATTAATTGGTCGGTTCTCATATATTTGGTATCGGAGCGGGTTCAACGTATTCGTTCATAAGTATATTTAAAACAAAAAGAATTTGTTTTATAAACAAGTAATTGCGAACTTATAGCCACTTAATCTCATATATAGGCTTTTCAAAAGTGTGTGGTTTTCAAAACTTATATATGTGCCTTGGACTTGATCATATCCATTACGCCCAATTAAGGACTTGAGGTGGCTTAAATCGGTACTAACTTGGGGGGGGGGGGGGGGGGATTACCGCATCATACTCTCTTTTTGTTGTGCTCATACACGACGGATATGTATGAGGGCCATTCACTTGAATGGTTATGTATGGATCAAATTGCCCCTACGCCAAGGTAAGATTGGTTCGCCGCTAAGGTAAGTGTGAGTTGTGAGAGCATGATCGGACGCAATGCCGATCTAGGGGAGTGCTTATTGGTGCTGGATTATGTACATGTTCACACATGTTTATAAGAAGGTACCCCATGTGAGGGTGTCGTCTTCTGATGACTGGTTGGGTAGTATGCACTTGGGAATGGGTGCAAGTAAGTGGACATTTCACCTTGTTCAGAAGGTGCGTGAATTTTTACGTCGCTTGCATTCATTGGGATATTGGGCTGAAATGAATTTTCTGCAGGTACACTAACTACGCAAGATCGTGTAGCCCGACTAGTTTACGCTATATGAGAGCACGTTGGTATGCCACCGTCTAAAACGCTAGAATTTATTGTTTTCAGATTTGTGAGGACGTACGGAACGTGCATGCATCATGACACATAATCATTTCATGGCAACGCATTATCTCTTCCCTTATAAAAGAACGATTCTCTCTTTCGATAAAAGTCCCCAACTTAATCTTCATCTCATGAGAGTTGTGATCCGGTTGGACAGATGGCAAGAATGAAGCGCATCAAATCCAAGTCAACCAAGAGAAAAGTTTCGCATCAGCAGTTTGCCACACGTGAGCCACGTGGTGCCAAAAAGTTTCTAAAAGAATATGGAATGCCTTCCTTGCTATGGCAAATTTGGCACTCAGTGGGTTATCCCACGGGTAAAGAACCTCGCTATCAGTGGAGTAAGGAGCTGGAGAGTCAGCGTAGGAGTTTGCTTCTTGTTGAAGTGGTAATTCCCGCCAAGAGTGAAGGAGCGTCACTTTGGTGTGGACGTCGATTCATTGCTCGAGGTAGGAATCCTCAGGAAGGTGCAAATGTGATTGCATACAAGGCACCACAGAATTTGCTCAAAAGATGCCCAGAAGAGGTTGCTCGTGCCACTGCAGGTGTGTTTCCTATGGGTGACCCATACCATGTTGTGTGGCGTCAGCTTAGTGAGACTGCACTTGTTGGTGGTAAAGATGAGGTTGAGAAAGAACAATGGTCCTACTAGTAGCGCAATGTTTGCTATGATGAAGAGTTACTTAAATCCGGAGAATGCATTGGAATCCCTTAATCGTGAGTTCATCTACGTCACCTCATTTAAGCGAGAGATGAAGAAAGAATATGAAGAGGAAGTTGAAAGAGCGGCCGAATTGCTTGAGCGAGATGACACTATCCAAGGATCAGCCATCCAAAGAGAAAATGTCATTGTTCATGAGACCTTTGTGGCACAAAGTCGGCGGGAATTGCTTGCCCTACTTGGTCGATGGCAACAAGCCTTTGGTATAGTTGAGCAACAACGAAATGAAGTTTGGAATGAGGAATACCGTCGAGGGAGCAAGTGCTTGCATTAGAGGTCATCGGTGGTGCTTTGCAAGGAGAACTGCTACGGGTCTACAACCAGCTTCACCCCAATTCTCTTGGTGTGGATGGGGAAGGACTTCAGATAGTGCCCAACATTGATAGTGCGAATACTGGAAATGCAGAAAGTGTTGAGGACATGGACCATGACCATGAGGAGTAAGCTTGATGAGAAGTCTTTAGTAAGAATGTTATGTTTTCTTTTGAGCAGACCTATTGTAATGAGTCAGACTCCTAAGCGAGATGGTACAATGGTTATGGGGTTAGTGATTATGAATCCCTTAGCGTGTTTTGGTGATGTGTTTGTCCCATGTAGCCCGCAAGAACAAGTTTCTTGTGTCATGCATTTTGGACATCAAAATTCGGTCGTTGGTCAAATTTGTATTCTATCCTCGTCCATGTAAATTCACTTCTATTCCTCTCGGTCTACAATGATATGTTGACATTGGTTCCTTGTTGTCACATGCCTAGACCAATTGTTAGGTGAATATTGTTATTAATCATCACTTGGGAACGACGCGACGATAGTATGTAGCACATGCTATGTCGTTCAAAAATATTCCTTGCTATCCACAATTTTTAAATCCCCGATAATTCCTTCACCTTGTCTTGTGCACGAGCTTAGTTGTACAAGATATCGTATATAATTCGATTATCGTCAAATTATTCTATTGGTCATAATCATGGCAATAATGTCTCGGTTAATAAGATACAAAGGCCGCGACAATAACCTAGACCATTTTGGTGGACGCACCTAGATGGATTACTAGGGGTTACGCAGTATTGTAATTATTAATCGTAACCCGTTATTTCGTCTAAGCCGGACAACATCCTTGTCCTAAAACCTCCCTTGAATGTTTGTTTATGCATATCCTTGTTAATGCAATCCACCCACATTCAAATCGCGCCATGATATTATGACAAGAGGTTGCTACAAATTGATGTAGTTGACCTTTTCCTATTACCTTGTGTCCTTGTGACTATCTTTCGTATATCCCACTTTTGCCTTGCATGTAATGCTTATTCGTGCGAGAATACCTTTAATCATGTGGAATTGCATCTCAAACGCAAGATTTGTGATGGAGTCCTGATTAATGACTGATGGTGCCGCGACGAAACTGAGAGCACCCTGTGGCTGCAGACACATGGATGTGCTGCTCGGCACGCGCTGGTATCACGATTGTTGATCTCGACCTATTGCAGAGATTGCCTCGAGGTGTCGTTTTGCGTGAACCTACCTTGATTTCCTCTCGATACTCATCATCCAATCTCTTATGACCTTTTCTCCCGAAGAGCAAAATCAGGAATATCAAAGAGAATGAGATCGCGTACATTAAGACTAATCAGACTACAAGAGGTAGTAGACAAAGGACTATACCAGGTGTTTGTCTGATCAAGAGAATGGTTTCCTATTCCATGGTACTCCTTAGTAGAGACTTGGAACTCCTATACATCTACTAGGTATTCTAAGGCTTTATGGAGTATTCGTGTTTTATGGGGGACCATGAAGGAAATTCTTCGAGACAAAAACTTCTTATAAACGGATTATGGCAACAATTTTTGGAGTTGCATCGGTCATGAGCTCAAGTGTCATGGTGTCGGATTCGGCTATGCATTGGGTACGCATCGTACAAGTGCTTGGGTATAACATTGGATTTACCAAAATACATTTTCGCTCGAGTATCAAACGACGGTCGTTCGAATATGAGAATTTGGTTAGTAGAGACAACGCTCCGAAAGAAAGATTGGCACGCTTGTCATCGAAAAGGAATGTTTGTTGGATAACAAAACTCAACAATTCCATGCTTCGAGAGCATGACTTGTAGAAAGGAATTGGTAATCATGAGTCCTTGCCAAAGAATCTGCTCATGATACCTTTTTTGGTCCTATAAGAGAGGCAATTGGTTGGTTTCTATGGAGTCGAGAGAATCATTGACCTAGGAATTTTGATTTCTACATGAGATGATTTGGATGTCTTTGACCTAAGAACTTTGACTTCTATATGCAAAGGAGTGGACTTCTTCAGTCTAGCTGGTTCATATTAGCATACATTAGCTTGTGCTCTTATGTATGACTATGTCAGAGTTGAACTCACCTCAAGGAATCCAACGGATGATGCCCAATTCAGCTTGTCTTTTGTTCACACAAGTCCTTGGTGATATTGTAGAAAGTATTGCAGATGCTATTCTTACTGACAGCAAACTTGATTTGGATTTAGCTTGACAGATGTGCAAACCTCAGCTTGACCTGGTTCGTAGTGGTAAACTCTTTGAGGGTTGAAGCACCATTTGATGTATTTGATGATGTGAGTAGCAGATTCTCTCCCATTAAACCTTTTGATGTCTCCAACAGGGTAATTTTGGTTACGCCTTGCGATAACCTCGCCCCACGGTGTAGTAATCTTGGGGTTTAATGAGAGAGTACATCGTCTTATTCTGTCATCTTCATACTTCGATTAAGAAAAAGGATTTGACATCGATTAGAAGAATGGGATAAGTAGAAGAATGTCCTCTAATGGTCTTGGAAGTGAAAAAATGAATAGGTGGGCAACTGGAATGGTCACAGCAAGTCAACCAGAAGAGAACCGTTGCAATCCTAGGGGACCCACTTGTGCACTGTGCTCGCGTGATCGTGGTGCCGCACTCGCAGCACCTGCATAGTGAACCCACCTTTATCCTGTTGCCCTGTCAACTCTCGCGTCTCGTCCTCGTTCTCGTGCCGGACCCCTCCTCTCTTTTCTGGCTTCAAAAGACGGTCACTCGCCCGCCTCCTCGCCGAGCGAATCTATTCTCTCCTCTATCTTCTTCTCGCCCGTGCGTGAGTGACTCGTCGTCCATCTTCTTCCTCCTGCCTCCACTCTGGTGCCTTGCATCATTCTGTTCTCCCACTCCGTCGTCGATGCCCTCCTGTGCATCTGTTCTTCTTTTCCATTTCCAAATCTGAAACCTTGCTCTGAGAGAGGAAACTTGAGAAAGCCATCGCTTTGGAAAGAGGGAGCAATCAGGAGCAGAGTGGTAAGATTCGGTGTTTGTTCGTGGATCCAGTCGCCGGCTTGAAGGGGAAGAAAGATATGTATTTCATGGAGGAACTCGATCTGTTTTGGATTGATTTTTTTGGTTGGGTTCACTATGGTTGAGTTTACCCTGGAGGTTTTTGGTTCTTGTGGACATTCTTGACGTTTTGGAGCGTCGTGTTCATCCTGTGTCTCCATTGTCCCTGTATCAGTCGCTATCTGGATTAGGCTAATGATTCTCGTGTATTTCTCATAGCCCTGTTCTCTCAAATCTTGAGAGGGTTTGTATCAGAGTCGTGTAATGCTCGATGTAAATCCAGATCTGTGAAATAAGAATCTTATTTCTCCCCTTTTCCCCTCTTCTTGCTTTAAATCTCGGGGCGAGATTTCTTTAAGGGGGGTAGGCTGTAACAACTCCAGTTTTCGTCTTAATAAATCTTGCATCTTCATGAGCATAATCATCCCATAAGCATCTCATGCTCATAATTGCCTCGAATTGCTTGATGCTTGTTTCCTTGTGGTTAAATAGATTTATTCGTTATATATATGCATTAAGTAGTTTTCAAACTTTTCTAAAAAGTCCTGTTTACATTGCTCGATCAAGTTGGACCCTTAATAGAGTTTATGGAGAAAATTATTTCGAGAAAACTTTGTTTTTACACCAATTCATGAAAATGCTTTTAAGGCTTTCAAAAAGGGCAAAACGGCAAAGGGGAATATTGAAAAATAATATTTTTATAATTATAATTTGACCCTAATTCACATTTTTAAAACTAGGCCGAATTAGCAAAAACTTCCAACATAAAAAGTATTCTACTCTTCAAATGGAGAAACTTTCATGTTTGGAGTTTTTCCAAATTCGCTTTATTTTGGGAGTTATTCGCGGTCAAAATTTTCAAGTCGGGACAAAAAAGGTGGGACCCACCTGGACCCACCTGTCATCATCGTCCCTCTTCCCTCTCTTTTCCCCCGATTCCGTCGCTGGCGCCGGAGCGAGCGATGGCGCGCCGCCGCTCGCCGCTTGCCTACCCGCTGCCCCTCGCTCGCTTCGCCTTCCGCCGGCCGATGCGCCGCACGCGCTCCGCGACGCGCTTACGCGCATACGCCGGCCACGCACTCAAGCACCACGAGCACGCGCTCGGCCGCCATTGAGTGCGCATGCCGGGCTCCGACCCGCCGCCCTTCCGCCCGCTCGACTCGCTTAAAGTGGACGCACCGGCCTCCCGCCCATCCCTCGCTCTCCGCTCGCCTCCCCACTTTTCTTCTCCTCCTCGCCTCTCTTCTCGCGCCGCGGAACGGCCGCACGAGCCGCCATTGCCGGCCATTGGCGAGCTCGCGTCGCGCCCTCCCCCGCTCCGCGCCCGGCCACGCCGCCACCGTCGTCCTCGCCACCTTCCACCGCACGCGCCGCGCTCCGTTCCGGCCGTTTGGCGGGCCGTCGCGTCGCCATAGCGGCGAGACCTCGCCGGCCTCTCGGTCTCACAGGGCCAGGGGGCTCCGGGCCATCCCTCACCTCACCGAGGGCACGGGCGGGTGCGCGGTGATCCCGCGTCCGTCCGACGCCTCCTCGAGGCTGCCGGTGAGCTCCCGACGGCCGGCACCGCGAGCTCCTCGACCTCCTCTGTCTTCCCGAGCTGAGGACCTCGTGACAAGAATTCAAGATAGGTGAGGGTGTTCGTGCATATGTGCATGACACAAGGAACTTCAAATCTGGGCTTATGCATTTCCTTGAAAAGACAGGGGCCTTTATGCAAAAGTAGCCGTCCCCGTGTCAATGACAGCCGGGACCGGCCGACGTCATCGCTGACGTCACTGATGACGTCAGCATGGCTGGGTCTGGGTGTATGACATGCGGGACCCAGGGTGACGTCACGATGACGCCATCGCTGATGTCATCAGTCACCGAGCTGGGTACAGTCGCGGGGTGTACCTAGCGCAGCAAGGCCTCGGGTACAGTTTGGGTGCGCCTAGCAATTTCGGTTATGGATTTTCAGAAAAGATAAAGAAAAATGATTTCTAGATTTTGATTAAATGCTAGTAAAATTCATACAGGGAGTTCTAGGGCTCGATTTGAGTGAAACCAATTTTGTTGGCTTCCTTGTGATGAGTAGTATATGTTAAAAATATGAGATGACATGTTTGGGATACTTTTATATTGAGCTTAGAATTAATTATTGAATCACTTAATACTTTAGAAAATGCATAATAAATAGGCTATTGCTCAGAAAAATATGGTTCTTATTTTGTTGGTCTTCTTGTGTGATGCCCTGTCTATGAAAAATATATCATGTGCTTGTTATATGTAAAATTATGAAGTTGTAGTTCAAGTGGGATTCTAGGGCTATTCCTGAAAAAAATTCAAAAAGGCTTTTCGTTGAACTAGTTTTGGGTTGATAATTTTTGTAGGCTCCTTATATGACATAAGGTAGCCCTTGATGTAGTGGAGCCTGAGGTTTGGTATACTTTATAGTACAAAGTATTTTTAGGTTCCCTGCCGCCTTGTCATTTTTGTGTAGGATAGCATGCTCAAAATGAGGTGAAATTTGGATGGTAGGCTAGATTTGTTATGTTTTATGGACTGTAATTTTTGTAGGATTTTATGAGTAGCCAACCATGGTGCTCCTGTTTAACTCTTGGATGTTCAAATTAGGGGTTAAGTCCATTGATGCTAGGCTAATCTAATGATAAGATGGGTTTTCGGTTTACTTGTCTAAAGATGATAGTTAGCGTGTTAGTTTGACCATCTACTTTTAAAGTTTCATGGTCATTGCATAAATGGTTTAGGAGTTATGGGTGTGACAAGATGGTCACAGGGCTGTTTTAGTGGCTGTTTTCGAGAATCACTCCCGATGTTCCGAGTTTTAGGTGTAGTTAACCTGGGGAATCAGTTTGTGATGTCTTCATATGTTTGATGGATAATTTCATAAGCTTTCCAGAATGTCTTCATTCATACCCATAGGGTCTATGGTTATTTATTTATGATTTATTTACTGATCTATTAGTTATATGGTTAGGATGATTATGTGTGAGTGTAGTCTCTTTGACTTTACTGACTTGTTTGCGGATGATAGTAGAAAGGGATGTTGTACTAGGATTACATTGTTGTAGTAGAAAATGTAGTAGATGACATGTGCTTATGGTACACGTTCTTGGATGATGTTGACTATCTTGTAGAAAGAATAAGCAAAGCACGCATTCGCATGATCATACCATGTGTATTCTTAGTATTCATACATGCACCCGCATCATACAGGATCGCTAGGAGAACAGAACGTGACGTGGGACAAGGATCCAAAGGAGGAGTCACCAAGGGGAACCACGACACGTGAGGTGATCGAGAACCGGGGAACAGACGTGGAGTGATCAAGTCTTTGGGAGCTTCAACATTGATCGTATTAGGAAGGCAAGCCCCGGAGTATTTCTCCTACGGTTTGCAAAATGATTTACTTTGCGTCCTTTATTGTTTATGATGCATTAAGTTTATAGGCGTTACTTGGAACCGATTCGCATTATGAGTACCTTGATCCACCTGAATACCTTTACCCTTTTAAGTTCAGGATCGTGCATATGCTTAGCACTGCTTAATTAGATCGGTAGAAGACGGGTGATTGACCCTCATCCGCGAGGTAGGTGGTTACTACCCTTTGGTTGATACTATGGAGGTTGGTTAGAGAACATAACCATGTGGCCTTGTTAAATCACGACTAGTCGGAGTTTGTGGTGTGATAGACCACGGAGACTCCGGCGATGTCACTTAAGGGACTATGGCTTTGTACGTCCTCGGATCATGTTGAACAATGCCTCACAGATAGCTGGAAGGATGCGGACATCCGACCGCGAAGCCTTGAGGATGTTTGGGCCGGAATTTCAGCAGAGTTGAGTGTATTGCCCACAGGCGCGGTATTAAAGCCAGTGGCCGGTCGCGCCGGAGAGACCTGGTAGCCGGGCATGCCCCGGTGTAATCGTATTTGCTTTGAAATCCGCGATTCCACCCGAATAGACCAAGGTGATCTAATCGACTCCGATGGGAGACGTGTGGTTTGTGTGAGGAATACCCGCACCGGGTTTGCAATCGATTATAATCGCCATCGTTCCTGGACAAAGTGAACACTTGACCGAGCAGCGGCACCGTCGCAAATATGTGTGCAATGTAAGATGGTTATGGTTCGATATTGTTGATGCTTGGTATGCTCAACCGGAAGGATAAGATAGTGTTGTTTGCTCATACCCGGAGTTGGAGTAGTACGGGTGCTAATCTAGTGATGTCGGGATCCAACCTAAAAGATGATAAGCTAGAGAGTCCTTTATCACTAAATGATTATTTAATAAGCTCATCTTTTATCGCAAGTTTAAATGAGTCGGCTATCCCACTTATAAAGCCTTGCATACTCCTTGGTGTCACTTTATTTTTGGTTTATGACGGGTAAGTCTAGCCGAGTACCTTCTTGTACTCGGGTTTTATTCCCACTTGTTGCGAGATCATAAGACCTTTCTTTGTGGCAACAAGATGGACCCGTATCCCACTACGGGAGGATTAGACCTTGGGCAAGGTCATCTCTTATATCTCATTCCTCTATGCTTTTGCTGGATTTGATGAAGGACCAAGCACTATCTTTAACTAAGTGTGCGTTTGTAAAACGACATTTTATTTTGCTTCCGCAGTTTGGTTTTCAACTTGGCAGTGTAATAAATATTTCATAACTCCGATGTAATCAACTACTTGTGAACTTATGTATTACTATGAACGGTTTTATGTTGAACTTAATTCGGTCTGGGCTGTATTGTGGAAAGTTTGAAATCCTTCGTGGTTTCACGGACTACCGGGTTGATATAAGCGTCATGTGCTAATTAAGTTGCTTAGGCGACATCATTAGTACATTATGTTTATATTAATTGGTCGGTTCATTCTGAGACTCGGTTGGGTACGTCGTTGCCTCGGTCGTCTAATCCGCGGGGTGGCGTCGGTGGGCGGATCAGCCGACGGCCTTGTTTGGTGGCCGTCGCCACGGTCGACCGCTCGATGGCCGAGTGGTGACTCTCCCATGGTGGCGTGGATTGGGATTTGGGAATCGAGGAATCGCGGTGCTTGGTGGGGAGGGTGCGAGACGGGGGCAAGCGGCATCGACGGAAGCGAAATTTGAAATTCGTAGGACTGATTTTGCGGCGATTTGGTTGCGTGATTTCGGGGAGTTGGAGTGTGGGCGCGTGTGAGAAGGAGGGTTAGAGGTTAGAGGTTGTAAGGTCCGGTGTAAGGGACAGCTTCTTACACCTTGAGAAGATTTCAATTATAGTATAGATATAGATTTCGGGAGTTGGAGTGTGGGCGCGTGTGAGAAGGAGGGTTAGAGGCTGGGCATGTAAGGTCCGGTGTAAGGGACGGGCTTCTTACACCTTGAGAAGATTTCAATTATAGTATAGATTTCGGGAGTTGGAGTATGGGCGCGTGTGAGAAGGAGGGTTAGAGGTTGGTCGTAAGGTCCGGTGTAAGGGACGGAGCTTCTTACACCTTGAAAAGATTTCAATTATAGTATAGATAGAAGATATAGATTTCAGGAGTTGGAGTGTGGGCGCGTGTGAGAAGGAGGGTTAGAGGCTGGCTGTAAGGTCCGGTGTAAGGGACAGGCTTCTTACACCTTGAGAAGATTTCAATTATAGTATAGATAAAGGGATCCAAACAGAAACAAACCCTAAGACTTTTTAGCAATCGATGTTCATCATTTTTATGTATCTCTACAAGTCGAAAAGATGACTTCTCATGCCTCGAAAGGGTGGTGTCACCATGTCACATGGCTCCAATAAATAAGTCATACTCTCTCCATCCAAATTATAAATCATTCCAACAATCTTAGAGCGTCAACGTTTTTCAAGTTTGAACCAACTTTATATAATAAGATAATATGTAAAATTTATGATACCAACTAAGTATCATTAAGAGAGTATTATTTTTAGTGGATAATAAATACATCGAATAACCTTGCTACTTTGATCCTCCACCAAATACGTCTATACGAGGAATGTGGGATGTGCAAGACATCGGTGAACTAATTAAGGATGATCCCATGGGCTCATGCGTTCTGCATAAGGAGAGATTAGCCGTGCATGGGACGCACGACATGAATCACGTGTAATGGACTTCTGCGCATGGCGAACATAGGCACCACCGATTTTTGACCTTCTTGAGCACGCGTCACTTGGTCATTTGCAAGCCATGATAGAGGCACACCCTTCGTACGCGGATCCTCCATAAGGATGGTGTTTTCATGTCACTTGGTTCCGGTAAACAAAACTATATTATTTTTAACAGATAGTAAATACATTGAATAACCTTGTTATTTCGATCCTCCACCAGATTGAGACGTTTATATGAGGAATGTGGGACATACATTTGAAACATACACTTACAATATGTGTTTTAGCACATCGCAAATATCTCCTAGCTTGGGAGAGTATAGGTTTGTCTCGTTGGCGTGTGGAGTTTGCTAGAGGCCGCAGCCCGATGGCACTTGTAGGCGACTATGCAATGTGGTAGGGAGGCAGCGGCCACACTCCGCGAGGCAGGCGGCGCCAGCCGAGCACTACGACTTCTTGGCGGGAGGGTGGGGCCGCTCTTGGCAGGGGTGGAAGTTGCACGCCGTGTCTCGCACGCAGCCACCGCCGCGCCAGGTAGAGTTGGCCGTCGAGTGCCACGTGCGAGAGCGGAGGGGGTGAGACTTGCGGGAGAGAAGCAAAGCGAGGCGTGTAGGAGAGGAGCAAAGCGAGGCGTGCAGGAGTAATTTTTGTTTAGAAACGGATGAGGAGATAAGGCCATAGTAGCGAGCGGTGGGGATAAGGCCGCAACAAAAAGTGGTGCGTGGAGCGCAACGCGTCCACATGGGGCGAATGTTCGTGACGACCCACAATTACCGAATATAGTTAATAGGCGAACTAGCCTTGAAGTTCTATATAAATGAAAAACAAAATCAATTCTTCAAAGTGACTATTATCACGCATACATGTTGCATATATCTTTTCGGGGTACATATAAGTATATTGCATGAAGTGTCAAGAGTGAAAGAACCGTGTAGTCAAAGTAGCACAATTAGAATTAGAACTTTTCTTTCATAAGGACATAGCATTTTTGAATTTCTTCATGCCAATGTTTTACCTTCACACCATCAATGAGTATTGTTCTTAATTGGAGCTAAGTGCACATCCCTTGAAACCATAGTGTTATAATGTCATTAGAACTAGAAGCATTTCCACCCATTGATGCGAAAATTGCAGATGAATTAGAAAAAAAAGTATAATAAATTAATTATACAAATATGTAAACTATTAAAATTAATGATAGTAGGATGGCGTGACACACTGGTGATAACAAGTGGACTGCTTGTATGTTGAGATAGAATGATTAGTAGAATTTGAAATTAGAATTATAAAAATATATATAGATATAGATAAAATAGATATAGATATAGAGATACATAGATATAGATAGACATAGAGATATAAATAAATTCAAAAATATATTCTAAAGAGGCTCATGAATAGTGCCAACCAAGTATCGCCTCTACTCCTCCACCCGTCGGACCTGCACTTGGCAATTTCCAGAAACTCATACGCGGAACGTGTCGCGTCGAGACGAGCCGAAAACATGCTACCCGATTACAATTACCACTAAACAAATGGCAGTTACGTATGGCACTGGACAAAGCAGCTTTGGAGTCATAACAAATGACCATGAGCTCATCCCCCTCCAGCACAAAACAAACCACTATCTTGTTTGTCTGAACAAAAGTAGGAATGTTTTCGTCGAAAACAACACAGCAGAGAACCGAGTCACCACAACGGCACAAGGCGCCCCCCGTCGGACGAGCATGGAATCCTCAGCCCCCGGCACCAATGGCCGGCTGACAGCGTCCCAATGCACGTCTCCCTCGGTCTTTCCACTGCCAACTCCGGCCACACCCACCTCCTCTGACCGGACCATCGCTGCTGCCAAAACCACCCGTCGCACGGGCACAACAAAGCGGGCAGTGGCGTCCGTAAAAACACGGAAAAAGTAATTAAGAACGGTAAAAAATAATCCTACCCCGACCTTTGCCCGCGGCGGAGAGACAGGCCCACGGTTCCGGGCCCGGGCCGACGAGGCGGGTCGGGTGAGCTCACCGCCCACCGCCGCTGGGCGCTGGCTGGCTGCCTCGGGACGGCCGTGGTGGGCAACGCGAGGCGAGGCGGCCGAAACTGACACACACACTCTCTCTCTCCCCTCACTCTCTCTCTCTCTACCCTCACTTTCTCTCTCTAGCTTCTCTCTCTATCTCTTGCAGCCTTGCTCACACAGCACACACACGACACGGCGGCACACGCAGGCAGTCACGCTGGGCGAGAGGGAGGAGAAGCGACACAGGAAACTGACGTCGCCTTCGGCATCCCTTCGGCGGCCTGCGGCCTGCTCCATAAATCCCCACGCCTCGCCTCCGGTCTGCCCCTTCTTCCCTTTCCTCCGTTCCCCGCACAAATCGCCCCGAGGTGGCGGCGAATTCCGGCCGGCGGGGAGGCGGGCGGTGGAAGTGCATGTGAGATCCGATGGCGGCGTCCGGCGGCGGTGGTGAGTGTCGCGCGCGCGCTGCTGGTTCGGGGTGCTTGCTTGGGGGCCCGCCCGAGCCGCCTCCCCACCTCCGAGAGGGGTTGGGTTTGTTTGTGTTTCTGACGAGGTTTGCTTGCTCGCTTGCTTGCTTCGTGTGGCAGGTGCGGAAGCGGGATGCGGAGGCGGCGGAGGCGGAGGGAAAGACGCGCTGTTCGTCGAGCTGTGGAAGGCCTGCGCGGGGCCGCTGTCCAGCGTGCCGCCGCTCGGGGAGAAGGTCTACTACTTCCCGCAGGGCCACATCGAGCAGGTGAGGCAGCCAGACACCGGGTGCCCTCACCACGGCGCCGGGGCTGCTGGGGAGCTGCTTGCTCTCTGTTGCTGCTGCTGCTGCCGCCGCTGTTTCCTCGGGGAGGGTTTTGGGGTTCCGCGTGTGTGCATGCGTCGGAATCCTCGCCGAATTCCGCGTGATCGCGGCGGATTCCGGGGTTTGGAGGGGTTTAGGGGCGGGATTATTCGATCCGAGCGCGACGGGGGTCCCTGCGCCTTCCCCCCGATTCGGGAAATTCCGGGCCTGCTGAGCCGTCTTCCACTGCGCCGCGGCCCCGGATTTCGAATCCTCGTCGTCCGCAGCTCGGATTCGTGGTTCCGGTCCCTGTCGAGCCCGCGCCTTCGCGCGGAATCGTGGATTCTCGCGGGAATTGTCCGGCTTTTGGGGTTGATTCGCATGCCCGCTGCAGTGTGATGCGGGAGGATTCGCCAATTTTGAGCCATGGGCACTTCGGTCGCGCAGAATCCCATCTTCTGATTTGGGGATTTTTTTTTCTAGGTTTGCCAGGTCGTCGGTTGCTTTTACTGGTCATTTCACTGAGCTCAGAGATTAGTTTTTTCGTTCCATTTCATTTGACCCTAGAGGCTTGGTCTTTGTTTAGTGCCTCTGCCTCGAATGGTATTAGGAATCAGCGCCTTTATGATTTTTTAATGTTATCCCAGGTTCCGCAATTTTTTACTGAGATGGGAGATACAGTACTTATGCAATGATTCCTCTTTCTAAGATTCTTGCGCCGCTCTATGTGATTTTGCGGCGCTGATTTGTGTGGGATTCTGCTTGCTGTGCTCTCAGGTGGAGGCCTCGACGAACCAGCTTGCTGAGCAGCAGGGCACGCCCCTCTACAACCTGCCATGGAAGATTCCATGCAAGCTCATGAACATCGAGCTCAAGGTAACAGCAACTTGGCTTCTTTGCTCTACACTGTAGCATGTTGTGAATGCATATGCTTGATCCTCGTTTCCTTTGCTAGGCTGAGCCGGATACTGATGAGGTGTACGCCCAGCTCACCCTGCTCCCTGATAAGGTGGGTAACTTCTGGTTTTGCTTCGTGCATGCTCAGACTTGGAATGTTAACCAGTGCTACGGACTTATGTTTGTGCTTGATTCGCAGAAGCAAGATGAGAATACATCTACAACAGTGGAGAATGAGGAGACAGGGGAGGAGGTGGTGCCTCCTGCGCCACCAGCCACGAATGAGGGGCCTCGCATCCATTCCTTCTGCAAGACATTGACTGCCTCAGACACAAGCACGCATGGTGGTTTCTCAGTGTTGCGCCGGCATGCAGATGAGTGCCTCCCACCACTGGTTAGGCCCTCTGGAACCTTTGACTCATGTTGTTGCTGCCTTGTTGGTTTAGCACTGCCTGTTGTTGTCCGAATGATCCTGATGCCTTTGATGTTTATCCTTAATTAGGATATGAGTCAACATCCCCCAAATCAAGAATTGGTGGCCAAGGACCTGCATGGGGTTGAATGGCGGTTCCGTCACATCTTTCGAGGTGGCCTCATTGTCTTACTTGTGGATTTGTTCCAGAGTAATAGTGTTATGCTCTTTCTTGTTTGTTCACTAGAGGAATGCATGCTTAATACCAGCTTTTAATTGTTTTTGAATGCACTAAAGGCTATTTGTGTGTCGACCATTCACTCTGAATTTAATTGTAAAGTTTTGTAGGAACTATTCTGAGTACATAAACAGTTTAATTCTATTCTCTGATTAAGGCCGTGCTGTCACGAGAAATTTACGTATTTAGTATTTTTTTGGGTTGGCCTGCATTTGATTTGTGGATGGTGGAAGTAGTTTTATCAATGATTCTTCTTCACACTTAGTCTATTTGGTTTAGGAATTCCTGCTCCATTGTTGATGACATAAATTGTAACTTGGATAGTTGACGATCACAACTTCACCTTTGATTTACATCAGGTCAGCCACGGAGACACCTCCTTCAGAGTGGTTGGAGTGTTTTTGTTAGCGCCAAGCGTCTTGTTGCAGGGGATGCCTTCATATTTCTCAGGTTTCATACTATGCTATGCTGAGCAGTTAATGTTGCTTGCTCTTAACTCTCCTTTTTGACACTTGACTACCTTACCAATACCCGATTCCCTTATATTTACGAGATAGAGGTGAGAATGGCGAGTTACGCGTTGGAGTTCGGCGTGCCCTGAGGCACCAAACCACTATCCCATCTTCAGTCATATCAAGCCACAGTATGCATCTTGGTGTTCTTGCAACAGCATGGCATGCAGTGAACACTGGGAGTATGTTCACTGTCTACTACAAGCCAAGGTCCGTAAGGAATTATAAGCTTAGTAACATTATTTTTCTTTCTGTGTTCACTTTTAGCAGTAGTGCTATTCCAATCTGTTACTTAATTGATGCATGAGGTTGCACGATTCCCTTGAAAATGATGAAAGAAAGTTTTGGGATCAACGAATAATGAATTGCATGTTTGAGCTGAGTTATTTACTCTCATCCTGCAGGACTAGTCCAGCTGAATTTGTGGTTTCGAGAGATAGGTACTATGAATCGCTGAAACGAAATTATTCAATAGGGATGAGATTTAAGATGAGATTTGAAGGTGAAGAGGCGGCAGAGCAAAGGTAAGAGTGTCTGTAGTGGGTATTCGGTTCATTTACATGCCACAACAAAGTTTCCCTTTGGAGATAAACTTTGAATTTTCCATTCTCATTTGTTAGATTCACTGGCACAATAGTTGGAATAGGTGCTTCTGATCCATCTGGTTGGGCTGATTCAAAATGGCGTTCCCTTAAGGTATTGACAATTTATTTGTTTCTATGGAAGCAGAGTTGATTTATGCCAGCCTTTACCTAACATATTGTTGCGAAATTAGGTGAGATGGGATGAAGCTTCTTCTGTTCCTCGTCCTGAAAGAGTTTCTCCTTGGCAAATAGAACCTGCTGTTAGCCCGTCTCCTGTGAACCCTCTTCCAGTCAGATTCAAGAGGTCTCGTTCAAGTGTTAATGCTTCACCATCTGACGTGGCTGCTGTAACCAGAGAAGGTTTGAATTTAACCTTGTGTCATGGACTAATCTGAAGCTTGTAGTTCTTTCTATCATTACTAATGCACAAATAACCTTTTCATGTAGTTGCTTCTAAAGTCATGGCAGAGTCGCATCAAAGTAATCTCCCAAGGGCCTTGCACAACCAAGGAAGGACACAATTGACAGGCCGAAACCTTGATAACAATGATGTGAATACTGCTCAGGATCTTACCATGTGGTCTTCAGGAACCGAGCAACAGAGAAACAATATTGCTGCCCAGACAAAGCTAAGTCTGGAGGGTTGGACGCAATCTAGAACTCCCGAAGGCCACAATCAGCTGTTCTCGGCATTTCAACCACTGAAAGATGCATATAATCCACTTAGTCCTTTTCCTAGTCAAATATCTGGGACTCGCTCAAATACCTGGGACACAGCCAATGCTCGTTATCCAGCCCAACAAGCCAATCACAACATGTTACCTAGCACGTGGCCTTTTATGCCTCATAGCAGTGGTTTTAGGATGAATGAACCGAATTATCTAGTGATGCCTGAAACTGCAAAGTTTACTGGGAAATCAGCTTTCACTTCACTTCAGGGCCATGCCGCTGATCAGTGCTCCACAGGCTGGTTTGGACATATTGAGTCAAGTTCCCGCACAGGCCATGCATTGTCAAGTTCGATCAGGCCTCAGCCTTTGGTTATTGGTAATGATGTTCAGAAAACCAAAGGCACTTCATTCAAACTATTTGGGATTCCTCTTGGCAGCCCAGAAAAATCTGAACCTCTGGTATCCCCACCAAGTGTCGCATATGACGGGAAACTTCAAACTTCTCCATCAGAAAAAGGGAATCAGCTAGACATAGTTGAAGTGGATAATTGTTCTGATCCTTCAAAAACTGTGAAGCCACTTGATGGTCCTCAATCAGATTCTATTACAGAGAATAACCAGCCTTGTCCAGAAGTTACCCAGAATATTCAGAACAAAGTGCAAAGTAGTTCCACCAGAAGCTGCAAGAAGGTTCACCATACACTGTACCTTTTCCCTTGCTAGTCATCCCTTGATACATAAATGCTTACTTAGGCCCAAACCTTACGAGTGAATACTTGTCAAAGTATGCTTCAATGAAGTTATGTACTGTTGATCCCTTTTGGCGACATGTTTTATGTATCTAGAAGCACCGTTCTGATAAAACCTGCTAGTTGTGTAATCTTTCATGCTAATAAATTGCTTAGTTTTTCTTGCCCCTGCAAGTGTCATGTTTGGATCTGCTTGACATCATCCACAGAGCTAACACTTTGGGAATCCTGTGATAAGACTTTTTAATCTTTAAGCAATGTGCCTTTTGAATATATAGTCTAGCCTTATGTAAATGTTTATTAAATACAATATATGATGGCAAATGTACTGTTGCCATATTAGATTAGTGACATGGGCCTTGAGAAATCTTAGGTTTCTAATAACCATCAAATGTTCCATCTAATTGCTTTCGTTTTTCTCCTTTTGCTTTTTATTTTATTCGAGGGATCTTGTGTTGCCTGCAGTATTCTGAATATGACAAGGCTTTCTTATTTCATCAGGTCCATAAGCAAGGCAGTGCCCTCGGCAGATCGATTGATCTAACAAAGTTCACTTGCTATGATGAGCTGATTGCTGAACTGGATCAGATGTTTGACTTTGATGGTGAACTCAAGAGTCCTTGCAAAAATTGGTTGGTCGTCTACACTGACAATGAAGGAGATATAATGCTGGTTGGTGATGACCCCTGGAAGTGAGTTCTACCGCCTGAATATATGTTCTGTTGCCTGTTGATTGAAATGCAATTACAGTTAAACTAGACGTAACTTGAAATTCCTCTGCCTGTGCAGTGAATTCTGTGACATAGTCCACAAGATCTTCATCTACACTAGGGAGGAAGTCGAAAGGATGAACCCAGGTGCCCTGAACTCAAGGTCCGGGGATAGTCTGTCTGACTCTCCTGGAAGTGGGTTGGCTTCCAAAGAGCCCCGAGGTGGCCCGTCTACTTCGACTCCTAATTCCGAGAACTGCTAATTTGTCCAGTCAGTGAGGTAGTTTCAACAGCAATATCTAGCCCTGGTTATACAGAACTCTTTGTTCATTCATCCTAAGCTAATCTCTTGTGTGCTTTTACTTCTTGCAGGCCTTTTGAAGTGGTGAAGCAGACAAAAGGCCACGTATCAGAGTGACCGGAAGAGCGAGAAAAGGGGTGAATCTTGTAGTGGTGTATTAGGTATTTAGTGTGTATGCCTCCGGGTAAGCCCCGCGGTACCCTGTTTGTAGATGGTGCTTGTCCTGGTGCTAGTTTCCCGTTGTAAGCTAAGGTTTTGGGTGTGCCCTGTTGGTAGGGGTAAGTTATTGTAGCAGAGCAGGAGAGAAGCAGGCAAGAAACCGCTGGTGTGCCTGCTTGGCCCTCTTTTCCTTCCCTAGCCCTGTAAATAGCCTTGGCTCTGAATCGTAGTAATGTATTGTCGACAGCCGTATTTGACTTGGTACTCGATGAGGCGCGCCTGCTCCAGATTGTGTGTGTTCGGTTGTGTTGGTATGTGTGATCTGCAACTGTCTGGTTCGATGTGCGCGGATGTCCATGCGCGTGTGTAGTCATGCTAATGGAAGTGTTTGCAGGGTTGGTGGTAGCGGATCTGCTGCCATGGTAGTGAGTTTGATTTGCTCTACTGACGTGCAGGTAGCAGGCTGGAGTAGGTTGCTCTGTTTTGCTGCAGGACAAGGCTTTGTGGTGGTCGAGCCTGAGAAACTTGTGGTGGTCGAGCCTGAGAAACGTTGGGTCAAGTCTGAATTCAGTCTGGTGCTTGGAGTAGTACTGAATGCTGTGCTTCGATCTGGAATCCCGAGTGAAGAAAATGGCCACTACTACAGTATTATAGTGCATGCAACTGGATCGAAACGTGCTACAGGGAGTAGTCAGTGAGGCGGAGCACCCAACTCCTGTTCCGTGACAGGGAAGGGAGGCGGCCCCGCCCCGCCCCCGCGCACGGGGCGTGCGTGACCGAGCGAGTGACCCCGTCCCGACCAGCGTTGAATGCTTGCTCCTTTCCCTGTTCCCTCCGTGGCTCCGTCCCTCCCAGACCCGGATTTGCGGATGCAGCTGTACAGGATCCTAGACGTACAAGTGCATGCATGCAGTAACGTACGAGTACGATGCCGCGGGGTGATGTGGATGTGGATCGGATCTCCTTGTCTCGGCGCTGCCGGCCCCTGCCTGCCGCGCGATACGGCCTCGGCAGTACGATGCCGTAACGGACGGCGTCCACCTAGCCCGACGGGATTTATGGCCGTGTCGCCCGGCGGTTTAACAAGCTGTTCCTGGGCCTCACGCTCCTGTTCGGAGAAGTGACACCGGATATATAGCACGGTAGTAGTAGGTCACTGCTGGCGCAAAATCAGAGCCAACGGCCGCGTTTGACTAAAAAAACATACTCCCCCGATCTATAAATAAATCATTGGGAACGTAAGCATTTTTCAGATTAGAAGTAAAGCAGGGTCACAATTTTGGAAAACCCTGTTGAATCTGAGAGTGTTATCAGGTAGAGGGTTTATATTAAACTCAGGGGAACAAACTAGATTCGGGCAAGATTGCTGGATTGCTGGCTAGATCAATGCCCTTTGAGCTTTACATATTCAAATCTGTTTTAAATTGTTAGAGATCCTGAGATTAGTGTTTAAAAAGTTAAGGTGGATAGGGAATGTAGGATTGAATTTAGAAGGCAGCTAGATGCTGTGCAGATTAATGAACTTCTGAAACTTAGTAGTAGAGTGGAGGGGTTGGAGTTAAACTTAGACAAAGATAGGGTAGTGTGGATGCTAGAAAAATCAACTAGATATTCAACTACATCTTTATATAACCCGTTGTCTTCTAGAGGGGTGGTAGACAGACATATGGTCTTGACGTGGAAAAGCCCCATCCCATTGAAAGTTAAGATTTTCTTGTGGATGGTGGCTCATGATAAGATTCAATGTGGAATACAACTCAAAAAGAAAAAGTGGTCTAGTCCACAAAAATGCATTTTGTGATCAACCTGAGACATCTGAATGAGCAATATTCTTGTGGACCTTTCTTAGAGATTGTTTTGGGTGCTCTCTATCCCCAACAAGTTGTGGAGATTTTTTGTTGAGGTACTTGATAGATGTAGATGAACTAAACAAATGTTATACTTGCATATTGGCGCATGTGTTATGTGGACATTATGAAAGACAAGGAATGATGCAGTTTTCAACAGGAAGGTGTTGTCTAGCCCGTCGATGATCATCCACAAGACAATCTCCCTGGTGAAAACTTTGGCCCACTCGTGAAGCCGAAGATGAAGCCGGTGGCAGATGAGATGTTGCATCTCCTGGTGTGCAATGCTGCAATGTAATGGGAATGATGAAGGCCGCGGAATGCTCTTAAAGCTTGAACTGTAGTAAGTTTGGGCCTCTTTTGGTTCTGCCTTTCGTTTATAAACTTTGGTCACTATGTTAGCTTTTCAAAGCCATTTGGTGGCCAGTAGAGGTAGAGGTTGATTGGATGAAGTTTGAGCTTTCATGTAAGCTGGCAATCCCAGCAAACTGGTAACTCATTAAGCTTTCTATAAAGACGGACAAGGGGCCTTTTATCTAATAAATAAATAAATTAATCTATAGAGATGTTTTCAATCAAAAAATTTGACTGAATTTTTAAAAATATATTTTTTATTACAAATGAGCACATTATGAAATATGCTTTCGGTGTATCTAATTTATGTTAATTTGGTATGGAGTATCATTAATCTTGGCACCTTTTTCTATAAATTCAGTTAAACTTAAAAAAAGTTGACTTAAAACTACTCTAGAAATTCTCTTATTCGAGGAGGAGGTATTGATTTGTAATACAAGCCGACAATCATGGGATTATCACCGCCAGCTCGTTCGCGGGCTGGTAACACGAACTGACAATGTATTGATATTTGCCGAAGCTAGGATATTAATATATTATTTTTTTACAAAACACGAACTGACGGTGGAAATGAGTCTCATCGTCACTGTGGATTTCGCGTTACCAACTGATGGTGATAGTCCTTCATCTTTGGTGGTTAGTGTCACCAACTAGTGACGATTATTTATTATCAGCACTGGCTCTTATTACGATCCAGCCGTGATAACCATGGTACAATAGAGTGAAACTAGTAACATTTTTAAACCAAGTTCGATGAAAAGCAACTTTATATCAAAGTTGTATCTTAATGAGGTCAACAACTTTATATTATGTCAACTTTTTTTTATTTGAAGTCATTATTAGTCCTAAAATTCTATTTAACGTTATGATATTTTGAAACTCATTTTTTCTAAATGTTCTAAAGAACTCAGATGAAAAATGACCAGAACCAAAGATCTTGAAAAGGTCAACAACTACATGATTGATGACCTTGTTATTTGAAACCATTTACTTGCCTAAAATTCCATTTTAAGTTATCAAATTTTGAAAGTTAAAATCTCAAATGACCTCAGATGGAAAAATGACCAAACAGTTATAGATCTCGATAAGATCTACAACTTTATAGTTGATGGCTCTATTAAAAATTATTTATGGCCCCAAAATTCTATCTAAAGTTCCTTACATTTTGAAAATCATAGTAATGCCTGGATAAAAATATACCAAAGGTAAAGTTTTACATCTCCGCAAGATTTAAAACTTTATAGTTGAAACTTTTATCATTTAAATTTACTTAGAATCCCAAATATTTACCACAATATCTAGAAAAGTCAATGAAAAAAGGAAAATATAATCTATGTTGACATGAAGTGACTTTACGGCGGAGTGGTTTGGCCATGCATGGCTTGGCATTTGATTGTTGTGTCTCGTGGGTGCTTTTGCTAAGTTTAACGGTTTCACCTTTTTATAGTGATTTTCATTTTCTGAGAAATCATTACCACTACCAGTTGGTAACATGGGCCGGCATGATAACCATGATTATCAATGACAATATATTACCACTAAGGGCCAAAATTGGCATTTGGAGTCCAATGAGAGAACTACAAAATTAGAGAAACTTACCATAGAAAAGTTGGGATAGGCGGGATAAGAAGATGGAATGGCCGACTTTGCCATGAAAGTTGGGGTAGATAACTTTAGAGGTTATGATGTCCAACTTTGTTAGAGAAAGTCGACTTTGAGATAGGCTAAGTCAACTTTTGTAGGTGAGTTCAAAAACTAAAAAACTTGTGAATCAATATGGGATAAGACCAAACCTTTGTATATATGAAATGATCATAGCCACAAGTATCCAATCAAATTAAAAAAATCAATCTGCTATTCAAATCCTAACCTATTCCAATGCCACAATCATCATGCGAATGTGGCATTAGACAGGAAGGAGAGGGGAAGGGAGAGGCGGAGAGGAGAGGGGCTAATTCCAATCGCTTCAGACTTCTAGCTACCAACATACTTGCACATTTTCTTAGTTTATAATTTCTTTATGGAACAGTGGATTTGTGAAGGGGCTGGAGTCTAGTTTCACCTCCAACCACAATGTGCTCCAAAAGCAATCCATAAACACTTAAATATTTTTTATGGATCACTCTATTCCTATGGCCAATCTGGAGTCTAGTTTCACCTCCAACCACAATGTGCTCCAAAAGCAATCCATAAACACTTAAATATTTTTTATGGATCACTCTATTCCTATGGCCAATCCATAAACACTTTGTTGCTCTAAACTCCGTCACTGCACATAATTATTGTTCGACATTGCTCTCAATGAGATACTTAGACGTTGTAGATGACCTCGTCGACTCTATGACATTCTCCACTATGCTCTTCCTCGACAAGCCTTCTGAGGAGGCTTTAGAAAAGGGGATATATTAATATCCTAGCTTCTGAGGAGGCTGACATAGAACTTTTAGACGTGTGCACTACGCATGCTGGCCTAGCCGACTTGAGAAATCAGGAGTCGACTTTGGCAGCCTCACTCGGTACGTTATTCTTGGGCGTTGCGATGCGTGCAAGTTAGATTTGCTACTGGGCTAGTGTGTGACCGTTTATGCGTCAAAATGTTCATGCACATTGAGACCTTGTTCGTGTGTCATCCCTAAATCTCATCAGGGATTGGAGAGGAATAGAGGATTTGACATAGAAGTTTTTTGGTTGAGTTGGTTGAGGGGGATAAAACGAACAGACCTGAGACCTGAGTTGAGGTTTGGATTGTATGTACAATTGTACATGCAAAATCCACTGCTTTCTCGCGACGCTCCAGCTCATAAGTTTGCATTGGAAGACGAAGAAGAATCGACGGGCGGGCGGACGGCCACATAATTAACTATCTCGCCGTTCGTGCTATAGTATTAATCACAAGATGCCACACACGTATGTCTTCGTAGCTACTTCTACCTGATTGACTCGATCGGCCGTTCATCGACCAGCAGACCAAGAGCCGCCTCAACACCTGCAGTCTGCAGAGCTTCGGCAGAAAAATGGCCTCGTCGTCGTCCTTGGCGGAGGCGGCGAAGGCGCACGTGGAACGGATCCGGCGGGAACGGTTCTACATCGGACGGGAGGAGAGGAACCCGCTGGCGGAGGACATCCACCAGGCAGTCAGCTACCTCTCTGAGGAGCTCTACTCCAAGGACGTCCATTTCCTCATGGAGCTCATCCAGGTACGTACAAACATTCCCACTTAGTAATACTATATATTATTCCATTTATATCGATCATTCCGTCACAATCTTGTACAACCTCTGGTCACATTACTGGCTGTATATATTTTCTTCATGTTCTTGTCTTAGCGTCCTCTATATGTTTGACTGAAGGTAGTACTATTTCCTTGAAAAGCAAATGCTTTGAGAATTTTTATTTGCATGTGCACAAATTAAACCTTCATCTTCACCAAGTTCATGTCTGGCAGCAGTACTTAAACTACGAACCCATATTTATATGAAATCACTTTTGGATTTTTTTTCTTCTCGTTGATGAGTTGCCCTCACTGGAAGATAATAATATAATTATTATGAATTTCTTATTAAAAGGTTAATTTGATAAATTTTTTTTCTAAAATCCAAAAATAATAAAAAAACTAATAAACGCTTTTGATTGGGAACGCTAATATTATTCCTTCGCTGCCAAATGGCGAACGGGGTGTAGACGTGTAGGCGAGGAAGGCGATGAGACGATAACCCTTCTTTTAGGTATTGAAAGTTGGTAATTCTAAAAAAAAGTGTAGAAAGTTAGTTGAACTTAAAATTTTTTGACATCTTCTAAGTTGAGAATTGTATTATTTTTGTACGGAGGGATTTACATGTTTGATTAGTTCAATTTAAGCATCTTGGTCCTTTTAAATTTAATCCCCATAACATTTTCATTTAATGCCATCCTAATCACAAAGTATCTCTAAATCTTTCTCTCATCCTCGTGTGTGTCTATATATAATAAAAATTAACCACCTATTTTTTAAAATATGTCACATGAGTAATTTAGGTGAATAATTCCCACTCATTTCGCCAAGAAAAAAACTATTCTTTTAGCACCTCATATCCTTTAGAACATTTATGTACCTATATTTATCAACCTTGTAAAGGTGGGTGTGAATTGGTCCAATAGGTTGTAAAGTACTCAATTTAGTGCGATAACTTGGCAATTATGTGCATATTAGTCCAACAACTTATAAAATGCACAATTTAGTGCAACAACTTGTCAAATTGATACGTCTATAGTCCATATGTTACAACGATAACGTATTTGGTCACATTGTATAGCAAAGAGATGATATATTTGGCTTGGAATAAACTATTGATAATTATGTGCCTATTGGTATTCGCATCGCAATGGTGATATTGTTGTCCAAGATAAAAATATTTATTTCAAAACTTAAAAATATATTCACATCAGAAATGAGAGATAATTTGTGTCTACATACAAAATTAGTTCAATTGATTTTGACATAAGAAACAATGTCTATGAAGTATTAGAAGCCTGATTTACACATGCTTATATATATGTTTTAAGTATGCAAAAAACAATATTTTTCTTTTGTTTGAAATATAATAAAATTCTAACTCGCATTTTAAGTTTTAATAAGTTATAAAGACGGCAATTAATTGATATAAGAGTATTTTTTCACCGTGTGTTAATGTTCACCTATGAGTAGAACATTTCCTTGAAAAATATAATTTATTTCATGCTATTTTTCTTTTACTAGTTTTTAAAATATAATTAGGTACCGGCAAGATGAAATAATTTTAAAAATGTGAAAAAATACAAGAAAATATGGCAAGATTTATTTAAAAAGATGGCATAACCTGAAATTTATATTGATCATGGCATTAAGGGATTTTTTATTTAAAATACAAGCCAAATATATCGTACTTATAATGTTTGAACCGTAGATGCATCAATTTACCAAGTTATTGCATTGTATCGAGCATTTTACAAGTTGGTGGACCAATTTAAACCCACATGGCAAGTTGTTGCACTAAGTTAAGCATTTTATAAGTTTTTGAACTAAATTCCACCCATCAATCAAAGAAATATAAAAAACATGATTAACGGCCTTGCCAACCAGATCGCCAAATTGGCAAATTCGGTTTCCCGCCTTTTGTCGCTTGGCAACCAAAGCGACCGGCTTCGCTCGCCATCCCGTCCTAACCCGTACCGACGCCGACAATGCTCCCATCCTGCCGGCCACCGGCCACCGTCATCCACGTCCCACGTCCCCACCCACCAAGCCCTGCTCAGTCCATCCCCCCACGCCATGAAGCAAGAAGTTGCGAGCAGCAACGATCATGGAAGCAGCACGCATACATGCGGGCAACGGCAGCTGTGCAGGCGTGGGCATGAAGAGCACCACAACCCAAAGCCAAGCAAGCTGTGCGGGAGGTGGATGCCTTGCGGAGGGAAGAGCAATGCCTGCTCTGTTCAACGTGGACCTTCAGTAGCAACATCAAGCCAAGAGCTGCCGCTGTCCACGCCCCCTAATTGTTCGATGATATGCTTTAAAGTGATGTCGCTTGAGTTTAATCCAAGCCCAATGACGTGATAGCAGGTTCAAGGAATAGAGAGTCAGCTTTAGACAAGCTGTTGCGGAACCTTGTCATTTTTGAAGGCTAAATTGTTTTAGAGAGCCAATTTCCATATCTAAATTTAGCTATGCTCTTGGGGTTGCTCTTAGTTAGCAATTTTTTAGTGCTAATGGATCCAAATAGACCCTTAACCTCAGTCCATAGTTTGTGTGCAGTGGCAATGCACGTGCGTCCAATAGTTATTTTGGATGGAGATGAGAGGTGGTTTAGGATGGTACTACTAAATATACAAGTTGATTAAGGAGTGTATTTTTCCTCTATATAAACCTAAAATTTGGTTTTAGGAGGTTGAATAGGAGGTCAATTGGAGATGATCTTAGTGCACCTGACAACCTGTTATTAGTTCACAGCAAATGGAGTGGTTTCGCTAATTTTCTTCATCAGGTTTGCTTTTGTGCTCTTGGTTTCCATGACAATGATCTACCATTGTGTTTCTCCATGGTGCAAGCACACAAACACCACACCACGACAGTAGCCCCACTACGAAAGGTTGCATGTTGCGATCTGCATGTGAAACCAGTGGAAGTTTCTGTACTTCCAGCAAGTTCTAATATCTTCCCTTCTACCATGTTTGAAGCTTTGTTTGCTTTGCACTAATCCAATCCTAACTTTATTTATTTAAGGAGTGGTAGTACTGTCCTCTGATTGACAGTTCTATCTTCGACAAATGCACATCCATCTCATGCTGCATAGGAGGTGTTTCATGAATTCCCTCTAAAGTCTAAAGTAGTCTTTATTTCCATTTCGATGAGCCAAATTTAATAGAGGAGGATTACGATTCTTTGTGCATAGGATTGATCACACTTAAGTTAGTTCCGTTGTGTCGTTTTAGCGTTTAGTGTTGTCGCTTGCCATAGAGATTTTGACAGCTGCTTTTGCGAAACATAACACAACAGAAAGATGTCTACTCTTTTATTAGGCGGAGAGCCGGAGACAAGGATATAAATTAGGATATTTGGTTGTGGCAGTATAGGTGGGCTCACAGGTGAGAGCTTTATTTGGGTATTATGGTTATGGTTCATGGAGAACTTGGTCCTCCACTGGGAGCAGATGACTTGTGCTGCTTTGTATATTGGATCCATGCACCTAAATTGCCTAAAGAGCTGTTGTCTGGATTTATGGCATAGTGATGATTGATGAAGGTAAATAATAATGTCATGGGTTTATGTCATGTGTTATTACAAGTATGTAAAATTATATGAAAGAGAATAATGTCACAGACATGGCTAGCAGAGAACATCCAACCTGTTTTGCCAATGACTCTCAGTCCCTCAAGTTGAAGACCTCTGTAGCTCTTATTTGTCAATGTCAGAAGATATGTTCGGAACACTAGTGGTTAAAAACAAGTTTGTCAATCTGCTCCATTTGTCCCACAGATTATCCTTCTAGCATTGCTGTAGAGAATGAAAATGATTGTAACCAAGTGGCCAACTGCATGATTGTTTGTGCAAATGTGAATCAATGTTAGTTTAATGTACAATAGAATCAATGTAACATTTTCATTATTGTTTTACTCATGAATAGATGCTGCTACTTCATGGGAAATTTCATGCTTGGCCTAATCTGTTGAAATTTTGTAGAATGCTGAGGACAACGAATATCCATTGGATGTGTCACCAGCACTGGAGTTTGTCATAACAGAAAAGGACATTACTGCTACAGGAGCTGGCTCGACACTTGTTGTCTTCAACAATGAAAGGGGATTTTCGGCAGCAAACATTGAATCCATATGTAGGATTGGCAGGTCAACTAAGAAAGGAAACAGACATCTTGGCTACATTGGTGAAAAAGGTACTCCCGTGCCATGAGAGTTAACTTTTGGTTTGGGCTTTGGAGTACAAAAATGCATGTTGCCTATTTGCATTAAATTTATGCACCAAGTATGCAAGCATCTTCAATGACAGTTGAACTCAACATACCTGTTCCTTTTTATTTTTACTTTTATCTGAATCAGTCAGAAAATTTGTGGACGTTTTGCCCTTTAGGAGTTCTGGTAATACTTGAATTTATTAGTGTTTAAGCATTTTCACCTGCCAAATGGTCTTAAATGTTCCTTGAGTTTTATATAAATTAATATAAACCCTGTACAAAACAACCTGCTTAGCATACTGGCGTCTTCAACAATAATTTTGCTTTAACTGCAATGATCTGTGATTCTATAATTTCATGGATTTTGTAGTTCCATTGTAAAGTGTTGTTCTTAGAAAAACTAAGGCCTTGCATGTACACTGTAGTCCTGCTTTATGTTGTATTTCTAGTTCTTTTAAGCAAAGTAGCTAACACTAATCTTTCATTCAGGTATTGGTTTCAAAAGTGTATTTCTAGTTTCAAGTCAACCACACATCTTCAGCAATGGATATCAGATAAAATTCAATGAAAAGCCGTCAGCAGATTGTGATATAGGATACATTGTTCCTGAATGGGTTGATGGGAAGCCAAATATTGATGACATAAGAACAGTATATGGCCCTTCTAGGAGCCTTCCTACAACTATTATTATCTTACCTTTGAAAGCTGATAAGATACTTTCTGTGAAGAAAGAACTTTCCAGCACACATCCTGAAATTCTTTTGTTTCTTTCAAAGATTAGGCAGCTCTCTGTCAGGGAAATGAACAATGATCCTAAGGCCAGTAAGATCAGCCAGATTTCTATCTCCAGTGAAGTAGACTACAGGTTGAGGAAGGACATAGATGCAGAGTCTTACACGCTTCATCTAGCTATGCAGGAAAATAGCAAGGGAGAAACAGAAGAGTGCACCTATTATATGTGGAAGCAGAAGTTTGCAGTCCAACCAGACTGCAGAATTCAGAAAAGGATGGAAGTTGATCAATGGGTAGTTAGGCGTTTCCTCATGGACAGAGACTAAGCAGAGGAGCAAAATCACCTGGTGTATATGCATTCCTTCCTACAGAGATGGTCACTAATTTGCCCTTTATTATTCAAGCAGATTTTCTTCTAGCTTCATCACGAGAGTCCATTTTATTTGACAGCCAATGGAATCGCGGTATACTTGAGTGTGTACCTTCTGCCTTTGTCAATGCTTTTGGAGCTCTCTTGAAATCGTCAAGGGATGCCCCACATTTTGCGCTTGCACCGATTTTCAGGTTTCTGCCAATTCAGGACTCTTCGATATCACTTTTTGATAATGTCAGGATGTCCATAAAAACCAAAGTTGAAGCTGAGGATATAATGCCTTGTGAATCACGCAGTACACAGAAGGTCTTCTGCAAGCCCACTGAAGTCTCTCGGCTGGATAGTGCATTCTGGAGAATTTTGAATTTGGCCCAGAAGCAAGGAATCGGTCTGCAGAATCTATCTTCGTATGGTACTTTTGTCCTGAGCTCCTATCTTGACAACCAAGAATATGATGATGTACTAAAATTTCTAGGTATTGGATATGCCAACAAAGAATGGTACAGTAAGTGTATTGACGGATTGAATCTTGTGAAAGAGGCATCAGAAGAAGTGTACCTTCAGATCTTAAAATTTGTTGCTGGAAATTGGAAAGTATTTTCTGGAACAAGTATGATGCTTATATCGCTCATAAAGTATGTGGATGCCAACGGTCGATTATCATATTCCAGTGTGCGAGCAGCACAAAGGCCTTTAAGGATATGCACAACATCTAATTTGGATGACTTATCTTGGCTTATTTCCTGGAACAAGGAACTTTCAGCGGCCCCTAGTCTATTCTTTTTGCCCCTAAGTACACAGAGGTCTCTGGATGCATTTTCTGGGGGGATACAGATAATGGACTGGCTTAGAAACATTGTGAACATGGAAATTTTGACTCCACATGAGTATGCTTCTACTGCATCCAAGGAACTTAATGACAGTGGGTTAGCTCTTATTTACTGCCATTTTCTTTATCATTCACATGCAAAAAAGTACATAACTGAGAGCATAATTGTCAACTTGTGCCAAGCATTGCCTGTAGCTGATAACTTTGGAAAGGTTAGACGGCATAGAAAATCTTTGCTTGTCCCTGCTGATGGAAGCAAGTGGGTTAGAGTAATTGGTACTAATCCTTGGGGATCTCAAGGTTATGTTGAGCTGTCAGCGGATTATAGCTTTTCAGGAAGATATGCCGGAAATTATACGCCTGAAGGTCAGCTCATAAAATTCCTGAGGACATATGCACAGGCAGCTGATATACCATTTTTACGTCCTCCTGATTCCAGCTTCCCAACAGTGTCGTCTCCAATGGCCATGGAAAATGCACTTTTGCTGTTACAGTGGATCAGGAATTTAGAATTAAAAATAGCCCATCTGCCACAAAACTTCTTAAATTGTATTAGGAATGGGAAGTGGCTAAAGACATCTCTTGGTTATGAGTCACCACTAAGAACTTTTCTAGCAAGTGCAGTATGGGGAAGTAAGCTGCAGGTACAATTTATTTTCGCTGATGTACCCATAATTGATGAGGAGTTCTACGGAAATAGAATAAATGCATACAAGGAAGAATTGATGTTGATCGGAGTGCAATTTGAGTTTTCAAATGCATCTATACGCATTGGCAGCCAGCCTTTGTGTACGGAGGATGCGATTTTACTTCTACAGTGGATTAGGCATCTAAGATCAAGGGGTATCCTGCTACCCAAAAACTTTTTGGGCAACATCAAGAATGGAAAATGGCTGAAGACCTCAATTGGTTACAATGCACCATCTCGGTCTTTTTTGTTGAGTTCAGAGTGGACAAATTTGAGGCAGATTATTTCAGAGTTAGCTGATGTACCCTTGATTGACCAAGAGTTTTATGGGAACAAAATGAGTTCTTACAAGGAGGAGCTGAGATCCATTGGAGTGCAGTTTGAATTTTCATACACATCTGTGGACATGGCCACCGAACCATTGACTATGGAGAATGCTATTTTACTTCTGCAATGTATCAGGAATCTAAGGTTGAGTTGCGTCCAGCTACCTCAGAAGTTCTTGAGCTTTATCAGCAATAGAAAGTGGTTAAAGACATCCTTGGGTTACAGTTCACCTCTGGGATCCTTTTTGCTGAGTGCAGAATGGGAAAAGTTTCCACAAATCCAATCAATTTTAGCTGATGTACACATTATTGATCAAGACTTTTATGGAAATGAAATAAAATATTACAAGGAAGAGTTGAGAGTTATTGGAGTGCAATTTGAGTTTGAAGATGCAGCTGTGCATATATGTAACCATCTTCTGTCCTCAACAACAAAAACTTTATCTCGAGCCAATATGTTAGCTCTGCTTCAATCGATCAGATTTCTGAATGAGAAGAACAAGACTCCACATCTCATTAAACGAATGGAAAATGGCTGCTGGGTTAAGACTTGTCTTGGCAGCAGATCACCATTAAATTCAATCCTATTTAATTCAGAATGGCAGAATGCCTCGGTCATCAGTATCTTGCCTTTTATCGACACAGTCTTTTATGGGGTTGACATAGCTGATTTCAGGTCAGAGCTTGAGCTATTTGGAGTTGTTGTTGACTTCAAAAGAAATTATCAGCTGGTGGTTGATAACTTTAGGTTCTCTAAAGATACAATCACTCCTGGTGCCACAATACTAATGCTCAAGTGTATTCGACACGCTATGGAATGTCATGATTTTGTAGAAAGACTGAAAGATATCAGATGGTTGAAGACTGATGTTGGCTTCAGAGCTCCTCATGAAACATTCCTTATTGATGATGACTGGAAATGTCTTTTGGGGGTCGTTGACAAGGTGCCATTGCTTGATCTGGATTTCTATGGGGATGAAATCAAGTTGTACAAAGTAGAGTTATGTAAAACTAGTCTAATTGCTGGCTTCAAGGAAGCAAGTAAAAAACTAGTGCGTGGTGTCAAAAATCTTGTAAACACTTCTTCTATTACAAAAGAGCGGGCATTTGCACTGCTAGAGTGCTACAGAGACCTAATCACCAGGCATGGGAGGTTACCCGTTGATCTTGCGAACCTCATGCACCGTGACAGATGGCTACATACATCATTTGGTTTCAGGTCTCCGAAGGAAGCAATTCTTTTTGGCTCAGAATGGGAGTCAATTGCTCTAGTTTCCCGCCTACCATTCATCGATGACAGTGACACACAGTATGGCCTTGGTAAGGAGGTTTACTGCTACAGTAATGAACTGATGGCCTTGGGTGCTAAAGCTCAATTAGAACAAGGTGCAGCATTTGTCATTTCAGGACTCCATATTCCAACTGATCCTTCAGTTGTGACTCCAGAAGCTTTTATTTCATTGCTAAAGTGCATCAGAATCTGGAGAAAAAACGGATCTGCTCTACCAAAAAGTTTCATGAGTGCAATCAACTTGAAGTGGGTTAAGACAACTGCAGGGTACCGTCATCCAAATGGTTGTATCCTTTTTGGTTCCCTGTGCTCTTCTCATGTTCACAGGGATGATGGCCCTTTCGTAGATGAAGTGTTTTATGGACAGGAGCTAGTTTCATATGAGAGTGAGCTGCAAACAATAGGAGTTATTGTGGATCCTAGAGCTAGTTGTGCTTGTTTACTGATGGCACAACATCTAAAAGGTCTCTCTAATGCTGATGCAATTTCTAGGATTTACTCGTATTTGGAGGTATATCGTTGGAAGCCTCGATACACCAGTGAGGACTGGATTTGGATACCTCGTGAGGCTAATGAAGGACAATGGGTTAACCCTTCCAGTTGTGTTCTTTATGATAGCAATGGTCTTTTTGACTCTCAGCTTCATGTTCTGGTGAAATGGTACAGCAGCAAATTGCTTCGGTACTTTAACACGGCTTTTGGTGTGAAGCATCATCCAACAGTCAGAGATTATTGCAAGCTCTGGAGTATGTGGCAGGCCTCAAACTCTGCACTGACACAAAAAGAATGTGTTGCTTTCTGGGAATTCTTTGGCAAGAACTGGAGCACTGACATGGGGAAGTTTATTGTTGGGTGTATCGATAAGGTTCCTGTTAGTTCTGGTGATCAGATCTTGCTACTTGAGAAACAAGATGTGTTCATTCCTGATGATCCAGTACTTGAGGATCTTTTCAAGAAGCAGACTCAGAAACCTTTGTTCGTTTGGTATCCTTCAACTAGCCTGCCATGCTTGTCTCCTGCTAGATTGAATGATATCTACAGCAGCATTGGTGTTCATAAGATATCAAAAGCTGTTGCCAGTGATCAATATGAGCACTTGAAAATTGAATCGGTTACCCTTGTTCATAAGGGTACCGTGATTAAACTTGGCTTGCTCAAAATTGTCCTGGCTTTCCTAGCCAATCCCATCCTCGACATTTCAGTTGAGAAGAGGCATGAAATGGTTGCAAGTCTCACCAATGTTGCTGTATACGAAACAAGAGGGCCTCTTAATGTGAGTTATCAGGTTGGACTTTCTTCGGGAAGAAGCATGCATGTTACATGTGCAAGGTTTTTCCGTTGGGAGAGGGAGAACTTGAGGCTATTTGTGACAAAGACTGATAAACCAGGATCAATGACCAATGCAATGAAGATGGAGTATGCATTATGTTTTGCTGAGGAGATCTCTAAAGGATTGTTGTCAGATAATGCAGATCGGATTCCAGCTCTTGCTGAACTCGTGAGGACTGGGTTCTTGCTGGAATTTGATGTTCCTGCAGTTCAGATTTTGTTGAATTTGAAGAACCTACGGTTGTTTGAGCAGGATGAACAATTCCTTTTACCTTTCACAATATTGTGCTGATGGATTACGTGGTTGTTTCTATGTATGATCTCTCTCTCTCTCTCTCTCTCTCTCCCACACACATAGCTCTAACCTCACCTACCTAAATATTATTCTGCAGATTAATAGTATGCTATTTGGGGCTACTGTGGGGTTTTGCCAAGTGATCAACATACTGTGTTAGTTGCATCCAAGGTTGTGAAATATAACCAATAGGTACTGTTCTGAACCTCAGGTGCAAGGACAAATTTTTTGAGGGGGACAAATTAAGATGTTCATCCTGCTATCCATTCGTATGCTTAACTGCAAGCGTGTTCCCGATAAATTGCAGGATTCAAGGATGTGCATTCAAATGTGTCTCCAGATACAATAGCAAAACTTGTCTTCTGTGCGAGATGAGCTGCTGGATCAGGGGATTAGCCACCAAAGTACCAAACTATTGAATATTATTTTATATATGGTTTTCTTGGTTATGAACTAGCTTATTGAATATTATTATATATGGTTTTCTTGCTTATGAACTAGCTTATTTTATGCATTTTTTTCCTGTGTTTGAACTATACATATTGTTCTAATGGTTTGTCCTCGATATGTTAATTATGAAGTATGGTTTGAATATCAGTTGAATGTTTGATGTATTCGTACTTATATTTTTTATTAGCTGACAGTATGATATTTCAAGGTGGAAAGGAATGAACTCTTTTCATGTTTTTTCTAAGGGCATGTTTGGATCCTGGAGCTAAAATTTAGTTACTCTACCTTGTAATGATAGGTCAAGCATGGGTTAACTATAGGCTAATAGGGGCTAGTAGGCTCTAGCCACCAATTATAGCCCCCAATCAGCCCACAATTAGCTCATATTTAGCCCTCCTATTTGGCATCAAAAAATATCCCTAGTCATGTTGAGTCGGCTTAGCTATGAGCTCTGTGTCGAAGTAAACATACTTTGTTCTCACGGTCTGCACACATTCTTGAGTTCATTTGTATAGTGGTTGGACGTCGTGGAAAGGAATAAACAACAGGACCTTCCGTGATGCGACAGACAGCACCTGCCTTTTGAAGTTTAGGTTCAGGAACCTGAACTTGCAGTCAGCACCTCCTTTTGATCTTCTTTTGAAGAAAACCTGAAATTGCTTTCCTAATCCAATCTCATGATCAACGAGGAGTTCAAATTGCAATACTCCTCGTTAGTCCCTCTGTCTCACTTTAAATGACATGCTGACACTTCATTTTGCATGCCCAAATTCATTATACCATACATGTGAGAATAAATGTTGTACTTTCGCCATTTAAAATGTCATTTGAACTGGGACAGAGGGACTAACAAAGCCGACACTTACATCACAACTTTTTGTTTTTATGAGACACATCATAGCTTCTCAATAACGTAAACTCTATAGATGACCAAATGTAGAGTATGAAAAAAAGTCAAATTTATCTTCTTCAACTATCGTGGCCATCCAATTTTGCTCCCTAAACTATAAAATCAGTTTTTTTACCCATCAGGTCTTAAAAACATTTATTTTTACACTATTCACAAATTTTTTTTTATTTTTACACCTTGAATGGTTTTGCTAACATGGTGAGAAAAATCGGACTAGATTTAAAAGAAATGTATAACATAAAATAAAGGTCAAATTTATCTAAATATTTTTTTACAAAGGAAAAATTATTAATGCAATAGAAAAAATCCCTAACATCTTGATTAATCTTATAAAATTCATAGAAAATTTGTTTTACCTTAGAAATTATGAAACTACTTTCGGATTTACCTCAAAAGTGTGCTCTATCTTGAAATTGTTTGAATCTTGATAGACTAGTTTAACATGGTTGCTACTTTCCACCCAAAGCCTAACTGCCTCTTCGCCATGTCCTCCGATGCAAGGCAGCGAGCCGATGACGTCACAGCAGCATCAGCATCGAGAGCTCATTGTTGGTTTCCTTCCTGGCATGCAACAACATCGGCACGACATTTTTGTTGCCCATTCCTCCCTCTTCAATTCCACTGCTGTCGTCGTCTCTGGCTATCTGAAGGAAGCAATTGCTATTTGTAATTACTGCATTCACTATTGCTATGTTTCGTTCTATCACTTCTGTTTACACTTTACACTTTACCACCCCCTGACACGGCACCATATCAATAAAACCACTACCAAAATCAAACCAATGTCTAAAAATAAAAGCAAGAAAATTAAAAAGTTGTAGGGTAAAAAACTAGTTCTATATTTTAGGGAGCAATGTTTCAGAACAGAGTGATCACAAACCCTGACGCTGTTATCCATCGATCTATGGTGTTTATACAAAAATGGAGTGTGCTACTCAGGGGAAAGGAAAAAGACTGGGCACTGAAGACATTGGAAAACCTATCGAAGCTAACCTGTCGAAGCTATTGATGTCAAGAGGCCAAGGTTGATGGGACTCAGATTCGGTGCCTTTCCTTCGGCAAGGCACGGCGTACCATTCGGCCCTCAACCCATCGTTCAAAGAGAATCCATCGGCTTAGACAAAAAAATCCATCTTCTACATGAGCGGGGCCACAAGGTCAGGGCTGCTGTGTACGCTGGGACAGGACACAGCTGTTGTGTACGCCGCGCCGCCGCTGCAATCTAGGGCCGCGCGCTGCCGCTGCCGCTCCGCCCGCCGGCACCTCGCGCTGCTGCTGTCCTACCGCGTTGTGCGCCGCCTCTGCTCCTCACGCTCCCACGACCCTCTCGTTGCTGACGCCGCCGCGACTCTCTTGAGCTGCACGCCGCCGCAAGCTCACTCGTCCCGCACCACTGCAGCCCTTCCGCACCTTCCTGGAGGTGCCAGAGCTCGAGCTGGCCAGAAGATGGAGCTCGCGCCGACTAGGAAACATGGAGCTCGAGCGCAGGCTCCATGGATGAAGCCTATAGTTCTGAAATTTTTCTTTGTGATGCCATCAGGTGTCTAGTTTCAGGCAAGTGCAGGAGGTGATTGTGTTCAAGGGGTATGCAGGTAGGACTGCTTGGTCCGGGCCGGGGACGACGCTGCTGAACAGCGTCCCAGCGTCGGGGTATGCAGGTCGGTGGCTCGGCTCCTCCAGATGACGGGTGGCGGCGCAGGACTCCTCGGGTCCGCACAGCCCGCCGAAAACCAGCGCGGCGCGCGCGAACGAGCACCGCCTGGACTCCCTCCCGCCTGCTTTCACGGAGGAAAACTAAAATATTGTGTGGAAAAGAGCATGCAACCGTTGGATGGAGTTTTAACGTTAGATATAGGGCCGCACGTTATGTTGTGCCGTGCCTAAGGAACGGCACCCAATCTGCGTCCAGGTTGATGGTGTAGGAGGAGCAACTGGGAGATCGCGTGAAGCTTATGTCCTTTTCATTTAGTCGTCAGGAGGTTGCAATCATAGTGTGAATGAGTTTTATCCCAGCTCAGCATAGCTGTTATTTTGTATCAATTATTTTTTGTTCTAAGAACCTTACATTGTAAAGCTGGTAACCCCAGCGACACATTCTACTTTCTTTATAAAGCGGGGCCATATGGTCTATGGTCTAAAAAAATATTTTAGAGAGCAAGACCGGACAACCGTGATAGTTGAGAGAGGAGACTTTTTTCCTACAGCAGTATTGCCTAGTAAGTATAGATGGCTAAATAGGTTAGGCCATTAGATGGCTATATGACACTAGCGGCCCCCACCCCCCCCCCCCCCTGGATGACAGTAGCAGTAGTACTAGCACAACTTGATGTGTAGATTGGTTCGTGCTTAGACAAGCATCTTAGCGTGACATGACTTGGCTCGATCCCTATATATCATTGGATGGTCGCATGCGAACTCCACGGGAAAAAAGGAATCGAAGAAACCCGGCCTCTCTCGTTATCCGTCTTGCCCGGTGTGACGGCGCGACAAGACGCCTGGGGCGTGGCCGGGGCGACGCTACGCGCCGGCGCCTCCGCCTTCTCCTCTGCATCCCTCTCCGGTTGCTCCACTCCCACTCCCTTGATCTTCGTCTCGGCCGATGTGGCGACGCACACTACCGGATTCACCCCCTTTGCCAAGTGCCCGAGGCACTCGGCAAAGGCACTTCCCCTCTCGGCAAAGCCTTTTTCGAGAGCCTGCCACGCTGGCACTCGGCAAAGGCGTGTCGGCAAAGAATTGCTCGGCAAAGGCGCCTTTGTCGAGTGCCAGCTAGCCGGCTCTCGGCAAAGCCTTTGCCAAGTGCCACGCAAGCGCCTACATGTCAGGCACTCGACAAAGATTATTATTTTTTTTTTTAAAAAAGTCTTTGCCGAGTGATGGCACACGACAAAGCTTTGGTCACTTTGCCGAGTGCCAGGCCAGCACTCGGCAAAGCTGGGCCGTGCTGGGAAAATTGCCTAGCTTTGCCGAGTGCTGGCACTCGACAAAGCTGGAAAGCTTTTTTTTGGTTTTTTTCTTGCATTCCAGACATGTAATTTCACATATATTCACGACAATTTCACATATATCACATAGAAATCACATTTCATCATCAAATGACGTCCCAACACGAATTCATACATAGATGTCCTCAAATTCATCCATACAAGTTCATAACATGTCCAAAAGAGTGACAAGTTTATCGATACAAGTCTACAAGCAGGCAGTAGAGGTATCTAGCTCGATCGACGTCCTCAGGGGCCCCAGATCCCCCACCTTGCTCCCACAGAGACCAACCTGACTGCGGCACCGTACCGTACTGCCAGTAGTGCGTCAGAAGGACGCTTCCAGGCCCGGAGTGCCCCTGCTGCGTCGGTGGAGGCGGCCACGAGTACGCCTGCTGCGTCTGTGGAGGAGGCCACATGTACTGCTGTGTCAGGAAGGTCGGGTAAGTTGGCCACCCGTGCGGTGGAGAAGGACCCAGTGGAGGGCTCGCAACTGGAGTCGGGTTCGAACCCGCCGACTATGCCTGCACAGAGGCCAAGTGATCTCATTAGTAACTGCAGGATGGCCGCACAAGCTAAAAGCAACAGACAATAAAATCACCAGAGCCTGCATAGGACCAGACATAGGAATTGGTGGTGGAGCGAAGATCGTGGGAAGGAGCTCGACCTCCTGTGCTCCCGAGATCTGGGCCCGGAAGAAGCCGGTCAAGTCCTGCAGCGCATGCTGGTAGTGCTGCCCCAGTGCCACCATCTGCTGCTGATGGGTTGCCGCCATGTTCTGCTGGTTTCTCTCCAGCTGGATGATCCTTTCCTGCAATATTACACCCACAAGGTTGATGGTATGTGAAGGCAAGGTACATGTGTGAAACGAGTGAAGGGCGAATGAAACTGCACTTACCTGCAACTGCGCGTTGCTCGGCTGCCGAGGCGCTATGGGGATGCCGGATCCGCTCCTGGTCCCGCCTCATCGAATCTGGCTCAGCGTCTGAACAGAGGACGACTCGATGACGCTGTTGGCCATCCAGTACCGGCCGTGCTGCTTCCCTCATCCCAACCTCATCACGAGGTCTGTGTCCAGGGGGTGGGTGGTGGGGTCGAATGTGTCCCCATGGCGCTCGATACCTGCGGCGGTGTACTGGGCGAGCTTGGGGTTAGACGTTCGCGTTGGTGTATGCATCGGTCAATCTGGGCACGAAAAACCAAGAATCGAACCGAAAAAACTAAGAACCGAACCGAAGTAACCGAACCGATCGGTTTCGGTTCCAAATTCGGCTCCAGGACTTCAAGAACCGAATTAACCGAGGTCATTTCGGTTCCATGGGTCGGTTAACCGAATAGACCCGTAAGAACCGAATTAGCTAAAGCCCACCATACATTCTCTGATGAATACAGCCCAGCCCAATAGCAAAAAGGTGAACCCTAACCCACCACTGCTCAGTCACTCGTCACCACTCTCCACCTCGAAGCCTACCCCGCGACTCCGTCTCTCTGCCTGCGCCGTCGCGTCGCCTACTCGCGTCGCACGACTCGTCGTGGTCCGGCGGGTGGCGGATCCAGGGTGCGCAGCACCGGTGGCCGTCCCCACATCACTTAGAACCGGCGGGTGACGGCCTACTCCGCTACTCGCGTCGTGCGACGCGAGGACTGTGCCACCGCGAATGCAGCATCTGCCGTGTCGGGCGCCGCTCCTCCAAATCCGACTATCCTCTACCCTCCCTGCTTCCCGGTCATGAGAGGATGACGCGAGACCGCGACCTCCACCTGTGCCCGCGACCTCCCCTCCAGGCTTCCTGTCTGCGCGACCATCCCTTCCCGGCTTCCCCTCCGTGACCTTGATGTAGCACATCAGCACCGGCAGTCGCCGTCGCAGCCCACATGGCCAGGGGGCAGGACTACATCGATTGCATCCTGCAATGTAAGTTACTGATTTGTTGTGATTGTGGCCTTGTGGCGATGAATTGGGGCTAGAATTTGCAAATCGAACAAGCTATTTTTTTGGGTTCTTGAAAATTTTGGTTCCTTCAGTTAGAACCAAAACTGAACCGAAGGAACCAAAACCGAAATACCTCAATTCTGAGTTTTCTTAGGAACCGATCGATCGGTCCCTTATTCCTGAGGAACTGAATTACCTTGTTAACCGAAGAAAGAACCGAACCGAACCGAACCGAAGAACCGAACGCCCAGACTGACGTGTCGGGCCCGTCCGCCGGGTCATAGATGGCGGATGCTTTTGTCGCTTTGCCCTTGTGAGCAAGGGCAAACCCTGTGAACTCATTGATTTCCTACCCATCGTGCGACTGGATCTGTGAGGAAAACACAAACATGGTTACAAGTAATGAGAACTGAGTGCTAGAATAAATAGATCAACAGAAGCATACCCATCTGTCCATGAAGACTAGGAGGGACTGGTTCCCTTGGTGGTGTGGTACCACTGGCATTTGCAGGCGGCGCTCCCGACGTTCTCTACGCTCCTTGTACGCCTCATCCCTACGCCACCCACGCACAATGGAACGCTAGCAGTCCGGTCCTTGTCGCACCAGTTTGGAACCTCCTGGATGACATTCAAGTATTTGATATTCTAGAAGATGAATTGAATGTTTCACGTAAGGAATCATAACGAATGTTTCCTAGTTAATTACCTACATGTACTGCTCCTTGGTGAGGTCGGTCTCCCTACTGAGTATCATCTCCCTGACTTGCGGCTTATTCACCACATGGTGAAGCACGTCGGCGTTGTAGCTGATGACGGCCTAGAGATGCGCCTCGTGGTACATGTCTTTGAGACAATCTTTGCAGATCGCCTCCTGCACTCGCGCCGTGTGCTCCTTGTGCCCAGGCTTCAACGTGTAGAAGTCCTGCACACAGACATCAAACATCATTTCATTGTTTCAAGAAAGTCCAATGAATGCGTAGTATTGAGAAATGCACCGGATGAAAAGACTTACCCAGAACTCCCTCTTGATCTTCTCCACAAGGGTTTCGCCGTTGCAATCCTTGACGGCGGAGAAGTCCTCCCATGACATGGGCGGCTGTTCCTCACCCTTGATGGTGACCAAGCTAGGATAGTGCTCCTTAATCAGCAGGCCCTGGATGCCATTGATATGGCGTGCGCCGCTACTTCTGCTCACAAACGGCTAACCCTGGACGAGTCATTCACTACAAGAAATGTGTCATCTTATGACATTTATGGCATGACACTTGGTTAAAATGTCACTAAATCAGTGAATTTATGACATTTGTTCTGGAAGCATGAAAAAGTTGTGACAAAAACAAATTGATGTCATAAAAAACGTCCCAGAGCTTGTGGTAGGTCTTTGTGCTTGATAACAACACATGTCAAGAACATGGTGCTATTAGAAACTAAAATTTTCTCATGTGCCTAAATTTTTTCTATAGGTTATATGAAAAATCACATGGAAATACTCCCTCCGTCCTGGAATATAGAGCGTTCTTGCCATTCTCGGAAAAAATAAGATGGAGGACAATAGACGCATGTACCCCTTACTTAACTTCCTAAATTATTGAAATCTGACGTATATCCCTTGATTATAGGCTGCAAACTAAGTTTTCTTTTAGAAAATATAGAAACCACTCAATCACGGTATTGTTATTTGAGGGAATATTATCTTTTTTGTTCCCCAAATCTTTTTTCTGAAAACTGTATCCATGTTAAACAAATAGATCAAACCATGTCTGCTAGTTATCTGTCATATGTGCATGCACCTACAGTTAGCAGCACACATGTAATGTTCTTTTTTGACTATATTATTTGTTTTAAAGTCATGGTTACTTCTGATGTGTTGTCTATCTGCAGGATATGGAAAAATTCTAGCAAAGGTATTTGCTCCTGACACCAAGAATAACTAGTTGCTAGGACTGGAGTTGAACTATTAGTTTGGTGACAAAGGCCACTTGTGAGATAGGATGTGAAATTTCCATAACTTTGTAACTAAGGCACTTGTGGAAGAATTAGCTTGGTGGTCATGATGAATTGTAATAAATATGTTGATGTATGACTTGTAAATCAGTGGATTTGGTCATGAATGGAATATATTGTTGGGCATAAATATGCTATTTTGGATTGTTTGTGGGGTTGTGGGCCTTTGAATGATGTCCAAATAGATATTGGGTTGTATGGAATTGGCCACCTTGCAAGCTCAAAGAACTTGAGACACAAAAGTAGTTGTCATAATGGTTATGACGTTGAAAACCAATGTCATAATGTTATGACATAAACGCTTAAATGTCACAAGTTGTCAATATAGACGTTGATCTTTTGACATTTGGATTTCGTCAACTTGGTGTCATAAATTGTGGCTTGTGACATATTTTATAGGAATTATGACATATATCAAATGTTAAAAGATGGCACATTTCTTGTAGTGATTAACAACAATTGTTAGTCCGCAGTTCGATTTTCAACATGTCATATGACAAGTAGTGAAATCAACAATGGTTACTTACTTTTCACCCATGGGTAGAATCCGCGGGCGGCGGCCAGGGAGCGGCCGTGGGTCAGGGAGCGACGAGGGCCCACGCTGGTGGGGCTTGCTCGAAGCTGAGGAAGACATCTCGTCTGGTGTACTCACATTGAATAAGTACGTGTTCTTCTTCAATCATCGGCATGTCCGAGTTGTACTCTGCTACAACATCCTTCCAGTACCTATATCCTCTTCTATCAACTCCAACAATTGGACCAGTGGAAGTCAAGCACTAACTAACCGAAGGTTTTCCGGCCCTTTTCACTTTCTTCCGGGCTGCTGTCATTGTCATTCAAAACTGGTGTCTTTACAAGATCCACACCAATTCGTTGTTGCTCTTGGGACACCTCAATGAAGGGTATGAAAGGTCACAATGGCTAGAGGGGGGGTGAATAGCCTAATAAAATTCTTGCAAAGACACTAAACCACAATTTAGATAGCAAGGCGACAAATGTGCAAAGCTAAAGCTGCTTCGACTACGCTATGCAAGCTGTCCTACACAATGCAAGGCTACTCAATTCAATTGCACAACAACCACGGTGATTAAGCTACACAATGACGGTTCACCGGCAACCGAACAAGCAATTCTAACCCACGCGATTTAGGCTACACAAAGAGTGGTTCGCGGCCGACCACACAAGCAATTCTAACCCACGCGATTTAAGCTACACAAGAAGTGGTTCGTGGCCAACCACACAAACAATTCTACTTTGCGGGAATGTAAAGAGGGGATGAAGGTTTATACCGCCGCGTAGAGATGAAGATGGCCAATCACCGGCGTAGAAACCAATCACCTAGACAGGCTCAAGCACAAGCACAATGGAGGTCAAAGCCTCGACAATCACAAATCAACACAAAGATTTTTTTACCGAGGTTCACTTGCTTCCCGGCAAGCTAGTCCTCGTTTTGGCGATGCACTTGCTTGGTGAGTTGCCCGCTCAATTGGCTCGATGCCAAAGACCCCGACGGAGAGCCGCAATCTCCACACAAGACAAGGATCCACAAGCCACGAGCAATCCACTAGAGTATCCTTTCACGAACTCCCACGGGGAAGGATCAAGAACAACTCACAAGAACCCGGTGTGGCCTCGAACAATCACCAAGTCGAGCTCACCACCACCCACTGCTCCAAACCATCTACGGTGACGGGAATCACCGAAGAGTAATAAGAATTCGCAGCCCACTCGAAGAACAAGTGCCTCTAGATGCAACTCTCAATGCAACACATTTGATCTCACTCAAATCTCTCTCAAGATTAGCAAAGGAATCAAAGAGATGAGTAGGGAGGAGTCTCTCTAGCTCAAAGGATGAACAAGTATGTGAAAATGGCCAAGAGAACCTCCCATGACCGGCCAAGGGGCAATTTATAGAGCCAAGCTCAAAACATAGTCGTTGGCTCTCGGGCCGCCAAATTCCACGCGTCCGGCGGCTGCTCGCTGCCGCCCGCACGCCGATCATTGGCGTTTGAACCAGCGCCACGTCAGCGTCCGACGCCCTCTGTCACCGTGCGTCCAGCGCACCGGACTCAGCGTCCGTCGCCCGCGTCCGCCGAGGGGCCGGTTTTCTGAAGTTTCTGGTGTGCGTCCGTCGGTGCCTTCTAGCGTCCGTCGCCTTGCGCCGCCGCGTCCGGGGAAGCAGCCAGCCAGCAGGGTCACTAGTCCACGTCCGACGCGAAACCAGCGTCCGACACCCTGCCCCGGCCGCGTCTGGCGCTGCCTAGAAGACACCTCTTCATCGATTTGAAGCACCGTCTTCAATCCAAACCAAACCTCTTGCCTTAGGTACCAACTCCACCAAGTGTAGACCTCGTCTCAAGCACCGGAGTTAGTAGCACAAGTCACGAATACGTCGGCAAGAGTTAGCTCTCTAGTTAGTCTCTCATGCATCATGCAAAGTCATAACTAGAGGCACTTAGGACCGCGAATGAACCGAGGAAACCCCTCTTGATAGTCAGTTATCGATCCTAAATGTGATCACACTCGCTAAGTGTCTTGATCACCAAACCGGAAAGCCCTATCAAGTATACCTTCGCCTTGATCTCCACGGGCGTTTCCATCCATCACCGGAGCTCGATCATGAGACAAGTCCACCATGTCCATCACCATGATCTCCATGCTCCACATCCACCGTCACGTTGCTATGTGTCTAACCACACTTAGAGCAAAGCATTAGCAACATTTGAGTGTCATTAATTACCAAAACTAAACCGGAGCTTTCAGGGTCTGCACCTTCGCTCTCTGGATTGAAAGAAGTATAAGCTCCTGATTCATTCAAACGACTTCTCTTATTCATCATTTCTTCAATCGGGTAAGCTTTACTTCACTTGGGCTGATCCTTCACTGCCTTCCACAAATATTCTAGTGCAAAAGGCCTTTTTTTCTTGGCAGATTCTTTCCATTCTTCACGTGCTCTATCCATGTGATGATCATCGGATTCACCACTGCCATGCTCCCTTTGTGCCTTGTCATAGATCGCATGAAACTTGGTAATAAAAGGAGTAGTCTTTTGCCAATGGTTTTTGTATTGAGTAGCAGTTCTTTTCTGGTGTTTCGGTGCAGTCATGTTGTATTCTGCTGCAACATCTTTCCAATACTTATCTCCCCTTCTATCAACTCCAATAACTGAATCTGTAGAATTTTTTATCCATGCTGCAACTAGCCGGAGATTTTCATCTTTACCCCAGTGTACACGCCCTTCTCTCTTTTCTAACTCATCAGGGCTGCTCTCACTCCAAACTGCTGCTTCATCAGGAATTGCACCAACTTGTTGCCCTTGGGACACTGGAGAAGCTGAACCAACCGGGCTAGTCTCATCACCTCGTGAATCAGTGACACGACTATCTTGAGACAAGCCTATGGGCCCAACTGGTGAAGCTTGACTGCCTCCTTGTGAGTGTTGTTGTCCCACACACAGCACCATGGTAAGAACTCTTAGGATACCCTTGTGTGACTGGAAATTGTGGGTAATTTGAGTGGGCTCCAAAAGGATTGAATATTTGTGGGTATTGGGGTTGGAAATTTGGAGGAAATTGTGTAGGTGGATAGCTCATGGGGTACTAGAGTGGGGGGAAATGATGCTGGTGACTAACCTATTTTTCTGGATCAACACTTGTCAGTGTAGAATTCAAAATGTTTGTGAAAGAGAAAGTGTTGTCTATGTCTACAAAGAAAGAAAGATTTGTGGAAGAAAGATTTGAATGAGCGATCGTCTACAAAGAAAGGTAGATTTGTGGCAGAAAGATTTGAATGAGTGGTATATGTATATATAGGGTAGTGGGTAGTGGTTTCGTTCCTGGGAGGGGAGCGTCTGGAAGAGAGAACGGTCATGTGACCGTTACCATTGATTGCTCAACTGCCAACTGTTTTTACTGTAGCTTTATACTTTTTTATTCAATTGGAACCGAAGCAAGAGCGTGCTCCGCTCCACCTTTTCTGGGAGCCGGTCAGAGTTGGAACCGGCACCCACACTGTGCTGGAGTGGCACCATTTTTTCTCTCTCCTTTTGTGGCTGTACTTAAGCGACACATTGTGCAGGGCCTAAGCTTTCCATGTTGCCCGCAACAGTGCCCCTCCGCCCCGACAGCCCCACGCTCGCCCTTGTGCCCTTGGCAGCTGTGGCAGCTCGGGCCCTGCAGTGGCCACGCAGCAACTCATGCCCCGCAGGCGGCAGCGCCTGGGCCACGCGGTGGAGCGCTGGTGCCTGTGCCCCGGTCCGGCAACGGCACCCGTGCTCGCGGTTCGCCCATCCGGCTCCAAGTGTCGAGTCCCGGCGTCCCTGGCCACGGTACCCCCACGCAGCAAGCTCCGGCGGCCCCAAGGGAGTAATTTGTTAGTCAAGAAGCGTCAGATGAGAGTGGACGTAGTCAACAGTTCGTTTATCATTTATGGGTATGTTTTCAGTAGGGCTAGCTGGTTGAAGATGACTAATACCAGCAGATGAGCGCAAATAATTCTCAAAGCCACGAACTACAGAAACAGGAGCAATAGAGAAGTTGAAGGACCAACTGCTGAAGTACAATTTGAAATGTAATTTTTTTTTTTGGTGACTACTTGAAATGCAAATCTGGAAAAGGCTAATAACACACTACCGGGACAATAATAAGGAAGGAAACATTATCATCCGATAAACACCTACCATTTCATCATAAAAAACGCACCGTGCACAGCCAAAGCAATCCTATAAAGGTCTACCGGCTTAAAAACTTTTTTTTGAGGGAAATACCGGCTTAAAAACTTGACATAAGACACATGACGTAACTGAATGACAATTCTTTTTAGATATAAATATAATTTTGAGCAGCATCGGCTCTCTCCGCTCTTCGTAGGAGTCAAAATCGACTCACCCTTCTTCAGATTCATAATCGGCATTCTGGAGACCCTCCACGAATGGCTTTGCATTCTTCAGGACCTCAGAGTTCTTGCCACCGGCAATGGCTACATAGTACCATTGGAGAATGGTTTCTTCATCAAGGACATCTTCATTATAGAGAGCTCTAAGTACAAATGGGATCTCCTTCAAGGCCGCAGCACTGCATTTGCTGCCAAACGCTTCTACAGCCTGGAGTAGCATGGCCTGGTGACCCTCGTCAGGTACGAGAGCAGCAAGGTAAGATATGTTCTTCATAACCGCTTTCTCAAATCCCTTGCCGATACCATCAAAGAGAGCCTCAAAGAGGGCTTTCATCACGTCCTGGGAACGAAGGGTTGAGGTGGAAAGCAGGCCCTTGAGCTGAGCTGCTGTGGCAGCATTGCCCAACTGATCCTTGATCTCTTCGACCAGTTCATCATAAGGATTGGTGTTAGGGATGGTTTGTTTGCCATCAGAGTTATTTTGAGGTTCTGCCGATCCATTGACAGCCAAATCTTTATGGGTTACCTGTTTTTCCTTCTCAAACTCATTGGTAGAGAGCAGAACCATTTCAGCGGCGGCTACACTCAGCTGCTCATGCATGCGTTGTTTCATTGCTTCCAGTGAGGTGTTGGTCTGCCACATCACGTCGTCCTCATCCTCATCTACAGAGCCAACACTGCCATCATGTCGACAGAACCTTGGTGAGATTGGATAGTCCTCATCGGGGCCACCAACAGCAGCCATCGTTGCCGTGCCACCTTCTGAACTGGATTCTTTGGAAGACACGCCTTTGGTTTTTACTTCCTTAAGTTTCTTCTTGTTCTCACTAGCAGCTTTACCTTCTCTTTGGCATATATTCTCAGCTATTTGCATTGCATTGTTGTGTTTCCCTCCAATCTTCGGTTCTGTATTTTTAATGATAAACTTTGTGAGCTTGTCGTCATTTGGGTTGACATCCGAGACAAAACCACACGCAGTGCATTTCAGTGATACCATCTGATCATGAGTTGTCCTAGAGACAGAGATGAAAATCTTGGTCTCAGGGTTGCTACATCGATAGCACAAGACATACTTCGTGATGAAGTTGTCAAGGATACCATTCAACTTCGTGGTGTCGTGAGCCCCATTAACAAAAATTCTTGTCATCTCATCAAACTCACATTGAGCCCCAAGTTTGTATCCGAAGTACTTGGTTATGTAGGATGCTGGCCTGGAAAGTGCTTTTGCTATACCAACCATGTTCTCAATTTTTGTCCTGATACCATTACCACGTCCATCTATTTTGGTAATCATCCTAGGCATCTTATACCTGTAAAAGGCATCATCCTTGTTCGAAACACTGATATTCTTCAGATCCATCTTGAGTCAAGCTTTCTGCACCAGATCTTTCAGACGTGGCAAAATCCAGATGCTGCAGCTGCTGATCTTGGAATACAACTAAGCTCACTTTGAACACAATCTGACCTAAACCTGATGAGTTGTTGATGCAAGCAGAGAATAAAAGGCTTATGCCTTCTTTTTGTTGCACAAGAAGACTCTCCCAGCAATCTCAAATAAAGCAGAGATTGTTCAGACATGAAAGAAGCCTTGGCTCCTATGCCCTCCACTTGACGTAATAGAGCAAAACAGATGATGTGCCCTGGTTTTAGTACAAGTAGAGTTTCAAATGTTAGTTACTCATAATGAGAGATATGGTCATATGAACCTGTTCTGGCAAAGATATATTGTATAACAGTATCAAACATTACTTTTCACAGCCATACCTAAATCCATAATTTGAGAATCAACACAACCAATATCAACAAAATCAAATCACAAAAAAATCATGTGAACTACATATTCATTTCAGATGCACATCCAGTATCAAACACAGTACAAGTACGTACAACCAACAATTTTAGTAAGGGATGGTAGCGATGATTATTGGTAAAATGCAGATGAGATGCAGACTCTAAAACAATAGAACATTCAAATCAGACAACAAAGTCACTGGTGAAATTGCATTATTGACTGTATGAGTTTGACCAAAATTATTGTCACTACATTTTTTTTTTTTGCAACCACGCCCGTCCCTTGGACGTGTATTTCATTATTGTCACTACATTTGGTTGTATCAGAAAATAAATATTCAGAACGACTCTGAAGGTCACCAGAAACTCATCAGGAGTATTGGCAACTGAGGTATGCCCATTCTCAGAAATTCAAGTCAGATCTATGTGTGCAAATCTCGTTGAAGGGAAAAAACAGATAATGTTTTTTTCTGAAAGAAAGTAGCAGGATGCTGTGGATCAATTACTCTTTTTATTGTTTTTGTAGCAACATATAATAAAAAAATGCACTGTAAAATCTTTATTCCTGGGAAATGATATTCTTATGAGGAAATTCTAAGAACGAAAATTACTGATGCTAAACGTGCATCCCAGAATGCTAGCTTCTACTTCATGGGCAGTCAGTCAAAGTCACAATGGCATTTTGTTCAGAACGCTGAATCAATGATTCAGGGCAACACACGTGTGGTGCAGACTTATATGAATTTGCAGATGTTTGGCAGATCGATGTACCATATTCCTGAAAGATCTGACTATAGAATCCGGTTCAAACTACAACTACTGGCTGTGCGAAGACAACACAAACAAGGGTGGAATTGCACAAGGTGGTTCCAGGATGGCTTAAGTCGTGAAGATGAATATATCAAGGAGGAACTACATTGTCACGTGATCCTAAACATACAGTTTAGAACTACAGGGGCGAGACGACACCCTGCTTCATAAATAGCAGGACAAAATATTCGTCGAAAGCATCTTAATGGAATGTGCAGAAAGAGCTGTACAATTGCTTGTTGCAACTAATTAACTTGACAAGTCCACAAACTGGCTGCTTGACTATGATGTTGGCTATTTTGGCAGAAAACCTATCTACAATTACAATTGCGACTAGATACACAAACTACATTGCCAATACTTACTGTATACTAAGTACTAACATTAGTCAGCCGGTCAGCCCTAAAAGAAAGTAGTCCTTTAGAATCGAAGGGTACTAATCTACCAAAAATCACCACAATCCTAACGTATAAAAAAACAAAGCCAGTAGTTTTCCGCTTCTTCGAAATTAGACGCCAAGGAACACACAGAAAAATTATCACGACAAGAGAGAGGGGTGAATGAAGGGCGAGCATACCTCAGCGCAGTATCGTGGGCGGCTGTGACTGGAGGCGATGCGGCGGACGGCGTGGCACGATCTTGCTGCAACCGAGAGGCCCACGGGTTCTGAAACTATGCAAACCAATAGTGCATATATATATATAGACGTGCAACTATGCCAAAATTTTCAGCCTAAAAAATTTGGTTCATAGTAATTTTCGTCCGGCATCAATTTCGTCCAGCGTCTCCTCCAAATACTCTTTCTATGGCCTGCTTCCGACTCACTCACGATATACGAATCCAACTCAGATTACCTTCTATTAGGACAAGCTATAACTCATCAGGACTCCTCAAACAAATCCAATAAATTTATGATTCCTTCTTCCTCCGTTCTCTCAAACAAAATCGACAGAAGCTCGCCGGTGCTGGACCTGAGGAGCAGCCATATGTTCACCGATCACAGCCATGAGGCCACTGGCCGCTGCTCGACAGTCGTGGCTTGCTGGTCGAGTCTCGACCGTCGACGGTCGGCACAGCAGCGTGGGAGGCGCAGGCAAGTGCGAGTGTTGGGAGCAGGGACGGAGGCAGGCGAGGCGCCGTGTCATACTGCCGTGCTGGGGCGTGGCCGGGTGCCTGGCGGCGATGGCGCGTGGCCGGGCGCGACGGCGAGGAGGCTGGCTTTGCCCCCTCGGCCCCTCTAGGCACAGCCAGGGCGGGCTTCCTTTCTGTGCAGCAGGGCAGGCTTCCATGCGCCGGTAGGGTGGGGCTGTGGACTGCGCTGCGGATGCAGCAGGGCGAGCAGTCGGAGGCGATGGATGCGTCGAAGAGATGGAAGCCAGAAAAGAGACTTCAGGATTTGGTGTTCATTTGGTTTTCGTGATAGCAGGGAAGGAGAATAAAAAGTAAATAAACATGTGAGAGAAACAAAGAGAGAGAGAGGACGACTTTTATTTGTTTTCATTTTCTTTTTTTGCTGTGTTCCACATGTCTTGTTCTTTGTGTGCCTTTTCTCTGTTTGGATTTGTTTCAAAAACTTTTATCCTGTTTTGATATACTGATTTTTTTATTTGTTTTGCTTTTTCATTCTTTTTTATTTTTCTTTGTTTTTTCGTCCAATATTTTCCCACACGTTCGCTTATTCCTGTGGTCTTTTCCCATAAACAAAAAAATCGAATAACAACCAAGGTCACTTAATTGATTTCTGTAAATATATTTTCCTCACTAAGTGTTGATGTAGTTGTGATTAGAGGCAAAAAAATTTAAAATCTAAACCAATCCAGTCTAAATATATGTATTATAATCATCAATGAGGACTACTATATGAAAATCAAGAGAGGTCTCCTGTCATAATCATCGGTGCACAATCCAATTCTTACACTTCGGAAACTAACTCGTTGTTGACTATAATTACATATTTTTATGAGGCCTAGAAAGTCACGGAACTCACAGCAACACTAATAGTTAAACATGTTAAAAAACACTAGATAGTTGAAAAGTTAAAAATATGATTTATTTATGCCTCCTTTTTGCGTTTTAGAACAAACGGAAAAAATCTCAAGATTATTTATAAAATAAATCATAGATTATAGAATTCACATTATATAGATTGCCAAGTTTTATAGATTTCTCCCATTGCAATGCACGAGCATGTTTGCTAGTTGTTATAAAATTTGAGATTCAAACTCGTTTGAGTAAAAATCATATGAAAATAATAAATTTCGCTTGCATATGCGACAAAATTCCATGAACTGTCATTTAATGCATATGAAAATGAAATTTGTTATTTTTAACGCCCGGGCGGCAACTGCCGTCCAAGATATCCATCGGGATCTAGCTCACGGCACCCAAGACCTGACAAGTTCCCTGTTGGCTACTCTCTGTCATGCAACCGGTGTGATACAACATGACAAGGGACTTCACCAGCTCCAGGGGCAAAAAGCTCTACGACATGCTCGTGAATCAGATCCAGGTAGAGAGCTTCACTAAGGAAGCCTCAAGAAGGTTCACCAAGGAAGGTCGCATCACAGCTGACAACCCCTTACGGTCAAGCACTAGAATGGAGGCAAGGACATCCTCTAGGTTGCGGCATTGTCGGCTGCTCCCTACGCAACGAGGTGATGACGTCCAAAAATGCGGCAGCAGCAGAGAACCCATGTACCCGGTGCCTAGTCGATAACTAGAAGAAAATCGTAGGCCTAGCTCCCTTTAGACAGGGAACTAGATTCCGATTCAGACCAACACCTGTGAACTCTAGAATAGAAATGAACACTTACGAACAATTAAACAAGTATACAAAAGCAACAAAGCAGGGTTTTGGTCTAGTTCGCAAGAACTCACAACTATAGGGATCTACTTCAGCAATTAGGACAACAATACCATGATTAAAAGCCCTCAAAAAGGACATGTAGTTACATATGAATTTGACATAAATATCAATTTTCTACTATAAGTTAGCCTATAAGTGATGAGTTCGTAAGAATTAGCAACTAAAAGTTTAAATTGATCTCGAATTAGGGCAACAATGACATGAATATGAGACCTAAACAACAAACATTGCAAAAAACGAATAGATAAAGTAATTCTTGTCCGAGATGGGGATGGCCAAACACAGGGAGGGCGGCATTGAAAGTTGTCACTGCTACATCGGCATATGATATGGCGACAAAGACTGTCACTAGTTTTGCCACCAGATCATACGTAGAAATAATGGCCGTGGAACATTTATAACTGCCAATGAGTCAGTCTTCTGCATCCAATCAACCTATGAACCGCCGGTGAAATACATGACCACCGAATCTCACACATTAAGAAAGATGAAAGTCGTCTCGATGGCGATCAATCTTTTTTTTCAGGATTAGATCTTTTACTATTTTTCATTAAGAGGAATCAAACTTTTTATAGTAATGATGTCATGATAATATTTAACTATATTTTTTTAAACTCGGGGCATCCCCATTTCCATTCACAAAGAAAACGAAAATACAAAGAGTTATAGAGTTTTTAAGGAGAAAAAGACTACCAAAGAGGGGGATAAGAGAGGACCTAGCATGAATGCTTGACCACCTAGCGAACGAGGACAACCAAGTAACAAGTTTCAAAAAGACAAGATGCGCTTTACTCACCAGCGCAAGAGGATCAGCAGAACATCTAGCAAAATGAGACAATAATTTGAACTAAACTTAACCATGTAGCAGCTTCGACAGTCATCAGAACTTGTGAGAGCAACATCACCCAGAAAAACCTTCATTTGTACTTGTCGCTGGCCAAACACCTCAGCCCAATTGAGAGCATGATCATCATCCTGAGCTAGACGCCTGCTGTTGTCTGGCGTCATCTTGTTCTTCTTGGAAGCCAAGATGCCCAAAGCAATCTTCATCATCATGTCAATTCCACCTTCTAGCTCCTCATTTGTTAACATCATTGAATAAATTTGCCCAAAATTTTATTAAAGCTCCAGCATGGCAAATGATATCATGAGGGCTTTTAATAATTTTCCCCTCAAAACATGCATTGTTCCTAGCTTTCCAAAAAGCCCAACAGAAAGATGAGACTCCCAATACATGAAATTGTTTCCCGCTGGGAAACCATTTATCCAACCATGACCAACAATGACTCAAATTTTGAGGCAGATTCTTAGCACCAAAACATTTAGCCACACAACAATAGACCACCTTAGCTACAGAACATTGGAAAAATAGGTGATCAGTTGTTTCAGCTTGATCACAAAAGTAGCAGTCAAGATTGCCAATCCAATTCCTTTTGAGCAGATTTTCTTTAGTTAAGACTACACCATTAAACAACAACCACATAAACAAAACAACTTAATTTGGGGGTTCCAAATATGTTTCAAGAAAATTCCTTCTTCACAAGGAGTTAAAGCCTCATAGAATGATTTTACATTAAATTTCTTTTTGCTAGAAAGTTTCCATGTTACTTTGTCCTTCAGATAACTGGTAGGCTACCACCAACTCCCATATCTGATCCCACATATCCCTCAGCATCCTGGGGTGGCATCTTCTAAAAGTCACTGAAACTTCCCCATTTTTAACCAAATGCACTCAAACATCTTTTTGGTTACAAAGAATATATAGATAAGGATAGATGAGATAGAGAGGCTTATCAAACAGCCAATAATCAATCCAAAATCTAGTGTTTATCCCATTACCAATCTGAATAGTTCTACCTCTAAAGTAAGCTTCTTTAATTTTTAGAAGATCAGTCCACATTGGAGAATCATTCAACTTATGAGACACAGAATGAACTAAGTCTTTAGTCAAGTATTTTGCTGTAATGAAATTTTCCATAATTCATCTTCATTCTTCTATTTCCACCACATTTTACTCAGTAGACTGATGTTCAGCCTAGCTAAGTCTTTAATGTCTATCCCCCCTTTCCTTTTGCTTTTGCAAATAGTGGTCCATTTGATTAGGTGATATATTCTTTTTGTGCCCCCTACCAGAAAAAGGTTTTTCTAGCTTTGTGAATCTTATCTACTACTGTCTTAGGTAAAAGATAAACTGACATATGATACAAAGGAGAGTTATTTAAACTAGCAGTAACCAAAGTTGATCTACCAACCACAGTTATGGAATTCCCCTTCTAAACATCCAATTTCTTCAAGCGTTTATCAATGAGTGGAGTCCAGTCACTAACATGCAATGTGCTAGGGCTTATAGGGACACCTAGGTATTTTACAGGGGAAGTCCCAACTTGGCAATTAAAAATTCGAGCATATTGTTCAGCCCATACTTCACCATCATTAATCATTATTACTTCACTTTTACTGAAGTTGTTTTTCAACCCAACAATCATTTCAATGTAGTATAGTAGGATCTTCATGTTTCTAGCTCCAATTAAGTCATGCTTAGACAAAGTATAGTATCAACTGCATATTGCAGAATAGCCCCTCCTTTAGGGATGATGTGATCCACCAACCCAGTTAACAACCCATTATTCTGAGCTTGAATTACCATTCTAGTGAGGCAGACAATAGCAAAGTTGAATAGGATAGGGGATAAAGGATCACCCTGCCTAACTCCCTTATGGATTTTTATGTAAGGTCCCAAAGAGTCATTTTTTATGTTCACTCTCCCACCAGACACAACTTTGTTTGATCCAATCACACCAAATTTTGCAAAATCCCCTCATTTCCAACCAATCAAATAAAAGCTTCCAACATACCTTGTCATAAGTCTTTTTAAAATCAATTTTGAAAAGGATTCCTATTTGATTTTATTCTCTTAGTTTCATGAATAATTTCATGCAAACACGTAATCCCAAAAGTCATGTTTCGCCTTTCATAAAGGCACTTTGGTTTGAGTGGATTAATTTTTCAACAAAAGGCTCTATTCTCATGGTTAAAACCTTAGTGATGGGCTTATAAATACAATTTAGGAGGCAAATAGGCATGTATTGTTGGATCCTAGATGCATCACTAGTCTTTGGTAGCAAGGTAATTATACAATAGTTCAATCTACTAATGTCAGCCTTGTGCCTTCATGAAATTCATAAAATGCCCCACAATATCAACTTTCACCACCTCCCAGCAATGCTGATAGAACTCAATTGGGATCTTATCAGGCCAGGGGCCTTGTTTTTTTTTCCATTTGAAATAGAGCTCTTTTAATTTCACCTTCAGTAAAAGCTTGACAGAAGGATTTGTTATCATCTTCAGTAAGCTTGTAACATCCATCCCAAATGGAGGAATCTAAGTTTATATTGTTGTTTTCTTTAGGGCCAAAAAGAACTCTATAATAATTAGTGGCATGGTCCAAAAGATTCTATTCCCCCTCAATAAGCCTACCATCATCATCAAAACTATGAATCATGGTTTTTCTTCTCCTTCCATTTGCAACTCTATGAAAATAACTAGTGTTCAAGTCACCCTTGTGCAACCAATTTTCATGACTCCTATTATACCAATATTTCTCTTCTTGTAGTAGAATAGACATATTTTTCAGCCAGCAAGTCAATCTTCCTTTGGAAGAGAGAGCAAGGTAGACCATGACTATCTTCTGTCTTCTCTAAATCAGCTAATTCCTCTTGAATGATTCTCCTTTTTCCTCAATTCATCTTGCAAACTAAAGCCCCACCCTTTGAAGAATTTCTTGAGCAGCTTTAGCTTCTGTTGGATCCTCCCAAGACATGTGTCAATGTTACACCACCTTTCCCAAATCTTTTTGACTTCAGGTAAAAACTTAGGATTATCCAACCAACTTAATTCAAACTGAAACTGGATGGTATTGTTCTTCTGAGAAATACCATAAGTCAGAATGAGGGAATTATGATTAGAAATATCCGTAGGAAGCTTCTTAGCTATGGCCTGAGGGAACAGGTCTTCCTAGGTGGCAGTAACAAGGACTCTATCCAACTTCTCAAAGGTTGGGGGATCTTGGTTATTAGTCCTAGTAAAACCCCCTCCACTCAGCTCAATTTCTCTCAATTCATAGAAACTATTATTAGAGAGTTGAACATGTCCTGTGAACACCCCCATCCCACTTTTTTCAGTAGCATATCTAATTAAACTAAAGTCACCTCCAATCAACATAGGATCATGATTAGAAGCACAAAAAGTAGAGAGTTCAGATAGGAAAGGGATCTTCCCATCCTCCTGAGCATCACCATACACAATCAACAGGTTCCATTTTATCTTGTTTTGTTTATCACCATACATAATATTTAACTACATAACTCAACTAATCTGTACTAATTTTGGTCAAAAAAACTAATCTGTACTAATAACTATCGACCCAAATCTCTTGGTCAGTGAAGTCACAACAACAGTCTGGATGACTCCCGTGAGAGTGTGGGACACACGCACGCACACTCATTGATTACACATACATCGCGCAGAAAAGGGGAAAAAATATGAAGAGAAACCAAGCGCACTCGGAACATCAAATCAAAATTTAAATCAATCGATGAATGTCTCGATCATGCAAGTCGTTTGTTGAGTTCCTATTTATCTGTCTATCGCTTGCTTATGGTGAGAAGCAAATATTCCTTGGATTCATACTGAAATTTAATACGGTACACTTCACCGAACACCAAGTCTCCTGGTCGATGCTTATCGGTGAGAATATAAAACTAAGCTGACGATATATGGCAGAGTGTATGCAGATATGTATATGTAGGGCATTATGGTTTGTGCTACTGTTGCTGGATGGAGCATTCACATTAACATTGATCGATCTCTTTCTACAATATACGCCCTGGCCCATCGAAATTGTGTATCTACAGGGTACAGCTATGTACCCTTGTCATTGATCCGAGTTTGTGTTTACTTTAGCATGGTACCAAATGAAAATACGCAATAAGGAATATACCAAAAAGAGAGAGGTGTACTCTCTCATTTCCAAATTGTGAGTCATTCCAAGAATCTTGAGAAATCAAAACATATCAAGTTTGACCAAAATTATAGAGAAAAATACAAATATTTATGACATCAAATTGGTACACTATAAAAATATAATTAACAAAGAAACCAATAATACTTAGTTGGCATCATAAAATGTTATTATCTTATATATAAATTTGGCCAAACTTAAGATATTTTGACTCTCTAAGATTTGCATCTGTCATACAACTCCCCAGTTCCATTGGCAAACTAGGAAACTCATTCTTGAATCCTTTTGTGCAAAGATTACCTTGTAAACATGTGATTGTGTCGCTTTATGCTAAAAAGCTCCCCAAAGCAAAAGGCCGGAGCTACTGGTCCAAAAGTGGCCAAAATCTCAAATAAATATGCCTCAGAGTCGTCGATACTCAGGACGTCCGTAATGGTAATAGCCAATATTAACTATGTAGTTAGTTGATGTAGAGGTGAGAAACAAGAAAAAAATTATTTTATACTACTGGGTCTACATGCTTCTCTCACATATTCTTGGGCCACGTGAATTAGATAAGCTATTTGCTTGTAGCTAGTGACACTCTCTCTCCTTTTTATTTGCCACGTCATATCTAGATAGTTAAATAACTAGTTGTTGGGGACGTCCTCGGCATGTTGATATTGCTTATTACATGTTTTGGCTAATTATTCTTCCTAGTTTGGCTACATGTACATTAATTAATTAATATATAGTGAGCGAGACACAATTGTTACTTCCTGGCTTACATTTTAGGTTCCACTATTTTCATAAAACGAATATATATAGTCCCTCTATAAAAAAAATGATGTTTTTGAATTTGAAACATTATGGTTTGGCCGTTCGTCTTATTCAAAAATTTATATAAATATTATTTATTTTATTATTATTTGCTTTATCATTAAAGATACTATAATAATAATTTATCTAATTTATAATTTGCATAAATTTTTTTGAATAAGACGAATGGTCAAACACAATGTCTGAAAGTCAAAAACGTCATTCTTTTTGGGACGGATGAACTTCATCGAAGGGCTTCACGTGTGCACATATATATTCTCAGGAAAATGTCTAACGTATAAAAAGTTGTCAATGGTATATACGCGAGCATCTATAATAATTATAGCAACATCTTAGCTAGTTTACGCGACTTTTGAGCAAAGTATTAATTTGTACCACTAATAATAACACGTGACCTTAAGGCTTGAGTGTGAACAAATTTAAGACAAATGATTAAATGGATGGTTAAAGAAATTAAACATGTTTTTGGAGATGGGGAGCTTTCCACAGACATCTCAATCGCAAACATCACTTTCTCCTGCGTCCTGCCGGCTTCATGTGCATTCCCCACGTATTATTTTGTACTTGCGTAGCAGCCGCCATCACGCACACATGACGCCTCAGAATTAGGCGCCATCTAGAACGTCAGACTTCACGTTTTGAGAAAGGTTCAGAAAAGTTCAGTATATCCGTGGACCACCCTAGTAACCCAGCCGTACACCCGTCTCTTCCTACGAACTCTTCTCTATCAACTCTGTCGGTTTGGTCGGAGCTAGTATGTCTTGCTCCAATTCTCCGCAGCAGATATTAGATGACTGCTACCTATATACTACTGCTAATCCTCATATATACAATGTGTAGCTGTTGCTTCCCCGTTAGGTGAACACGACGATGCATGATGATCTCCTCGTAGTGGCGTTTGGTCGATCCACCACTTACGACGACGCAATCTCAGCTGTATCTTGCTCTTTTTTTTTCGAAAATATATCAGCTGGATCTTGATACACACATTTTCAATTGTCATCGTTGCACGTTGCACATGCAGCCCAGAATCGTGGTGTATATATATGTGTTGCCCATCAATGTTCTTTTCTTTTTTGAATTACAGTCCAAAGTCCAAACATAGATATGCTCGTTCACTATATATCCCTATGAGAACGCCCAGACTGAGATGGCAAAGACTCATCTCAGATTTCATAATTGATAAAATCGCCTACAAATCTCTATCTCTATCTCTACAACTAAAACATTTACAAAACAATTGTCCTCCGGCGCTAATCGCCTCGCCAGCTGCGGTGTCCCCCCCGGCCCCCACTAAAAATAGGAAGTAGATAAAAATCTCCGGCAACAAAAAGGAAATAAAAAAAAAATACCAGCCCATGCAATCACAAGTTACATCTCGGCTCCCACTAAAAATAGGAAGTAAATAAATCTCCTGGCAATAAAAAGAAAAAAAATTCTACCAGCCTATGCAATGGGGAAGCGACCTCTCCGCAATCAGCGTCCAGGATAAATCATCGCTTAGCCCACACAATCAGCAGTTACACGCACGCCGCCGCCGCCCGTCCATCGCCTGCTGCCGCCATCGCCCAGTCGTCTCGCATGCTGCCATCAAGTTCCCTAGACGAACCACCACACAAAGTGAGAAATATAGCTACCACAAAACTGTGTTGTATAGTAACTCTTGTTAGTGGAGACATCTTTAGTTTGTGAGTTACCTCTACTTTTTAGATGCACAAGATCTTGTATTGTATAAACAAATGCATTAAAACATTGTGAATCAGACGTTTAGTGGACAACAAGCCTTTCAGGAATTGGTAGGCTTCATCCTTGGTGGTTGGCTTTTCTCAAATTATCCGTTCATGGACGAACACCTCAAAGCCATATAATATTCAGTATGTAATTATACAAATTTTAACATACTAGCAGAAAAGTCAAAAAGAAGAGAAGATACATTGACAACCGTGGCATACAAATTCTACCCAAGGAGTTAGACGCCACATCTTGGATTTAAAATTTAGAGTTCTTATATTTTAAGTATTGTTCTTGAAGACTTATGTAATATTATTGTTCCAAACAACACATTTACAATGTAGTTTTTAGTTAAGAATACAACACACACTCATACATATATGTTACCATGGTATTATATTTCTCGTTGCAACGCACAGGCATTTACCTAGTCAATGCTGTTAGATTTAGAAAAAAAAAAAAGAAACTAGGAGCAACCACATCAAGTTGAGGACAACCCGACTGGATAGGTTACAACCACAAAAAAACCTAACAAGATGCAAGGTACATCCGATCCTACCCTAGTTTCAAGCTTTTTTCGGTGGAGTTCTGCCACGGTGGTGTCCGAGCCCAAGGTATGGTGAATTTTGGTAGAGAGTACCTCCAAGTTGCAACAAGGAGGCCAACCAGAGGGAAAGAGGCCATGGACTCACTATCCTCCTACAATGCCCCATTGGAGAGGTGGAGCTCACTGTTGTGATCATTGATGCAGTCTGGAGTCCCAAAACTAAGAGCTTCGGTGGGGTTGAAGGTGTTCCCTGCAGAGGTGATCTCATCGAAGAAGCGCATACTGCCCATGGGGTTGACTTCTTTGGCTCCGACGACAAAGATGGTGGCCTGGGGCACCAAAGAGCGCTAATCAAACATGACACACTTCTACCTGGTGTGCCAACTTTCATGGGCTCTATTCTGCGGTAGTAATTTAGTGAGTCAATGTTGGTCGATGTGTGGTCTCCAGTGGCTAAAGCACTCAAAGCATAAGGAATTTATCCTAGTTAGGACATGTAAGCCCTACTTTTAGTAGTTTTATTCTTCAAGCTAGAATGCTCAATCAAGTTGTTGTAACTTGAGAAAGAGAGGGGTGGTAGGAGAGTGCTATGCTACTGATCTAGGGTTTTGGTCTGAAATTTGGTAGCTCAACCCCTTCTACAAGAGTCCATTCTCAACCTTATATATATACCATGTACGATGAGAGTACAAGTTGCATGGCCGGTTATAGGGGTTTCTAAGGTTTCATGTCCTAGTCTTCAGTTGGTGGTAGCACAAGGTGACGGCGAAGTGGAGCTTATGACTAGTTCTCAGGCGTTGCCTGCCATCATTGAACCATCCTCGAGTTTGCCTTCTTCTGGCGTTCGTGGCATGCCAAGCATGACGATACTTGTCACATTGTGTCACACCCCCAGACATGAACCTATGACATCACTAGGCAATATGGCATCCCAGGAATGAGAGAATAGGACCCCAATAGGGCCTAGTATGGTGCCTTGTAGCTCTACTCGTCTATGAGGCTCTAGGTGGCTTGTAGATTCTAAAGGACTATTCTCGGTGTGGGCCAAGATGGAATGCCTACATTTGTATAGATTTCTACTTCTATAATGAATTTGCTCATGACAAATCCAAAATGGTCATATAAAAGTCGCTTCTATGATGATTTTTTTGTTTCTTCATAGAACACCATGAAGATTTTTATTCCTATGATGAAAATAGATATCTTCATGAAAAACGTCATAGAAAATGCATCCGGTTTGTCATAGAAACACTCTTTCCACTGTTTTACCACTCATCTGTGGCGATCTTCTACACAACTATGATAAATAGACTTTGTCATTGAACTAATTAAGCTTTTTTATGAATATTTTTGAATTGTAACGAGAAACACTTCGCTATAAAGTCTTGACGAGTACTTGTGCAACCCTTCTTCATCCGACGTGTACCTATGGGACCCACATTTACTCATCTATGACGCTTGTCTTTTGTCATAAAGTCTCTGCTCCATTTCATGTGTAGTTACTCATCCAATGTGTACCATTGGGACTTATGGAACCCGCAATTACTCATATGTGATGCTTGCCATTTGTCAGAATGTCTCTGCTCTATTTCTCTGTGTAGTTACTCATCTGACATGTACCTTGGGACCCACCTGTGGGACCCATAGTTACACATCCATGATGCTTAATGTTTATCATAAAGTCTTTGTAGGGTTTCTCATGTACCTTTAGGGCCTACCATCACTCATCCTTCGATAATTGTAACACCGCTTTGTTATAATATGTATAACGATATAATAATTTCCAAAAAATGGGATACCTAGGAGTTGAACACAACATCTAGATCAAAGAATGGAACGTCTTTACAATTGTCCATGTCAAAGAGGAGACTCCTCCACACTCGCAGAATGGCCAAACTTGCGAAGGGTGGTATTAACTTAGTCATGTCTATCAATAAATTCAAACTATTTGATATCCATGACACTTCTCTAACAAATTGAATGTATGAAATCTATGTAGTACCATTATTGCAGAGAAGGGCGAGGAGTCCAAGCCACCAACTTCGGGAGCTTTTCTTAAGAAAGTGACCCAATCAATGGGAACAAGGATGCCCATCTCAGTTGTCAAAGGGAATATAAGCTCACATGATCAATTGCAAGCTACCAAGTTTGCCTAAGAGGCGGGTACAATAGTTAGGTCTCAAGTACTAATTTTTCTGCATTAGAAATATTAACAGCAGTGACCAATCCGAAGACTTCTCTATCAATTAGTGGCCAAGCTATCTGGAGGTATGTATATCCTCTGTTGACATTCAAGTCTGCCTTGAGCCACTTATCAATGAATTTAATTTGCATTCCCACTTTTGTAGTTGAGACCGACCATTGATGTCAATGATGAGGCAATTAGAGAAGTATGCGTGAGTGTGTGCCATTCTTGTATACATCATGCGTAGTACATGTTGAAGCGAAACCACTTCAACATCCTAATTCATTAGTTGCGAAGGACCTCTTCTCTCTCTTACATGGATGATGAAGAGTGGTGGGAAATTGTCAAAATGTGTGTAAAGTCATTGATTTCTTTTCTACTACTTTTCAGTCTAACAATTATGGTTATAGAGTCTCGGAGCAGAACAAGCGAAACCATGCAAAAGTCAAGAAGCACCGGGCTATAGGATCTCACTCTTATATTGTCCACATACAAACATATGTAAGTGATGGCTGTGATACTCTTTTTGTATTCAAATATGTAATGCCTCTATATCAACTGAAAGTCATGTGTGCAATTTTAACAGATGGACAAGCAAAGGAAGGAAGCAGAGCATGATCAAGATGTACTCGATGAAGAACACAATCCACCTCATGAAGATGTTGATGCTGCAAGAGAAGGAGCAATGAGTACCTTTATTTTTTTCCTTAAAATCAGCTGAAGCCATTGCCATAAAAGAAGGAAAAGCACCGGGAGCCCAATATGGCACCATCATTTGAAAGTTGTAACAACGCAACAATCAATATGTTACCTATGCATTATACCTATGTAATCACTATCAACAATAGGCTGAGGAAGTGTAAGGTCGAGATGGTGGACTAAAGGGGGGTGAATAGTCCTTTATAAAAATAATTGCACCAGGTAACCGAAACAATGCGAAATTAAAACTATCTGTTTAGCCAAGACTTCACCCCTCTAACTATAACTCCACAAGCACCTTATAAATGACCCTAAACAAGAATTAAGGTGATGGGCTAGCTAGTGCACAACTAACAAGTCTAGTTTGCAAGGTCAAACTCATTGACACATGGCTTGATCTTGTGGCCAGGACCATCGCTCAATGGTCTTGGCACTACAAGAATTTTGGGCTTTGTTGACGAACGCAAACTGTCATATAAAACACAAAAACTGTCATAAAAAGTACTTTATGACAAAAAACCAGTCGTCATGCGTGTTGTCACAAAAGCTCCGTCATAAAAAATATTATGATGACGGTGCAAACCATCGTCACCAAAGGTCATGATCTTTTATGACGGACACTTGGCCGTCGTCACAAATTGTTATTTTTAATGACGACATCAGTCATCGCAAAATAGTGGTCAACACGTCACATAATGTCATGAGTCATCACAAAATAACAATGGAGGGTGTTTCTTAGTAAGGTTTTTGTGACGACCGTGAATGTCATATATTATTGTGAGGCCCAACAATTATGGTCCAGGTGCATATTATGGCTCGACCCAATTGAAACAATAATAATAAACCACATACATAACCAATTACATAATATTGTAATGACCATACACATGTTCCAGAATTCATGTTCCATACAAAAGTATAGCAAAACCATGAATACAAAAGTATAACTAAACAATTGCAAGCTTGAGAAAAAGTTTGAGACCAATACGACACTTAAATCACACGGACCTTAGAATATTAGAACATCAAAGTTAATTTTAGGGCACTAAGTAACTTCAAATGAAAAAGTCATCAACAACAAGAGGCCTCAACTAATCAAGGTATACCTACTTTATTTTGGTCATTTGTCCATCTGACGAAGTGATGGTAACGTTGTTCACATATTTTACACATCTCTCTCATAGTTTCATAAAACATGAGAGAGATGTATAAAATTTGTGAACAACGTTACTATCACTTTGTCGGATGAACAAATGACCAAAATAAAATTTGTAGATCTTTATGAGTTGTACAACGTTTATGTTTATGACTTTTTTAGCTGAAATCATTTCGACATTCAAATTCTAGTTTGCAATCGTCATTTTTTTGAAATTCAAAATTCGAATTGGTCAAACTTTGTCACATGAAAATATAACCAAAATCAGTACATTAATTTAATAGGTAATGATTTTAGAAAAAAATTGGAAAAAAAATCATCGCATTTGGAGTTAGTATGCGGAAGAAAGACTAGTTACAAGTTTTGACTATGGATTAAAAAGAGAAAACCTTGTGTTCATGTCCTTGGTTTTTCAGTATTTAAATAATTTATTTTTCTGCGTGGCTCATTGCAGGGTGGAACATCTTCGTGTATTCATAGAAAAAGGACCAAATAACCTATCAATCACAACAATAGCAATGGCGTGGTTGTTTGCCTTATGCGAGAAGGTTAGGTGGTAGCTTCGATCTCTACATGCCACACTTTATTTTTGTTTTCTTTTGTTTTTGATTTTGGTAAAATCAGGAATTTATATCTCAAATAGATCAAATAATCCTGAAAATACAAAAGATTTGCTTATCCTGGTGGTTTGGTCGCTCTCTTTGCAGCTGTAGGTGGTAACTTCGATCCCTACAATTTATACTATTTTTGCTATTTTCTTTCTTTTTGACCCTTACTTGCAGTACTTTTACCATTTCCTTTCTCTTTTATTTTGGTACATCAGAAATAGAAATGTTAAATTGACCAAATAATCCAAAAAATGTTTAAAAGGATTTCTTAGCCTCGTGGTTTGGTCCTACACTAATAGTGCCAAAGGTGGTAGGTTCAACACCAACGTGGCACACTTATTTTGCTATTTTTTCTTTTTGATAAATTAACACCTAGCAGACATGGTCAAGGGTCCATCTCCTACTGAGGTATTTTATAACATTAGGGGCCGCCATATTTGATGAAACATTCGTAGACGGTCTGTAGTCGTCATATAAAAATTGTATGCATCGTCATAAATTCACAACCGTCAGCCGGCTCCTAGCGACTGACATTTTGTGACGACAATTGGTATCTTTATGTGACAAAATAAATTGTGTCGTCATAAATAGTTTTAGGTCTCCTGATTTTATGATGACACATATTTTTCCGTCATATTATGTGATCTTATATGACGAAAATAGGCCCCGTTATAAGGAATTTTGTCATAAAAAGTAAGTGTGGCCACTCGTGAAGCTCAGTGAAGGCATAGCTGCTAGTTGAGTTTGTGCCCTCTATAAATAGAAGGTGGCCGACCATGGGAGGTGGCTGAGCACCATGGGGACTCGGTTGGCTGAGCACCATGGGAGGTGCCCTCTATAAATAGAACATAACTCTTGGCCTTGAACTCCGATTTTGATGATCTTGGACTATGTGGAAAGATTATTCGGAGGACTACATAACCATCATATCCTCTTGATCCCAAGCATTAATGATCAAAGAAGTTTTCCAATCGAAGAACCATCACCTTCTCTTTTCCAACACAAGAGTTCGTCAAACCTTCTCCAACTTCTACTCTTTTCTCAACTCCTTTGCAAATGTGCCAACACCACTAAGTGTACATCACCATGTGCATATGTGTTAGCATTTTCACAATTACTTTTCAAAGGAGACAAGCCTCGTCTTGATCTTATCCATCTTGGTCAACTAACTCCATGTCATGTCTCATATGCAATGAGCTCCTCCATCATCACATGTGTTGACCCTTGCAACATCTCCAAGCCATTTTCATCATGGCATATGTTGCTCACCCTCTTTATCTCAACCAACACACATGTTAGTCCACCTAAAGTTGTTATTCAATTATCAAAAGCAAACAAGGGACCTTTCAGTAAGACCTATGCATTACTTGTTATAATTTGGTCTTTTGGTTCTGCAATTTAAGTCCACTTGCATGATTTGTAACCTAATGTTAACCCTTTGGTTTTCGAACCAATGCTTAGTGCTAATGTTGTTTCCATGGTCTCCTCTCGGGAAAGCTCCGGAATACCTTTCAACTCAAAAGCAAAGGTCAGTAGACTTTGAAGAACAAGTGGGTCAACTCAAGAGGAGAACACTGAAATGGAGTTAGAGGAGTTCAAGAAGCAGCAAGACAAGTAGTGCAAGCTCTCTCGACTCTTGCACCTCTGTGCTGGTAACTCAAAGTCTTGTTGATGAAGTGAACATGTTTGGTTTGTTTGCGATTTTAATTTGATGTGAAATTGTGGCGGCTTGATATGTAAACTCTGTCAGTGGTTTGCTGCTGACCTGAACTGCTATTATTTGATTGAGGTGCAAAAATTATGCATGTCGTTAGTACATTGTGTAGCACTATTGAAAATCATTTTCTGGTGTAATGATTGCTCTACACCTGGTAGATCTGGCATGGGCTATGTCATTAAAAAAATCTAAGATGTGGACAAACAAGTGAATGACATGTCTAAGATATAGGATAGGACACGTGGGCCAATACCAATCCAAGACGTGGTACAAATCTATGATGCCACATGGTCAAATAAAAAAAGACCCGTGGGTAGTTCAAGGCGTGACACGTGGGCCATTAAAAAACTGACACACAAATATACATCATCTTGACATGTGGTCTAGTAAAAGAAGGCACGTGCGACATTACGGTCACACCATGTGGACCAATAAAAATAAGACGCTTGGTCTAATGAAGAAATGACACCTGCTCCAACCGCAACATGACACATGTGCAAATAAAAACATGAAAAGTGGAACAACGCACCCCCCGATACGTGGTCTAATCAAACACCCACAAGAACAGGAGAGAGCCATATTATCCAATAATAAGTTGACACGTGACTCGAGCATCTCTAATGGCACAGGCTATACCATGTACACATGGAAGCATCTCCAACAGAAGCAACCACCATCATGGCAGCCCTTTCTAGACATTCCTAAACAGTTCTATGACAGCCAATTGTTTGTCATAGATGTGACCACTTCTATAACATGTTTCTAAAATTTGTCATAGAAGTTCATATGTGATGTGACTTCTGTGATAGAGGGTTTTTCGTCTTAAATTTATCATAGAAATAAAATTATGACGAACATGTCTTATTCCATGACGAAAGGAAATCATCATAGAAATGGATATCTGTATTAGTGCTAGCCCGAGCAAGACAAAGACGTGTGTCCTTGGTCAGTCGCCACCTCCCAAGATCGGGCTCGCTTATCACGCTCTAGGCGTCTGACAAATTCTAGAAGACTATTCTTGCATTGGTCAGCTGAGCAGGCAAAGGCGTGTGTGGTCATCTTAATTTGGTCGGCCGCCACTTCCCAAGGTAGGGAACCACTTTCGCCTGGCTGATCCTAGGAGTGTAAGCGATTTGGGCGAGGACTTGTACTCTCGGCTCATTTATATTTGATACTCAATATTCATATTCACACTGCACGCTGATGGACTACAAACAACAACACTTACGCTTTGTCACTTCAAGCAAAAATAGTTAACTTAGGCTTCATGATATGGACTCTATAACTTTTATTATATGTTCGCATAACCCATTGTCAACAATCAAGGTGGGACTATAAATCTCCAACAATCGTACATCAATGCACACGCGGGGTCACCATAAGCCTAATTGAAACTAGGCTAGATGTTACACGATCCATCCTAATGTTATTCCTCGATCCAAAGTATGGGGCTAGAGATAGGTCTGTTCCATCTTATTATCCGTTTGGCCAAACAAAAATTTACAGTCATCTCATCCCTCCAATTAAATAAGGAGTGGTACCATCGCAACCAAAAATAATAGACAAGGAATCTCATGCCAAGTTCACCCAAATCATAGACTGTTATCTATGCATTTAACTAATTTCTACCGAAGAAGTTTCAAAATATGTAAGGATTCTACGATCACAATGTGTATGTAAGGATTTTACGATGACGATGTAAAGGATATCCATCCCATCCCAAGTTATCTAGGGAAAATATCTAGTGGAAACCATAAGCTTCGTGAAAACCTATGCAAACCATGGCAAAAAAATTGTCTAAGTTCACCAAAAAAATCACACATGTAGATGATATGATGATACACAACCTTGTAAAATATCTTATCCAAACTCGACTTTGTTTGTGAGATATAAAAATAACAAATTTCAAGTCAGAAAGCTGTCCAAACGATATAAAAATAACACTTCTGTAAAGTGCTTGGAGTATATATGTAGAAGTACTTTTGATTTATAACATGAAACTTTTTTATCCTTAGACTACTTTTGATCTATGACATGAATGCTAAAAGAAACACTTTTAGATATTTCAGAGATGTTTACTAACAATGCACAGTTTGTAGTACAGATGACTAGGTTGATATTCAAAGCGAGTTGTCTAATAAAGAGAATTAATGTTGTGGAAACACTGAAGCTTTTTCCAAGATATCCTTGTATTTCCTATACTCCCTCCCTCTGTCCTATAAGAGCATCTCTAAGAGTTTGCTAAAAATCACTTGTCAAATCTTGTGATTTGGCAAATGGCTAAAACATATGACAAGTGAAATATTGTAGCATCTCCAATAGTTTGTCATTTGGGCTTGGCAAAAATCAAAATAGTAGGTCCACTTGCAACCGATCAACTGTTTTGACAAAAATCAAGTGGTTGCATGCGCGATGGCAAAAATCAGGAAGACCGGCGAGGGGCCAAGGCCGCGATGGCAACGCAAGACCGGCGAGGGGCCAAGGCCGCGATGGCAACCCTCTGCGCGCGCGCATATATGCGCGTGGATGCCAAACTGTTTTTTTTAGACTTGGAGATTCATTCATTCATTGGGAGCAGGATTACAATCCGAGGTCATAGCGTCTAATACATAAGCTGGGGCATAAGTCCACAAACCAGCTCGTGTATCAGCCGTGACCCGTTTCGCTAATAAGTGTGCTACCTTATTACAATTTCTGGGAATAAAAGTAAATTTAAACTCAAGAAGGCCTGCACTAAGCTCCCGAATCTCCTGTAGGATTGTCGCAATGGTTGATCGTTGACTGTTGCCCGCCTGCCAAAGCTGAACAAGTTGTTGGCAGTCAGATTCCAGCCATACTCTCCGCGCGCCTATCTGAAGTGCAAGTCGCAGTCCATGCAGGCAGGCCAGAGCTTCGGCGGTGAGGGCGTCAAGGCAGTGGTCATGCCACTTTGCACTGCCTCTGATGAAGGAACCAGAACTATCACGAAGAACTGCACTGATAGCTCCTTGCCCCGAACGGTCATAGAAGGCACCGTCGCTGTTGCATTTGATCCAACCAATCTGAGGACACACCCACCTCTGTTCCTGAGGGTGGGGAATGGGGATGGGTTGTCTGTCCAAGGTCATAAGCCAAGTCGACTGCCCACTGCACTGCCACCCGAATCGGTGGTAGTACCTCACCATGTCTTCTCTTATTTCGCAGCGTCCAGAGCGCGTACATTCCGATCATGATGATCTGCTGCCGCTCTCCTGAAATCGCCCTTCCCTCCACCAGGTCATGAGCCCAGTTGTCGTTCAGCAGTGGCGGGAGCTTCACCCCCGTAGCAGTTTTTGTCGCCTCCCAGAATGCTCTTGCAATCGAGCACTCCAGCATCGTGTGTCTGATAGATTCAGACTCCGCGCCACATACTTCACAATGTGCAGTCGGTTCCATATGTCTTCGATGCAGTATTTGGCGCGAGGGTAGAAATTCATGGATCACCCTCCACCAAAATACTCTGACTTTTGGAGGAACCTACAGTTTCCAGATTCTACCCCAAACTGAAATTTCAGAGCTATTTGCTCCCGCATCCACTTCCTCAGCCAAACGTACTTCATCCAGCAAACGGTAGGCCGATTTGACCGAATAGCATCCGTGTCATTCAGGTTCCTAGGCCCACACATCAGGTTGCTGGACCCTCGCCGGCGTGCGCATGATAGCAGTAGCATCTACCGAGAAGAATATCTCGGAAATGAGACCGGTGTTCCACTGTCCATTATCCGACAATAGGTCGATTACCTGCTGAACCTGTTGTCCATCCTCAGGGGTGATCGGGTGGCCCCTGAAATGATTTGGCAACCATCGATCTCTCCAAATGTGGGTCGATACCCCATTGCCAATCCTCTTAATGAGTCCTTTTTTCAGCACATCCCGCCCTGCGAGAATGGATCGCCATGTCTGACTTGCATGATTCTTTCTGGTGCTTGTCAGAAAGTCTCCATTAGGATAATATCTGCCTTTCAGCACTCTTGCACAAAGACTATCTGGTTTTGTCAGCAGCCTCCACCCTTGTTTGCCGAGCATAGCAAGGTTGAAGTTCCTCATGTCCCTAAAACCCATACCTCCTCTGGATTTTGGGTAGGTAAGCCGCTCCCATTTTTGCCAATGCATTCTCTTACTGTCTGCAGAACTGCCCCACCAGTAGTTAGCTATAGGCGAGCGCATTTTCTTGCATGTTGTCTTTGAGAGCAAAAAGCAGCTCATAGAGTAGGTTGGTATAGCTTGAGCAACAGACTTGAGGAGGATCTCTCTTCCTGCCCAACTTGCTTCCCTTCCACTCCAGGTGCCAATTGCTTTCTTGATTCTTGTTGGAATGTACTCAAAGGCTTCTGTGATGGATCTCCCCACCACTGTAGGCAGCCCCAAGTATTTCTCTGCCAATGCTTCTTGATCAATGTTTAGTGTTTCCCGAACAATCACTTTCATCTCATCGGAGCAGTTTTGGCTGAAGAAAACCGCTGACTTGTCCCGGTTCACCAACTGCCCCGATCCTCTACTATAGACATCAAGTATCTGCTGTAACCTTGAGGCCCCTCCTTGCGATGCTTCTGAGAAGACAATGCAGTCATCCGCAAAGAGTAGGTGTGATATCCAGGGGGCATGGACACCCACGTGCACACCTCTGGAAAGATACACTGGCCCCACCGACTTCAACAAACATGATAAACCTTCAGCACATAGGAGGAATAGGTAGGGGGAGATGGAATCACCCTGACGAATTCCCCTAGTTGGTCTGAAAGTTTCAGTTAAGATTCCATTCACTCTAACTGACATAGAAACTGAAGTCACACATTTCATAATTACTGAGACAAAGCTGTCACAGAAACCCAAAGCTAACATGATCCTCCTCAAATATTCCCATTCAACTCTTTCATAGGCTTTGGCCATGTCTAGCTTAATTGCACATGCTCCCGATTTCCCTTTCTTCCTCTTTAGGTAATGGGTGCATTCATATGCAATGAGAACATCGTCTGTTATGAGCCTTCCCAGGACGAAAGCGCTCTGCTCCTCAGATACAATCTCATCTAGATAGCATCTTAATCTATTGGCTATCACTTTTGAGCACAGCTTGTAGATGACATTGCATAGAGAGATCAGTCTAAAATTCTTCATCTCCTGTGGGTTCTTCACCTTTGGAATGAGAACGAGGGTAGTGTAGTTGATGGCTAGAGGCATCTCACCACCATTTAAGAGCACTGCACTTGTAACACTCGGTCCCAAGATCTGCCAATGATATTGGAAGAAACCTGCTGTAAGTCCATCCGGGCCGGGGCCTTGTTTGCGCCCATCATAAATAGGGCGCGATGGACCTCCTCCGCTGAATAAGGTTTTGATAGCTCTTCATTCATTTGATCAGTCACCTTGGTTGGAACGTGCTCCAGGATCACCTCAGGCTGCAAAGTATCCTGGGCCGAGAAGAGGTTGGTATAGAAACTCCTTGCCACAACCTCCAAATCCTCCTGTTTCGTTACCAATGTTCCATCATCATCACAAAAGAGAGAATTGATATGATTCCCTCTTGCTCTTTCCTTCGACTTGGCTTGGAAAAAAGCCGTGTTGCGGTCACCTTCCCTAAGCCATTCGATACGAGAACGTTGTTTCTCCATTACTTCCTCTCTAGAAAGGAGTTCTGAAATTTGCTTCATTAGTCTTCATTCTTCTCTAGTCGGTCCCATACCAATGGATTGTCCTCTGATGCATTCAAGCTCTGCCCGTAATTGTTGTAGCGTTTTCCGGACAGAACCAAAAATATTGGTGTCCCATTCTGATAGACTGTGGCTTAGCCTACCAAGATGATCAGTAATCTGCCCGAGGGAGGCGCGATCTCCCGGATCCTGCCATGCCGCCTCCACTGCTTGGTTGTAAGAAGGATCACGCCGCCACATATTCTCATATCTAAAGCGGCGCCGATTTCGTCTCCTTCTCGACTGTCGTTTGACACACTCAATAAAAAGATAACAGTGGTCCGATTCGGTAGTCTGAACATGCCAAACTTTAACATCATTAAAGTGGTCCAGGAACGCTGCTGTTGCGAGACCACGATCAAGCCTCACTTTCACGTTGTCCCCATCCTGTTGCCTGTTATCCTAGGTGTACGGTAATCCAATGAAACCCAGGTCCACGAAGCCACATACCTGGGTTGCGTCCCGGAATCCGTCCATCTGGCGTTCTGGTCGGGGCTGCCCCCCAAACTGTTCTTGTGTCTCCAAGATCTCATTGAAGTCCCTAGCGCAGAGCCACGGGAGTGATCTCTGAGTCTTGAGAAACTTGAGACACTCCCAACTTCTATGTCTCATGTCCCGGTCGGGTTCTCCATAAAATCCTGTAAATCTCCATTGTGGCGCTTGCGACTGTGGGTCAAGGACTTCGACATCTATGTGTAACTTGTCGCAGCTCTTGAACTTCACAGTAACATCTCTTGTCCACAAAAGTGCAAGGCCACCACCTCTACCAAAGCATCCCACCCCCATGCCATTAGCAAAGCCAAGGGATGTTTTAAGACCATCCACCCGATTATTGAAAATACGAGTCTCCGAAAGAAACACCAAACTAGGGCTGTGTAGCTGTACCAAGCTACGAAGTTCTTGAACTGCCTCGGATCGCCCCAGACCCCGGCAGTTCAAACATAAGAGTTTCATTGTGCCCGGCGGGGGCTGCCGTCCGCAGCCGCCGCCGATCCTGCAGTTTGAGAATTTCCCCACTTTTGTTTCTTCAGTCTTTCGATCATACTACCACTGCTGTCCCCCGACCCATCCAATTGATTAACTCGAGAGTTCACCAGACCCGCGGGGACGAGGGTACCAGATCCTCCCAGTGGGATGTTAAGGTCGGGGGTTTGCGTTGCTTTTGGGTTCTTCGACTTTCTCTTGCGAGGCCCTTGCCTATGATCCTCTTCCATTGCCTGAAACACAAGTTGTTTGCTAGCAGTTGGCGCATCGCCCGCCATCTCCTGCATTACATTCTTCTCAGTCGTCTTTATGGGAGACTGGACTTCAGGGTCCTCCGAGTCCCCCACGTAGCTATCTGAATGTCTTGATCCATCCCCCGAACGCGACCCCCGGCCACCCGATTTGGCAGACTGGCTCGCTGGTCTATAGCCAGACGATGCACCACTCCCAAAGGAGTCGGCCGCCGCTGCTGCGAAGGACTGAGGTTTTTTTCTTCTTCTCTTCCGGCGCTCGGAGGTTTACATCATATGGGAGTTTGCCATCCTCCCCCCCGGGTTGTCGGAGTCTGACAGTCCACATTAGAATGCCCCATCAATCCACAATGGAAGCATATGTGGGGTAGCCTCTCATATTGGGCTTGGAACCAACGTGGTTCTTCATTCTTATTCAGCCATAGCAGGATCCCCCTTCGAACTGGTTTATCAAGTTGGATTGCAACCCGAGCACGGAGGAACACCCCACTTGCTTTGCCATCTGTATCAACATCCATTTGTTTTACATTGCCGATCATATCCATTGCTCTAGAGCCCCTCGATCGATTCATCCACCCAAGAGGGAGGTTTAGAAGACGAACCCAGAGCTCCACCCGATCAAACTTTATTTCTGTCGCCGTAAGCTTTTCATCATAGTCCTGCAACAGGACCGAGTATCTCCTTACCATCCATGGCGCTCCAGCTAGGACCCTCTCCTTATCACGAGGGCAGCCAAACTCCGCCACAAACATGTTCTCCCCTTTCTCGCCGATCGCCCTGATCTTGAGACCCACCGGGTTTCCCCATGCTGGTTTCATCGCCGATCGCACAGTGCTAGCATGTACCGGCACCGGAGACAAAACCTTACCAACCAGGGCGCACTCCACCGGCGCCACAGCAACTTCTTCTTCATCGTCACTGAAGTCCAGGACGGCCACCTCCTCCTCCGTCAACTTGAGTTTCTGGAGGAGATCAGCTACGTTTGGGTTTGGGGAAACCCCTCCCCCCGCCGAGCCGCCACTCCCGCCTGACGCCATACGTGATGGCAGGATGACACAACTTAGTGACCTGCGCGATCAGATGGCGCAGCCGCAGAAAGATCCCGACCTAGAGTCCCTAGCGGCAAAACCCTAGCGGTGTGAGCGACGACGGCGCCTTCCGGCTAAGCGACGTATTTTGCGGTGGCCGACTCCACACTGCGGTGGTGGAGTCGGGGCATGTACGTCATGGCCACACGGCCGGCGGCGTTGGCTGATCTCGGTTGCCAGCGGCGGCAACCTAGATCGGGGTCGGGAACGAGAGACTTCGCTGGATGCCAAACTGTTGGAGGAGGTTTTTTCTTGTTTTGCCAAAAATAGATGGATGCCAAGTGAAGATGGCAAACTCTTAGAGATGCTCGAAGTCATTATAGGATGCATGCATATGAAACTTTCTCAATTTTGACTAGGTTTGTAAAAAAGACGTGCAACTTTTATATCTTCAAATATATTTGTTATGAAAGTTTATTTAAATTTTTTGCGAGTGATGAAAGTATATTTAACAATCTATTGAATGACACTAATTTTGTATTATAATTATTAATATTATTTTTATATATAATTAGTCAAAGTTAAAAAAAAACTGACCTAGAATGACTTGTATTTTGGGACAGAGGGAGTATATATATTTTTGTCTATGTAGAGCTAATCTCTGGTTAAACCAAGGCAACAAAAATATATAGCCGAGCAAAGAAACTTTGTAGACGATATCTGTAAGGACAGGACTAAGCCTCTCAGAAGCCTCTCAGAGTGGTTGTCTTTAGTTGACACTAGACAGGCAAACCAACCGGAACATGAAAGCGACACAACCATGATGGAGCATCTTATTGTTACCAACATGATGAGATGAAAAGACAAAATTCTTGAATCTCGTCTGGACGGATCCCGTCCCAGAGCCGTGACTCTCGGAGCAATGCACAGTCCCATGATACTTAAGGATAGCTGCCTCTGAAAGCTTTGTTTGGTCAGAACAATGAGTCAATGACCCAGTCCCCTCCAACTGGTGAAATTTAGTACGTTCTCTTTCACCAATCCCAAGGAATTGGATTCAGTCCCCACCTATCCACCACCAGGCCGGCCCTAATTGTCTGGAGAAACAACCCTGATAATATACTTATTTTCATGGGAGCTTAGCTTTTTGTCTCAGCATCTGGCCTCATGTAAGGTAACTAACTGACCAGAAGAAGAACACGAACAAACAAGATCAGATGGAAACCCCAGCAAGTGCACAATAAAATTATGCGCGAGCTGACCCAATGATGTTGCAATGTGGCACACAGGAAGTGCCATGAAGCAGCATCCGATACTGATGGTGTTCCAGTAGCAGGTCAGCGTCAGGGAAAGGGAGTGCAGAGGGGCAGTAGGAGGTCGTCGTCACCGGAAAGGGAGGTGCAAGGTATTGCTAACAAGTCAAGGCAGCGGCCGGAGGCATGCAGGCCGGCGTAACCAAAAAGAGTGCCGAGTATCTGCAACAGTGACGACACGTCAGAGTGGGGAAGGCAGACTAGGGCATCATTGCAGAATAAGGCCAGCTGAAAGCGAGATGAACAGCTGACACACTTGGAGGTGCCTTTAGTTTAAGCTCTTCCAACCACCACTAAAGCCCAACAAAATCGGTACTTAGGCCACCATCAAAGAGCATCAAGGTGCATTTGCATTGCACCGACAGATGGTACCATGTGGTTGGGTGTTATTATATTGTTAAGGCAGAAAACATTCCGGCAGATTCTGCAATTTAAAATGTCAAGGACATCATGAAACATGTGGCCAATTGCAGTTTGCCCACCTTACATGAAAGAAGATACACCATTGTTGGTTTTTCAAAAACAAAATTAACACTGGTTGAGAATTGCAGTGGTTATAAATGCGAAGAAAAATCACCTGATAGATTCTGCAATGCTGGCGAGAGTTATCAGATATACATACATGTATGACATGGCTGTGTGTATTACTAAGTGCAGAACAAAGGATTATGCTGATTAAGTTAGAAATAGTATGTGCTAACCATCAGAGGCAGTTCATCTCATCAGATGGTAAAAAGTGAAAATCAGCTCATGGTACAGCCTTGAGAATACAGTTAGTTCATGTATGTCATCTTTTCTTCTGCAGGGAGTACTGTGATAACTGCTGCCTTGCGAAGAGCAACAGCAGTGGCCTTCCCTCTAGTTTCAGTTTTATTTATTTTTGAAAAAAGAAGCGTATGGAAGGAAATGGACATGTAAAAGAAACGGAAGGGAAAAAGACAGATGTAACTGGTGCACCATGGAACCAAATGAAGACTCTTCTACACAGGCTTCCCAAAACTAAAATCACTACTAGGATTGAAGAACTACTCTAGCCTCATTCGTTTCTGTAGGACAATAGCCTCATTCGCAAGATTTTCATACTAATTTTAGTCAGTCAACCTAGTTCTCCAAATCACATCCAGTTGTTCAGATATATTCAAGTTAGGTTTCGGAGGCCAGATATAATTTTCTAAAATCCTATCACAGATTAATTACTCCCTTGTCCCAAAAAGAGGACATTTCAAGCTACAGTGCTAAGTCAAATCAAACATTCTTAAGTTTGAGAACTTTTACAAAGATGCACTAATATTCATTAATATCAAATAAGTATTATTAGATTCATTATGGAATATGATTTCATAGGCACAGAACGAAAGATAGAATTTTTTTTTTCCTTGCTGCAACCACACAAGAACATGTTTTTCCCTGAAAAATAGCACAGCAGGTGACCTTTAGAAAAAACTGGGAAGTCAAACTCCCAACCTTTCAAATTTTTTTCATCAAATGAGAAATAGCTTATTTTAATATTCCGAGTACAAGCTTTTGATGTTAGAGAATGCACACTATATGAGACATAAACTGATGTAGAGGATCACATCAGTGTGATATTAGTGTCCATATCATTGTGCTATGCACACGTTCTCAATATACACTAATATGTAAAAGAAATAACAACATTGACAGGACTCACTAGTCTTGCATGCACGATTAGAAAAAATAAATAGTGCCATTATGCTGAAAGAAAATAAATTTTCCTATTGCTAATGTATGTCTCTTCCTTTCAGTTTTTCAGGTACAACAACCTGTCACACCATTCATAGTTGACGAACAAAGCACCATCATGTCCTGATTTCATTTAATGAGGTAAAGGAGAGAAAAACAGTTGTGCAATCCTACCTGAGAAACTGAAAGGTTTTCATGGTTCTGTCACCAAAAGTTTTACACATTAGCAACACCAAACAAGAGACTTGGTGTTCAAACAAGTGACTCAGTCTAGCATAAACTATAAAGAAAAAGGCTGGGAACAATAAATCTAGCAAAGGGCTACCAAAAGGACCAAACAGGCATCAAAAGAGCACCATCTACAGAAAGTGAGTGTCTGTCATCCAACTGAAAGCACCGAAAAGGATATTTTACGAATTATATGCCATATAAACAGCCTACTAATGACTTACTCCAGTCTATGGGTCAATATCTCATTAAATGAAATGCATTTGCAGCCTAGAAGGCCCCCGAAGGGTAAAGAAGTAAATAACTGTACAGGTAACAAAATGTTTACTAAAAACAGACTAACTGAAAAGATAGAAGTCTGAACATACAGAATACAGAAGTCATAAAGCAACCATCATACTTGTCATTGGGCCCGTTTGTTTCCGCGACCAGCAACACGCGACCGTGGCTCAGATGCTGCGTTCACGATTACCCATCGCGCAGTACATTTTCCAAGTATCCTGTGGTGGGCAGGCGGCGAAAGCGCGTCGCGTGTTTGACATGAGGCGTTCGGCGGGCTTTTCTCACAATTTTGGCAGAAAGGTGACACGGCCGTGTAAATAAACAGGGCCATTGCAACCAGAAAAGTCAGCAAAGTTTCATGGTTTAAAATATTTTAGCACATGCTGATACTAGAACAGAAATAAGAACACAATAAGACAAAATCATTCAGAAAAGCCAAGATAACATTGACATCACCAAAAGATATGTTTGAAAGAATAACCCAAGAATCGAATGGCCCAAAGAAAAAAAGAGGTTTAGTCCAGAGATACTTTTGGACTAAATGGTCAGAAAGACACGGTTACTTTGACTACAAGAAACAGAATCTCATTATCTTTTTTTATAGAAAGATAGCAGGAGCCTACTTTATATTATTTAAAGAAGCAAGTCAGTAATACAAGGTTTCGAACCTAAAGACACTTCAACCGTTGAACGGATTAACATATAGCTTCCACCACAGGGCCCTCACCAGAAGCCTGCCGTCGCAGACTCGCAGAGAGATACACGCTGCATCTGCAGGCCTTGCTGCAAAGAGATCTCTCTAATCCCGTAAAACACTTGTGTCACTCACCTTGATACCCCACTGGAAACCTGTGGATTACGCACTTTGCAGATGTTCCAATCAGTGTAAATGAGTAGGGCTGCAGTTGTTCCTCTCTGTTGCTTGGGCAGATTCCTGAGGGAGGCTGACCACCATTCTTTGACAGTGTAAGTATCAATAGGTGGCTGCACTACAGTCCTTTCCATGTTGCAGTGTAGCCACAGGTGTGCAGTGGTTTACATTCTTGGTCACTAAGAGGGCAGATTGCATTACAAGGTCAATTCCTAGAAGTTTATCAGCAGTTATTAATATCTTACTTTTTTTGACTAATTATTAATATCTTACTCTGTACCAGCAGCAAGCCCGGCAAAGAACTTGTGCTTGCCTTGGGATGAACAACTGTGCTGTCAAAGCTGCTGTAAGAACCACTGAGCAGCATACTGTATGCTGACTTGGCTATGTAGACGACAAGAGTCCACTTCCATCGAATCTCATCTGAGCAGTTAGTTAAAGTGGTCGGTGAACTAGGTCCAAAACTTACAAAGCCCGCCATCTTTTCGGCAGAAGCAATTGAAAAACTGAGTTCTTTACCAATAATTACGACAAGCAATTGAAAAACTAAAGGCTGAGTAAAATAATCAGAAATTTATTTTCTGAAAGCTGAATGGCCATGCAACTAAATTGGTGGCATGATCTAAAATAATATCTGGAGCTTTCATTTTGACTTTGAGATCACCACATGGATAGATGATACAAATATTTCCAACTTCACACAAAGCTAAAAACACACAAAATACACCAAAGAGTATGATTCCCAAATTGGCAAAAATGCTAAAAAATTGAAATATCTGTTTCATCCTGAAATGGCTGGCCATCAGCCTGATGCACCAAGAGGGCGCAGAATTCAGCTCTGGAGCCAAATTGGCAGGCAATTGCAACTTTACTGTCTTGTGGACAGTGGACTCGCCCATGACATGCACTAGTTATGGTCGACAATTGCCTACCCAGTTTCCACTCGCACTCCCTTTGCCCGTTGACAGTTGAAATCAGGACCGAAGAGGGCTCGGTTAGCCGCTGATATGCATTAGCTGGCCACGGGAGGGACATACACCACGTGCAAGTGCAATCTGCCTGTAGAGATACCCAATCTAGGTGCAGGGCTTATTATAAATTCCTCAGCATGTGGAATAATGATTGAAGAAATGATGCAATGCTAATCATTACTCTAGATTTTTCTAGGATATAATACAATAGCGCTTTTATTTCCACGAATCGGGATGAAGAGTCATTCCAACCGCTCTGACAAAATCATGGGATAGAATCTGCCCCCCTTTTTCTTTAGCTTAAAAAAAGAGAGTTTGGCATTTTGTTCTACAGATCAGGTAGCTTTGGTTCCCAAATTATAATTACCGCACAATGTACTATCTACTTTCTAACATCACGAGGCAAATTAAATAAAATTTCATAACAAGAAAGATCGGAACATTTCACCTGCACGGGCAGAACCGGCGACTCTGGCGCTCAGAACGCCCCAAAAATTCTGCCGGCGATCATGGAGCTCCAGAGCTCGAAGGGGTCAGAGAGCAGTTGGGAAGGGAATGGGCGCGGATTGCACCGCCCGCCGCCGGGTTCCGATCAGGTGGCGCTACCGCGCTAGACCTGATGCGTGTCGGTGGTCGGATAGCTTTTGGGGAGCGGAAGCGGACAGCAGGACAACATTATGGATGAAAATAGAAAGAAAGAAAAAAGAAAGGACAAAATATGGATGAAAATAAATCGAAGCAATGATCAAAACACTTTTCTGTCTTATAAATAAATTTAACGGATTCGGTCTCAAAATGTTGTCTCTCTTGTTGTGTATCTTCAAATAATTTTTTATAAAAAACTAGATTTAAAGATTTTTTATGGTACTAATTGCAAATATATATTTAATTAAGGCGAAATAGCCATTTTGGTCCCCAAACTATTTGGCAAGACTCATTTTGGTCCCTCAACTATCAAAACGTCCAATTTAGTCCCTAAACTATCTATTTTTGGGTCAATATGGTCTAATCCTATTAGTTAATCGCCATGTGTCATTGAGTGCATGCAAAATGACATTGGTACCCCTCTTTTCATCCTTAAGTAGTTGGCCGCATCTGAGTCTTCCGTTTCCTCCCTATGTCTTATCTGTTTCAGCGTCCATCCTTCCTATGTTGACCGCAAAAGATGGAAGCTTATGTATGAGTTTTGCATCCAGAAAGCATATATACATATACACAAGAGTGTTGGTTCCAAATCGTCAAGGATATCAGCTCAAGATGTGACCGATCGCCATCGGGCCTCAGGACATGGCTAACATGCAGAAACAAATTCCTGACAGGCTAACATGCACAAATAAATTTTTGATAATTGATGTAGAAACAATGAGTGCATAAACAAATTCATGATAATAGACAACGTATATGTCTCGTGTCTCATGTATATGTTTTTGACATAACAAGTGCAAGTGTTAATAAACTAATGATTGCATGATACAGAGGCATTAACATTAATGCCTTGAAACCACATCTTTTTTTTTGAATGCACCGAAGTGTTGATGCTTTTTCTTGACAAGAGCTGCTTTGTCCTGTTGCTGCTCCACGTCCAAGTGATGAGGACTGGGTGTTTGCAGATGCACACCCACCTTGCACACTGATTGTTGCCTTTGCAAATGAACCAGCAATCTCATTATTGATCTCAATGATAATAGAAGCACTCCCTTCAAATGTTTCCTTCAAATTGTTGCTTGAGCACTTGACTTGGTAGATGCTTGAGTACTACTCTCTCCAAAAATTGGGCAACACCTAGAGGAACAACCGAACAAGACGGGAAGAGGAGAAACGGGAACGAGAGAAAATAAACGACACACGGTAACATTGTCAACCTGGCAGGAAAAATGCAAGGGTACCAATGACTTTTTGCATGCACTCAGGGACACATGGCAATTAACTAGTGGGGATGGACGAGATTGACCCAGAAATGGATAGTTTAGGGACTAAATTGGACATTTTGATAGTTGAGGGACCAAAATGAGCCTCGTCCAATAGTTTGGGGACCAACATGGCTATTTCGCCTTTAATTAAAGTTGAAACGTAAGCAACAAACATTTTGGAATAGAGGGAGTAGTATTTAAGACAAACTATACCGAATACCATCACATCTAGAAATGTGCTTAATAATATGTAAGAAATATTGAACCAATTGTCACCAGCTACGGAGGAATGGCAAACGATTTGTCACTTTACGATATACTCTGTTGGTTCTAGAAAGACGGTTGTTTTAGCACTCAAAATATGTCCCACAAAAAGAGTTATTTTGAAGCACGGGTCCCAGTTAGAGTAGGCCATAGGCCTACAACCATTATCTCTTCCTCTGCATCTTCCGACCCATGATCACCATGGCTGCACCTATCTTCTCTTATATTCTGCGTGGAGTGCCAAAGTGGAGGCAGTACGATAGTGAGGTGAAACGAGCCAGCGTGGGTATGGATTGGAGATGAGTTGTCGTCTCCCAGCCAGCATTGCCTAGTGTGGAGGTGGAATGCCCGACACGGAGATGGAGTGGCTCGACGTCCAAGCGAAATCGGTGGTGCATCCCAAGTGGGCCCCACCCACCGCCCCGACAAAATCCATGCATGACAATGGGTGAGATTGACGCCGAGCTCAAGAGGCGGACGGTAGAGGGCACTCCCGCCCTTCACTTCTCTTGCCCCACCTTCTCCACCTACGCAAAGTCTCTCCTGAAGAATCAAACAAGTTCACGGTCCGAAAAGTTTATTAGTTGAAAACTTGTTAATTGGCTTCAGGGATTGCATTATTCAAGGTTGAATCCCTAACACTGCACCCAGGAAATGTAATGGTACAAATATAATATTTAAATTGTATGAAACATGTACTTTCATAATAATTCAAAATGGATTTCTATTTTTCCTTTGGATGCAACATTTATTAGAAAAATACAAGGCACAAATTAAGAAAAAGACATATAGGAGTGTTTTCATGGTGTACAACCTCATATGGACTCATACATCCTATAGAACTCTCAAGGAGTTTCATATGGACTAATATTTTGTTTAAAAGAGCCATGAAGTGTAGGGTTCAATTGTGATTATCTCTATCAACCATTCTTGTCCTTTTCTATTAGTGTTTGGGTCATACCTTGAAGTGCTATCGAATCCTAAGTTACTATTTCTTGGCCTGATTATATCATATATCTAGTCCTACTGGAGTTGTGATCAAGTAGTACAAGTATCATAGGAATCATACACACTCATTATCATCCTAATATCTATGTTATTTACCATAAGTATTTCTCTATTTTTATCTATGTCACACCACCTCATCATCATTACCCACATGTAGAGTCAGGTGGTCAATAGTGATATAGTCATTTGAAATCATATTGATCAATTATCTAAGCTATATGCTTTATTCCTTTTAAATATAAGTATGATACCTTGGAATCCTCTTGGGGTGAAGTACTAAAATGATATTGTATTCACTTACGACATTATCCATTTGAGCATAAGAATCAACAAATGGTGATTGGGAGTTATTTGATGATCGCTTGGTGGTGATTATGAGAGGCCCAACTCATGGTGTAAATGGTTGTGGGTGATTCATTGTACCAAGAGTGTCAAAGAATCAATCAATGGAGAGCACTTGGTCCTTGCATGCAACAAGGAGCAATACCTTGCGAGGTGCTCCAACGAGGACTAGTGGAGAGCGTGGACTCTCTAGTACATTGGGAAAACATTGTCATGCATGTTCCTAAACCCTTTGCTTTAAGTTTTGACCAATTTACTTTCATCTATTTACATGTTATGCTACAAAACCTTGTGTGATAGGCTACAAACGCTCAACTAGTCACAAAGGGTGAAATGGTCTAAAGGATAGTAATTTCGCGTAAATTTTAGATTTGCCCAATTCAACCCCCCTCCTTAGGCATCTTAATCCTTTATGTAAGCAATTGCCAAAAAGGGGAGCATGAAAGCCCTATGTTTCGTTTTGATAATTGAGTGATAGCTAGTGTACTAATAGTTGACAATGATTTTGCCAACGTTTTAGATAGTAAAAATTCACAAAAGTGTCACATATGGAAGGACATAAGCCAACCATGAATGATTTTGGTTGAAATGACTTGGTTTCATAGCTACATGTCCTCTACTGAATGTAGGTACAGAATGGACGAAAAAACAAGCTTGGCGGGGCCAACTTGGGGGGTTACAAGTATGACAAATGGACCATACCAACACATCACTTGATGGGATAGCCTTCTAGAAGTTGTATGCAAAATTTGCGCTTATTTGGCCAAAATGGGCTGATCACCTAACCCACTATTTTTGTCTAGTTGAGCTCAATTTTGGTATGGATTGAGGAAACACACTCCCAAGTGCCATTCGATGCAAAATTGTGCATCTCTAATGGATTCAGGGCCTACAACTCACATCCAAAAGATCTCCAAGTGGCCCCACCACTTTGTAAACCCACTAGAGGAAAAGAACAGTGCCTCTACACCTAGTAGGGAGAGTCAACACCCCCCCCCCCAAATACATCGCCCGCCCACCCATTTTCCATAAATGACTTGACTTTGCTTCATTACCACCATCCATTTTATGACAATTTGATCCAAAGGAAGATGAAGAGCACTTGGATTCATGAGCCCACACCAAAACTGCTATAAATGCCTCCTAACCCCTCACTCTTAAGTCATGACCACACATTCCACACTCATTGGTGAAACCCTTCTTGATGAGGACATGACTCCCTCGGATACAACCATTGATTATAAGGTGAGCTCATTCCTACATTTGTGTAGTAATTTTTGGAAAAATTCACATGGTTACATGTGTACATGTCATTATTTGATTTTAGGTACAAATTTGCCTCGAAGTGCAAGCTCATTAAAGTCCACATATTAGTTCATTAGTAGCCCAATAGTGCTTCATTGGGAACGCATAACTCTTCCATCCAAAGTGTGATCTAGGTCACTAAACACATGACCGAAAGATTGTTTGATAAGCTCTCAAATAGATTTGGAACCACCTCAATATCACGTCGGCGAGGTCTTGAAATCATCATGACCATCTATTACGGTTTCAGGTGTTGTGACATCATCTTAGGCTTGTCCATCCTTGGTCACCACCTTTGAACGTGAGCAGCAAGGATGTCCAAGTCAAGTTGGAGGCCCAATCCATGTGAAGTTCGAATCCATCGTGGGTTTCAGGAGCATTCTATAGTCAAACATATGTCTAGGTCACATACGGACTCTGTTTTCGATGATCCACATATGGATAGAAAGCTAATTCGATAAATCAACCAATGGAATTGTCGAAACAAGTTAGTGTCTAGAATCTATCAGGGTGCTACGTCACCATCTTTGGTCTATTGGGCCATGTGTCATCATTGACCCAACTAGGGTTTTCGTCCAGGGGGGTGTGACGACCCTAACACCTTATAATCGTTACTCATGTCGCTCTTCGTGTCTCTTGCACGACCTCTGGCCCAGTAGGGTTCCTCTCCCTTGCCTATCTGATTCTTTCTTTGGTTCAGGTGGAGCTGTCGGGACCCCACAAAGAGTGTGCAATGTCGTGCTTCGTGCTTGCCATCGCTGTGTCGGAGCTACTCCGGCCGCACATCCATCGGCGGCTACCATGGTCGCCCATCGTTGTGCACCCGCTACACACACGTGAGCGGGCTTCGGCCCCGGACGCCATCCTCCGTGCTATGCTAGGCGCCTGGTTGCTTCGATGACGACAATTTTTTGAGTTCTGTTGTTCTTTTTCTTTTATTTTTGGCTCTGTTTAGTAAAAGTTAGATCCGATATCACGTTGACGATCGTTGTTTGTTCGCTGCTTCTTAAACCTGCATTATAGAATTAATTAGTAATTCTAGGTTCTAATTTTTATTTGTAATTTTATTTTCTAATTTCAATTTGTAATTCTAGGTAGTTAAATTTTAGAGCTTATTAGTTATTTATTTGAGTTTTTAATTTCATTTTTCAGTTTCTATTTTATTTTTTAATTTTAGTTAGTAATTTCATTTTCTAATTTCAATATGTAATTTTTTCAATCTTATTTAGTAATTATAGTTTTAAATTTTAGTTTAGTAATTTCATTTTTTAATTTTGGTTGCAATTTCATTTATTAATTTTAGTTTTTCAATTTCATTTTGTAATTTTATTTATTAATTTTAGATTTTAGTTTTAGTTTTCTTTTTAATTTTTTTTACTTTCAAGTTTCAATCACCCTTCTAATTTAGAAAGCCTTACTAAATCATGTATACTAGGAGAATAATCTAAAAAGAAATAATTATTTATAGTTATATAAATAAAATTATTTCAAATTGATTTTGATGAATGGTTTGACACATTGATATGGACAACTAAATACATGTTAGATGAAGAGATTACTATCATAATTATATATGCTAGTTGACTATAATTGCAAGTTTTAGTGGATTGTTGGTGGATTGTTGATGTAGGTAGCTTGAATGTTGAGAGAAATCTCTAGTGGGGTTTATCTATATAAGAGATATAGATTAATTGCCTCACCTACATCGTCTAAGTAGTTAGAAAAGGTCATTCTTGTACATATAAGTTGACATAAAAGAATTTGCCTCCCCCAGCTTGTGGAAAACATTCTTTTTTTAGGTTTGTTGCAATCATTTGTCTCAAGTTGCACTGTTATAGTTTTATACGGTAGTAGCTCTTTTTGATATTTTTTGGCCCCTCATTTATATGATAACTCTTGTATATTTTTAGAGTAGCAATTTTGGTTTTTCGTGGTAGTATCTTCTTTTGATTCTTTTGTCCTCTTGGAGCTTGTGCCTAGCATATAAAAACTTTAGTATATTTTAGAAGTGGCAAGTTTAGCATTACATGCCAGCAGCTCCTTTAATAAATCGCATAGCTCTTTTTACATATAAATTACTACTAAAATAAGATTCTTTGAAACATAGACAAGTGGGGGTCCAATTTTGTTCGCCTCTTCATGTAGAATACAACGGTATAGATGGAATTAAAACAAACATCCTATTCAAAAGTTATAGGAATTCAAAAAAATTGATGTTTTCTAATTTACTACAACTCGCATCAATATTGTAGGGAGCAGGTAAAAGGCCCTTGTTTGGTTTTGATAATTGAGTGATAACTTTAGGTAGACTAACATGTGTGATGGTTGAGATACACAGGAGTTAGTTCACAGGTACAGGTGTGAGCAACATATGTCATGGTGGAAATGGCTTGGAGATGTTGCAAAGCTCAACACATGTGATGATGGAGGAGCTCATTGCAAATGAGATATGACATGGAGTCATGTGACCAAGATGGAGAAGATCAAGATGAGGCTTGGCTCGATGGACCGGGTGCATGTGTGAAGGGCAAGTCAAGGCTTTGAAGCGATGGACCATGAGATGGTGAAGCTTGGGCAAGACTTGGTGCCAATGGACCGATGCAACAGTGAAGAGAAAGTGAGGTCAAGATCGATGGATCAAGAGCAAATCATGATGATATGAAGTGGATCATATCGTTTGGTGATCATGTCGGTGCATATGTGTTGCATTGGCACATTGAAGAAGGTGGAGGAAATGGAAATACGCATGGCAAAGGTATAACCTAGGGCATATCATTTCACCGGTCTAAGGTTAAGTAGAGAAGTGCTTGACCGGGTTTAGGATAGATGGTCGTACTATCAAGAGGGGCAAACTTGTTTGCATATCGGTCATCTAGTGCCACTTGAACGAGTTGGCATGGTGAGTTTAAGTAAAAATCCTTTGAAAATGTTTGTGAAAAATGCTAACACACAAGAACATGGTGATGTACACTTGGTGGCGATGGACATGCTTTGGTGATTCGGTGCTTTTGAGAAAATGGAACGCCTATTTTTTGTTGTGTCGGATGCAAATTGTTAGTGAAAACATGCTATCTCTGGACCACAAGTTGGTATACTTGTTGCCTAGCATGTATGTGCAAAGGTCGAGAAGACAGCGTCGTTGACGGGCTATTTATCATGGATTTACACACGTCGGACGCCAGGCTTGTGAGTGTCGGACGCCAAGGTGCCTGTCTGGCATGTTGTGGAATTTGTCCAGGTCGGCTGGGCCATGTCAGAGCGTCCGGCGGTTTTACGTCGGACGCCGGGTGGCGCGACGCCAGTGTCCGGTGCTACAGGCAGTTGGTCGGCCGAGCGCGAGCGTGAACACGTCAGACTCCAGGCTAGCGCATCTGACGGTCTTAGTCTCGGCGTTCGGCAGTGGCTCAGTTTGCAGAGCTATGTGGATTGCGTTCCGACGGTGCGAAGCAGTCTGGAGAGGTGCGTCGGATGCGTCCGACGAGTGGTTCCTGAGCGCGTTTGGGGTTTAGCCGTTGGCGGCAACGGTCGAGTTCAAATGGCTAGGACACGTGGCAGAAGTAGGAGTGTCGAACACTGGGGAGCTGCGTCTGATGGTGAGCATCTGGCGTGAGCGTCCGATAGTGAGCGTCTGGCGCGTCCGACGCTCATGTGTTTTGCCAGTGAAAGGGGCAATGGCTAGTTCAGCCCTTGGGGCTATAAATAGAAGGTGTGGTTGGCCTTGGTCTATGCTTAGCACCTTGGGGACTTGGTTTCCACCTTGGAGAGTGCTTGGAGATCCCTCTAACTCACATATGCTTAATGGTGATCATTCAATAGTGTGAGAGGGAGATTCTAGTGCGTTGCATTGCAAGATTGCATTGAGTGGCACTAGGTGTTCATATGTGCAAGCCGGTGTGTTTGTTATTCTTGGAGGTTGCCACCTCCAAGATGGCTTGGTGGCAAGAGCTTCCGTGGAAGCACGTGTGGAGATACGGTGCTCCGGAGAAGGGATTATGATAGGTTCAGTGCTCACCTCGTGGGGATCGCAAAGAGTAGCCTTATTGGATTGCTCATGCCATTGAGTTACCACACTTGTGCGTGTGGGTTCGCTTGCGGTGCCTTTGCGGAGGCGTCCCTTGAGGGGCTTGTCTTGAGGGCCAAATACCGGAGGAATCACCCAAGGTATTGGTCGACACAACAGGACATAGCTTGGTGGCAACCAAGTGAACCAGGTGAAACTTTTCCATACCATCTTGTCTCCACACTTCACGGTGGTTTGCAATCTTCTTCACAAGCTTGTATTTACATTCTTTGCATTCATACATAGCTTGTGTAGTTTCTCTTGTGATTAGTTAGCTTTAGTAGCTTGCTAATCATCTTCTTACTTATGTAGCTAGAAGTAGTGAGTATTTATGTTCTAACAAGAGGTATTTCAAAAGTTGACACATAATCTAGGTGCTAACCACTATTTCCAAAGGTCCTCTTTACTTTTGGCTAACTGAAGTGGAAACTCAAGCAATCTCTTCAATTCTCGTGGAAGTCCTAGACTACATGTGTACTTCCACTAAAACAATCATAACTCTTGGCTTCAAAGTCCAAATGTTGTACCGTCCATTGTGTGTGAAACTAGACTTCGATATCTTTTCTATTGATATGGAATAAGGATGCTAAAACATGACCTAGTGTTGCAAGTATACATGTAAGAAATTATCAGATCATAGTTGAGGTTGAGTTATCCTTGTCCACATCAGCACTTTGTGGGGTAGTCCAAGCTTTTGGGCTTAGGAGCTAGCGAGTGAAATGGCAACCTCAACAGGGAGTATGTGGTTCGTAGGCCACTGAACTTTAGAAAAAATCATCATGCCATCTTGTCTCCCATTTATTTCCACTTCCTCTTTACTTGTTTTATCTTGTACTAATGTAGTTGCTTACTGGTGTATATCTTGTGTTATTGTTTACCTTATACTCACTAGTACCAATACTGTCGCAGAGATTTGCAGGAGCAAGAAATGGGAGGAAGACAGATGTCCACACATCATCCTCTATTATTTTACGATAGGATTGATACGCGGGAACAACAAACAAGTGGACCAGGGAAGTGAGCCTCACTCACTTGGCTAGCTGACTCAATGTGGCACTACACCTAGCCACCCGAGTTCGAATCCTGTCGGGAGCGAACTTGGGTGCCTATTTTCTATAAAAAATCAGTACTGTGGGGAACTCTCTCACAGTCTTTTCTTGTTAAAAACGAACAAACAAGTGGACCTAAATTTTCTAGCATTTTTTTACTTGTACGGTCGGTGCTTCAACTCCCCCAGCCATAGTTTTGTGGGAAAAGTTTGGAACTCCTAGATGACAGTCTTTGCGGGATAGAGGGAGTAGTTGCTTAGGTTGTTTGACCTAGCCAACTAGACTTTTTAGGTGAGCTATCACTAGCTTGGTACCCTAGTTGCTATCTTGTTCAATCTTTTGCTAGGCTGCTTGCAAACCTAGTTAGAGGGGTCTAGTCTTGGCTAGACGGTTTGTTTAACTCCATACTATTTTATTTGGCTAGCCTTTGCATATACTTTTATAAATGATTGTTTGTAAAGGAACCAACCAATTAATATAAATACAAGGTACTAACCGTGGCAAATTAACTAGCACATTGCGCTTACACCAACCCAGTAGTCCGTCAAATCTCGAAGGATCTCAAATTTTTTCAACGACACACCCGGATCACATAGTTCAGCAGTTCCCATTTGCTTGATCTTACATTTCGCACATAATATAATTACACCACAGGTATCAAATAAGAATTATTACAACTTAGAGTTTTCAAATAAACAGCGGAAACAGATATCTTTGAAATTACACGCACACGTAAGTATTTAAACACGGTGCTAGCTCAGGGTCGATTTCCTTCAAAAGCATGTAGATGAGATATAATAGTTGACTTGCCCAAAGTCTATTCCTCCCATAGTGGGATATAGGTCCACCTTGTTGCCACAGCAAAAGTTTTATGATCTGCAACAAGTGGGAATAAAACTCTGAGTACGAGGTTGTACTCAGCTAGACTTACCCGTCAAACCAAAAATAAAGGACGCTGAGGAGTATGCAAGGCTTTGTAGTGGGGTAGCCGACTCTCTTCTTTGCAAAAAGATGAGCTTATTAATAATCATTTAGTGACAAAGACTCTCTAGCTTATCCATTTAAGTTGGATCCTGTCCTTACTACATTAGCACCTGTATTAATCATATTTTAAGGTAGAAGCAATCAATACTAAAGTATCCACATTGATTGAGTAATCATTAAACCATCATGAGAGAACATAATCAATTCGCATTTACATCTTAGTTGGTCGGTCAAGTGTTCACTTCCAGGAACGATGGTGATTATAATTGAGTTTGCAAACCAGCTGGCAGGTATTCCTCACACAAACCACACAACTCCCGTCAGAGTTGACTAGATCACCTTGGTCTATTCGGGAAGAGTCGCGGGATCAACAAGTCGACCATGACCAAGGAAACTCCCAACTGCCATGGGAAAGCGAACTCATAGACATGGAATGTGCGAACTCATAGACATGGAACGCCCCGACAGTGGACTTACACACTAGGCACCTTGTTTAACCCACCCCCATCGCCGTCATGGTACGCCTTTATTGAAACCCGACCTAAATAAATTCTAAGCTTCACGGTTGGATACTCGGATCCTTGCAGCTATCTGTGAGGCATTGTTCAACATGATCCGAGGAGCGTACGACCATCTTAATTATAAGTGACGTAGACAAATAGGTCTAATCACGATGATTTAACACGGCCTCATGGTTATGTTCTATAACAATCTATCATCCTTCTCAATCCAAGGGTGGTAACCACCTATACTTGCAGATGATGGTCGATCATCCGACTTCTACCGATTTAATAAGCAGGCCTAAGCATGTGGTCGATCTTGTACATAAAAGTAGGATATTTCTAGTGGCAAGATAGTCCTAATGCAACTACGGTTCCAAGCAACGCCTATAACGTAATGCATCATAAAGAATAAAGGACACAAGGTAAAACATTTGCAAACTGTAGGAGAAAATGCTCCAGAGCTTGCCTTCCTCTGACGAGCAAGGTTGAAACTCCAGGCACTCGACTTCTCCACGTATGGATCTTGGTTCCCGATCACTGTTGACGATAGATAACTCCTATTTTTTATCGTCAACTAGACATGAAAAAGGACCTAAATATAATTATCATCTAGATATAGGGGTTATACTAACGGAATTCCACAAGTTTTGGTGAATGTCTGTTTCTGCAGGGTGACAGCTAAAAATACCCAAGGAAGGCCCACATGTCAGGTTTACATAGAGATAAAAGGCGATAAGGTAAAATTCTGTAATCAGGAAGGTTCGAGAAGGCTCTGGACCAAACGGGAGCCCGAACCGGCTCGATGACGGGGCGGCCACCCCGGGCGGGAGCCTCGTGACCTGAACCAATTAGCATCAGCCTCGCGGATCCCTGCTCCACCGACCTTGAGGATTAATAAAAATACGTTGATCTAGGTTGGTTTGATCTAATGGTGGAGAATAAATGTGATGCGGATTGATGACGTGGCGATTTCTTAGGGGCTACTCCACCCAGGGCTATATAAGGAGGGCGCCCCTATGGTTTTTCCATCATTATTCTTCTACAGATCAAAAGCAAGGGTTTCATCCTCCATCCTAGTAGAAGAGGGTCCCTCTAGTTCATCTAGTTCTAGTCTAGTTCATCTAGTTCTAGTTCTAGTTCATCTAGTTGTATATCTAGAAAATAGAGAGAGAAAAGAGGAGAGAGCGGAGGAGGAGCCGGGTCTGTCGGATCTTCCTCAACATTGTACTTTTGCAGCATCTAGTTCATCTTCCAGCTACTCTCCAGGTTCATCAATGCTTAATTCCTGAGTTCTTTATTTACTTCTAGCATTTACTTTCAAGTTATTTATTGGATTCCCGCTTGCATCAAGTGCTCTAGTCTTTATAACGCTAGAGTAGTAATTAATAGGTTAGGCGTGGTGCCTAGTCTGGCAATTACCTGAATTGCACCCAATCCTACGGATTGTTGTGGTAGCCCTAGGGTAGTGGCAGCCCTAACGGCCGACGTATTCCACCTCGTTCGGGTTGGTGTCTGTAGGACCGTAGTCAGAGCTTCCTAGCCCCCATCTCATCCCTTTCTGCGGTTAGTGTTCTGATGTCCCAAAATAAGTAATCTTGAAGTAACCTTGATTCATAGATCAATTAGAGAACTCATAGGAAAACACTCTCTCCCTCCACAAAAACATATAGTTATCCTTGGGCGACCTTGAATCTTAATTAGTGCACTTCGCGCTCCTCGTGGAAAATCGATACCTTGGAATACTCCCGGTTGAAAGCTACATTGGTATCCGTGCGCTTGCGGATTATTCTGTGTGCGTTTAAAATACCCAACAAGCTTTCTGGCGCCGTTGCCAGGGAATGGTAGTTGTGCTAGTTTTGAGCCAAGTCATCCGTGTATCCTTTTTCTTTTTCTTTCACCACCTTTCTCACCTCACCACAAACATCCACCACCTTTACGACATGGATTTCACTCCTATATATAAATTCTTTGCTCCAAAGGGTGACTCGTTGGAGCCTCCACCATCATTAGACCCCATTCTTACAGATGCCTATGAGCTTCGCCCTGCCTTCATAGACATGATTCGGGAGTTATCCTTCTCTGGGTTAGTAGACGAAGATCCATACACCCACCTTAGGGAATTCGAGCAATTGTGTTCTTGTTGGACTATTGCTGGCATGACACAAGAGACTCTTAAATGGAAATTGTTTCCATTCTCACTTTTGGGAAGAGCAAGAAAATTGCATGCTCATTCTGTAAGAGGTGTAAATGGAAATTGGGAGGAACTTCGAGAAAAGTTTTCTCTTGCTTTCTTCCCTCTTTATAAAGTCGCTAACCTTAGAATAGAAGTTCTTAAATTCCAACAAAAAGAGAAGGAGACGTTAGGAGCAGCTTGGGCTAGATTCTCAAGCCTCACCAATTCCGGTCCAAACCTTGCCTTGCCTGACCACGTCTTGCACTATCACTTTTATCGTGGTCTTAACAAGGAGGCTACTCTACATCTCGACATTGCTTCAGGAGGTTCATTCTCGCATAAACTCGTTAGTGAAGGGAAAGCCATCCTAGAGAGAATACTTGAAAACATCCCTTACACTGGCATTTTTTATGAGTTTCCTGAAGAAGAGAAAGAAGTCGAGCCTAGCCCCGAACCGAAAGAGGAGGAAATCACAACCGAATTAGCAATTCCAATTGCCTCTTCTAATGATGTGGTTGTTGAAAAACCTCCTATTAAGGGAAAGCAAGCTCAACTAGAGGATGATGAACCATCTCCTTTAGAGCTTCCCTTTGAATTCGAGGAAGATCTCTTTGAAGATTATGAAAATGCCTTGAATTTTCCAATCCAAGTGAGACCTCGAGCAAAGACCACTTCATCTAATCCACAGAAAGAATTGATGGCTATAGAACATATTCAAAGCCTTTCAGCTATCATGAGTTATGAATGGCTAAGAGAAGCAGAGTTATCTCCTGAGGTAGCTCGAATCACTTTTCCATCCACCATTCTTCTGTGCCAAGTTAGAGGGTCTGCTAGAAGAGTCCACTACAATCCTTCTGTCGGGATAAACATTATTTCAAAAGTGTTAGCTAGAACTCTTTATCCTGACACATCCTTAACCCCATCTCAAAAGCTTCTACAAGATCCATCAGGATTTATTTTAGAAAGTCATGGGGTAGTGAGGACCGTTCCTATCAGAATCAAGAACTCTGGGATATGTCTAGATTTTCACATCTTTGACATTCCAGAGATTCCTCTCTTGATTGGCAGACCAATCATGAGACTACTACATGAACAACCATTACGAGGTCATTTAGACTTCAAGGTTGGGAATTCCACTATTGTTGTTCCTCTTGATCGATCAATTAACATGATAGTGGAACCCAAACCTGAACCAGACCCTATTGAGGAGATCTTAGTGGTGTCTCAAGAGGAGATGACTCAACCATTCTTCGATGTAGAACACTTTGTTCAAGAAGAAGATGAGTCGGCAGAGCCCATTGAGCTAGACTTAAATGAACAACCTCCACCTCCTTCGATAGAGCTAAAACCTCTTCCTCCTGGCCTTAAATATGTCTTTCTTCATAACAACCCAAACACTCCAGTAATCATCAGTGATAAGCTTTCTGAATATGAAACACAACAACTTGTCACTATTCTTGAAAGACATAGATCAGCTTTTGGCTACTCACTCGAAGACCTCACGGGCATTAGTCCCACTCTTTGCACGCATCGTATCCCTACTGATCCCAATTGTACACCCTCAAGGGAGCCACAACGTAGACTTAACAACGCTATGCGAGAGGTTGTTAAGAAAGAGGTCCTTAAACTCCTACGTGCTGGGATTATTTATCACGTGCCACATAGCGAGTGGGTTAGTCCTGTCCAAGTAGTGCCAAAGAAAGGAGGAATGACAGTTGTTGAGAATGAGAAGAATGAACTCATCCCTCAACGAATGGTCACTGGGTGGCGTATGTGCATTGATTATAGAAAACTCAACAAAGCTACAAAGAAAGATCACTTTCCGTTACCCTTCATTGATGAAATGTTAGAACGGCTTGCAAATCACTCTTTCTATTGTTTCCTTGATGGTTATTCTGGATATCACCAAATCCAGATCCACCCAGATGACCAAAGTAAGACCACTTTCACATGCCCGTATGGAACTTTTGCATACCGACGAATGTCGTTCGGGTTGTGCAATGCTCCAGCTTCTTTCCAACGGTGCATGATGTCTATTTTCTGTGACATGATCTAGAAAATCATGGAGGTGTTCATGGATGACTTTACCGTCTATGGCAAAACCTTTGATCATCGTCTGGAGAATCTAGACAAAGTCTTACAGTGATGTGAAGAAAAGCACTTAGTCCTGAACTGGGAAAAATGCCATTTTATGGTTCAGGAAGGAATAGTGCTAGGACACAAGGTGTCGGAACGTGGGATAGAAGTGGATAGAGCAAAGATTGAAGTTATTGAAAAACTTGAACCTCCCATAAATGTGAAAGGAATCCATAGCTTCTTGGAACATGCGGGGTTCTATAGGCGATTTATAAAGAATTTCTCTCAATTCGCTAGACCCTTGACTAGTCTCCTAGCTAAGGATGCACCTTTCATCTTTGATGATGAGTGTCATGAATCTTTTCAAAACCTCAAAGAAGCACTCATCTCAGCTCCAATCATCCAACCACCTGATTGCGAGCTTCCTTTTGAGATCATGTGTGATGCTAGCGACTTTGCGGTTGGTGCCGTTTTAGGCCAAACCAAGAATAAGAAGCATTATGCCATATCCTACGCTAGCAAAACCTTGTCCGGACCACAGCTCAATTATGCTACAACTAAAAAAGAGCTATTGGCTGTTGTCTTTGCTATAGACAAGTTTAGATCTTACTTAGTGGGGCAAAGGTAATCGTCTATTCAGATCATGCTGCTCTTAAGTGCCTCCTCACTAAGAAAGATGCTAAGCCTCGGCTAACTCGATGGATTCTTCTACTCCAAGAGTTTGACTTAGAAATCCGAGATAGAAAGTGTAGCGGAAGAAAACACTTTTGGTAATACACACTCACACCTATTCTTTAAAATACAGTGCCAGCTCAGGGTCGACTCCATCAAAAGCATGTGGATGAGATATAAGAGTTGACTTTGCCCAAAGTCTATTTCTTCCCTAGTGGCATACATGTCCATGTTGTTGCCACAGCAAAAGTCTTTGATCTGCAACAAGTGGGAATAAAACCCTGAGTACGTGGGTCTCAGCTAGACTTACCCGTCTTAAACCAGAAAATAAGGACGCTTTGGGGTGGAATGCATGGCCTTATAGTGGGTTGGCTGACTCATTTGCGAAAAGCACAAATTATCATATTATAGATATGTATAAGCATAAACCTTTCATTCTATTCTTGCATAGCTTATCATTATAACCTATTTATGCTAGGTGAGCACCTATGCTAATAGCAATCACTTAAGTTATTATAAGCAATCAATAGTAACCATGTCCATTTGGCATTATCCAACATCATCCATATAACCATCCTCTTGTTCCATAGTAACATTACTACGATGCCGCTGCTCAAGTCAAGTACTCACTATCCAGGAGTGATGGCGATTCGAATCGATTCCTACTCAGCTGAGGGGTTATTCCCCATGCAAACCTAGACATGCCTCCGGTAGGCACCTTAGGTCACCGTTGGTACTGTTCGGGTAAAGTCGCGGGACCGCTATGGACCATTCTACACCCAGAGGTTATCCGGTGCCAGGTCGATCAAGACGTGTCTGCCCACGGGACGATGCCAGGTAGCTCAGACATTCTTGCCCACGGTCACTCGGGCCTCTGACCACTCCCGCCTCCATACGGTGTTATTGCCTACATTTTGGTCACCGGCCCAAACAGAGCTATTAGGCTTCGTGGTCGGAATGACTTATCCCTCCAACTAAGCATGGGGCATGCGTCCAACATGACTTGAGGACGTACAATGGTACGGTCCTTAATCGACAAAGACGGAAACTACAAGCACACAAGACCCATGTCTTATTGCTTCACATTCCGTCCGGTCTCAGTTTATCCAACATACATGGTTATATCCATCATGATCATCTTGCCAAATTATCTTTATCACATAAAGGTGTAGGTGACTGGAAATCACCCACTTCTACCGATCTTAATTAAGCAAGGCTAAGCATTAATATCGATCCTGCACCTAACAGGGTAAGGATATTTTAAGTGGACAAGGAATAGATAATATGCAGCAAGGGTTCCAGGCAACTCCTATAACTTAATGCATTAAACATATAAAAGGACGCAAGTGATATTTGCAAACATAGGAGAGATGCTCTGGGGCTTGCCTTATTTAGAAGATCGAGGTTAGAGCCCCAGGTACTCGACTATTCCATGTCGGGTTCCTGGTGCTAGATCACTTCTCGTGCGGATCTCCGTTCGCGACTTGTCCTTCTGGATCCTCGACTCCACGACGAATGTTCTACACGCGATCCTGGGATGATGCATGTGCATATGTATGAGTACGTGAATCGTTGGTGTATGCATGATCGTGATTGATCAAGGATGATAAATGCTCATAGGTGATTAGCTTATTTAATCGGCTACACATATCACTAGCAAACAAGCCAGTAAAGCCAAAGACTTAAACCTAAACATAATCATCATAACCCAATCATCATGGCACACTAATTAACAATCAATCATACCTAGCATGATCCATATAAGCCATTAGCCTTAAGCCCTACATACAAGCAACACTCATTCAAGCTTCACTATCATTTAGACCTACAACTGGCAGTCTAGTAAATAAATCATAACTGCAGATTTATAAATCCTATGGACACAAAAGAGGACAATCTGGAAATCTTATAAAATTGTCCAAAAATCATCACAAGACATAGAGCCTAATTCTCAAGTTAACTAGTCCTAAAACAGAGAACATCAGGACTGGGTCCTGTCAAAACAGCATTGGAACATTTCTGCCAACCATATTGCAACAATTATAACTCCTAGATTATTGATCCAATGACCACCAAATTTCAACAACTCCTAGATTATTGATCCAATGACCACCAAATTTCAACAGTAGATGGATACACTAATCAGATACCTATCATATGAAGACATGTTTCCCAGAAAACCAGTCTATCATAAGGTTAGACATGGCATCTTGCAATCGACTCTAAATTAACCACCTATAGGTTGAACAGCAACCTATAGCTAGACACATCCTAAAATCCTATAAAAATTACAGTAGGATACACATAGCAATTCCAGTCCATCATCCAAATTTCATCCCATTTGGATGATCCTACTGTCCTACACAAAAATGATATGGCATCACCAAATGGAGGACCTAAAAATACTTTGTACTACCAACTTGATCAAACCATGAAATCAATCATGTACAGAGCTACCTACTGGCAAATTATCAACTCCAAACTAGGCCTCTATATATCATTTATGAATTATCTCAAGAAACAAGCAATGAGGCCACTTGAACTACAACTTCATAAACTTACACAGAAAATATGAATGATATAATTATCATAGATAAAGCACGACAATACAAGGCTAACAAAACAAGAACCACATTTTTCAGATCAACCTATGAATTACTATGATTTTCCTAAGATTACTGGCATTTCAATAATTAAATCTAAACTCAATATAAAAGTATTACAAACATGCCATTTCATATTTTCTATGCATAAAGCATCTCATAAGAAAATACAGGAACTTGAATCACTGGATTTGGACCACTCTAGCTCCATATATGAATTTTGCAAGGTTTAAATCATTTTCTGGAAAACCTTTTTATTAAACCGAATAGGACAAGGCATTTGCAGAAAAGACCCTGAGTTTTCTAGGAATTAGCCAAGCCCCAATCTGTAACCCTCTCTGACTGACTCTTTTGCATGAGGACCCTCAACCTTTGTTGAATTCTAGGATGGAGGTCCTCCTCGGGAGAAAGAGCAGAGGGGCCGACAGAGCTCGTCGTCCCGGCGGACCGACGGCTTGCCGGCGGCCACGGAGCAGCGGAGGAGCGCCACACAGGCCTCGCGCACCCGCCGGTGCCCTCGGGACGGCACGAAGCGGTCCGCAGCGGCCCAGCCGCGTCGGCCGGCGGCTCGGTGAGGAAATGGCGCGACGGCGGCGGCCTCTAGCGGCGGGTTTTGACGGCGAAGTAGCGCGGGATGCGCGGCGCAAGATGGCGAAGGCGGCGCAGTGCTCGGATGGGAACGAGAAGGCGCAGGGAGACATGTAGGCGGCGGAGCTTGGGGCGGCCACGGCGGCTCTAGGCGGCCTTCCCGACCCCGATCTCCGGCGCGGGAAATGGCGAGCGTGGGCGGAGGACGGCGCGGCTCCGCGAGGCGGACGCAGGCAAAAGCAGCAGTGGTGGAGATGCTCTGCGTGGTGATGCGGCTCTGGACATGGGGCAAGACAGCCACGCCGGCGGGAACGGCGGCGGCGCGAGCTCGGCCTTGTGCCTCGGTGCAGCGCAGAGAGAGGAGGAGGGAAGATGAGAGTGAGGGAGGAGTGAGGAGTGAATGGGGAGGAGTGGCTGGTGCTCTCCCCACGCGGCCGAGATGGCCAGAGTGCGCAGAATGGCCATTCCACGCGGCACACGAGCTCTGTCCGCGGCCGGGCGATATTTTCCCCTTTCGCTATTTTCCTGACGGTCGTTGACTATCCGTCACGGAAATGTCATTTTCACTACACAGTATACTAATTTGTTTATGCTCTATCTCCTAAACTAAGCTGAATTAGAATAAACTTTCTACATGAAAGTTATTCCTCTTGATAAGTAGATCATTTGATCTAAAAGGAGTTTGGCTAGATTCCTATTAGATTTGGAGATATAAAATTCCAAATGAAAATATCTCTAAAATGCCCTAAAATAGAAAAACAGCCCCCAAATCAGTCTTTTTCTGCCTTTTTGGAAATCTTGCATTCATTTTCAGGAAAAGTGAGTATTGGGACTTTTGATCCTCATAAAATTATACAAAGAAAAGGTTTAAGGCGCATCATCATGCAAAACTCCTATCAAGCTCTTTTGAAATGGTCAAAACAAACACTTTTATAGGCCTAACATGATCAACACATGTAGAAGCAAGATTAACCAAAGTTGTTAACATAACCCTAGGTTCATTTGGTGTCTTAATCAAGTCTAGATTATTTTAATGGTCAATCATCAAACACTTGTATTAATTAATCACATTCACATGTATCCCAAGCATAATCAAGCAAATTGCAATCAAGCGTCAAGGTGAATTGCAAGTCAAACAGTGATTTAGTGCAAATGACATGATTATGCTCATGATGTGCAGAGCTAATGCGTGATTAACATCCTGGATGTTACAGAAAGGGAGTAGAAAATTCTGTAGCTGACCACTTGTCTAGGCTTCAGTATAAGGAAACACATGAGCTTCCCATCAATGATTACCTAAGGGATGATACCCTGCTCAAAATACAAGACTCCGATCCATGGTACGCAGACATCGTGAACTTTATAGTGAAAGGCTATGTCCCACCTGGTCAAACAAAAGAAAATTGCTACATGATAGCCGTTTTCACTATTGGGATGAGCCTTACCTTTTTCGAGTCTGCGCTGATGGATTGTTGAGGAGATGTGTCCCTATGGCTGAGGCCATTCAAATCATGGATAGATGTTGTTGGCGGTCCTTAACTCAGATTTCTACCCGCCAACTATAGGTCATTATGGGGGAAATAAATATTTTATTTCACATATATCTTTATTATTGACCTAGTTCCACCTGTGCTTGGAGAAAATATTGTTTTGCGAATATACACCAAGTGCGGGAATTTTCGAATAAAAAGGCGCTTTCCGGAAGGCGTAAAAGCTGAAGGAAACAAGGTAGCCCACCTCGGGGTCGAAGTGGGCCAAATCACCAAAGCAAAAGCACGGCCCGGAAGGACGCCCGGGCCCACACGCCAAAGGCGGTCGGGCGCGCGCCACCCGAGCGCGGGCGCGCAGGGCGCGGCCACGCCCGGCCTTGCCGCCGGTGGGCCCGGCCAAGGCGGTTTGCCTCCTTCCATCCGGGGCATGACGGTTCCACCGGGTTATTTTACCTCCATGCCCCCGAACCGCCTCCAGCGCCCTATAAATGAAGAGGAGAGGCCCCCCACCTACACACACATCATTTGGAGCCATCTCTACACCTCACACTTGTTCTTTAGCATTAGTGTTAGTTATTTGGAGCTAGGCAAAGCTACTTGGAGAGCTTGTCTCCAGGAGGAAAAGCTACACCTTTAGTATAAATCTATGGAGCATTCTTCCTTAGTCAAGTTCTCATTACATTTATATAGTCTTGCATATGAACTAGAGTATAGTCTAGTACACGATATATTCGATGATCAAGAACTAGGCCATAGTTCTTGTGAGAGTTATTCATCGTGTTCTACATGATTCTTCATCGTTCATATGTTTTACTTGTTTAGATTAGATTGTAGGAGAGGAATAGCGGTTCGATGTGCCTTCGGGCTTGCCTATGTAGGGTGGGAGTCCTGGGGGGACGTAGGTAGCTCCTTAGTATGCGGACATGGTGTCCGGGTGCGAGGGAACCTTTGGATATGTCGGCATGCCACGGTTGAGGTGGTAGGCGGCAGGTGGTGACAGCCTTGTCCGTCTTTTGTAATCCCCCACGTTCGCATGTTGAGTAGGAGTTCGTAAATGCCGCCATCGACTGGCAGACCAGTTGCCGCGGTCTCCCCATATTCCTAGTCTGTAGTCGAGTCTTGACTTGTATAACATGTGGAATTAGCTGTTCTAGCATTGACTGTATAGGACACACTGCTCGCGCGTAGATTATTCTTTATTCTTTATTTTATCTTTATTCCTTTGAGGTTGCTCTAAGTGTGTGTCCACTATCCAAACTACCGTATGCTTACCCCTGTATAGCACATTGGTCGGTTTCTCCTCATACTAGATATTGTATTCATACCCATGCTAGATTACTTAACTACCCCATGCCTTCCTTTGGGAAATTATAAATAACGATACCTTGAATACTTCCGGGTGAAATGCTACGACGATAGATCCGTGCGCTTGCGGATATTTATCTAATAGGATGTGATCTATCTCTTGGCAACACTAGCGTAGTTGCTAGAACTAGTTTCTAGTAAATATGTCAAGTAAAGCCATTTAGCGTTTCTGGCGCTGTTATCAGGATTAGGCTCTAAGTCTAGTTTTGGTAATCGCGCTAAGAAATGCCAACAAGCATTTCTGGCGCCGTTGCCGGGGAAGGCATGGAAGTTAAGAATCTAGCAGCATGGATATGCATATGATATAAAATGAGAAATGACAATGTCTATACAGGCTAACTTTTATGTTTTCTCCTGTTGTGGATGAAAACAGGATAGTGCATGACCGGTTTCTCCCTGCCGGAAAATTTCAATTCAAATCCGGAGGCACTCCTAAGGAGGAAGAGGACTCGTGCCATTTCCTCTTCTGCTACTCCGCCGACAGATAAACCAGTCACCACCGCACCTACTACGCCGCACTCCATGGCCAAGTCCCTGCGCGAGTTCTCTGTCCCCAATGTTGCCAACGTGCCCACTGGGCCCGCTGTTAACTTGGGAGACAAGAACTTCGAGCTCGGGGCCCGGGCTCATTACCATGGTGCGAGGCAAGTTCATTCTGTGGACTGCCTAGTGAGGACGCCAACGCTCATCTTCAGCGTTTCTTGGAGATATGCGACACCATTGTCATCAAAGATGTCGCACCTGATGCAATCAGGCTCAGGCTCTTCCCTTTCTCCCTAGTGGGAAAGGCGAAGACCTGGTTCTACAAGGACAAGGCCGCTGTTGACACATGGAGCAAGTGCTCCACCGCATTCCTCGCTAAGTTCTTCCCCATGGGCAAAACCAATGCCCTGCGGGGAAGAATTGCCAACTTCCAGCAGAATTCGCTGGAATCCATCCCTGAGGCATGGGAAAGGCTCCAGGAGTACATCCAGGAATGCCCTCACCATGGGATGGAAAGTTGGCTGGTGCTCCAGAACTTCTACAATGGGTTAACACCCATGTCGAAGGGGCACACAGGCCGCCGTGGCGGCGCCTTTCTATCATTGACTGCTGACAGTGCTACGGCACTGATCAACAAAATGGTAGAGAACCAAGCTTGGGGGGAGGACCTCGCTCCCACCAAGGGACAAAAAGGCATGCATACCGTGAAGGAGGCGGATATGCTTGCCGCAAAAATAGACCTACTCCTGAAAAAGATTGACGGTGGTGCCATCACTGATGCATCCGGCACCGTCAACGCCATGCATGACGTGCGCATGACGACACTCGGGGAATGACCGCCCCGAGCCGCCTACCTCAACAATGGGTTTCGCCGGCAAGGAGGAGGGAATGGCTGGAATAACCGATCCGTCCTCCATTCCAAGGTAATTCGAATTACACCTCCGGGTTTAATTCGAATCAACCTTCATTGAAGGACTGGTTTACGGCCAAGCCAAGATCAACGAAAATCTCACCAAAAAGATGATCCAAAATGACAAGATCTTGGAAAATATGAATAACAAGATAGAGGGCCTATCATCGGCTATCAAGAACCGGTGAGCTTCAACAAGATGATAGAGACCCGGCTCGCCCAGATTGCCGCGGCGATCCCGACAAACGCCGACACGAGCGGGATCCGGGGGCAACCCGAGGTCCCGCCCGAGTCAGTAAATATGATCGCAACAGGGTTTGGTCACCCCTGTTAAGCCAAGCAAGCTTGGGGGGGAAGAAATAAGAGCACCGAAAAAAAGCAGGTCGGTAAGTACTTTCTTGCTACTCGAAAAAAAAGAGAGAGAGAAGAAAGAAAAAAGAGAGAGAGTAGAAGAAAAAAAATATAAAATAAAACTTCTTCTCGAAAAAAAGAGAGAAGATTTATTTTAAAAAAATATATATTTTTGAATGGCCGGGGCAGAATCACCAACGGCTAGCGCCAAGGGCTAGCCGTTGGCGCCCAACGGCCAAAGCAAGATGGCAGCGGGACCCGCCTGGGCGTGAGCGCGCCAGAGGCGCGGCCGCGCCAGTCCTGTCGAGGTGGGGCGCGCGCCAGCGCCCAACGGCTCCTAGCCGTTCTCCTCCCCCATCCATGCTAGTGGTTCGGCTATAAAAGGAGGGGGGTGGCCGGGGTGCTCAAACCACCTCACATCCTCACTTTCTCACTCTCTTCCACCCCCATTTCTCACACAATAAGCTTCCACAAGCAATCTTTGAGCAAGAGAGCAAGAGTTAGAGCTAGTCTCAGGTGTGGAAAATCAACTTCCACTAGTTGTTTCGCACCCGAGAGCTAGCCACCGGCGTAGTCCGCCATGAGCGACCACAGTTCGTGGGGGTACGGTGAGGCCTCGAGCTCTTACCAAGTTGCCCCCTACGAGCCAGAAGCGGCCGAGGAAGCGGCGCCCGCAACCCCCGAGCCCGAGGGGATCTACGCGGTCGATGCCCCGTACCTCGACCTGGAAGGAGAGCAGGAGCTGCAGAGGTACCATCGCCTCAAGGATCGGCTCTTCAACCACACGATGATCTACGACGCCAACCTCATCGAGAAAATAGGTATGGACACCGACTTCGACACCATTTGGAAGGCGGTTGGTTGGGAAAACTTCGAGCCCATCGATGAGCAAGGTTCGCGTCTCTTGACCATCTAGTTTCTTTGCACACTTGATTATGATGATGAGCGTATTTACTTCCGTTTGTTTGGCACGGAGTATTCTCTTACTTGGGGGGAACTCGCTCATCATCTAGGCTTTCACTATAAGTGTGCACTTAAATTAGATGCATCTATCCCTGGTTTTGATCGCAACTCTTTTTGGGAGAAAATTTCGGGTAGGGTAGAAGTTGGACCTTTCAAACCCCTGAACACACAGATCCAACACCCTACCCTTAGACTCATGCATCGCTGGATTTCCATGACTTTGTTTCCTGCTGGCAGGACTAGATGGGTGCATTCTGTAGAACTTAAGCTTCTCTATGCCATAGTTCACAAGTTCAAGGTCGCTCCTGTACGGGAGATGTGCCTCCACTGGCTAGATATGATTAAGAAGTCTTATGCTATCGATTGCACCTCTCTTGTTACTCACATTGCCAATGCCGTAGGAGCACTAGATGGTAATGATGTTGAGTACATTCCCCTTGATCGGCCGATTTGTGATTTGCGTGCCCTAACCCAAGGACACACTTTGAAGGCCGATGGGAAAGATCATATCTATTTCTTCTTTGCCGGTTATGTAAATAAGATCCGGTTACCTAACCCGGATCTCTATTTATATAACTGTGACGTGCTCATCTTTGATTTGAAAACTATAGAAGAAGCACGCAAGGAAGAACAGACTCCGAGAGCCACTAGAGGAGGGGCTGAGGCTTATGCACAGCCTAACTCCCCTGCTCAGCCAGATGCTCCTGTACAGCCTCCCCAGCAGTATGGCTATGGTGGATGGGAGGCCTACCAGGGCTACGCAGGCTACTCGGGGTGGGAGCAGTACCCCCAGCCGGCACAGACCGCTGAGGGGACATGGTCCGATGCAGGGACCGACGAGTGGGAGCGACAGAGACGGTACACTGTCGACTCGCCACCACCAGAGCAGGAGCCGACGTTGGCCTCAGTCAATGCCCGCATTGGACAGCTGCAGATCCAGACGAACGACATCAGGAACACCCTGGGTGGCTTTATGCAGTCGACGACCCAGTGGCAGCAGCAGCACGGGCAGCGGTTCAACGCTCTTGCTGAGAGCCTCCGCATCCAGCAGGAGGAACAGAGGGCCTATTGGAGGTCTCAGGGATACAACCCTAGGCCATGAGCTTCAGGATAAGCTTGGGGGAGGACCCCCATTGAGGTACCTGCATTGCATATTTACTTTCTCGTAATTTTATTTTTATTTTAGCATGTTTAAATTCAAGTTTCTTGCATTGAAAAAAAAATTCAAAAAAAATATTTATTTTTATAATTCCATTCCATATATGTGCTATGAAATGTTTAGTTCCACCCATGTTGAAATGATTGGTTGCTGTTTTATGTCTCGTTTGTACTTGTCTAGAATAGAGTTTTCTCTAATATTTGGGTTTATCGGCTTTACATTATCATGCTCTAGAAACTTGATTTAGTGGGTTGCATACAATTACTCTCATCTAGGTTATTGCGCGATATGATATAGTGACATAGACCACAGCAATGAAACGTCCCTTTGAGAAAACCTGATGTCCGGAGTCTTTGTTTCAAAAATTTTCAAAAAAAAAATTCCTCAATGATCGCGGAATACCCACCAGAGCCATATAATCTATAGAATAAGAACCTTCATACGCTACTTGTTCGTACATTGAGTTCGGTCGGATTGTTACCGATGTGAGATTATGACTCTACACCCATGATTGAGATTCACTTGCACCCACCGAATAAACGCCAACTCTTACACTGAGAGTTGCGCACCAATTTTTATCCACCAAATAAAAATGCCGACCCTTACCCTGAGGATCGTGCACCCCTCTCATGTAGTTTGCAAAATTCTCCATGCATTGTTCATCATGACATCTCTCTCCACCTCATCCTTTCCATCAATAAAGTTTTGGGCTATGTTCTTAGTCAGAAAAAAAAGTGAGGGAAAAGAAAAGAAAAAAAAAGAGAAAGATATATATAGTAGAAAGTTTATCACTCTTGTAGGCAAACGGGAAAAGTCTTAGATCCCCGTTCAAAAAAAATGCGAGAATAGATTTAGTTGTTCTTTGATAGCCCATCATTTCTTCATCTCATTCATCAATAAAAGAAAGTATGTCATGGTGCATGGAGACCCAAAAATACCACAAAATTAGGAATCATCTTTCATTCCATCCACACACTTGCACATCTCAATCAAGGTGTATAGCTTAATCTCCGTAAGGTTCAGTCCTTGACCTTACGACATATGTGATACAAGTATGCCCACTTACATACCTACCAAAACTCCACTCTCGGCTTTAGTGGTAGGAAGAAGGCAATCGAAAATGCCTTTGGTGAGGTTACTATACACTTTTGAGCGATCGAGTGGGTCATTTGAGGAACTTGGTTTATTTATAAAAACTTACAAAACCTCCGGATCGAAAGTTGATCTTGGGACGAATGAAAAGCACCGGTCTTTGAAACTGTTCTATTTTGCAATCGCCCAAGACTAGAGAAAATTAGAAGCCCCACTCCATCAGGAATCATAGAGTAGATACAATTGCCGATTTATCCAAATAGCAGTAGAACGCTCTCTTTTAACTTGTACACCTGAGATATAATCGGCATCGTAGCAACCCCTGATCAACAACCCAAAGCGAAGACTTGCTCGGGATGAGCAAGGGGTAAGCTTGGGGGATCTTGTTGGCGGTCCTTAACTCAGATTTCTACCCGCCAACTATAGGTCATTATGGGGAAAATAAATATTTTATTTCACATATATCTTTACTATTGACCTAGTTCCACCTGTGCTTGGAGAAAATATTGTTTTGCAGAATATACACCAAGTGCAGGAATTTTCAGAATAAAAAGGCGCTTTCCGGAAGGCGTAAAACGGCGAAGGAAACAAGGTAGCCCACCTCGGGGTCGAAGTGGGCCAAATCACCAGCAAAAGCGAGGCCAGAGGACGGCCCAGGCCCACACGCCAAAGGCGGTCAGGGGGCGGCGCCACTGTTGATACTAGATACGCACACGAAAGAATCAAAGAGAAATAATCCGCAAGCGCACGGATATCGGTGAGCACTTCACCCGGGAGATATTCCAGAGTATCGTTATTTATTTATCCGCTAGGAGAAAACGTGCATCTGACTAACCCAAGTCTATACTTAACCCCTGAGCTACAGACAAAGTAATGAGCGATATAGAGAGGATTACTACCACAGTCTTCTTCCAACCTATGGCAAGATTTGCAACTACTACTCTATGGGAGCACCTAAGAAAAGACACCACAGAGGATGCTTAACCTAGCACTTTTGGACCTACCTTACCTACTGATGGGAAGTGGATTACAAAGATAACAAAGGGATTGTCACTTCCCTCGATACTACCACGGTTCCGGCCAGATAGGGAGCATCTACGAGTGAACCTAGCCCAAGCACCACGCTTACGCTACGAACGATTACTCTATTCCCAACCGGAAGCGAATAAAGTAAACTCGTAAACCAAAGAGCAATAATAACAAGAACTTACTAGTATTAGAAGTTGAATTGCAGAATGATCCTAGAACCAAGCCTCGGGTTAGGAGACTTGATCCCACAGGTACAACCGGAGAGGAGACACCGACATGCCGGGCTTCCTCCAACTCTACCTCCACCCTATACTCTCTCTATCCATCTTGAATGCTAGGCTCTAGGGAGGAGATCCATTCAAGGGACCCCTCTCACCTGATCCTCTCTGGAAATAATGAATTAGGGTTTCAAAGGATGCCTCCTCCAGGGGCCAGGGGCCCTGCTTATATAGCCCCCTAGGATGCACCGCAGCCCTCGGATCAAACCGACCTAAATGGACGATTATTATTCATCCTCAAAGGCGGTGGAACAGGGATCCGCGAGGCTGATGCTGATTGGTTGAGCTGGCGAGTCGGCCAACTCTAGGGTTGGGGCGGCCGACTCTCCACCGAGCCGGTTCGGGCTCCCGTTTGGTCCAGAGCCTTCTCGAACCTTCCAGATTACAGAATTTTCACCGGTTCCCGATTATCTCTATGTAAACCTGACATATGGGCCTTCCTTGGGTATTTTGGTGACACCTACGAGAAAAGACATTCACCAAAACTCGTGGAATTCGTCAATATAACCCCTATATCTAGTTGGTGAACATATTTTAGTCCTTTCTCATGTCTAGTTGACGGTAAAAATTGGCACTTAACGACCGTCAATAACTCCCCCAAGCTTACCTTTTGCTCGTCTCTGAGCAAAGATAAACTCAGTGATGGATCAAGAGTTGCTACAATGTTTTCACGCCTCAAAAGTCCACATGCGTTCAGACAAGAACTCTCCTCCGGATTAGAGTGAACTATTCTGACTCAAAACTTACTCATATTACCTTTCATCATGGGGCTTGTAGCCGTCACTTGGGGTCTTGAGCAGTTGAAAGACAGAACGGTCAATTCAAGCGCTATGTTTCTCGCTCTTTGATCAACTATTATTCCGAGTTTTTGCAAAATTTTCAAATAAAACTCGAGTTTCCTTGTATGACTCTTTCAAGTCTCTCATTTGTGGTATTTACGGATCCTCTCCAAGGCATGTGTAGCGTATGCCTTCTCTCTTCTCTCAGAATATGTGGTATTTGTGGAACTAAGGCATAGTGGAAAGTGCCTTCTCTCTCTCTCACCCTACTTTCCAAATAGGCTTATGTGGAGCTCATAGGTGGGGAGACACTCAAACTCACTTGCATATATTGCACGGTTAAACCATGGATCCAACGGGAACTAAAATAATGATAAAGTCTTATGTGCATGTGAAGGAGGAAATGGGATGAATGATAAGATGATGATGATAAGGAAATGATTATGAGGGGTGATCACTTGGCGAACATCTACTTCTACACTTGCTCCTTTGGGGATAACATGACTCCCTTTATTCGGAAACCTTGAAAACCTTTGAAGAGGAGGACTTGGCTACTCTTTCTTTCTTTCTTTCTTTCTTTCTTTCTTTCTCTTTTTTTTTTGGAGCAACCAATCCTCTGAAAACGAAACTTTAGCAACGGGGAGTGTATAACTTAAAATGATAATGACTGGAGCTTTTATGTAGGCAAATGAAACGGCGATGATTATTTCTAGATGTTCACTCCCGGGATAGGAGTAGAACCTTTTCGGATGAAGTGAAATGAGTGGCGTATGTATTTTGTGGATGGATGGATGGATGCGTACTCCCAGGGTAGGAGCAGCATAAGCGCGTATCTCCAGGGTAGAGACAGCACAATATGTGGGGGAATGCGTACTCCCAAGGTAGGAGTAGCATAGGTGCGTATCTCCAGGGTAGAGATAGCACAATATGTGGTGGATGTAGATCTATATGTAGGTGGTACTTCTAAGGACAGAAGTAGCACAGAATGAATGTAGTATTTATAAAATGGGTGCATGCTTCGAGGACGAAGTAGCATAGATCAATGGATGGAGAGCACATAGTATTGACTTTAACCGCATGATTTGGTTCCTTATGGGTCCACAAGCATAACCACACTCAATGCCTATAAAGACTACACTCAAGACTACAATATGATCTATATAAACAGATGGGTTTTCCTAATCTAGCAAGCATGAATATATGGCTGTGGTAGGAATTTTAAACTCTCATCATAAAGGAACTCATCATGCAGGAATTTAATATTTTCAAATAAATTCTCCAGAACTCTAGTATCTCTAGGAACAAGATGGACAGCAGCTCAAAACTTTCCCATATCATATCCATCAACTACCTAGACTTAGATCAAGCATTCGCTACCCACAAGTTTCAGGTTCAGAGTAAATCTCAAATCTAAACAGTTGTGTCTAAAACTCAGGAGAGTGCAAGGTTGAAAACTAGGTACTTGAGAGGAATTACGGCAGAGCAACTATTCATCATTTCCATATAAGAGCTTATTCTGTAGGGTTCATTTTAGCAGGCAGACTTTTCACATACTCTCCTCTATTTTATTTTGCAAACTTAACAAATAGATAGATAGATAGATAGATAGATAGATAGATAGATAGATAGATAGATAGATAGATAGATAGATAGATAGATAGATAGATAGATAGACAAGCTAGTAGATAGATAGATAAGCTAGTGATACTTAGCTGGATACACGAGGGTGCTCTCCCCCAAGCTGGATGTTGACGTAGTATGTTGATGTTGCCGACTGGCAGTGAAGGCGTACTGCCCCTCCTGGAGTGTCAGGGATAATGGCTGTAGAGACAGCACTGCGACTGTTGAAGACAGCACTTCGATAAGGGACAGGACGTCCTTCTGTCTGTTAGCTCTTCTTGATCCTTTAAATTCTATAAAGCTCAAATAGACAACAAAGCTTGTGGAACTGATTAAGTGTTAGTGATAACCCTCTAAGCCTTGAATGTCTAGAACCTTCTTAACACATAAATCTTTTTAGCGGGATCTAAATATTTTTACAATTTTATATTTATGATATGCGTGCAGAAAAATACAACTAAGGTGAAAACTTATTTTTATGCCACCACGGTGGATATCTTTGTGGGCCGTCGCACCACAAAATTATTCGCATAGGGCTTAGCATTTTCTAGATGCAATGCAAGATAAAATTATTTTCTTTTCTAATGCGAGATGCAGCAAAATAAATATGCAACAAGGATTGATTATGCAAAAAGTAAATATGCTAATGGAAAAACTTACGCAATGCTGAAGTGGGAAATATGGATAACTACCAAGTTACCTCCTTGGCAAGGGTTCGGTGTTTTAAGCCCTACGAATAGGACTTCTTGTCATGTTCAATCCTTCGGTGCTTTATTTGCTCTCAAAGGTAGAGACCTTGAGAACTGCATCTCTTGAGTTGATATCTCACCCATGTTCTTTCCTTGTCCATAAATGCCGAGTGTAGGGGGTGTTTTGGTCTCGAAGTGAACCATTAATTGTGATCTTTGCTTTTGTTGGAAATTAAGAACTTCATCTTGTTTAGTATGCATGTTGCGGGTTTAAGAACTTTATCACTGGAGCACCATCCGGGATGAAGAGTAGATGCTTCTAGTGGGCCTCTCTCTTGACCTTGTGCTCCACTTATTGTTTCTTCTCTGCGAGAGGATTAGTGGACAACACATACCCGAAGGAATATAATAACAAGGGTGGATTTGTCATAGAGCTAAGATCATATTCTATGCTACAAAAAAGTTGGGTTGAAAATTTTAATTAGCATAGAACATTTACTCAACATTACTTCTTCTCTTAAAGATTGATTTTACTTTGTCTTAAGTTTGATTTGTGTGTATGACATCTATAGAAAACATTCAAACTTATAGAGAGGAAGTAATTGTGAGTGGAGGGATTGCAAACCAGCATGCCGCTAAGATCATATTCTAGCGAACATTTGCTAACATTACTTCTTCTCTTAAAGATTGATTTTACGATTTGTGTGTAGGCTTTGAGAAGAGGAAGAGCATTGAGAGGAAGAGCATTCTTTGGATCATTATTAGAGGAGTCGGCGGCCTTCCTCCCCTAGCTTGCTTTGTTGCTCGTCACTGGAAGCTAAGTGTGTGTTGAATCATCCCTCGAAGTGTGTTGTAACTCCATGTTCTTTAGACACTGTATGTCCTCTGTTTTTAAGTCTGTCGGAAAGGGCTCTTGATTCTAAGTCCTGTGAGCAAAGATCTCTCCTTTGGACTGTCCAATCCAAGATATTAGGATGCGACAGGTTGCATGATGTTCCTTCGTCAATCATTCTTGAATCTTGTTGAGCCTTGGTTGACGAATTGATGTTTATTGGAGATGTAGGCTTGAGTTCTTCCTTGATGATCTTTGTCTTCTAGCAGCATGGCAAAGAGTTAATGATACGCCATCCGCCTTGATGATCAAGGAAGAGACTTCATTAATATTTGTATGCAGGCTTCATCTCCAAATGGCATAGGGACATCATCTTGCAAATGTAGTTGTTCATGGTCTTCTTGGGCTTGGTCGGTAGTCAACCCTTGATGGTGATTGGTTGACACAAGGATGCATGCTTTTCATGGCATGCTTGTCCTTTCCGCCGATGTGCAAGATGGTGTCTTCGAGAACAACGAGAGAGGTCTTTGACTGGCCAAAATAAGGTGAGTTGCGCCAGCTTCTCATTGGTGTCCTAGCTCGAGTTTTGGGCTCAATGATGTGATGTCTTCAAGGTTACTCATAGCTTGTTGCCTTGTTCATCCACTTCCTTTGGGTGAGTGCTATTGATGTAGATCCTTCTTATGGCACTCTTGTCTCCTTCTTTGTTTCATCACTGAAGTGGTGATTTGGCAGGTTCACCATGAATGGGCACGCCATAAATTCTTTCAATTCTTTCTTGGACGATGAATGAGCTATGTCTTGTGTGAGAAGTTGTTGGAGTTCATCATATGCCTTGCTTCATCTCTGATGTGAGTTCATCTCTGGACTTTCCCAATTTGGATTTGGAAGTTTTTCTGCAGGGGTTAGTCCAACAAAATATACCAATGTCTACTAGAACAGTTTTTAGTTCAATAACCAAACTAGACTCCATGTCTAATCAGATTAAGGAAGGCTATTTAACCTAAGCACCACGCTTAATTTAAAAGCCAACAGAAGCATGTACAGTACTTCTAAACCAACACTTACTAAGGTAGACAAAGGTAACATGAGAGCACTATAGAGATTTACTCAAACAGTGATGGCAGAGCATGATTAATGTTTAGCAACTGAGCATGCCTTAAAGGTAGGACAACCAAGAATATAGCAACATTGCAAGGAATCTATTTATGGAAGTATATCCCCAAGCTTGAATTTTGCATAAATCAGGATTGGATGAATGTAATTCAATGTTGCATAATGATTGGTTGGGCATACCTTGCATTTGTTATTCCTTCGATCTTTTTGCTTTGAACCTAGAAAGGTTAGTGACACGAATACCCGAAGGAATATTTTCACAATTATAACTCTATGCTCATTTAACAGGGCAGCGTAGTGGAAAGGTGAACACTTATGTCATGGTCTAAACAGTGCTTGTTTTAGGACACTAAGCTTGTCCTTGGGAAACCTTCAAGATGTGAATTGGTGAAGTGGTTCCCCCTCCAACACCAATCTATGTGCACTAATCTCAGGATTCAACACAACGAGATCTGCAATGTTTATGGAAAACATATGTGTCTACAATTACCCTTTCAAAATCTTTAGGAATAGGGAGCTTGAGAGGGTGGAAGATCTCATGTGGGGCAATGTTAGAGAGACTAAGTGAATCAGGAGATTTTTCATATGAGCAAGGTCTTGATGGAGTGTCAAAGAAGTAACTACTTTGCTCATTGAAGTCTCCATCATTTTCCACTTTCAAGGGTGATTCATCATAAATGTCTAAAGATTCCCTTGGATCATCTCTTGAGTTGATCTCATCTAAGGTCTCATCCATCCATTCAGTGGCAATAGCACATATGTTTTTAATGCTCTCTAGCCATGGATGTTGGTCTTTGCAATCCTCTATATGGTCTTGATGATTCCTATGCATGAGATATCTAGATGTATTTCTAGGATCATCGGGTGGTTTGGGAGAAAGAGCATAGAATGAGTCATAGGGGTCAAGGATGGGTTTAAATATGGGTTCGTATTCTATATCTGATGTGGGCACAGAAGGAGAGATGACAAAGGTGGTTTCTAGATGGTTTCGCTCTCCTTCTATGGCATCACTTGACATGCCATCCTTGAGTCTTTCTAAACGTCTTTCAAAGGGATTGGGTGTGAGACGCTTTCTAAGAGATTTCTTCCTGAGAAGATTTATAATGCATGCACTAAAAGATCTCTTATGAAGCAGGAAGTTTATGCTCCTCCCAAAATCGCCATCAAAAAGAATTTCTAAGGTTAGAATTACTTCTTCCCTTAGGGGACTTCGGAATACTATTGGTTTGGGATGGATAGCCAAATCATGGGATTGAAATGTTTGCAATTTGGCTATGAAAACTTCCTCTTCTTGGGGGATGATTCCTTCTCTACCTCTAGGATGTTATCATGAAGTCTAGTGCAAGGAGTATGTCCATTAATAATAAGGACAAACCTCACTTCACTAAAGGGTAAAGAAAGGAAAACTCCTCCAAAGGCGATATTATCAAGACCCATATAAAAATGTTGAAGAAGAACATGGTCTTGTAAGGCTAGGTCTAAACCTAAGTTTATAGGAAAATTGGAAGATTCCCTTAGTGTAGCCAAAAGTTCATTACCTACTTGAACAGAGGATAGGACTTGGGGTTCATTACCCTCTCCGGATGAGGATAGGACCTTGGGTACATTACCCTCTTGATTAGAAGATAGGACTCTAGCTGTATAAAAGGGTTGGCTTTGACCTATTGCAACCATACATCGACGTAGCTCATAGCTAGATGTGAAAATCATGGATTCTAGAGGCTCTAAGCATGTGCTCATGGGTGCAAGAAATTGATAGATAGGCGTGGAATTTGGGTTATCCATAAGGATATAAAAGAAAAGGCAAAAGAAAAATACAAAAAGATAAAAGTATAATACAAGGCTAAGCATGACTTAAGGTTATCTCAGCAGACCGTCTTTCTCCCCGGCAACGGCGCCAGAAATGCTTGTTGATACTAGATACGCACACGAAAGAATCAAAGAGAAATAATCCGCAAGCGCACGGATATCGGTGAGCACTTCACCCGGGAGATATTCCAGTATCGTTATTTATTTATCCGCTAGGAGAAAACGTGCATCCGACTAACCCAAGTCTATACTTAACCCCGAGCTACGAGACAAAGTAATGAGCGATATAGAGAGGATTACTACCACAGTCTTCTTCCAACCTATGGCAAGCTTTGCAACTACTACTCTATGGGAGCACCTAAGAAAAGACACCACGAGAGGATGCTTAACCTAGCACTTTTGGACCTACCTTACCTACCGACGGAAGTGGATTACAAAGATAACAAAGGGATTGTCACTTCCCTCGATACTACCACGGTTCCGGCCGGATAGGGAGCATCTACGAGTGAACCTAGCCCAAGCACCACGCTTACGCTACGAACGATTACTCTATTCCCAACCGGAAGCGAATAAAGTAAACTCGTAAACCAAAGAGCAATAATAACAAGAACTTACTAGTATTAGAAGTTGAATTGCGGAATGATCCTAGAACCAAGCCTCGGGTTAGGAGACTTGATCCCGCAGGTACAACCGGAGAGGAGACACCGACATGCCGGGCTTCCTCCAACTCTACCTCCACCCTATACTCTCTCTATCCATCTTGAATGCTAGGCTCTAGGGAGGAGATCCATTCAAGGGACCCCTCTCACCTGATCCTCTCTGGAAATAATGAATTAGGGTTTCAAAGGATGCCTCCTCCAGGGGCCAGGGGCCCTGCTTATATAGCCCCTAGGATGCACCGCAGCCCTCGGATCAAACCGACCTAAATGGACGATTATTATTCATCCTCAAAGGCGGTGGAACAGGAATCCGCGAGGCTGATGCTGATTGGTTGAGCTGGCGAGTCGGCCAACTCTAGGGTTGGGGTGGCCGACTCTCCACCGAGCCGGTTCGGGCTCCCGTTTGGTCCAGAGCCTTCTCGAACCTTCCAGATTACAGAATTTTCACCGGTTCCCGATTATCTCTATGTAAACCTGACATATGGGCCTTCCTTGGGTATTTTCAGCTGACACCCTGCAGAAACAGACATTCACCAAAACTCGTGGAATTCTGTCAGCATAACCCCTATATCTAGTTGGTGAACATATTTTAGTCCTTTCTCATGTCTAGTTGACGGTAAAAATTGGCACTTAACGACCGTCAACAGCCACCCAGGCGCGGGTGCGCCTGGGGCGCGGCCGCGCCAGCCTTGCCGCCAGTTGGGCCCGGCCAAGGCGGTTTGCCTCCTTCCATCTGGGGCATGACGGTTCCGCTGGTTATTTTACCTCCATGCCCCTGAACCGCCTCCAACGCCCTATAAATGAAGAGGAGAGGCCCCCCCACCTACACACACACCATTTGGAGCCATCTCTACACCTCACACTTGTTCTTTAGCATTAGTGTTAGTTATTTGGAGCTAGGCAAAGCTACTTGGAGAGCTTGTCTCCAGGAGGAAAAGCTACACCTTTAGTATAAATCTATGGAGCATTCTTCCTTAGTCAAGTTCTCATTACATTTATATAGTCTTGCATATGAACTAGAGTATAGTCTAGTACACGATATATTCGATGATCAAGAACTAGGCCATAGTTCTTGTGAGAGTTATTTATCGTGTTCTACATGATTCTTCATCGTTCATATGTTTTACTTGTTTAGATTAGATTGTAGGAGAGGAATAGCGGTTCGATGTGCCTTCGGGCTTGCCTATGTTATAGCTCGTCCATCCGTAGGGTGGGAGTCCTGGGGGGACGTAGGTAGCTCCTTAGTATGCGGACATGGTGTCCGGGTGCGAGGGAACCTTCGGATATATCGGCATGCCACGGTTGAGGTGGTAGGCGGCAGGTGGTGACAGCCCTGTCCGTCCTTTGTAATCCCCCAAGTTCGCATGTTGAGTAGGAGTTCGTAAATGCCGCCATCGATCAAGACCGGTTGCCGCGGTCTCCCCATATTCCTAGTCCGTAGTCGAGTCTTGACTTGTATAACATGTGGAATTAGCTGTTCTAGCATTGATCGTATAGGACCTGCTGCGCGCGTAGATTATTCTTTATTCTTTATTTTATCTTTATTCCTTTGAGGTTGCTCTAAGTGTGTGTCCACTATCCAAACTACCGTATGCTTACCCCTGTATAGCACATTGGTCGGTTTCTCCTCATACTAGATATTGTATTCATACCCATGCTAGATTACTTAACTACCCCATGCCTTCCTTTGGGAAATTATAAATAACGATACCCTGAATACTTCCGGGTGAAATGCTACGACGATAGATCCATGCGCTTGCGGATATTTATCTAATAGGATGTGATCTATCTCTTGGCAACACTAGCGTAGTTGCTAGAACTAGTTTCTAGTAAATATGTCGAGTAAAGCCATTTAGCGTTTCTGGCGCTGTTATCAGGATTAGGCTCTAAGTCTAGTTTTGGTAATCGCGCTAAGAAATGCCAACAGATGTCATTCCTCGCCATATGGAGGACACTATGGAGCATTCCGGACACATGCCAAGATCTGGCAAAGTGGTTTTTTCTGGCCAACGATGTATGAAGATACAAAGGAGTTTGTCAGGAGATGCCACCGATGTCAAAAACATGGGAATATCAACTCATGAAATGCAATGCCTCTCACAAACAATCTCCAAGTTGAACTCTTCGATGTTTGGGGCATTGATTTCATGGGGTCATTCCCATGTCTGGGAATTGTGAGTACATTTTAGTAGCTGTGGACTATGTGTCCAAATGGGTAGAAGCATTGCCCTGTCGAAAAGCTGATTCAAAACATGCAAAGAGAATGTTCCACGAAGTAATCTTTCCTCGCTTTGGTACACCCCGGATAGTCATAAGCGATGGAGGTTCCCACTTCATCGATAGACTCTTCCAGAAGTACCTAGCAGACCATGGAGTTCGTCACAATGTCGCTACGGCTTACCATCCTCAGACTAGCGGTCAAGCAGAAACATCTAATAAACAAATCAAGAATATTCTGCAAAAGACCGTCGATGAAATGGGTAAAGGATGGAAAGACAAACTCTCTGATGCACTTTGGGCTTACCGAACTGCATACAAGACACCCATAGGCATGTCACCTTATCAACTTGTATATGGGAAGACGTGCCATTTGCCTGTGGAACTAGAGTTCAAAGCTCACTGGGCAATCAAGAAATGGAACCTGGATCTCCACCTAGCTAGCAAGAATCGTCTGATGCAACTATCTGAGCTAGAAGAGTGGAGAGAAAAGGCCTACCATAGTTCCAAAATCTATAAAGAGAGAACCAAAAGGTGGCACGATAAGAGAATCAAGTACAAGGAGTTTAAGCCTGGAGATAAGGTTCTACTATTTAATTCAAGGGTTAAGCTCTTTGGACATGGAAAGTTGCGAAGTAAGTGGAATGGACCATACAAAGTCATTGACACTTCAACCCACGAGGCCATTACCATCCAAGACGATGTAGGAAACACTTCTAAAGTAAACGGCCAACGCTTGAAAGTGTATCTTGAGCCACAAATCAACACGGTTGAGGAACTTGATGTTATTGAGTTCATAGAATTCCCACATTAAAACTCAATCAACCGAAGCTCTAGACAACTAATGCTCGATTACCTAACCCTTCACATGCTCCACGAGTTTTGTTGTCTATTTGAGTTCTGTAGGATTTGCGAAGTTGAGAAGAGTAGCAACCCAAGAGCGAATAATTATGCCAACATCCAACTTGGGGGAGAGCACCCCCGTGTATCTAGCTAAGTATTTCTTGTTCCCATCTTATTTATTTTAATTTGCTTGCTATATTTAGTTTTGTATAATGTCTAAGTTTGTTAAATAAAAATAAAGTGTACAAGTTTTTGCCTCGCTAAAATAAATCCCTAGAATAAACTCTTTGGAAGTGATGAATAGTTGCTCTGCCGTAATTCCTTTCAAGTGCTTGTTTTCAACCTAGAACTCTCCCAAGTTTTGGACAAACTATTTTGATCTAAAATTTGCTCTGAACCTGAAACTTGTGGGTAATGAATGCTTGATCTAAGTCTAGGTAGTTGACGGGTATGATATGGGAAGGTCTGAGCTGCTATTTATCTTGTTATAAGTGATACTAGAGTTCTGGAGAATTTATCTTTTGAAAATTCAAAATGTTGCATGATGAGTTCCTGTATGACGAGAGTTTAAATTCCTACCACTGCCATATATGCATGCTTGATAGACTAGGAAGTCCACTTATACTTACTTATGCTTTGAGTGTGGTCGATTGTGTTGACCCTTAGAAACTCATCATACAGTTAAAGTCAAGATCACACACACGTACATCATGCACCCCTCGCTACTTCTACCCTGGAAGTACGCGCCACCATATTCATCCATTTAGACACATCCCAAAATTGTTCTACTCCTACACTGGGAGTGAGCATCAAATATCCCTTCATCCATTGCTAGCCCTTTTGTTATCCAATAAAGCTCCAAGTATGTGTTTGTTGCTACATCCATCAATATTTTCAAAGAAGAGACCAAGGTGCTTCATAAAAAAAAGAGAGAAAAGAAAAAAAAAGAGAAAAAAAAAAAAAAAAAAAAAAAAAAAAAGAGAGAAGAGCAAGAAGGAAAGTCCCACCATATGCGAGATTTTTTTAGCATCCCAAGTTCTATCGAGATTCTTCATGGTTCAATTTCAAGGGAGGTATAAATTTCTTCAAGGAGCAAAAGTAGAATTAGGTGTTCACCATTATCATATCCTTACCCCTTCGTTTCTACTTATATCTATCATCACCATTTGCCCCATGGTGGAAGGAAATACGGGTAAGTTTGAAGTCAGAATAGTTTACTCTAATCCAGAGGAGAGTTCCTGTTTGAACGCATGTGTACTTTTGAGGCGTGAAAGCATTGTAGCAACTCCTGATCCATCACTGAGTTTATCTTTGCTCAGGGACGAGCAAAGGGTAAGCTTGGGGGAGTTTGTTGATGGTAGATAACTCCTATTTTTTATCGTCAACTAGACATGAAAAAGGACCTAAATATAATTATCATCTAGATATAGGGGTTATACTAACGGAATTCCACAAGTTTTGGTGAATGTCTATTTCTGCAGGGTGACAGCTGAAAATACCCAAGGAAGGCCCACATGTCAGGTTTACATAGAGATAAAAGGCAATAAGGTAAAATTCTGTAATCAGGAAGGTTCAAGAAGGCTCTGGACCAAACGGGAGCCCGAACCGGCTCGATGACGGGGCGGCCGCCCCGGGCGGGAGCCTCGTGACCTGAACCAATTAGCATCAGCCTCGCGGATCCCTGCTCCACCGAGCTTGAGGATTAATAAAAATACGTTGATCTAGGTCGGTTTGATCTAATGGTGGAGAATAAATGTGACGCGGATTGATGACCTGGCGATTCCTTAGGGGCTACTCCACCTAGGGCTATATAAGGAGGGCGCCCCCTATGGTTTTTCCATCATTATTCTTCTATAGATCAAAAGCTAGGGTTTCATCCTCCATCCTAGTAGAAGAGGGTCCCTCTAGTTCATCTAGTTCTAGTCTAGTTCATCTAGTTCTAGTTCTAGTTCATCTAGTTGTATATCTAGAAAATAGAGAGAGAAAAGAGGAGAGAGCGGAGGACGAGCCGGGTCTATCGGATCTTCCTCAACATTGTACTTTTGCAAAGATCTAGTTCGTCTTCCGGCTACTCTCCGGGTTCATCAATGCTTAATTCCTGAGTTCTTTATTTACTTCCAGCATTTACTTTCAAGTTATTTATTGGATTCCCGCTTGCATCAAGTGCTCTAGTCTTTATAACGCTATAGTAGAAATTAATAGGTTAGACGTGGTGCCTAGTCTGGCAATTACCTGAATTGCACCCAATCCTGCGGATTGTTGTGGTAGCCCTAGGGTAGTGACAGCCCTAACGGCCGATGTATTCCACCTCGTTCGGGTTGGTGTCTGTAGGACCACAGTCAGAGCTTCCTAGCCCCCATCTCATCCCTTTCTGTGGTTAGTGTTCTGATGTCCCAAAATAAGTAATCTTGAAGTAACCTTGATTCATAGATCAATTAGAGAACTCATAGGAAAACACTCTCTCCCTCCACAAAAACATATAGTTATCCTTGGGCGACCTTGAATCTTAATTAGTGCACTTCGCGCTCCCCGTGGAAAATCGATACCTTGGAATACTCCCGGGTGAAAGCTACATCGGTATCCGTGCGCTTGTAGATTATTCTGTGTGCGTTTAAAATACCCAACAATCACCTCCTGTGCGGGAACTCCGTCCGAGACACATTGTTGGTATTTCTTAACGTATGCAGAGAATACGCAAGCGTACGGAAAGTACCATTGTAGCGTTCACCCGAAAGTATTCAGGGTATCGTATTTTCTACAAGGAACGGAGGTATTTCTCCTAGCTAATTCGCCCAAGGAACAACACAAAGGTAGAGATAAAAAGATGATAGATAAGGTTTCCTATAGCTTTTGGGTCTCAAGGATAGCATCACCATACTCCTACTTGCTTACTTCGGGCACCGGCTTAGGCTTGGTCTGCCAAGCCCCTCCGGCTAACAACTCTACGCTGAACACGGACGTGGGGGATTACAAGGGATGGACAGGGCTGTCACCACTTGCCGCCTACCACCTCAACCGTACGTGAACGAGGCAAACGAAGATAGCGTCAGCCTAGACACCACATCTACACTGACAACTACTACTCTAGTGCTGATCTAGGGTTGCCTGACAAGGAGGGCCCTTCTACTAGAGCAATCGCCACAAGGACGAACATCGTTCCTGCAAGCTAGAGAAGGTCAAGCTCAACTATACGAAAGACATAAAAGACTATAAGTGACTATTGACATTTATAAGCATGATCACCAAAAGATAGAATAGAAGTCTATCCCTAGCAACGGCGCCAAAAATGCTAGTACTACTAAATGCATCTGCTTCTTAAAGATAAATATGGGATCCGCAAGCGCACAGATAATACCGATGTAGCATTTTAACCAGGAGTAATCCAGGTATCATTATTTATAATTTTACCACTAGGAAGGGAATGCACAGGATAATGAGCCATGAGCATTGCACATGCGATAATGGAGAGCTTAACCTTGTCTGTATCTATCATCTCATACAGGGTAAGTGTCACATAAAATATAGGAATGAATGATAATTGACATAAGATAAATGAGAGCATTTAGCCACATAGAATGATAGTAACCATCTCAACTTAGCACTTTAAGTTTATAACACTAGCATGGACTAGGACGATCTAGGGTATAATCCTATGTTATTCTAACTATAAAGTCAAAGCATACAATGATTAGTGCAAGAACATCTAGCAATCATGGCGGAAAAAGGTTATATCTATGCATAGTGATATTACCAGAGAAGACTAGAGACATAGCAATGGCTTCAATGTAATAGGGGTATTTTGCTAGACCTATATTCGGGAGAAGGACTACAAAGGACTCAACAGACTGTCACTCCCGTGATCTACCTCACGATCCGGAATATAGGGTGCAATCGCAGATAAATACGGTCTATGCACCATGCCTACACAATATCTATCACTCACCCATTGGCCTAATTCTAGTCCAACTATGCTAAACATATAATCAAAGTAAACTAAGAACATTATAATTGAGAACATAATCAAATAGAGCAAAGTCAATTCTGATATAATAGAATAGAATAAAGTACTATTCATAGTATCACGAACAATGATGAATATTACAAGAATATAGAGGGGAATTACCAAGAACTCCGACAGATGCGGACTCCAAGCTAGGCTTGATTCCCTCTAGATCTATTCCTATGTAGCTATGCTACTAAACTATGGAGCTCTAATTGAGATGGTGGCTCTGGCCTCTCTGAATTCTCTCAGATGAATGATTAGAGAATGAATTAGGGTTTCTCCCAGGGTCAGGGGCTCTGAATATATAGCCCTCTAGAATGCACCACAGCCCTCGGATCAAACCGACCTAAACGGTCAAGTCTAATAGGTGAACTCATTTTAGTCCTTTCTCTTGCTGCACTGACGGTATAAAACTGATACTTAACTATCATCAACAAACTCCCCCAGGCTTACCTTTTGCTCGTCCCTGAGCAAAGATAGACTCAGTGATGGATCAGGAGTTGCTACAATGCTTTCACTCCTCAAAAGTACACATGCGTTCAAACAATAACTCTCCTCCGGATCAGAGTGAACTATTCTGACTCAAAACTTACTCATATTACCTTGCACCATGGGGCTTGTAACCGTCACTTGGGTCTTAAGTAGTTGAAGGATAGAACGATCAAGTCATGCGCCATGTTTCTTGATCTTTGATCAACTATCATTCCGGAGTTTTTGCAAGGTTTTGAAATAAAACTCAGAGTTCCTTGTATGAACCTTTCAGGTCTCTCATTTGTGGTATTTATGGATCCTCTCCAAGGCATGAGTAGTGTATGCCTTCTCTCTTCTTTCAAAATATGTGGTATTTGTGGAACTAAGGCATAGTGAGAAGTGCCTTCTCTCTCTCACCCTACTTGCATATATTGCATAGTTAAGCCATGGATCCAAAGGAATTGAACAATCAAGTCATATGTGCATGTGAATGAGGGAATGGAATGAGTAATAGGATGATGATGATAAGGAAATGATTATGAGGGGTGATCACTTGGTGAACATCTACTTCTACACTCGCTCCTTTGGGGATAGCATAACTCCCTTTATTGGGAAACTTTGAAACTTAGGGAAGGACTTGTCTACTCTTTCTTTTCTTTCTCTTTCTCTTTTTTTAGAATAACCAATCCTCTGAAACGAAACTTTAGCAACGAGGAGTATATAACTTGAAATGATAATGACTGGAACTTTTATGCAGGCAAATAGGATGGCGATGAATATTTCTTAGATGTTCGCTCCCACGATAGGAGTAGAACTTTTTCTGGATGAAATAAGTGGCGTATGTATATGTGGATGGATGGATGCGTACTCCCAGGGTAGGAGCAGTATAAGTGCGTGTCTCCAGGGTAGAGACAGCACATCATATGGGGGAATGCATACTCCTAGGGTAGGTGCAGCATAGGTGTGTATCTCTAGGGTAGAGATTAGCACAAAATATGTAGTGGATATGGATCTATATGTGGGTGGTACCTCTAGGAACAGAAGTAGCACAGAATAAATGTAGTATTTATAAAATGGGTGCATGCTTCTAAGGACAGAAGTAGCATAGATCAATAGATGGAGAGCACATAATATTGACTTAAACTGCATGACTGATTCCTTAAGGGTCCACAACATAACCACACTCAATGCCTATGACAACTACACTCAACGCCTACAAAAATGATCTATATATAAATAGCTGGGTCTTCCTAATCTAGTAAGCATGAATATATGGCTGTGGTAGGAATTTAAACTAGGAACTTATCATGCAGGAATTTAATATTTTCACAGATAAATTCTCCAGAACTCTAGTATCTCTATGAACAAGATGGATAGCAGCTCAAAACCTTCCCATATCATACCCGTCAACCACCTAGACTTAGATCAAGTGTTTGCTACCCACAGGTTTCAGGTTCAGAGCAAATCTCAAATCTAAACAGTTGTGTCTAAAACTCGGGAGAGTGCAAGGTTGAAAACTAGATACTTGAAAGGAATTACGGCAGAGCAACTATTCATCATCTCCATGTAGAGTTTATTCTAGGAATTACTTTAAAGACAGATTTCAAGAGCTCTCCAAAAGTAGAAAAGATAAATAAGGAAATCTTTCTGGGTTTCTACGGTTATGCATCTTTTTTAGTTGTTTTAACAAAGCAAACTCTAACAAGGCATAAATAGATAAGTAGGAAACACTTAGCATGATACACGGGGGATGCTCTCCTCCAAGCTGGATGTTGACATAGTCTGCTGATGTTGCTGACAGGCAATGAAGACGTTCTAGTCCTCCTGGAGTGTCGTAGATAGTTATTGTTGGAGACAGTGTTCAATTGTTGCGGGCAGCACTCTGATAGGGGACTAGATGTCCTTCTGCCTGTTAGCTATTCTTGATCCTTGATGTTCTATAAAGCTCAAATAGACAACAAAGCTTGTGGAACTAATTAAGTGTTAGTGATAAAACCTCTGAGCCTTGGTTGTCTATAACTTTCCTTTCACTTAGACTTCCTCTAACAGATCACAAGAAATATTTTTATCTTTTTATTATTTAAGGAATGACATAGGGAAAGATAGATATGCTAAAAATTATTTTGTTGCCACCATAGTGAATGATTATTCACGTGGGGCTTAGCAATTTTCGGGTGCAAATGCACAACATCTTTATTTTCGTTTCTAATGCAGAGATAGTAAAGCAAAGATGCAACTAAGATGCAAGTAGGAAAATAAATATGCTAAGAAAAAATGCAATGCTGAAAGAGGAAAATGCTGATAAATACCAAGTTACCTCTTGGCACGGCGTTCGGTGGTTTTAAGTCCTCCGAACAGGACCGTCATGTTCGCTCATTTTTCAAGGGGCGCATTAGCTGGCGCCTCTGATGATGTCGCCTCTTGCTAGGAATTGATTCTGATTTTTCTTTTACCTTCCACACCTTCTTTGTTGGAGAGGGTGACCGTGAGGAGGAAGCTTCTTGGAGCTCTTGTTCTCTTTCTGGTGATGGTACCTCTTCAGTTCTTCTACAAGGTTCTCTTTTTCTGGGTACCGATCTTCATATCTGGACACTTCTCCTTCATAGTCAGCCCATCCATCTATAGTGATGTTCTTCTTGTTCTGGCGACGGGTACGCTGCCTTCTCCTCATTCTGTTCTTCTTGGGCTCCTCAGTGATTATGAAATTATTGTTGAAGTAACGACGTACCTTTTCAGTGGGAAAGTGGAAATGGATCTCTCCTATTCCAATGTAGATGAGAGCTCTGGTGGTGTTTAGGAATGGTCTTCCTAGGATAATTGAAGGGTTGTAATCATCTTCCATGTTGATGACTAAGAAGTCTGTGGGGACATAATGGTCATCTATATGGATGGGGACGTCCTTCACATCTCCTTCGACGAAGCGGAATGTCTGATCTGCCATCTGCAACTGTGCATAGGTAGGCTCCAAAGGCATAGCACCATATAGATATTCATAGGTTACCTTGGCCATAATGTTGACGCCCGATCCAGTGTCACAGACAGCTTTATTGAAAGAGCTTCTGTTGATGGAGCATTGAATGGTTGGAACACCTGGGTCGTCCTTCTTGATCAGACGTGGGGACCTGAGTAGGTGGTCATGCTCCTTATGGACTGCAGTGACCATCCTTACTGTCTCTGTCTTCTTGGTCTTCTTATCCTTGGTCCTGTTCTTCTTAGCGGGATTCGTCTTCTTCTGATTGTTCTGCTGATGAGGGTGTGCTGGGAACTACAACACTCTATTCTTGAAGAAGAAGGTCTCTCTCTTACCCTTGATGGTGAAGATGATCTTAGCAGTGTTGGCGTACATGATAGCTCCAGCAGTGTTCAAGAATGGTCATCCCAGAATGATGGGGCGCCTTTCGTCACTGCCTGTATCCACTACCACGAAGTCTGCAGGAACATACGAGTTGCCCACTCGTACACATATGTCTTCTAGTATTCCCAAGGGGACACGGAGTGACTGATCTGCAAGCTGCAAGCACATGGTTGTATATACTAAAGGATATCTGAATAGCTTCTCATATATCACTCTTGGCATGATGTTGATGCTTGCACCAAAGTCACAGATTGCCTCATTGAAGTTGGTACTTCCAATGGAGATCGGAATGATTGGTCTCCCTGGATCGCCCTTCTTGATTGGCAGAGTTGAATCAATCCATGACCCTTTTGATGGGTCACTCCAGCTACTTTTTGCATTGAATATATCTACAAGATTTGCAGTTTCTAGCCCTTTCGGTTGTCCCGGCATTTTACCTTGATCGGCGGAGGGAACAAAGTTGGCAAGCTGTTGCACCTGAGACTCTAGCATTTTGTTAAAGCTGAGCTGATTCTTGATGGCATTGGAAAAACCATCCATTCTATTGCTGATTGTCTCTAGGGCTTTGTCATTTGATGCCAGCTTCTTGGACAAGTTGTCCATCAACTTGCCTTGATTCCGCACTAACTCTCTCAAAGGCGGCTGATTGTAATTATTGTAGGAGGAGCTGTTACCTTGGTAATTGCCTGAGTAGTTGCCTGAGTAGTTAGGCCTCTGCTGTTGATTCCAGCCTTGATTCTGCTGAGGACGGTAGTAATTGTTGTTGTTGTTGTTGAGGTAGTTCACGTCCTCCTTCAGCTCTGGGCAGTTAACACCTCTGTGCACAGTTTCTCCACATTCTTCACATGTCATGCGAGCATCATGTATATGCATGACTTCTTTCTTCTCAGTGACTCTCTCATCGAGCCTATTCATTAGCAGGTCCATTTTGGTAGACATCATGTCTACCTCCTTTAGCTGGTGCATTCCTCCACCTCTCTTGCGGTTCTGAGTTCTTTCTTCACTCCAACCTTGGTTTGGATGCCATCTTCTCCACAAGAGCTGTGGCTTGAGGAATAGTGAGTGATAAGAATGCACCTCCAGCAGCAGCATCCATGGTCTTACGTGTGCTATTGCTGAGCCCATGATAGAATGTCTGCATGAGCAGCCAATTCTCCATGCCATGATGAGGACATTCGAGGATGTAATCTTGAAAGCGCTCCCAAGCTTCTGGGACAGTCTCATCATGTTCTTGCAGAAAGCTTGATATCTTCCCACGGAGAGCATTTGTCTTGCCCATGGGGAAGAACTTCGCCAGGAAATTGGTGGAACATAGTGCCCACGTAGTATTCTTCTCCTTATTGGTGTAGCACCACTTCTTCGCTCTCCCTAAGAGTGAGAATGGGAAGAGGCGAAGTAGTATAGCATCTCTGGGGACATCCTTGATAGTGAATGTGCTACAAATCTCCAAGAAGTGTTGGAGATGAGCGCTAGCATCTTCATGGGCCTTCCCACAGAACTGCTTGCTTGCACCAATGTTGATTAGTGCAGGCTTGAGCTCAAAAGCCCTGTCGATGTCCGCAACTGGTCCAGTACGGATGTTGTCCGTAGTGGGAGCTGAGAACTTGCGGAGGGACTTGTTCACCATGGCTTCAAATGCTAGTGTCAAGTCTCGAATGAAAGGTCGGCTTTCTGATTTCGACAAATTTTCAAGTTGAGTCGATGATGATGATTGGTTGGTCTTCTTCAACTTGTTTCTGGTCAATATAATTGTCAGAAAAGAGTTGTCTTTTTCATACATTACCCTGGATAAGATATATAAAATAAACAAAAGACAAGGGTAAGGTTGTATGAGTAGAGAATGGTGACAACGCTCAATCTCAATATCTAGGGCAATGCTGCTCATTATCCATTGGCTTTCAACCTTCCCCGGCAATGGCGCCAAAAATGCTTGTTGACATTTATTAACGCAATCACCAAAAGATAGAATAGAAGTCTATCCCCGGCAACGACGCCAAAAATGCTTGTTGACATTTATTAGCGCAATCATCAAAAGATAGAATAGAAGTCTATCCCTGGCAACGGCGCCAAAAATGCTGGTACTACTAAAAGCATCTGCTTCTTAAAGATAAATATGGGATCCGCAAGCGCACAGATAATACCGATGTAGCATTTTAACCAGGAGTAATCCAGGTATCGTTATTTATAATTCTACCACTAGGAAGGGAATGCACAGGATAATGAGCCATGAGCATTGCACATGCGATAATGGAGAGCTTAACCTTGTCTGTATCTATCATCTCATACAGGGTAAGTGTCACATAAAATATAGAAATGAATGATAATTGACATAAGATAAATGAGAGCATTTAGCCACATAGAATGATAGTAACCATCTCAACTTAGCACTCTAAGTTTATAACACTAGCATGGACTAGGACGATATAGGGTATAGTCCTATGTTATTCTAACTATAAAGTCAAAGCATACAATGATTAGTGCAAGAACATCTAGCAATCATGGCGGAAAAAGGTTATATCTATGCATAGTGATATTACCAGAGAAGACTAGAGACATAGCAATGACTTCAATGTAATAGGGGTATTCTGCTAGACCTATACTCGGGAGAAGGACTACAAAGGACTCAACAGGACTGTCACTCCCGCGATCTACCTCATGATCCGGAATATAGGGTGCAATCGCAGATAAATACGGTCTAGGCACCATGCCTACACAATATCTATCACTCGCCCATTGGCCTAATGAGCAAGCGCTATACGATCCTATGCACAAACATAATTCTAGTCCAACTATGCTAAACATATAATAAAGTAAACTAAGAACAATATAACTGAGAACATAATCAAATAGAGCAAAGTCAATTCTGATATAATAGAATAGAATAAAGTACTATTCATAGTATCACAAACAATGATGAATATTACAAGAATCTAGAGGGGAATTACCAAGAACTCCTGGTCAATGCCAGGTGGGCCCCCGGTTTTAGGCGTCACCTTCTGGAGTCTTCTAGAGTATACAATTTTACCCAGTTGGTCTTTATCTCTATGTAATCCCGACATGTGGGCCTTCTTTAGGTTCTTTCCTGATAACCCCCCGTAGAAATAGACAATCACCAAAACTCATGGAATTATGTCAGTGTAACCCCTATGTCTAATAGGTGAACTCATTTTAGTCTTTTCTCTTGCTGCGTTGACGGTATAAAATTGATACTTAACTACCGTCAATAGTTACACGAACACTTACTTAGCTAAGATCCCGCTAAGGAGCCAAGTAGTTGCTCGTAGAGGTACAAGCTCGGGGAGACACCGACAAGCCCGGTGCTTCCTCGCTCTCTTCCCTCACATCTCTCTAACTCTATAGCCCTTTGGAATATTGCTCTAGTGGTAGTGGTGCTCTTCTCCTTTGAGTGTTTTTTTGAATGAGGAGGAAGGAGCCCCATTTTATATGTAGAGAGGAGGGGGGTCTATACTAATGTGCCATCCTAACATGGGAGGTGGAAACCGACCTCCCAACGTCAGTTTGAGGCACAATGCACCTGGACGCACCCCAGAACCGACCTTCCCTCGAGTAAATACACCGACCTGCCAAAGTGGGGCCCGACTGGTAGCGTGGCTGGCGCGGCCGCGCCCCGCGCGCGCGCCACCTCTAGGGCCGTTTGGGCTGAAATTTAGTGAGTGGATGGGCCTCGTTGAGAGCTTTCCAACGCATATTCGTTTGCTTGAATCGGAGTCCGTATGAGTGAGATATGGACCGTTTACCGAGACCCACTCATCCAGCCTAAGATGGAGTTGGATCGGGTTTTGGTCTTCCATCTCTTGGGTTTATGTTTGGCATTTTGGCCCATGTTTGAGACTCACAATTGTCAGGCAAATGGGCCACCCTCTTATTCATGGTTTTCTTGTGTGCATTTCCGGAGCTGTCTTCCTGCAAGTGACAATCACCGAAACTCGTGGAATATGTTAGCGTAAAGCCCTATTTTCTAAGTTTGGGATAGATTTTATATTCTTATTGGCGGTCTAAAATGTGCGATAAGGACCGCCAACACTCATCCTTCTGGATCCTCGGCTTCATGACGAATATTCTATTCGCGATTCTGGAATGATGCATGTGCATATGTATGGATATATGATTGTCGAAGCGTGGGCATGAATATGGATGATCAAGGATTATGGATGTTGATATGTGAATAGTTCATTTAACCTTCTATACTTATCACTAGTAAACAAACCAGTAAAGCCAAAGACCTATACTTAAGCATAACCATCTTAACCCATTCATCAAGCAGCACCTACTACAATCATTCATACACACCCTAATCACTATGAACACTTAGCATGAAGCTTTACATACAATCATCACTCAATCAAGCTTCACTAACAATTATAGACCTACAATCAGCAGTCCAGTAATAAATTCATAACTGAAGATCTATAAACCCTATTGAATTGAAAAAGAACAATATGGAAATCTTATGAAATTGCCCACAAAACATCTGAGGACACCAAGACCTAATTCTTACATTAACTAGGCCTAAAACAGGTAACATCAGGGCTGGGCCCCAACAAAACAGCAATCAAGCAATTCTGTCAACCAAATTGCAACAGTCGTAACTCCTAGATTAATGATCCAATGACCACCAAATTTCAAATAGTAGATGGATATACTAATTACATTCATATCATATATTGAAAAGTTGCCCAGAAAACCATCCTATCATCAGGTTAGGCATAGCATTCCTGGAATGACTCTAATTTGTCCAACTATGAGTTGAACAGCAACTTATATCTACACACATCTTAAAATCCTATAAAAATTACAGTAGATGTCACATGACAATACCAGCCCATCATCCAAATTTCAGCCGATTTGGATAATCCTACTGTCCTACACAAATATGACATGGCAGCACAAATAGAAGGACCTAAAAATACTTTGTACTACCAACTTGCTTCATCCATGAATTCAATCATATAAAGAGCTACATTATAGCATATAAGTAGCCTACAAAAAGTATCAACCCTAAACTAGGCATCTATAATTCATTTATGAATTATCCCAAGAAATAAGCAATTAGGCCACTTGAACTACAACTTCATAATCTTACACAGGAAGCATACATGATATAATTATCATAGATAGATCATGGCAATACAAGACTAACATAATAGGAATCACAATTTTCTGAGCATTCTATGAATTACCATGTGTTTCCTAAGATTACATGCAATTCAATAATTAAATAAAGCTACACAGAGAAGTTCTACAAACATGAAATCTCCTTTTTTTTGGATAGATCTCATCACAATAAAAACTTGAACCACCTCATTTGGAATACAAATGAGGGAGATATGAATTTCTCAAGCTTTTCCCCAATTTTGGGAAATCCATTTTCTTTAAACCCGAATTTCATATAGGACAAGTACTTTGCATCGAGACCCTGTACTTCTACCAAATTAACTAAGGGCGGATCTGAGAACTATTGTGTCTGCGCCTTTTGCAGAAGGGACCTCACCCTTTGTCAAATTCTAGGACGAGGTCCTTTCACTGGGAGGGAACAGAGGTGGCGTCGGCGCTCGCTGTTGCCGGCCGATGAGGTCGCGCCGGCGGGATGAGCTGGCGGAGGGGCACGCGGAGGTCGCCGCGCGCACACTGGTGCCCCAGCGCGGGCGGAGGGAGCCCTGAGCGGTCCGGCCACAGGCGAGGTGATGCGGTCGGGCGGTACTGGGCGCCGTCGGCTGACCCGGCGGTGGTTCCTCGTCCGACACGACAAGGCGACGCTATTGCTCGTGGAAGTAGGAGAAGGGGCACGCGCATGCACCCTAGCCAGGACGAGGCGGAGCTCACTGGCGCTCTGCTTCCGGTGGCGAAGCAACGCTCACCCGATTGGGCTCCCACCGTCGTCGATGGTGGCTAAATGTCTGCCGCGAGGATGAGGGAGGACGGTGCAAGGCTCAACGCGAACAATCGGATGGTGGCGATGCGGTGAGGCGGTGGGAAGAGGAGGATGCACCGCGGCGGTGCATCGGTGGCTTCCGCGGTCGCGGTCCTGCGCGAGGAGAGGAAGGGCGAGCGGGCGCGTGCAGTCCAGTGGGTGGAGCGCGGGAGTGCGAGCTGTGGCGTGGTGGTGGCGAGACCGGTTGGCAAGGCGGTGGCGCTTGCGCTGGCTTTTGACGTAGCGGCGGCAATGGCGGGCGGAGCAGTGCCGGGACGAAGAGGAGAGGAGGCGGAGTCAGGCTAGAGCAGTAGGAATGAGGAGAGGGAGGAGGGTCAGGCCCGGGTATCCATTTTGGGCAGGAGGCGGGCAGAAACGTGGAGATGCATGGGGGGACACGTGGCGGCCAAGGTCTTCCATGGCCGGTCGGATATTTTCGACTTCGCCTATTTTAGTGACGGCTATTGACCCGCCGTCACGGAAATCCTATTTTCTGCTCACGTTAAGCAAACTTGGATGCCCTCTAAATCCTAAACCAGGCCAAATTAGAATAAACTTTCTATATGGCAAATGTTCCTCTCAAAGAGTAGAACAATTGGTCATAAAGGAGTTTGGCCAGATTCCTTCTAGATTTTGAGATACAAAATTCCAAAGAAAAACACCTTTAAAATTCCCCAAAATAGAAAAACTGCCCACGAGCCTTTTTGGAAACCTTCCACTCATTTTCATGAAAAGTGAGAATTGTGAACTTTGTTCCTTATAAAATTCTACACAAGATTGGTCAAGGGTGCACCGACATGCAAAACCTCGCTAGCACTTTCTAAATGGTTAAAGCAAAGCGCTTTTATAGGCCTACCATGAATCAACACAGGTAGAAGCAAAATTAATCAAAGTTGTTAACATAAACCTAGGATCATTTTGTGCCGTAAACATGTCTAAGTTGTTTTTATGAGCAATCATCAAGAACTTGTACTACTTTATCATAAACACATGCAGTCCAAGCATAATCAAGCAAATTGCAACCAAGAATCAAGGTGAATTGCAGGTCAAGACTGTGATTAACTACAAATGATATGATTATGCTCATGATGTGCAGAGCTAATGCATGATTAACATCTAGAATGTTACACTGTGCATTGCCCTCAGGTCACCCATCTCAATCCTACATCATCGACATCTCCGCCATGTTTCATGTCGTCCTAAAAACCATATTGTGGGCCCTAGCTTAAGGATCTCCAATTGAGAGCATTATAGTTTTACTAGTTGTCACTCATTTACCAAAAGTTAACTTGGATTTCATGTACCTACGGTAGGTCACTAGTTAGGCACATTTCTGTAGTGTGGAGAGGGCAATAAGGTGAAGGCGCGGAGGAAAGAGATAAGTGAGAGATCATGGAGGGTTGCTCACCAATGGTCGGGAGAAGGATGGCATGGCTTGTGTTGAAGAAGGGGCGATGACCAGGTGGCAGGTCAGCTTCATGCAAAAATTACCAATATACCATTTGAGTTTATTATGAAATCAGTTTTCGGCCTACAAATTTGTATCAGTCCACAACTTAAGTCTCTCTAATTGATAGTACGTCGATCTCAACTTTGAACCATTAGATCTCGACCAAATTTCTCTTAACTGACAACACCTCTCAAGTTTAAAGTATGCATGCGACCGTAACCATTATAAATTTATCTGTTTTCAATTTTCCCTCTCATTTCAAGTCTCAATGCAGCCTCAACTTTTCTCTAGTATAGTATAGGTCCTGTCAAAATTTATGCCCTGCAAACTCCAGTAACGTCAGATCATCAAATGTTATAACATTTGTACCCTCCCTCATTGATGAAAAACAACTTGGATATTGAATTTCCATATTCGTTTGTGTGTCAACGAAGAATTGATGATCCAATGTACTTTAGAGCTGTCCACGTGGGAAACAATGAAGGTGAAACAGCACAATTAAGGGTGTTTCTTGCAGTAGTCGATCGAACCCAACCGATGTGTGGTATTGAATCTGAAGAATATTATGCATGGATGCAGACAATATAGGAGCCAGACTAGTGTACTTTGATGCTTCGACGCTGATATAGTTGGCAAAATTGTGACGTGACAAGGACACCATGGCGAACTGCATGCGTACCTCCACTACTGTTGCCGCCTCAACTGTCAATGCAAGTACATGTGTGTAGCTCATACATACTCGTAGATCCTCCCTTCAATGCTGCACACAGCTAGCTAGTTGCTCACTGGATGATGGAATGTAGATTATTAATGGTACGTACCTAATTTTTGTTTCCATGAATAACTAGCTAGCTTGTGGTCCTTGAGTACAAAGTTCTTGCGGAGGATGGAATAAAAGATTTATACTTTCCTATATAAAAAAAAAAGAACACGTTTGGACAAATTTGAGTCCTTTTACTTACAAGACTGCTCAAACTTTTCGGTTTATACTCACAACAAGTATATATCATTAAATAAAGATTGGTCGAACATCTCGATCGATTGATGTGCAATCAACCTTGATCTAAACTGTCATGGATGGATGGGAGCTAATGGCTTAATTAGCTATATATCGATCGACGCATCAGTGGGGAGGATCTACAAGGGAAGCAAGGGAATATTGCGCAGGCCCCACTGGAGTCTGCAGGGGGCACCGATCGGGAGCCTAGTACGGTAGCTAGCTGAGCTGAGGTGACAAGGCACGAGTACGTACGGTACGGGCGTCGCAGCAGTCACACTGACATTCCAACCTTAATTTCGGTTTCGCCTTTGCTTAATGAGCATTTACATGTACTATTAAGCTAGCGTGTGCGTGCTCAATATAATATAACACATGCGCATGACTTTAATAAGTGAATTGCATTGGCTGCTGAATTGGATTTGCATGCGTGGTAGCTGCGGCCTGATGAGCTCCATCATCATCCCTACTTACAGCTCGTGTGTTCCATCGTCGATCCGCCCATATAATAAAATAACAACAAGAGAACAAACACACCTGCAAGGATTGGAAAGGTTAAGCTGTAGTTAGTGACATATACACAAGCAATCAGTACAACTATACAAACTAAGCTAGCTCATCAGCAGCTAACCGTAAATTAGTCAACGTCACACACGCGCTAGTGCATGGCATGTGATGACCTCAGCAAGCATATATGCCCTTTTGCACACAGGGAGAAAGAAAGAAAAAAAATCGCATGTCTCGTAGTGCATCCACCCGTCCATCCCACAACAAACATCAAAGTTAGGCACTGTGCGCGACGCCCATGACAGCTTACCTTCTTCTCTCTACTCTCAGCTCAGCTCAGCTCAGCATAGAGTAGTATAGTACTTGTAGAGAGAGAGAGAGAGAGAGAGAGAGAGAGACTAGTAGTAGCCAGAGCCCAGAGGGAGAAATAAAGCTAGAGAAGAGTGCAGTGTAATATATGTAGCGTGAGTATGTACCATACTACCATACATTGGCCGTGCTCGTCTACCTTGCTTATATGAGAGGCACCTTGCCTCTTTGAACATTTTCTCTTCCTCTCGCTGCACCTTGGTCCTCCTCCTCTTGCTCTCTCTTTCTATGGTGTCGGCGGCCGCGGCGCGGCGCAACGCCACCAGAGTGGAGGAGGCATGAGAGGATGGTGACGTTGCTCCGGCCGCACCGCCACGCCCATGGGCCGGCCGCCGTCAGCGTTCGCCTCATCAGCAGAAGCCACACCCAACAACATCAGAAGCTGCCGCCGGCGCCATCGTCGTCGCTCTCTAGTCCCTGCCGCCGCAGCGTCGTCCTGAGGCCCATGGCACAGGACCCTTCCCACCCGCACCGGCAGAGCAAGGACACCGCCGCGCCACCACCGCAGCAGCAGCAGCAGCAGCAGCCCGAGCAGCAGCCAGAGATAGTAGTGCACCAGCCAGCGCAGCCGCCGCGCGACGTCCAGGTCCAGGAAGCAGCGGCAGCCGCCAGCAGCAGTAGCAGCAGCGGCAGTGACGCCGGCTCCTCCTGGCTTCAGCTCGGGATCGGCCCGTCTTCAGCGTCCCCGCCGCCGCCGTCGCCCGGCCCGCACCGGAAACGGCAGAGGCCCGATGACGACGACGCAGGGCCCTCGACGTCCGTACAGCCGGCCACGGCCCTGCCCCTGCCCCTGCAGTCGTCAGAGCCGCAGCTGCAGCTCTCTCTACAACCAGGGCCTTCGTCCTCGTCCTCGGCAGCGCCGGTGGGGACAGTGGTGGCGGCGGCGCCGCCACCCCCCGCCCACGACGCCGGAACGTGGTTCTTGCTCCGGGCGGCCCAGAATCAGTGAGTAGGACATGTCCGCATCCCGCCAGGCGACTTGTCCGGGCAATGTGGGTGGTTAGCTCATGCCGTTGCCGCTCATCCATGCAGGAGGAGGGAGCCGCCATTGCCGCAGATCCCCAGGAGCTACTTGAGGGTTAGGTTAGTATCTCCACTCTCCATATGCACCATATCTCTCTCTGCACTTCACCACCTACTAGAGTACTAGTTACTACTTGCAGTACCTTATTGGATCTCTCTCCCTCTCTCTCTCTCTCTTTGTGTTCATTAATTCATAATATAATTAACAACAAATTGGCTTTGCTTAATTCCTTTGTGTTAGTTAATTTACTTATATATAGGTTTTGATTATTGTTCCTTTGGTTAATCATATCTACCATGCATCCTTGCTGTTTGATCATGCCACATTGACCTGTTGTGGGGTGTGGGTGTTGCTGTTGATGGGCAGCAGAGACGGGAGGATGACAGTTAGAGTAGTGATGAGGTACCTTGTTAACAAGCTGGGCCTTGACGACGATTCACAGGTATGGCATGCATGTCGCCTCCATCCCCATGATGCCCTTTTTTTGGCTCGCCATATTATTCTTTATTTTCCCTTTCTTGATTACTATATATTTGCATATATATGTGCTTTTTTTTTTTTTTGAAATGGGTGAACTCTTGCTTGTGTTTTAAACAGTTCTAGGTTTGCTTTTAAGTTTTAATTGAGCTCACCTCAGTGCAAGAAAACTCAGAACAAGTTTTTTTAGGAAACTGGAGGGGCCGTAGCCTCTACAGACAACTCGGAACAATTTGTGGGGTTGATATGACAAATCAAAATAAATTTCAACAAATAAGCCTTTGATTCTCGTTCGTCGGATCTAAATAAGATGGCTTTGGAGCTTCTTCTTCTTCCTTATTTTGTTTCCTTTCGGTGCCTTTGGTTCTGAGTTTTCAGACACCTGCACTCTAGGAAGCGTGGATATCTAAGCATAAGATGAAAACGCGTTAGGAATACATATATATAGTAGGAAAAAAAGACATCATAAGGCCACTAATATATATATAAACATAGGATGAAAACGCGTTACGCCACCAATAAGCTGGTCCTCGCTAAATCCCAATGACATCATCGGGCCGGACGACCACTGCACGCGAAGAAAGAGTACTGTGGGGTGATCGAGCTTGTGAGTGAGCTTGTGAGTGAGAGCGTTGTTAGGAAGAAACTTGTTAAAGAAAAAAAAGACTTCGCTAATTAGTTCAAGAAAATACATTTTATAACAAATGAAGAAATTACCTCCACACGTACAAAAAGATATAACCACATTTTTCGCTACTAAGTATAGTATGAAAGTGCCTGAAATGTTAGTTTAGAAAAGCACTAGAGAACAAGTTTGGAGGAAGATCGATGAAGTTGACTGGTTGGAGGCCACACAAGCAAGCTTCTGCAATATATGCATCTAAATTAACCTAGCTGCTTCTGCCATCTCTCTCTCTCTCTCTCTCTCTCTCTCTCTCTCTCTCTCTCTCTCTCTATACATTGTAGAGAGAGAGACAGAGATCTCTCCATTGTAGAGAGAGAGAGACAGAGAGAGGTGGTGTGTGAGTGCCTTTACCTGCAGCAGCGCCAAATATTGGTAGGTGAAAGGAGCTTTAGAGCTACGGACAGTAGTTTAGATGTCGAGGTTCCCATCCCATAGGTCCTTGTTGTTGCTGTGACAAATGGCGTAGGTGAGGGGTGTGCGTCTCACCTGTTACATCAGGCCTGGGGAGGGAGGAGGAGGAGGCCGGCCGCCGGGCGCCCTCCCGGCCCGGACGGACGGACCCCATGACGATTAAGCATTTTCTCTCTCGCTATCTCTCATTAACTAAGCTTAATGCTGCATGCTTTTGTGGCTGCATGCGCCTAATTAAGCAGGTTTTGGTTTAATATTCTCTCTCTCTCCCTGGAGATCTATCTTTGGGCAAGCAGACCACTACCATCATATATATGTATGCATTGTCCATGCATGATGGGAAGCTTTGCTTGCTTATTAACTTGGTCACAAATTTTACCTGAAACGGAAGGGCCCAAGAAACCCTGACCTTGAAGGAATGAAATTAGTACTTGAGGAAGTGTGAGAGTGGTGTTGAGTTTACTTGAAGATATTACTGCTGCCCCCAAAGAGAAAAAAGAGTCTCACCTAATCCAGTGAAAGTCATGCACCATCTTATGTGCACCACAATGCGTAGTGCTTTTATTTGCCGTGGAATGCCTGCCCGACCAGCAGCAAGCACAACAAGCAGCCTCTCTCTCTCTACATATAAGCAATTAAGCATATATACAGTCTCTGTGGGAGGAGAGGAAGATGCATGTTGTCATCATAATGGTCTCCTTGCTGCAACCAAAGCTTTGTGGTTGTGGACCTGCCATGCTGCTAGCTACCTGCAAGCAAATAGATACATACAGACAGTAGCTATCTTCCATTTTCAGGAAAAAGGCTGTTGCCCCAGCAGCCTGCTGCATTTAGTCCCCCACACACACCCCACCCCCCCCCCCCCACCCCCCCCCCCCCCGGTACCTTATTAATTACTCCCCATTGGATGAGCTAGTAATTAGCTAAATTAGGTACAAATAATTCGTCTGTTTTAGATTATGTGGTAGCTAGAAATACAGATTTCGCACGGAGCACATATCGCCACTTTGATGATCCTAGTTGGGAGTGGAGAAATATCTTGTACTATCTCCATCTCCCTGCACGACTTCAAACCATTTTTCGGTTCAAGTGGGATTTCAATCTCTACTGGCTCTATATTGCTACAGGAGTTAAGACGCGACGGTGCTAAAATTTAAGTTCCATAATAGTTGACTAGTTGTATATATAACTTTTATCGACGTGAATATATAAAATTAATTAATACTACGGTATATATGCATGGCGACCCTTTTTAAATTTTCTGAATATTTATCTTCTGCCGGTACGTACTGAAAATTCCAGCCCATAAATATCCGTCAACGTACACTTTGAAAGATGCCTAGCTAGCTAATAATCATTATTTTTATAGCCGGTCAAAATCTACTAGAGGTTTATGCCGCCCCCGCCCAAGCTAACAGTTCCGGCGGCAAAAAACTAGCTAGAGACTGTCGGTGCTGCATCGATCTGCATGCATGGACGATGGGTGGTTGTTGGTTGGAGTAGCAGTAGTAGCAGTGGCGTCAGGGAACAATTCGTGGAGCATCACCTGACCTCATCAGCACAACAATATGGCGCCAACTGCAACAGCGACAAAAACGTCACGATGCCGAGAGACACATTGAACCCGGCCTGTAGCAAGTATATATTTGCTACATACATGCATCAACCTGAATATACAATATCCGGCTCCTTAATCAAATTTGGAAGTTGATGGACACAACTGCAGGCTGGAATAAATTTGAATGGAAGCTAATAAGATTGTGTGCAGTGTGCTTGATGTGATCATCAGTCTCTAGTAGAAAAAAAAAAGCAGTACAATAACGAGGAAACTTGCGATATTATATAATCAAAACTCGATCACATGACTTGGTATGCATATGGTACAATTTTATTTCAGTCCTATCATGATAGTGCCGGAGGAATCCAAACTGGAGCTTTCTGATCAACTTCTCTAAAAGCGATTTAATTGATTCCTTAGCCCTACATTGAGCTGGACTTTGCTTTCTTTCTAGGAAATAAAGAAAGTGCATACGTACGTACAGCACTCCAACATCATCTGAAGTTTTCATTTCTGCTACGCTAGGATCAAATGGTTTTTTTTCTCGTTGTATTAGCAAGGAGAAACAGTTTATGTATAGGATGTCATTACCAGCCACAGGTTACATATATAGTGATATTACAAAGAAAAATAACATTATGAGTGGATGGTCACTACTCGATCAGGAGGGGAATATGGCAGTCCCAACTGTTTTTCACTAAGCAGAAGACACAGTTTCCTAACCGAGAAAACCCCCGAACCTCGACCCCGCCC